>CM057393.1:21865000-22465000 GCA_030015415.1 Cynopterus sphinx | reverse complement strand
TTGGTGGGATTGCAAATTGGTACAGCCACTATGGAAAACAGTTTGGAGATTCCTCCAAAAATTAAAAGTAGAACTATCCTTTGACTCAGCAATTGTGCTTCTGGGTATTTATCCAAAGAAAACCAAAACACTAGTTCATAACGATCTATGCACCCCTATGTTCACCGCAGCATTATTTACAATAACCAAGATATGGAAACAATCTAAAAGCCCTTTAATAGACAATTGAATAAAGTAATGGTCCCTATATACAATGGTATATCACTCAGCCTCCCAGCCAACCACTGATGGGGTTTTACTCACCGTAGTACAGTTTCTATTCTAAAACATCACATAAATGAAATCATTCAGGATTTACTATTTTGGGTCATGTTTCTTTTGCTTAGCATAGTGTTTTTGAGATTCATCAATGCTGTTATATATATAAGTAGTTCTTTCATTTTTATTGCTAACTAGTATTTTCATTGTATGAATAAGCCACAGTTTCCCCCCATTGTCTTGTTGATAGACTTTGAGTTGTTTCTACTTTTTTAACTATTAAGAATAAAGCTACAATAAACATTTTCGTAGAAGTCTTTTTGTAAATTTATATTGACATTTCTCTTGAGCAAATACCTGCAAGTTCCCATTAGGAAACTGGGACATAGGGTATGTGCACTCTTAACATTTTAAGGAATTAGCAAACTGTTTCCCAAAGTGTTACACACTTTTATACTCTGAAGACAGTATGAGAGAGTTTCAGTTCTACATCCTCATCAACACTTGGTATTGTCAGTATTCTTAATTTTACCCATTCTAATGAATATAAAATGAAAGCTTCCTTAGGCTTATTATACTATTATGTTTAAGCCTCACCTTATTTTTCCATATAATTTTAATAAGAACTTCTACATAGACCAACTGGGGCATGACAGTTGTACCAGGTATGGAGGGGTCTCTAGGACGGCCACATCTTCTAGGCCACTTCACTTCCATTTTACTCAAAGTGCCATATAAACAACCTTTTCAATGTATGGCATGTGAAAGAGCCTGGGAAGCACTTGAAAACACATACTTAAGCTTGTACTTCCAACATATTGTGTCAGTTTAGTCAGATTTCCTTGTCACTTAACTAATAATTAGCATCCCTTCATTTGTATTGCTCTTCTTTCTTGAGTCTGAGAGCAAGAGGAGAGGATGAAGGCCCATGTGGAGCAAGTAGTTTCAGAGGAGATTCAGTAGTGGACTTAGAAAACACTCCCAAAATGAGTCTAGTCCACCCTGTCATTAAGCATATGACTTACCCATGGTGTAAAATATGAAATCTGGCAAAAGTTATATAACTTTTCATTGGAATGAATCAGCCCTAAATCATTGTTCATAAGAAAATCCATAAAATAATCAATTTAGAGAAACTTCTTTCATCTCTATTTTGAAAATGATATAGTATAAAATGAATGTTTAGGAAGGATGTGCCCTTGTGGTTTTTCAAGCTCGTCTATATACCCCTTGAGACCCCTCTTCATCATGAATTGTCACCTGCTTTTACAAAATCATGGTGTCATAAAAAGGGACTGACTTCATACTCACTGTGCTGCAGAGAGGCTTCTTTGGGAGTAATTCACGTTGGGTCTTTTTCTTACCTTTGATGTTTATAAACCCACACTGGTAAGTCTGGATCAACAATTGCCTGTGACAACCTGACTCAAACTTCCTGTGACATTCCTGGGGCCCGCTTTGGTGTAAAATGATTAAGACGAGTGAGACAAAAAAGTTTCATTCTCCTAAAATATCAGGTAACAATATATGTATTGGATATTCCTATGAAATTGTCTGATGAGATACAGCTTCCTGAGATGAGAAAGTTTGCCTCGAGCCAGTATCAAGTATTTTTCGGATTTGTTTGTTTTCTTAATAATTTATAGAAGTGAAATTTATGTAGCATAAAATTAACCACTTTTAAGTAATGCTTTGGTGACATTTAATACATTCACAATACTATGCAACCACCGCTTTTACTTAAAACATTTCCATCACTCCAAAATGAAGTCCCACACCCATGAAGCAAGGAGTCTCTAACCCCCGGGGCCTTGAACTAGTACTGGTCCACTGGAACGTGTGGCCTGTTAGAAACCAGGCTGCGCAGCAGGAGCTGAGCGGTGGGAGAGCTAGCAAAGGTTCATCTGTATTTTCAGCCTCTCCCCAGCACTGCATCACCGCCTCAGCTCCACCTCAGATTATCAGGCATTTGATTCTCATAGGATCGCCTGTCTCTGGTGCCAAAAAAATTGGAGACTTCTGCATTGAGCAATTTTTCCTCCTTTCCCCTTCTCCCCTGTCCCTGGAAGTCTTGATTCTCTATGGATTTATCCATTCTGGCTATTTCACATCAATGTAATGAACGGGACTTTTTATATCTGCTTTCACTTTGCACAATGTTTTCAATATTCATTCAGCTGTAGCATGTATCAGTCTTTCATTTTTTTATGGCTGAAATTTATGTATGTGTACACACACCCACCCGCAGATTATATATCAGCCATCATTGTTAGCCTCGTGTGACTGTGGGTTGTTCATCACCTCACAGTGTTCCTGAGTGATGTCTAAGTTAGCCGAAACAGACACCTTGCGTTGTGTTTCAGGTAGCCCTCAGACAGATTAGAATAGACACACACAGTATTTTGCCAATTAGATCTGCTCTGCTTCCTCCACAACCAAGAACCTACACTGGGTAGGTGGGCTGCCATCTCCAAAACATCACCAAGCTTACCAGGGAGCAGAGTAAAACTGCCACAAAGCTTTTCTGTCATTGTTAGGTTGTCTTTTGTTCGTTCGTTTGTTTGTTTGTTTGTTTTTGATTCAGCATTCACCAGGTTTATGTAAACCTTTGACCGTTTTCTGAAGTTCTCACAAAGTTGATTCTGCCAATTTTTGCTTGTTTTTTTTGTTTGTTTGTTTTTTGTTTTTTTCCTGTTTCTGTGGAGAGACAGGAACTTGAAACTGCCTACTCTGCCATTTTGCTGACATCTCTGGATTTGTCTGTAAGAGCATGCAAGGCTTGTGAATATGTATTTAGAAGCTCCTGCTGTGGTCTGCATCAACAGGATAATTGGAGCCCAGTAGAGGGGTATTTATAACTGAAATGTCTTAGAGTATAATGTTTGCCAATATATAATGAATTACTTTTGTCAAATTTGTTTTACAGAAATGACTACAATTTTATTTTAGAAGGCGTTAGGTGTTTTATAAGTATTTTTTATTTTTAAAGATCATGAATAAAAAATAACAGTTTAAAATCTATTACATCCCTAGTTATTACACCTTAGAAATAATGACTATACGGTATGCTACTATTAAACAGAAAAACGCCACATGCTGCTATTAAACATAAAATTGCTACAATTTAAAGATAATTTGAGGTTTGGAAAACAATCCATTTTATGCAGTTAAAATTCAAGCTTTATATTTCATTTGTGTGCTTATAAATGTTGGTAAAGTATAAATTTATATAAATAAAAGAATAGCTTCTCACATATTTAAAAAGTAACAAAAAGTGTATTTTGAAGGTCTTACCAAATATTTAATCTCACTTCTGTTTCAAAGGAAGCTCCTGAGAGGGAAGGATCTCCGGCAATTACCCTGAGGCAGTGGGAGTGTCATCAATGACAATCTGACCTTGTACCTAAGAGAGGTGAGCTATGAAAACAAGAGAATGTGATGAATAGAAGGCTATTTTAATTAGAATTTGAAAAAAAATGAGACTAGCCATAAGAGAAGAATAAAAATCAAAGAAGATATATAAATATTTTAGGGCCAACTAGCAAGGTGGACTCCCTACCCTTCCGTGGGCTCTTACCTAATTAGTTCTTTTTGTAGGACAGTGTGCAGAAAGATCTAGAATTATGAGAGAAATATTAGCAAAGGGTTTGTTTGTTTTCATTAAGTCCCACTTATTTTCCACTTTTATGTTGAAGATCTTTTTGTTTCAATTACGAAAATGAATAACACCTCCGTCTCTCACCACTGATGTTAAGAGAGGCAGGAAAAGAGGCACAGGTTTATCCACTATATTATAGAGAAACAGCATAAATAATTTCTCACTGCAAAGAGCAAGATTCAAAGGTTTGATAAAAACATCCCTTAGCTTTATCTCCATTTATCGTTGGAACTTAGATGAATCACACTTGGTGATATGAATTGTCCAGGTGTTATAGAGCTATATTTAAAGAAAAGTATTGATACTAGAACTTTCTCTCTTTTTCCTGGGATTAACTGAATCCTGTAGGAGTACATGTAGGTGTGGATCAATTTTTTCTTATATATTGTTTTGAACTCCGTATTCTTCTATCTCTATACTGTGTGTTTCTTCTAACCTGAGATTTTTTTTTCTATTATGTCTCTGATAATTTTTCTTCCTGCCATATCTCTTCTTTCTTTCCAAAACTTCTATTATATACTGGTTTGTTGGATTCACCCTTCATATCTCCTTCTTTTCTGTCTGTATTGTTACATAAATATCTAGCTAAAGAATTCACCCCAAGTCTCTTCAATAGTTCACAATGATGATGTTTTCCTTGCATATTTCTCTAAGATCCAGGAAATTTCTCTGCCAGCATTCCTGTAGATACTGTCTGGCACTGCCCAGTGCCATCTGGGATCTTGGAGTAGTTGTCCCAGTAGGTTGACACTCTTCCTACATTGATCCTAAGAGTTCATATCTTTCATTCTCCATAAGAGTTCACAACACACCAGCCAAACACAAATGGCTGGTTCACTGACAGATCAGAACTGTCTCAGAAAGAAATTAAAATTTTCAATTCTAGCAGCTTCCCTTGAATGCCACAAAGGAAATGTCCCAAAGACTTAGACTTTCACAGTACAGGAAATCCTATGGGTACCCAACACCAACCTCTAATCAAGCTTACCTACCCTCATGCTTGTATCTGGGGGGTGGGTGAGGTGGAATTCATTAAAAATATATATACTCCAAAAGATATTTATTACACTAAAATTATAGGAACAAGGAGGATTGCATTTATTTTTTTTCTTTTCTAATATTTGAATAATGTACTCAATATTAATTTTATAATAAACAAAACATCTAAAGCAGATTTTTAAATAAAAATATAAAGCACATCAATGTTTACAGTTTGACAGCCAAATATTCATACAACATTTTAGCTATAAGGACAACTAATTCTGAAAATCTATTATGAAGAGCTTTACCCCTCATTTTTTTTATAAACTGAAGTTGATTTATACCTTTAAAACAAAGCATATGCCTTAAAGGTCAGAGTGGTAAGTAGTACTCCCCCGAATTTAGGAGGAAGATCATGTCGCAAATGCTCATATTTACTTACTTTTCAAATAAATATTATTCTCATTTTACAGGTGAAGAAACTGAAGGTCAGGGAGCTATTTATCTATTTTACTTAAGCTCTCAAACCTAATAAATGTGAAAGCTAGCAATAAACCTGAAATTTTCATCTTAAGTCTAATGGTCTTCCCATCCTTCCAGATCCACCTTTTTTTTTTTTTTTTTTTTTTTGTGGTATAATTGACATATAACTTTGTATTAGTTTCAGGCATACAACATAATGATTCAGTCTTTAAGGAATGATCGCCTCAGAATGATCACCAGGACAAGTTTAGTTACCTTCTGTCTCCATACAGAGTTACAATTTCTTTTTCTTATGAAGAGAACTTTTAAAATTTACTCTCTTGGCAACTTTCAAGTATGCACTACAATGTTATGGACTACAGTCACCGTGTTCTATATTACATTTCCCCTAACTTATTTACTTTATAATTGGAATTTGTACCTTTTGAGCCTTTCACCTGCTTAACCCCCAAACTCCCATCCCTCTAGTAACCACCTTTCTGTTTTCTGTATCTATGAGTTTTGTTTTTTAGATTTCATATACAAGTAAAATTCTCTGTCTGACTTATTTCCCTTAATACACTTTCTTCATGTTTTTATAAATAGCAAGAGTTCATTCTTTTAATTGTTGGGTAGTATTCCACTGTGTGTGTTATGAATGTAGTTTAAATATAAATGGCTACATTCACCAATCAAAAGACACAGAATGGCTGAATGCTTTTTTTTTTTAAGACCCTTCAGATGTAAGAACACACACAGACTGAAAGTAAAAAGATGGAAAAAGATGTTCCATGCAAATAGAAACCAGGAGAAAGTTGGAGTAGCTATATCACACAAAATAGACTTTAAAACAGACTCTAATAAAAGACAAAGAAAGGCATTATATAATGATAAAGAGGTCGAACAAAAAGAGGATATAACATTTATAAATATTTATGCATCCAACACAGGAGCACCTAAATATCTAAAGGAAATACTAACAGACCTAAAATAAGAAATCGACAGCAATACAATAATAGTAGGAAAATTTAATTCCGCACTTGCATCTATGGATAGATCATCCAGAGAGAAAATCAGTAAGGAAACATCGGGCTTAAATGACACATTAGATCACATGAACTTAATAGATATATACAGAGCTACCATGTTTAAGATAAGACTAAACAGCACTTTGATCTCAATGGAAACCAGCCTTATGAAAAAAAAAAAGCAGCTAAAGGATAGGATATGTTGGCAAATTCTAGGCAAAATCTCCTACTTCAAAACATTTCTCTCACAACCTAACATATCTCTTTATCCTTGTAATCAAATCAGGAGGAACTTCACAGAGATGAAAGGAGTAATCTCTACCCTTATTCATTAGTAATAGATATTAAAATAATATTAGAAGCTTTTCCACTATACTTATGCCTGGGCCTTTCTATCCTCCTCCTCCCAAATTCAGATTTGGTTTCTGTATTGGAAAAGTTCCCCCAGAAGGTTCTAAATCACTGCTCTAATTCAAGAACAACTGTTTCATAAAAATTTGTTGAACGATAGCTGAGAGCAAATTATATTTTCCCTTGAAAATATATTCATTATTAATTGCATCAGGCACAATATCAGGCACTGATAACATACTAATGAAAAAGTGGGCTGTGGCCACTGCCTTTAAGGAGCTTACACATTATTTTATAATAGCATAACAACTAATTCTGTTCAATTAATGGGAGAGTCAAGAATTAAAAGGTAATAGGAAGACTGAGGAGAGGATAGCAATTAGATATTAGGAAAATTAATCTTAATTGCAAAGAAGAAGAATAAATATTAAGACTTGAGAAACAGAGTTACTCACTTTAAAATGTAATGATAATCTATCTAAATCCAGCTTATATAAGCACCAATCTAACAGACGTGCTGTAACAACTTCCAGATATTGTTAAAGCATAAACACTAGAGAGAAGAAACTTTTGAAGCTTGAAAAAAAGAGTAGAAGAAAAAAATAGTGACATAAAATTCAATGAAAAATGTTTAGACTGCCCAGGAGTCATAAATGTCTTGAAGAGAAAAAAATTAACATAGTCCTTAAAAATATTTCTCTATCTAGTGAACAATTGGTAATGGTCATCATGAAATAATAGTTATAAACATGAAAAACTGAATTAGACAAAGCCCTAAGAGTTGTACACCAATGATTAACTTTATTTTGAGCAAGCAAACTACAATATGAGATCTCCTTTCATACTCCTTCTTTTAATTCCATGTCTTTGCCCCAATTTCCACTATTTAGTTTGGTACAGTGGAGCTCATCTTATAATCTAGCCTCTTTTTATCTTGTTGGCCTCATACCCCCAAATTCCCCACGTCTCTTTCCTACTGCATGCTTAATAACCTGGTCATTCTGACCTACTTGTAGTTTCTCAAGTAAACTATGTTTTTTCATGGTTACTTGTTCTATATAGTCTCTTCCCTCTGCTTAATAATGTTTTATTTATACTGAAAAATAAATCAGGATATATTAGATTGCTAGTATTATCATACCAAAGTACCATAGACCGGGTGGATAAAACCACATAAATTTATTTCCTCACAGTTCCTGAGTCTGAAAATCTAAGGTCAAAGTGTTAACAGGGTTGATGGCTTATAGAAGGCTATTCTCTCCCTATATCTTCCCATTGTTCTCCCTCTGTATCCATCTGTGTCCAAAACTCCTTTTCTTACAAGGAAACCAGTCATAATGGATTAGAGCTCACCCTAATGACAATTGTCTCTTTAAAGACTCTCCAAATACAGTTATATTTTGAAGTATTGAAAGTGAGGACTTCAACTTTTGAGTGTTGGATGAGGCACAAGTCATCTCATAACACAAATTTCCTGCTATTACATACATAGCTTGATAATGATTTCTTCGAGGAATCCTTCATCTTGAATCTTTCCATCTCAGGCTGGGTTAAGGTCTCCTTCACAGAACTCCCAAAGCAGAATATACATTCCTCTGTCACATTAAAGGATCTGTTTTCTTCACGCTGCTCTAAGATTTGTCTCTATTTTTCTTATCTACACACCTGTCCCTGTGCCTGGTACAAGCTAAATGTGCAAGACTCTGTACCTTTATGCTTTATTGAAGTATAAGCCCTGTGGCTTGGCTGTATTGTGATACTATTTCATTTCCTGAGGTAAGAAACATTACAAGATTAGTAAATTTGAGCAATAAGTTGTATTTTGGCATGTTAAGTTTAAACACTATGTAAATCGAAATACCTAGCAGGGAGTCGGAAATACATACATAGAAAACCATGCTAAAAGGATGATTTAGTGAATGGATATGATCATTTAGAGAAAACATGTAGATGAGAAGAGTGGCCTAAAAAAGCCACTAAGGAATTAGAGTGTTTAAAGAGAGAGGGAAAGAAAAGTGAAATGAAAAGGCCAGAGAAGTAAAGGACACTCAGAGAGAATGCCTTTACTTTTCATTTACTGCTTTCCACACCAGAAAGGTGAGCTGTTTTCCCTGGGTGTCACCACCAGGGTCTTCAACAAGGTCCGCAGTGTCTGTCAGGCAGCGTCCTCAAGTGTCTCACCTGTGATTACGAAGACTTTTCCATCGAGTAAGAGGAGGTGCCTCAGAACAGTAGCAGGTTATCGGATCCCTGACCCTCGACTGAGCTGAAGTTCAGTCAAGTCGTTCGAATGGCTCACGACCTGTGGTTTCCCGACCTCCATGGAGCCTCCTGTGCTGACAACTTAAACTCTGTCTCAAGAACTGGGACTCAGGGTCTGCTTAGGACACCGCGAAGCTTCATATCACAGTTTGAAAAGAGTGAATGTTCTAAAAATATAGATATTTTCATCACGTTATTGTGACTTTAGTAACTATCTTTCTTTCCTTTAAAATAAAGAGGAAAATAAGTCTGTTCCCTAGACTTAATAGAACAGATGAGACTAGATAAAACTGATAAATATTTATTTCTTAATTTTTTTCCTTTTTCTAATTATTCCTGCAGAAATTACTTCTGTAATGACAACTTCATTATCTCCAACAGGTTAAAATGCAGTTAAATTATGTATATATGTACTTTTAGATTGGATTTTTAAAATTCTACTAAAAAAGTAGAAACAGTATAATATCCCCCATATACTTTCTATATTATTAACATTTCAGCATATTTGTTTCTTCACTATGTTTTCTCCTAGACCATTATGAAATACATTACAAACATTTTGATGCTTCAACCTAACTACTTTAGCATACATTTAGAGAAAATATGACCATTCTCTTACCTACTGACAGTACTGTCATCACATTGAACAAATTTAGAAAACTTAATGTCATTTATTTTCCAGTCTATGTTTATATATTGCCATCAGTTTTCAAAACATTTTATAGTTGTTTTTATTTTCAACCTCAAATCTAATCAAGGACCATGCATTGTCTTTGGTTGTTTTGTTCCCTTAATCTAAAGCAATTGACATTCCCTTTTCTTTTTTATTTCGTGATAGAGTTTTCAAAGACACAAGTTGTCTTGTGGAATATTACATATTCGTGATTTGTCTGTCCATTTCCTTGTAGTATCCTTTTTGAATCCTCCATCCCCCATGTTTCCTATACACTGGCAGTTTAAACTATAAACTGAATTATACTCAAGGTACACATTTGTAACAAGAATAATTCCTAGGCGATGCTGTGTACAACATTGCATATCACACTGAAAGGCATATAATATCTGATGTCTCATTATTTTAGTGATAGTATGTGTAATTCCTATATTAAAGGGTAAACAAATTAATCTCTCTGTTTTCAAGTTACATTCCGCCCCCCACCCCATGGTGGCTATATATAATCTGTTTCCCATCCACCTTTACTAATGGTTTAAGAATCTAGTGATTATCCTTATTAGGATATGTAGAAAAATGTCCCCACAAAGAAAATATCCACATCTTAATACCCAAAACCTACAAATATGTTACATTACACAAAAAGTTTTCAGACATAATTAAGGTTAAGGACCTTGTGGTGGGTCCTTATCCAGGTAAATCCAATCTAATTACCTTTCTATGAAAAGCAGACAACCTCTTCTGGCTATAGTCAGAGAAAGAGCAGTGATGGTGGAAGCAAGATCAGAGAGATGATGCCAAGCTGCAGGCTTTAGAGATGGAGGAAAGAAATCACAAGTCAGTGAATGCAGGCAGCCTCTAGAAGCTAAAATCAAACAAATTGTCCTCAAGACACTCAAAAAGGAATTCATCTTGCTGACAGTTTGATTCTTTAACCCAGTGAGACTTCCATAGAACTTCTGACCTACAGAATTTCAATATAATATATCTGTATTTTTCAAGCCAACAAATTTATGAATATTTATTATAGCAGAAATAAAAAATTAACATACATACCTAAACCCATTATTTATATTAAGGGATGTGAGAATGTGTTTATGTTTTCCACCTCAATCATATTTCGAATCGTGTGTTTCTGACGGTTATACCTGGCATTGAACTATAAACACAATCAAGGCCCATCAGTATCTACACAGTTACACTATGGAATGGTTTTTACTAATTTTCATGTTATAGAATGGGATTTTTTGGTTTTTCAAATACTGCATGCCTTGACTATCAAAACTTAGAACTCTATTATATAATAGCAACATAGAGTTAAGCCAGAAAATATTCATTCCTAGAAAGCACTATCATCCCTAGGTAAGAATATTGCTTATATGGGAATTTTCCTGAATAATAGAGAAATTTTTAGAAGCTTTATAAACATTAGTTTCCTCTTTCTTCCTACCCCTTACTTTTTTTCAGAAGACAAATATCAACAATAACTAAAGAGAGCTGTAGTGGTTATACTAATATCAATAAATAGACTTTAAGATACAAATTATTACTAGAGACAAAAGGAACTTTTTATCATGATAAAAAAAATCAACTCTGTTAAGGAAGTAAAACAATTATAATATATACAGACTTAACAACAGAGCTGCAAAATATATGAAGCAAAGTATATGAAACTGACAGAATTGAAAGGAGAAATAGACAATTCAACAGTAATTGTTGTACTCTTACCCCATTTTCAATAATGGATATGACAAGTAGTCAGACCAACAAGGAAATGGAAAGTTGATCAACATTGTAAACATAGTAATAGACACAGAAAATCTATGGAACACTCCCCATACATTAGAATATATAGTCTCAAACACACATGGAACCTTCTCCGGGAGAGATCACCTTATGTTTTACTTTTCTTCAGCTTCACATAAAAGCAACCATACTGCATTTATTCTTCTGTAGCTTGTTCTTTATTATCATTATGGGTCTGTTAGTTAACTTGAGTAGGCATCATATGAACAGTTTAAAAATCAAAATAGTGTAATATGTTGAAAAAGCTTCCTTTCTCCCCTGTTGCAGCTACCCTATGTCTCCTTTGACCTTCTCCCCATACGTAATCACTATTATTAGCTTCTTTTGAATCTTTCCAGTATAAGTAAACACAATTGTATTCTTACTTTCCCCCTTTTTCCTATATATATTAAGTGAGGTACTTATTTAGTACCTCACTTAATATATATAGATCTTTCTATATCTGTATTCAGAGCACTATCTCATTTTTTATAACTGAATAACATTCTATGATGTGCGTCTACCATTTTTCTTTATAACCAGTGCTTTATTAATGACACTTGGATATTCACTAATCTTTTATTATACAACGTTGCAGATAACACATTTCATTTTTTTATGTGTGCATATACTTCTGTGAAATAAATTCCTGGGAGTGGGACTCCTAGGTCAAAAGGGAAATGCATTGTAATTTTGATAGACATTGCCAAATTGCCCTTCATAAAGGATATACTACTATTTTACACTCATACCAATGATATGTATATGAGTACCCATTTCCCATCTGCTTCATTAAACTTAGATTTTTGCTAATCTAACAATAAAAAATGCATTCTATTGTAGTTTAATTTTCAACTGTTTTGTTATGCGTGAAGTGTAAGTTTTTCTTAAATTTATGGTCATTTGTCTTCTCTGTGAGATAGCTTCTCATTTCCTTTGCACTTAATTCTTTTAGATTATTGACACTTTAAAAAATCAGTTCCTAGCATATTAATTATTAGAATTACACAAGTAACTATTTTTCTGATTTATTTGTCTTTTGACTTTGCATATGATGATTTTGCCACAAAGTTTTTTAATGTAATTAATTTATCAGTTTTAAAATAGCTCTGAAATTTTAATCAGAAAACACTTTTCTAATCCAATTTTATAAAGAAATTATCTTATGTCTTTTCTCAGTAGTTAAATGATTCTATTTAAATCTTTGAGTTTTTATTCATGTATAGTATAAGGACTGACTTGTGCTAATAGTATCTTTTTCTAAATGGAGTTACCGAGTTGTTCTAACACAACATTATATTTAAGAGTCATCATTGTTGATGCATATAGCTATAGTTCACTCACTTTAAATGGCGAATTCCATCGCATAAATATAAACAACTCATTCTCCTATGATGATGCATATTTGGGGTATTTTCAGTATTTTGCAATTACAAATGAATATCTTATATATACCTTATTTTTAAAGTCTGTAGCACTAATTGAATCATTGAGTTGCTATTTAATCATTTCCTACTACTTATTCATTCTTTTCACATTAGGACTTGAGAGAAAAAAAAGATAATCTTACATTTTGGGGCTGTGTACCATATTGACTAGGATAGTAATGAGCTCTCAGTAGGAAATAAATTGATTTCAATTAAATCGAAACTAATTAGTAGCCTGCTGTAGGCCGCGAATTGTAGCATAAAATAGTTTGTTTCCTGTTAATTCACCAAAAGCGGAAGCAACAGGATAAAATTAACTGTATACATATTTTGAATATGTCTAAGTCTTTATTTTTTAAGGTTATAGAGAAATTAAATCTTAACAAGAAGCATACAACTCAGTTCATTCTCCTTTGATACTCTTAGAATTTCCCATGTGCGTACTAATACTGATACAGCTTCTGTGATCTATCAAAAACAGATGAAATATAATGGAAATTTTATTGCACAATTTACTTTCACACATCCAAAAAGAGCAAGTTGGCCTTATTTGGCATATCTCTCACATCATTGTTTTGACTAATCCATTTGTTTAAATGATAGGCATCTAGGAATTACGACATCCTATTATGGTAGAAGCCTTTTAGTATGCATTCCAGGCTAGGTTTTTATCCAGGGCTTAAAAGCCTGAATTTTATGTGAACAAAATCTACATCTCTTTCAGAAGTATAATTGATTTTCCTTCTTATCCAGCTATTATAGCAGTACTACACTAAAATAGTCACCAATAGGCTGATCCCAGCCCTTTTTAGGGCTGGTTCAACTTGTGAAAAATAAATTTTTAGTAGCTTTTGTTCACACTGAGGCTTACCAGATACTCATATTTATATTATAGTAAAGAGGCAATCTTAAAAGTACACATTTCCATTAGCCACAACATATTGAGCTCTCAGGAAATGGTATACCCAAGGAAAAGCAGTTTAAAACATAAGATCTTGTGTAAAGTTTTGAAGTAGAAAATATGCATATTAAATGACAATATAACAGTGTTTTACTACAAGGTTATAGTTTTACTATTAAGTAGTTATACTCTATTAAAGCAGGGTGTCACATTTTAATTAATGTAGAATTAAAATGTCTGTGAGCTTTCACAGCACTGTATTTCACATACAAGCCAATGACTCTGTTTCTGCACTAAAACAATTTCCTGGCTACCTACTAGAAAAGTTGTAATTACATTTTTTAGAAAATAAATTGCTATAATAACTAAAAGGATGTTGTAAGGTAAACGCGTGACACGCTGACAGAAGTTTTAGAAGCAAGCATTTGTTGGGAGAGGGCCCCCAGGGAGGCTCTCTGGTCCAGAGAGGAGAGGCCCCAGAGAAGTCGCGTCCTGGGGTGGGAGGGCGTGGATTTTATGGGTTACCTGGGGGTAGGGGTATAGGGTGGGGAATGTTAATCAAATGCTAATTGAGCCTCTGGATTAGGGTGGTGACGCCTAGGGCTTTAGGGTGGGCCCTATTCAGAAGGTCTGGATTCCGGTATCAAGCTGGGGGGGAGTCTCCAGGCAGGTATCTGGCTGGCCCTTCCCCCACAGACCTAACAAATGTAAGACAATGATATTTGTTTAAATTTTGCATACTTCAGCACCTATAACAAAAATTTCATAGACTGAGTGGCTTGAAAAACATTTATTTCTCACAGTTCTTGAGACTGTGAGGTTCAAGATCAAGGCACTAGCAGATTAGGTGTATGGTGAGAACCTGCTCCCTGGTTCACAGTCAGCATCAGTCTTCTCCCTGTGTCCTATCAGATGTCAAAAGAGGTAAGGGAGCTCTCTGGTATCTCTTTTCTAAGCACATTGATCCTATTCGTGAGGGCTCTGCCTTCATGACCTAATCACCTCCCCAAAGCCCCACCTCCTTATAATCCCTACAGTGATTACCCTCCCTAATGACTGTGAGGATTAGGTTTCAGCATTTGAATTTTGGGAGGACATGAGCATTCAGTCTGAGGCAGCACTGGTGGTTCTTTATTCGTTCACAGGACGTTTTCACAGCTGTTTTGATTACTGGGTACAGTAAAAAAAGTGCTCCTTGCTTATTGCTAAAAGGTCAGTAATTCCATAAATACCACTCAGCACTCTTTGCATTTGCCCTTGAGGATGTATTTGGTTTCAAAATGATGTAAAATTCTCCATTCCAAGACACACAGGGGTTACCTCAATAAACTCCAATGCTAAAATGTCTCATACTTTCATTTTACAATCCTTCTACATTATCTTTTGCTGTTTGCCTATGAAAATACTGAGCATATACTTAACATCATTGTTAACATTTAACATCAGTGTGTGGGAGAAATAAACAACATCTTTTCTATCTGCTTTTTACATCATTTCTAAATCCATCCAGCAATTCAAAAGGGATTCTTCACTGCTCTGGGTTTAAGTTAAAAAATAAATCTTACTGTATTTTGGTAAAATAATGTAAAGTTTTCTCAATCAAACTAATAAAAACAAGTTTTGTTTCTAGAGTAGAAAAATGAGTATTTTGTGCCAATATTTGCCTTAAGTTTATAAGAGTGGATAATAACACCTTGTGACTCATTTTCATGTTGATCTCAGATCATTCCCAGGATTTTTCAAACTTGAACTTGTAAACAGCAATCTTTTATTTGATTATGAAAGATATACCTGGAAGTATCTGTAGTCATGTCCCTCGTGACATGGAGAAGCTGGTCTGAGAGAAAGAATCTGAAATGCTGTTAGGAAGGAAAATGGGAGGGAGAGAGAGGCACAGAGGGAGACAGAGAGAAGCCAAAACATCCCACTTGGCTTAAACAAATTCAAATTTGTTTTTTTTGTCATATGCAATTAGGTGATGGCAAGACATTGAGAAATTACTGTTTGAAAGCAGAAAGACATTAAATATGATTCTGAGGTGGCTTTATACTGTAGTGGTTAGCACGTCTGCTTTACACGCAGGAGGTCCTGGGTTTGCTCCCCAGGTGGAGCCACGGATCATCCCCCGGGTGCGTCAGACCCCAGGTGCACTAGGACCCCAGAATGCAAGGCCCTGGGGGTGAGGTGGGGGGAGGAGGCGCCAGGCCCCACAGATATGCTGTGAGCATGTGGGAGGACTCGCCCCGCCTTCAGAGATTCAGTTCTTAGGGGGAAATGACAACATCCATATGAAAGAAAACCACCAGAACACGCGGTAATCCGAAATGAGAGAAAACACCAAAACACGCAGTAATCCGAAATGAGAGAAATCACCAAGACGCGCAGTAATCCACAAGGAAGGAACCACCAGGAGCGCAGGAATCCAGGCGAAAGAAATCACCAGGACGCACAGGAGTCCGAGGAGGAATTCAATTTATTAAATGGAGGCGAGCTAGCTTATATAGGGGAGGATCCGGTTGGGGACGGCTAGTGTTAAGTGTAGGGTATTGATTGGATTGTGGTAGGGGGGGCTAGTGTTGATAGGTCTCTTGGACCTTCACTAAGATGGAGGGGGCTTTTGGGCGCCCGTGGGCTTTTCACTAAGATGGAGGGGGCTTTTTGGCAGGTGGGCTTTTCACTAAGATGGAGGGGTGAAAAGTTAAGGGCCATTTTGTTCCAACATTCCCCCTCTTTGTTTTTGGGGAAAGGGGCTGACCGTCTCAAGCTACTTCCTGCTGAAAGGGGCGTGGTTTAGGGCTGTTTGGGGAGGGGAGTTGCTGCGAAAGGAAAGTTGGAACAAAAGACCTGTATATAATCCCATGTTAGGCGGGAGAAGAAGATAATTTCTGTTGGCGTGAAGTCCTGGAGGGTTCCTACAGCCAGAAATCGTTGATCTGTTCACAAAAATCTTCCCAGGAATCCTCGGGGTGGAGGGCCCACAGGTCAGAGTCGAGAGCCTCCAGGAACTGTACCTAGGTAGCCATCAGCATTCAGTGGTTTGTTCTTTAAAAGAAACAGGATCCTGAGCCAAAGGGCCGGTAGTTATAATTCCTGAGGAGAAGCTGATTAAAGGTTTGGTTAGAAATTCTCCCAACCTGTGTCTGAAGAAATTTAATTAAGCAGGGAAGGAAGAGACAGCCGAGAAGGATTATAGTGAGTGGCCCTAGAATGGGCCAGAGCCAGGTGAGGAAGGTTTTTTGTAAAAGAGATGTCCAGGTGGCGGTTGGGCATTTAGTTTTATAGAATGAGGTGGCTAGGTCCTCAAGTTTTTTTATGTTGGTTTCAATAATACCTGATTCATTAACATAGTAGCAGCATTCCTCTTTTAAGAATAAGCAAGTTCCACCTTTTTCTGCAGTTAGTAAATCCAGAGCCCTCCTGTTTTGCAAGGCAACCTTTACAGTGATGTTATTTGTTGTCGTTGGAGAGAGCCCTAAGGACTCAGCAGTAGATGTAAGAGCACTCTCGAGTTTAGAATTAAGATCGTGCTGACCCATAGAGTGCGTCCGAGGCTCCGCCTCCCAATCAATTCCTGCCACTGATGTTGTAAGAGATTCCAATCAAGACTGGGAGGAAGGCCGCTCTCTTATGTCTAGAAGACGGTTGAGGAAGAAGAGTAGTTCAGAGTTAGAATAGAGGGGTGAGCTGGGGAACAATGGTGACGGGGAGACAGGGAGTAATAACGTTGGGAAAGATGACAGTGTAGGAAGTACCGTTGCACCAGAAAAAGAACCGGGGATGCTGCGGTGGGATGAAATGGCGATGTTATAGCAGTGGAAGGCGATGATAGAGAGGGGGGCAGAGTTTCCTAGGAGGCACAGTCTGGGGATAAGGGTGTGATTGGACTGGTCCTCGGGTTCCCATAAGGGAACATTAGGGAGATGGGGGGAGTGTATGTTTTGAGGTTTAGAAGGAAATGAAGTTAAGTTTAGAGGGACAGCGGCCAAGAGTGGTGCGTCTGAGAGATGCACAAAGAAAACAGTTTTGGGAGATATAGAAGGAGAGTGTGATTAAGAGATAAAGCGTTGCCGAGAGGATTTGTAGCCATGTGTGGTGTTTAAGGTAGTTGACTTGTCGGTCAGTGGACTCTAGGGCTGAAATGAGTTGAGTCTCTTGATGTTTGATGTCAGTAGATACCAGAGAAACCCGAGTGGTTAATGGGAATGTATTGGCGGGTGATAGTAAGGCGTCCGCAAGGGCGTGAAGCATAGCCATTACAATAAAAGGCACCAGGAACTACCCCGCCATATCTAGAGTTCAAGAATCTTGGATGTGGAGTTTGAAGGACCACCTGAGACCTGTAAAATACTGCCACCTACCTTGACCTGTTGGAGATAGGGGTCATGGATTTTACAGGCCCAGTAAGGACATCCACCATAAGTTTCAGCCATCGTTTGCAATAATCCTGTCTTTGGTCAAATAAAAGCAGACATAGGGACGGGTGGCGTGGAGATAAGCTTACTGTTTGTCAGGGGTATAGTGACTGGCCCGGAACATCCCACTAGGGGCAGTCAGCAGTGGCAGTAAGGCAGTGAGTTGGATTTGTTTTTCAGTGTAAGTTTCCTGAACCTTGAACCTCCAGACAAACAGACTGGATGAGAGCCCAGGGTAGGGAGAGACTAAAAAGAAAAAAATAAGAAAAAGGGTCATAGTTACTCTGGGATAGGCGACAGGCTTCCGGCGCGAGTGATTTTGAGTTTAAGGGGAGTTGGACGGGTGTGGGGGAGCAGGCGTGGGTATCGCAGTGGCTGGTGTTTTTCCGCCGTCTGACTGGAGGAGAGGTTTTTCGAGGTGTATGCCTTCAACCTGGAAATGTGAATCCAAGGAGTTAGATTTTTTGTCTGGAAGGAGTAATTTGGCGCTGTTGGAGTGGTTAGGACAACTGGGTAAGGACCCTCCCATTTGGTTGGAGGTCCTTCTTTCCGTCAGGAGGGGTGTAGAGGACCTGATCGCCAGGTTGTAAGGGGGTTAGTATTTCTGACTTACGGGGTGCAGGCAATAGCCAGTCCTGATATTTCCATATTTCACCTCTTATGTATGACAGGAGGGGAATGGTGAGGGAGGAAGGAATGACAGAGTTGGAGGGAACTATGCCAGGGGGTAAAGGGCTATGCCCATACATAATTTCAAAGGGAGAAAGGTTGGTAGGTTTTTTGGAAAGAGCCTAATCTTTAGAAGAGCCAATGGTAGCAACTGAGTCCAGTCGAGATGTAATTCAAGCGTTAATTTGGTAAGGAGTTCCTTTAGGGTCCTATTAGATCTTTCAACTTTTCCTGATGCCTGGGGTCTATATGGGCAGTGAAGATGCCAGGGGAGAGAGAGGCGAGGCAAGATTTTGAGTGATCTGAGCAGTGAATTCGGGACCGTTGTCAGATTGAAGGGAAGAAGGCATCCCAAATCGAGGTATTATATTAGTCAGCAGGTGTTTGGCGACCGTGGGCGCCTGTTTATTAGTGCATGGGAGCGCCTCGACCCATCCTGAGAAAGGTGTCCACAAAGACTAACAGATATCTGAGGCGCTTTACGGAGGCATATGAGTGAAGTCAATCTGCCAATCAGTGGCAGGGGTGGTGCCCAGCGCCTGGTGTGTTGGGTATGGTGAGGGTAGGGTATGAGGGAGGATTATTGGATTCTTGAGAGTCAGATAAAGTCAGGGCCAGGATGAAGGAACTGGAGGGGTCTGAGGAGGGGATTGAGATGGAAGCTCCAAGCTTAGAAAGTATATCTCTTCCTAGCAGAGGAACTGGGCATTGTGGGATAACTAAAAGGAGTGTGAAAAGGGGTGGGGAGCGTTTTGTAATTGGCAAAATAGGAGGGGGTTCTATGAGGGAGTATCGTGTTCCCCTACCCCGACAATAGGGGTTGAACTGGGTGTGGTAGGGCCTCGGAACTCCCTCAAGAGTGAAAAGGTGGCTCAGTGTCCACTAAAATGAGATAGGCTGACCATCTACCACCAGACTAACCCTGGGCTCTGCTTTAGTGGTAGTAAGAGTCGGGACAGGCCCAGGGCCCCATCATTCATCGGCCAAAGGCGATCACAGGAGGGATTGTGGAGAGTGAAGATTAGTTGTTCCATCTCCCCTTGGGGTGGTGGGACAATCGGATCCCAAATGTCCCATCTGTTTGAATTTAGAACACGGCCGGGTGGGGGCCCGGGGCTGTGGACACGCCCGCGACCAGTGGCCCTCCTTGCCGCATTTATAGCACGCTCCGGGAGGTGTCCTTGTGGTAGTGTTGGCCTTTGTCTGTTTGGACACTAGTTGAGCCACCATCTGAAAGTCGGCCTGGCGTGCCTTATTACGGAGTTTTTCTTTTTTCTCCTCATGGCCGTTAAAGACCTTAAAGAGCAGTGGAAAGGATTTCGCTCTGAGGGGTTGCGGGCCATGCTCTCTAGTTTTTTAATTTTGTTTTTATGTCGGGGTAGGATTGGGCTAGAAAGAGGGTCATTAAGATATGTTTCCTTCGTCTGTGTCTGGATCTAAGCTGGTGTACTGTCGGACTTGTGTTAATCTGTCTAGAAAATCAGAGGAGTTTCTTCCTTTCTTTGTATAATGTCTTGGACCTTCTGGAAATTAACTACTTTCCGGGCAGCCTTTTTAGGCCCACTACCAGACAAGAGGCGAATCGGTCAATGGGATTGGACACCTTGAACAGTATTATAGTCCCAGTTAGGATCTCTATCCGGAACTGCCTGGTCCAATGGGAAAGGTAGGGTCTGTTCGTCTAGTCTCAGCGTTGGCGTGTGTTTGGGCAGCATCCCATACCCTATGGCGTTCCTCTGATAGGAGAGTATTGGCCAGGAGCATAAAATGTCCTGATAAGTAAGGCTGTATGCTTGGAGCACCATTGGAATTCCTTAATATAGGTGGTGGGGAATTGAGACTAAAGGAGCCTAGCTTTTTTTTTTTTTTTTCAATTTGGGAGAGATCAGAAAGAGAAAAGGGCACATTGACACGGACTACCACTTCTTCCCCTTCCACTTCCCGAAGTGGGGCCATTAAGGTGGGAGGATTGGAAGGGGTAGAAACGGAGGGGGCGGATGTGGGGAGGAGCCACGGGATCGTGTGTGTGGCGGGCTGAATGGAGAAGCGGAAGAGATATGAATTGGGGAGGTGTGTTAGAGGCAGGTAGTGGTAGGGGTACAGCCAGATTTTGGGGCGGAGATCGTCTGGAGGAGGCTCATCCAGGGATCGAAGGTTTAGATTGGTAGCAGGCGGGGAGGAGGAGGAGGGAGGGGTGGGCGGAGATGGCTTTGGAGTGACGGCCAAGAGGAGTTGGGAGGGAGAGCATGAGGAGCAGAGAGCAGGGTGTTGAGATAGGAGGCGGAAGAAGCTTGAGCGTGGGGATTTCTGCCCATTTGCCCAGGCGCTGGCAGTAATTGAAAAGATCATGGATGAGGTTAGAGTCAAGAGACCCCTCGGAAGGCCAAATGGACTGATTATCTAAGGGGTATTATGCGGCCAATTTTGAGTACAGAGTCTGGTGAGTTTAGGTTTGATATCTCCTTTAAAGAGAGTGTGGAAAGGTTCGTAAAAGGCATTGGAGAGGGAGTCTGCGGCGGGGGAGGAAGAGGAGGCTCCCATAATGTTGGAGATCTGAGGCAGGAAAAGAAGTCTCGAGCAGTGGAGAACCTCCGCACAAATATGTAGGCGTCCCTATATAATGTGGGGGTTCGGAGGGTTCAGTAGAATGGAGCAGTTAGGAGACCTCCCAGAGGTCGCCACCCGTGGGAGGTTCCTAATTGAGTCCAGGACTCAGGATTCGGAGAGTGCGGTACCGGGCTTTGGGAGGGAAGGCAAAGGAGCGTGGAGGAAAAGTATAGGAGAAGGAGGGAGCCAGCCTTTCTGCCCAGCGCAGGTGTTGTCCCTATAAATTGGTGTAGGGTAGGACAAGAGTCCACCGTAGTCTTGAAGACTGTGGTGGGGTGTATTCCCTCTCTCCTCGGTAACGTCCAGGAGGCCACCCGGATGGTCACGGCTGGCTCTTCTGTTGTAGTAACTGGGAGTATCCGTCCCTAGAGGGGTTACTCACGAATAGCCGGTTGGTCGGTGGTGACTGTGATGAGCCAGAGCCGGTCAAATGGGCAGGGAATTCGGACTGGAGTCGTTCTAGGTGGCGAGCAGGGAGACAAGGGCCTAATGAAGGCACTCCTTGTCCCGGGTTTCGGCACCAATGAAAAAAACCACCAGAACACGCAGTAATCCGAAATGAGAGAAATCACCAAGGCCGCAGTAATCCACAAGGAAGGGAACCACCAGGAAGCGCAGGAATCCAAGGCAGAAAGAAATCACCAGGACGCCTTTAGGAGGTCCGAGAGGAATTCAATTTATTAAATGGAGGAGCGAGCTTATATAGGGGAGGATCCGGTTGGGGACGGCCAGTGTTCGTGTAGGGTATTGATTGGATTGTGGTAGGGGCTAGTGTTGATAGGTCTCTTGGACCTTAACTAAGATGGAGGGGGCTTTTTAGGCCATGGCTTTCACTAAGATGGAGGGGGCTTTTGGCGCCGGTGGGCTTTTCACTAAGATGGAGGGGGTGAAAAGTTAAGGGCCATTTTGTTCCAACACCATAGGTCAGGGGTTGAAGGGGAGGAAGGAGGAATTAAAGAAGGGGAAAAATATGATTCCTTTGGGGAAGGGAGGCCATGATGGGATAGCAATACTTTGAAAATGATCTTATGAGAGCTGGTTAAATTTCTTTCTAGTTTTCTTTTAGGACATAAGCCATGTCCACTAAATCTGTTTCTTAAGAGGATTTCATAACAAATGTCAGAGTATTAGAGGGTACAGGTGACTCTGCAATCTTCAATAAGTACAAAACAGAGATGAGCTAGGATCCAAGCTGACTCATCAGAAAGAAAAAAGGGTATTGGGATCAAGCAACAGTTTTGTTAGGAGAAGCCCTTTTTACCTGTAGCCAAAAATACAAAGTAGCAGAAGGTCAAAAAATCATGTGTCCTGCTGACTTACAAAGACTGAACACTGTCCTATACCAAACATCATGGGTTGGCTTGCAGTAGTGTTTTCAGAAGGAGTCAGAGAAACAGAGGTTTCACCTCCCATAATTCACCAAATTATCTCCTGTGTGCTCCCTGACTGACTTCTTCTCCAAACCTTCATTTCAAGGGATCAACCCAGCACCAAAGTGAAGTTTTCTATTATCTCTGACTATTCTAAGATAGTGGCCTAGAGCAGGTAATTAAATTGAGGATACAGGGGTTTGCTAAAATAGAAAAGCTATGGCTGAAAGCTAGAGACGTAAAGTTTTTACTTGAGAAGCATAGCAGATTATATTTTCCAAAGATGGCCACAAAAACATCTCTCATACTACATTCTTACTGTGTGAAGTTGACAGTCTCTCTATTACATAGAGAGTTCTGTCTCCTTGATCCAAGTGGACTGCCTTGACCAATAGAATTTAGTGAAAGTGATGCCATGAGACTTATGAAGTGAATTTAGAAAAGTGCCATGCACTTCCACCTTGCTCCCTCGGATGTTTATTCTTGGAATCTAGCTAACCTAGTGTGAAGAAATTCAAAGTAGCCCACGCTAAAGAACACATGGAGAAGTCATTTGTAGATGTTCTTGCTCATAGACCTGGTCAACAGCCATCATCAACTAGATACATGCAGACACCATCAAATGATTCTATCCCCCAGGTTTCAAGTCTTCCAGACACATAGAACAGAAACAAGCCTTTCTGAAGTCTGGAGCCTCCAAGACCATCCTCAGTTTCAGTGATTTGGTAGGATTCACGGAACTCAAAAAGCTATTATATTCATGGTTATGGTTTATTACAGTGAAAATATACAGATTAAAATTAGCTAAGAAAAAAGGAACAAGGGGCAGAATCTGGGACAGATCAGGCATGAGCTTCTGCTTGTCTTCTCCCAGTGGAGTTGTAAGGATCGCACTGAATTCCCCCAGGAATGAAGACTACAGTGCTCATGAAGTATTGTCAACCAGAGAAGTTCTCCTGAGCCCGCGTCTAGTCTTAGTTTTGGCAGCCATTCACATTAGTATGGTGTGCCTGTCTGGCTGACCTTACTTATTCAGTCTATATAGCTCCTCGAGAAGTCAGAGTGATCTAACATGGACCAAGGCCCTTACCACAAGCCACATTTTTAGTGCAGAATATCTGATGTGCCCTAAGCTTCCAGGTATACAAGGACATTCTCATCAGGCAGGATATTATAAGGGTTTAGGGTTATCTCCTAGGAGCCGGTCACAGGCAGTTCTTACCTGGAATGTGTAGAGTTTGACCCCAGGTCTGCTGCGTTAACCCTCGCTATACTCAAGGCTAGTCCATAAAGATGTCATGTTCTTCCTCTTGCGCTCAGGGATACTCACTCTTGGAATTCAGCTACCACGCTGTGAAGAACTTGAAACCAGCCTATGAGGAAGGAACACGTGGAGAGATTCTATGGAGATGTTCTTGCTGACATCTCCACATGATTTGGGCTCCCAATCATTGTGCCATCCCCAGCCTTCAAAACTTCCAGCAAAAGCACCAGACACCATGGAACCACACTTCCCCATGATGCTCTGTCCGAATTTTTGATCTACACAATTTCTGAGTTTATTAAAATAGCTGTTTTAGGAAACTTACTTTCAGGTGGTTTGTTACAAAGCAAAAAAATACTATAACATCTTTTGGATATTGGAAGTAGAGTGCTGCCAAAAACCCTAAAACATGTGGCACTGCTTTGGGCAGAAGTGAGAAGAAACTCAGAAGGCCTTAAGGAATTTGTGATTTATGATAAAATGTGAGAATAGAGTTGAACTAAAGAATTCACTGTTTAATAAAAAGGGATTGGTACATTCTGGGTTCAAAAGTAAAGCTGTTTCTCATATTCAGCATTTCCATATGGCAAATGTTTTTTAAATTAAGAATTAAGAAGTGACTTCTGGGTAAAGATCGAATCCAGGGTGGTGTGTAAGAAAGAGCCTTTGTTAACACTTCAGAAATTTCTAAGATAGTGACTCGTATACTCTTTCAGACAGACAAAAAGGCTCTTAAGGATCTTAAAAGTATGCCTCATAAATCTGCATTTAAAAGAGTTTCTAAGAACACTGAATAGGAAATGTGTTATCTCATGGAAATCTCACACTGGAAGCACAAGATAGAAAAAGGATAATACCAAAGAGATTTGTGGGCATGGCTTTGGCTTAAAACAATGGATTATATTTTGAAACATAAGAAACACACCAGACCTTTTAAATAATTATAACAGCTGAAAGGAGCTGAGTCAGTACAAAATGCAAAGAGGCTTTCAGATTCCCAATTTTTGCACATAGGAAGCATGAAATGAAAGCAGGGAAAATGAAATTAACATGGAGCACTTTGGATGAAAACAGGATACTTCCAAAAGCAGAACCAAGATTCCAGAGAATAGAGCCAAGATCCATACAGAATAATGTCCAACGGGTAGGAATGAGTCCTAATCAAGAAAGTGGCAATATGTTCCTAACTGGATTTCAGAATCGCTGTGGAACAGTGACTGTTATGTGCTTCTGTTTCACCCATTTTCAAAAGGGACAGTATGTAGCAGATATTCTGGGACTGTCCCACTATTTGTTGAGTGAGTGTGAAGGACATACATGCTTTTTCTCTAGTTCAGAGTTTTTCAGATCAAGAGGAGTGGTAATCAAAGAGCTGTAACCAGTTAATCACACCTACAGAGCGTCATCCTCACCCAGACTTAGATGACATACTATACTTTGAACTGAGGAGACTTGAAGATCTTAGAAGATGAAATAACTATATTTGCATGTGGAGAGGATGGAAATTTTGTTACAATAGGGCAGATGGTAGATTATATTTTCTAAAGAAGATTGCAATATCTCACATACTCTATATATACCCTTTTTAAATTGTGATTTTGACACGCCTCTCATCAAGGCAGGGCTTATGCCTCCTCCCCTTAAACTTGACCAGATCTCTGTGATTATTTCAAACAATAGAGCATGATGGATGTGACACTCTATGACTTTCAGAGCCCGATCATTAAAGTGCCATGAATTCCATCTCACTCACTTAGAACAGTTACTTTTGCAACTCAGTCACCACACTGTAAAGAAGCTCAAGCAGCGGAGAGGCTATGCTAGAGAGCAACTGAGGCCTCTCAGCTGCAAACGTCACTGAGGTCCCAGCCACCAGTCAGTACCAATATGCCAGTTATGAAACCATCTTGTAGTACTCCAGCTCAGCCTTCTCGGCTGATGCCACATGCAGCAGGGGAAAAGGGTCCATGTCTTTCCTGATCAACTGGGGATTCGTGAGAAAAATAAATGTTTTTTGTTGTTGTTGTTGTTGTTGTTGTTGTTGTTGTTGTTGTTGTTGTTGCTGTTTAAAGCCACTAAGTTTTGAGGTGGTTTGTTAAACAACAGTAGATAATAGGTTTCTGAAATCATTTAAACCAGTTGTTCTCAACGGGGGATGATTTCACTTCACAGAAGAAAATGTGCAGACAATTTTGGTTGTTTCGACTGGGGTAGGATGGTAGTGACATCTAACAAGCCAAGGTCAGGATGCTGTTAAACATCCTACAATATGTACAATAGCCCCTTACATCAAAGAATTATCTGGATCAAAGTGTCATTGATATCATGGTTGAGAAATGCTGATTTCAAGTTCTCAAGCCTGGCAAAAGTGACCAACAGCTCTTTCACTTGTGTTATCCCAAATACCCCACTTCTTCAAAAGGTGCTTTTATGACAGCACAGCTCTACAGAAGAAAAATATCAAACACTCCCTTTCTAGGCATCCACCTTAAGAGACAGTGGATAAGCAAGCGCCTCCCAGAAATAACTCAGTGCATCTAAAATGGAAGATGAAGGAACTAACTCCACCAACAGTAAATTTAGTTCTTATATTCTCAATTCTACAAGATATAGTGTTTGCTGTGGAACAATGAACACTGATTGCTTCTGTTTTTCCAAGTAGGAATTTTACTGTGCTATATTGCTTTTGTTCCTCCACTGTCGTGGGCTGAAAAGTGTCCCCCAACCAAATTCATATCTATCTAGAACTTCAGAATATGACCTAATTTGGAAATAGGGTTTTTGTAGATATAGCTAAGGTGAAGTCATACCAGATTTGAGGTGGGCTCTAAATGTAACGACTGGTGTCTTCTTGAGAAAAGGAAAAGTTCAGACACAGACACACACACACACACACACACACACACACACACACACACACACACACACACACACACACACCCCAGCCATATGAAAATTCCTCAGGAAGGCTTGTGGGAACTGTATTCCTTAAGTTTTATGCTCATAAAAGTTTGTGCTCTTCATACTTGAAAGTCACTTCAAGTGTAACTCTATTTCTTCTGACCTTGAGGATTACCATAGAAAAATTCTGCTAATATAATCTTCTTTCCCTTATAAGTCATATCCCTCCCCAAAACTGCAAGGATAACCAAGGGATTTTTTTTCTCTCTGTTCTTCAAAGTCCAGGAATTTTACTAAAATATATTTTGTGTTGGTTATTTTGAGTCGATATCGTAAGATATGAAGTGTGATCTTTCAATATGTAGTTTCATATCATTTTTTGTTTTATATACAGGAAAGTTTTCTTGAATCAGTGTTTAGTATTTATTTGTTCCTTTGGTTTGATTTTCTTCTTTGGGGACTCCTGTCATCCATATGTTTGATCTTTTTTATCCTATTTTCAACGTTTGTTACTTTTCTAGAATAATTTATATTTCTCTTCATTTGTTTTTTATTTTTTAGAAAACGTTTTTTCTTTTTCAGTTTTCATTTTTCTTAGGCATTACTGGTTTTTGTCTTTGTAATCTTTTTAGTTTAGTTTTCATTTATGTGATAGTTTCCTCCATTTCTAATTCTTTCCTGAGGTCTATCACCTTGCTTCTTAGTTTTTTAAATTCTTTCCAGGCATATATTAATGTCTTTTAGCTTGTTTTAAAATAATAGCTTACAGTCTCATTTTGTTTTGTGGACACATCTTTCTGATGTTCTTTTATTATCTGTAGGGAAGTTATTCTGCTCTACCTTTTCTCTTTTACTTTTGATAATTTTGTATTGGAATTGACCTCAATAATTTGTTGTTGCTCATTTTTATGTGATATTAATTTTCTTGAACTTTTACCATGAGGCAAGGTTCAAAAAATTGTGTTCAAATTCAGAGATCTCCATCTTCCCTTGTTACAAAGTGTTAAAAAATACAGTGTGTTTTTAAGATGTCCTGACTATTTTTCTCTCTCTGACTCTAAAGTGCTTGAAATATGGCTAGTGTGAATGAGAAGCTGAATTTTAAATTTTAATTAATGTTGGTTATTTAAATTATTTTAATTTAATAATTTAAATTAATTAAATGGTTATTGGCTACCATATTAGAGAATGCTCCTCTAGCCTTTTACTTCCTACCATATCTTCTGCCCCATCCTACTCAATTCCGATTTCCTTCCACACAGTTGATTATTGTGGGACCCTCTCCTAGAGGGGAGTCCAGGAAGGTCAGTTTTGAGATATCACAAGGGAAAATTGCTTTAGTCCCTTCAGTCATTCTTACTGTTTAAGTTGCTGTTAGAAAATCAGCCTGCAGTGTTTTAAAATGAATAACTGGAGAACATTTTGAGTTCTCCTGTCCATCCGATAGCCCTATTGCTTCCCTTCTGCCCTACTCAAAATTGTTTATAAATACATGTTCTGCCGCTTTCAGTTGTTTGTCTTCATTGTTTGTAATTTTAGGTTTATGAAAACTTTATGTCACCTAGTTCTCTGGTAAAGGTTGTCCATGTGTTTTTGATTTTGCTAATTAGTCGATTTGTTTTTGTGTGCTTTGTTTTTTAATGTGGGTTTTGAGACAGATTGAAATTTATGCTGCTATAACCACATCTTTCTACAATGCTTTGAATAACATATTTAAATAATATAAATAAGGTTTATCCATTAAGAAATATGTCATGCTCATCATGGAATTTCTTTTTTTTAAAGGAAGACAGGAATCCCCATGGACTCACCAATCAAAGGCAAACCACTGCTGTCACTTTAGTGTATTTTCCTCATGTTCCTTTTCTGTGCATGGTATTTTGCAGAGTGGTGAGCATAATGTATAAATAATTCTATATTCTATTTTGTTGCCATTACATTGTAAGCGTTTACTATTACAAAAATTCTTAAGTATTAGTGTTCAGTATTATTTACTATATGATAGAAATTGTAAATCTATCATTATTTACTTAACCAATCCCTAATGTTTAGTCATTAAAAACTTCTTTTTTATGGTTAATACTTTGCTCTGAGATATAGAACGAAGTGTAATCCTATACAAGCTACTAATGAGCAACAATAGCTATATCAGTAGCACAGAAGCTCCTCTAACAGATGTTAATAAATGATTAACCACTCTAAAGAGGACTCCTGAGACCACATTAATAATTGAGGAAACAGATGTAGTCATCTCTATCTTGAAAATTTACTTCAGCTGGTATAGAAATCCATTTTCCATTGGTGTCTTCTTTCCCTAGAGCTTATAGTATGTTTGCCATGTGTGTTTATATGCACATATGTATTTGTGTATACATATATGTGTGTGTTTATGTATTTATAATCAGTCATCTGTATCTCTAGCCCAGATCTTTCTTTTGATCACCAGACCCAATCCAAATTGCCCTTGCAAAACCAATACATACCTAACTAAACTCATTATCTTTTTCAGTCTTTCTTCTTTTTTCTTACCTTAAAGAGTGAGGTACATCTACCATACCAGTCACCCAAAATAGATTCCTGAGAGTCCTTCTAGACTCCTTATCTTTCCTCCCTTCAAATCAATCAATCAATTCCAATATTTTCTATCTCTTTAACATCATTGGTTACTCTTTATAACTCTCCATACCCATTGCTATTATCTTACTTTGGCCACCATATTTCAGGTGGGATATAGCTAGCATTTCCCAAGTTTACCAATAATTTCTTTTTTGTTAAATCCAATAGGCATTTGACTCTCCTCTACAATTTGACATTGTTGACTAATTACTTCCTGAATTCCCTTTCTTGGTTTCTAAGACTCTATTCCATTTTTCTTTCCCTCACCTTCTGACTAGCCTCATATCCTTTCTGTGCTTCTCTTGCTCAGCTTTGTTCAATTGTAGTCACTGGATACTTTTGTTTTTGCAATCTCCCATGATGATCTTATTCCACCCATGGCTTTCAATTATTTATCTATGTAGGATATTGACCCCTAAATCATCATTCCAGTACAGGTCTCACCTCTAAGATTTATCTTTAGATACTTCACACTGTAATATTCCAACCTCAAATTCAATATATTCAAAACCCTACCCTTTATCTCCACCACCCCTCAAAGGAAACAAAACTAAATGAAATCCTGACTCTCATCTTTTATTTTCTCTTTTCCTTAAATATCTGCATAGGTGATCAAGCCAGAAACAGTGTGCCATCTCCTATTCATTCTTCTGTCATTAACTACCAAGTAGTACCAGTTCCAACTCCTTAAAATCTAGCTAAACACTTTAATAGCTAAATGACTCACATCTAAGCCTCCTAACTTAGCACTTACCTACCTCAATTTTATTTTCTATATAATTGGCATAGTAATGAGTCCAGATAGAAATTGCTGAATTTCAACTTCCATCTTTGTCAATGATACATAGACATACAAAGTGATGCCAGGAGGGTTGGCAGGAAAGAGAAAGAGCAGAATTTGGTAGTTTAAAAAAAAATGTTTCCAGATCTTTTTCTTAGTGTCATTTCTGAAATCCCACAAAATAAGCCCCAAATTTATGTTACAACAATTGTTTGATGCCTTATTTAAACTGTTTGACTGGACATTTTCCATCTGTTAATCTCCCTGAAAGAGACCAAATTGCCTTGTCATAAACTTCATGTTCACTAGCACTTACACTGGGTAAACTACACAGGGGCCCAAAGTTTTAGGATGAATTGGGAAAATAGGATGGAAAAGTTTTACTTCATGATCCGTTTTGGTTATTTCTTTTTTAGTTTATTAATAGGATAAGGAAAACCTGTACATTATAAATCAATGTTCTGTTGAATAATATTGACAAATAGCCAAGTAAGCAAAAATTTGAAGTGCTGACTAAAATAAATTTTGGATATTTTCAATTACCAAATTTCCAGAGGCAATGGGAAGAGACATTTTGACCCAAATATCTACTTTATTTGGGAACTTTTTTTTATTACTATTATTTTAAAAGTAGATGCTAAATTAGGAAATCATCTGCTCTAGACCCATTAAAATCTTGTCTCAACAACAAACTGCAAAACAAACAAACAAACAAACAATTTTACTTAGTTGAAATGCTGTGTTAACAGTCCCAAACGTGCCGGAAACTTTGCTTTGACTCATGAGCACTGGCTCTGCCCCAAGAGGCTAAAAATTAGGCAGGTTCCTGTACCTCTGGTGTCCCAAGTTTCCTGCAAAATTAGAAAACTAGACTAAATAATCTATACATCCCTTCCAGATCCACCAATCCGATGGTATTCTTTGCACTTAATTAGATCACGAAATGGATCCCACGGCTGGTTCTCCATTGGGATCCACACCTATCAAACTGTTTCATTGAAGCATGAGGCAGGAGCGACCTCACACCATTTCATAACAGAGACAAAGAATGAGCCTCCACTTCCAAAGGAGTGACACAACCTGTCTCTAAAGTGACTTACATCTTCTTAATTCTTAAATAATTGAATGCCAGAAAGTATGCATGATATATTCTTGTCATTAAGACGATGAGATGGATGCATTGCCATTTCTTGGACCGTGGAGAAAAGCATTCATGAAAAGACACCTCCACAACTCAATAGTGAAATCAGGGTGCAATGCCCACACAAGGGTCCCCAACAATCTTGTCTCTCGCCTTGCCCTACATGTAAACCAAGAAGCTAGCAGTGGGAGTAAGTACTCCCCAGGACATACATCTAAGGTGCAAGCAAAGCACACACAGGTACAAGCTGCCAAAATGGAAAGGACCCTTCCTCATCTTCAGCGGGAGGCCGGCTGAATCCTGATTCTTTACAGGCGGGTGGGCGGACGCCCCGAGCATCCGCCGAGTCCAGGTCTCGGGGCCCCGCCCCGAGCGCGCCCCCGCCCCGTCCCGAGCGCGGCCCCGCCCCGCCCCGCCCCGAGCCCCGCCCCGAGCCCCGCCCGCCCCGAGCGCGGCCCCGCCCCGAGCCCCGACCCGAGCGCGGCCCCGCCCGCCCCGAGCGCGGCTCCGCCCCTAGCTCCGCCCCGCCCGAGCGCGGCCCCGCCCCTCACCTTGCCGGCGCGGCCCTCGAGCCGCCCAGGTGCGCGGCGCGCTCGGCGATTGGCGGCTGCGCGGCGCGGCGCGGCTGCCATTGGCTGCGCGCGCCCCTTTGTTCCGGGTCCGCGCCGCGGGCGGGCCGCGGCGGAGCGGGCGGCGGGAGTGTGGCGGCGCCGGGCGCCCCGCAGGTCCCCGCAGAACCCGCGGCGGAGCGGGAATCCGGGCGAGCCTGGGAGTGCGGTCCCGGCCGGGAGAGAGCCCTCCGGCACGCAGACATGGACCTGGAGGCCAGAGTGAAGAAGGTAGGCGCGCGGGCGACGCCGCCGGCCGCGGGCGGGGGGGGGCGCCCCGGGCCCGTGTCCGACCCCCGGTCGCGGGGCGCTCCGCGGCCCCCCAGCTCCTGAAACCCGAGAGCGACGGCGCCTGTCTCCCCGTCTCACCCTGTCCGGCGGTTGCGAGTGTTTGAAACTTCACTTAAAACGTTTCATCTGCGCTCGTCCCTCCCGAGAGGAAGTGGACGAGCTTAGGGCAAGTTCGGGCGGTCCCGTCGGGAAGTCCCCCTTACCCAGCCCCTGCGGTTCGGAGCGCGGCCTGCCTGACGGACCGACTGACGGTCACCCCCCTCCCCGCCCCGGACCCCGACGGGAGGGCCGGTTTCAGGTGCTCCCTTCGCACGCGGCCGGCGACCGCGTCACAGCTGATGTTCTGCTTGTCGTCTCCCTCTCAGAAGTTCTCTCAGAGACACGTTCTCCCCTGCTGGCCGCGGCTACCCGAACCGCGACTCTCGCCGGGGCGCTTAGGGCCGGAGGCGGTCCCCGCCTGCTGGCCGCGGGCGTCAGGACTCTCGGGCCTGCCGGAGCCTCCCGGGGGCTAGGGACCCCAGGTCTCCTGGGGGCAAGGGGTGGGGACCAAACGGTGACCCCGGAGGAATGCTGATGTCACATTCCAGTGTCGTGGCGCTCTGGGAGAAAAGGTCCATTCCGCCGAACTTGTCCTGTTTGCCTCGCGGTGCGTTTCGGCCAGCTGTGCCTCGTCCAGTAGGGATGGGAAGCTTGCGGAGAGTGGAACCCGCGTTTCTCCTTTTGCCCATCGTGGTTGCCAATGTTGAGATTAGTGAGCCTTCTAGAGATGAAGCACCTGACTTGAGTGTTCATTCTGTTCAAGCCCAGAGTCGGAGTTTTGAAAATGCCAAATAGCACGTTAGGAAGCTGTTGAAAAATGATAACTTGCAGTGGGAAAACATGTCTTAAAACAAAACTAGCATTCAGAAGGGAATCTAAGGACAGGAAAAGGTAACGCACCTTTTAGGAGTCGCTTGATTGTGTTCGATTCTCTTCCTGTTTAGCTTAATTCTTTTATTTGGTTTTAAGTAACACTAATACTTTTTGTTAATCTTGCTCGCCACTAAGAAAGCATTTTGGTTGCTGCTTAATTAAACTTCTGTTGATGAATACTGTTAATTTTTTTTTTCAAGTGAGTAACAGCTACTTAATTTAGTACTTTTCTAAAATTTGGGGTGTTGTCTGTGCTTATAAATTTTGATTAAAAACTACTATTAAAAGTCAGCATTCTTGGTGGGGGAGGGCTGAATAAGTGAAGGAGATAATTTCTTAGGGCAGTGAAACTCTGATACTATTAATAGCGGATACATATATCACTATATATTTGTCAAAATCCATAAAAAAACACCACCAATAGTGAGTGAGCCCTAATAACAACTGTGGACTTTGGAGGATAATGATGTGTCAGTGTAGGTTCATCTTTTGCAACAAATAATACCACTCTGGTGGAGCATGTTGCCCCTGGGAGAGCTGGGGCGGGGAGGGGAAGGGCACAGATATATGGGAATTCTGCCTTTTGCTTTTATCATAAACCTAACAGTGCTCTCAAAGATAAAGTCTACTTAAAAAAAAAAAAAAGTCAACATCCAAAACTGATTTTGAAAGCAGCTGAAATGATGAGGAAGAAGTAATTCTGCGGGAGAAAGTCCAAAGTTAAGAATTATGTGTGCTTGCAAGGGAAAATTTAGGCATATTTATAAACAATTTCTTTAGTTTCAAAATGTGGAGTGTGGTAAATAATGCCCTTGATATATTTTGTAATTTTTCTCCTCCATCTTATTTTTACTTTAAAAGATTATCTTTTCAACTGAGTTTCTTACCCTTCTCTCTAATCCTCCTTTCCTTCCCCATCCAAGAGAAGGAGGGTTCCATAAATTTAAAGCTTTTACAGATAATTCCTATGACAATAACAAATCCTTGTTTTACTGCCTTGTCATTGCTGGTAGTCAGGGCAGACCAGTAAATTGAAAACTACTGAAAGGCCTCAAAGATGTTCAGTTTGACTGCCAACAATACCCTCTCTGTGCCTTTGTTGGACCCTTAACAGACTTGATGTTCTTTGGGTTCCACAAAAAGTTTCCCAGTACAGAGTTTGGAGAGCCCAGGAATACATTTCATTGTCTTAGCCATAATCTAAAAAACAAAAACAGACCAAAAAACAAACAAACAAACAAACAAAAACCCTGATATTCCCTTTAGACATGGTTTTCTAACATAGAAAGAAAGAAACAATACAAGATTATCTCTAATCTACTGGCAGAGCCTTCACACCCTGTTTTGGTACCTAGATACTTTTCAGGTCTCCCTTCTTTTTGACTTGAGTATACAAGAAAAGTAATGGTTTGAATGTAACTTTAAAAAAGTCAAGTTGGAATTTGAAACAAAGACAACCAGCCATTTAAATAAAACCAAATTTAACTTCTGTTTTAGGATATGTGGCATGTTTTTTTCCCTTCTAAAACCTGTATACTGTTGATTTCATAAGCAATTTTCTCCAGGCAGATGAAAAATGTTATTTATTTTTTTCATTTTCATTTTGTATAAGGAGAATTAAAGTAGGTTGTCCTTATTCCACAACAACCTAAGTGGATGATCCTATTACAGGATTCTTCGTTTATAAAAGAAGTTGGTGTCCACATCGTTTGCACACATCCGTATTAATTACCAGTTAAAAGCCACCGTCACAAAGACAAGAGATTTTTTAAATTAGATTTTGTTATATTTTGTTTTGTTTGAAGTGAGTTGTTGCTAGGATGTGGCAGCTAGTTTGGTTATACAGAGTTTTTGTTTTAATAATATTTTAGAATAGAATTTGACTTTTATATCTTTGCCTTGTCTTCTAAGTTATGCATCTAGAGCGCTTATGTCTTCAGTCTCATTAGAATTGACTTTATATAAGTAGAGCCTATGTCTGCTTAAAAAAAAATAATTGCCTTTGAGAAGCAGAAACAGAATCTCATTTTGCGGTGGATGGTAAATCATGGCCTACAGCCAGCTGTTTTCCTCTTTTCTTTCTGTTACTCGCCCATGAGAATCACTTTTTTTTTTTTCTTTAAAAACATACCAAAGAGAAAGAGAACTTCAGTAATTTCCGTTTGCTGCCTGGAATAGCTGCACGGCTTTTAATTTTATACCTTATTCATTTTTGCCTTCTTTCTAATTTCTGCCTTTTGATCTTTCCTAACATGTTGTATTTTTTTTCAAGTACTCTTGTTTAATTTTGTTTTTAAAAGATGAGATGCATTTTAAACAATACAGGTCACTGCAAATCTTTTTCTTAGCATCTAAACTTGTATTAAAAGCTTCTATCAGTGTCCAAAATACGTGACGAAACAAAGTGATTGCAGTTGGAAAAAATACTGAACTGCAGATATACTTGTTAGAAATTAAAATGAGCCTTTTCTCTTAGGAGGCCTCTAAAGTGGAAAAGGCAAGTAAATAGTGACCTTGGTGCACAGATCTATAGTTGGAATTCTGTTTGAAGCCATTCTTGCTGCAAGAATCATTGGCAAGCCTGGTGGTAATGGAAGAGCATGGCAAGGCACTTCCAGGACTTTGTTTTAGAGCAGTTACTCTGTCTCTCAGAACAAGTGCAGAAGAAAGTAAAATAGTCCTCATCTGTGCTTTTATCTTTGCCAAACAACCCATGGTGTGATTCATTACATTAATTGGCTATGAAAAGTAATTTTCTCTAACTTGTCCTGAGTATTGCTTTGAATAGAACTATAGTAGATTTTCTATTGATTTTGTTCCATTATGCTATACTATGGAGTAGAATTGGGGATTTTTATCTCAACTGGCTATTAGCTATGTACCATTGCCTCTCCCCTTGACTTTGCTGTTCATCTACAATACTAAATCTTAGTCATCCTTCAAGAGACCTGCCCTCCACCATGGACTGTCCTTCATGAAATCTTGTTCCTAAGCTAGACGCAAACTCTCTTCTGAATTAGCAGTCATGTTATCTGTAACTCTTAGGACACTCATCACTTTCTCCCTTTAGATTTTAGTTTTCTTCTTAGATTGAAAGCTTATTGAGAGATGTATTCATATCCTATTTATATTTGCATATATTTAATTTGCTGTTCAAAGCAATCTTATGAAGTAGGCTTTAGCCTCATAGGCTTAGATAGGTTAATCCAAAACTGACAGAACCTAACTATGATCTTGAGCCATAGTCTTCATAATTCATGCTCTTTCCATCATACCACCTAGCCTTTGAGTTTTCTTATATCCCTGCCCAGCTCACTAAATATATGGTGAGTGAATTACCTTAATATAAAAAGCAAAATACCAGAAGGTACATTTCAACATTTTTATTTCTTTAAAGTACTTATATTGGAGGAAGTGGTTTATATTCCAGTAAAGTTACTTCCCTATTGGTTTTTTATATTTTATTTATATGATTTTCATGTTGTATTTATGTCCTTTTTTGTAAGTTGCCATTGACTTTCTTTGGATAGAAACAAAGTCTAAATGAAGTAAAAATATAAATAGAAACTTTCTGGGAGATTTTCACAGGCAAAAAAAATCCCATTATCTCCAATAATTTTCTAGACTGCATATTATAGGATTCTTCCAAGTTCACAGCTTTTGTTGGGAGCTGTGTTAATGCTGCCTCCTACCTACTTAATATGGTCCTGAACAACAGCGACCTCTCATTTGGCTCTCTCCTTTGGGATTTCAACTAGTGACATCTGAAACTGGATAGAGACACTTAGGGGTTGAGCTATAGAAGAATCTGTTCTATCTGCTAAACTCCAGAGCTGATAGAAAGCCTCACACGTGGCATGGTAGTGCTCAAAGTGCCACTGGAATGACAGACTAGACACCTAAGAATAGAAGAGTTAAAACAACTCAATTCTGGGAGGAGAACTATTTTTGTTGTCATTGTTTTAAATTTTCCATTTTTCATGCAAAAAGATCTATTAAGAAGCAGCGGGAAACACAAAAATGATCATCTGTTTCATGAGGATCTCATTGGGCTCCAAGATTATATCAGCAGTTTGTGGGCATGGAATTAACATTACAGATTGTCAGAGAAAGAGAATGGTAAATTGGTTATCATTCTCAATAAATTAATGAGTAATAAATGATAAAAGAGGTCTACTTTCTATATTCTTTTTCTGAGAACTAGAAGCAGAAATACAGTTTGGCTTGATGTAAATTTGAATATAAGATTTTACAAACCAGATCAGCCCAGTGTGTTCAGAAATTAGAAAAAGGTCAGTAAGTACACAGTATGTGTGACAAGCTATAGTGTATAGAAAGATTTTCTGTAGTATATCAGCTTTCTCACATCTGTTTATCATTATGATATGGTTAAAATCACTCTGAGCTGAGAGTTAGTAGACCTGGTCCACTCTAGTTTCTGTAATGTAGGATACTTTGGATGTGTTTTCATAGCTATAAAAATATATAAGCGTACCAGGTGATTTCTAAGATTTCTCTAGCTGTTTTTGACTGTGGAAAATATAATCAATAGTCTACAAGTATAATAATGTTCCACAGTGCTTAAAAATCACATGAGCCAAGAATATATAAATGTGATTTTAATTAAATGGCATAGTATACTAATTTTTTACTAAATAATAATAATTTTATAGTGAATATTTTTCATAAAGCTCAGCTATTTTTGAACTTGTTTTTACTTAATTAGTTCACCTTTGTAATATTTGTTGGGTATTTGAAGATATTAAGTTTAGTTAATTTAAATCTGTAGTATGAATTTTCAAATAAGTCTAGGAGTGATATATTACTTTTCTTGGTATTTAATTATAGGAAAATGAAAAATAATGGAGCTTTTTTTTTTTTATCTTTAAAAGTTATCTCTCCCAGAATACAATGATTTATTTAAAAACTGTGTGCTTTATGTGCCAAGCACTGTTCTAGACTCTGGAGGTACATTGTAACAGAAGTTACACTTTTCAGAAGAATGATAGAGCAAAAAAGTGAATGTAAGTAAACGACAAAGTAAATGATAAAGAGTAAATGCACTAGGATTACGCCCATCAGGGCACTGTTGACATGTCAGCAGTGCATTAGACTTCTCACACAGAGTGGGCAGTTTTAATGGTGATTCTTCACATTGGTCCCTGGTTTTGCAAACTTTGTGATTATGGATTCTTAATTATTTTAAGTAATGACATGGAAAAGAAATGAGAAAGCAACTTTTACGGGAAAAAGCAGCTACATTGTGAAAAAGCTCGTGAAAGGTTAAGGCTATAATTACAACCTTCCATCTATCTGCAAGTGCACACAGTCTTCCTGATTACACATGCCTCACAAAAGAGTCATTCTTGGGTTCTGTTTCCTGTTTGCAGTCATTACTAGTTTTTGTTTGGTAACTGCTGCCATGGTAACTGAAACTATAATTGTTAAAAATCTGTTATTAGAGAGTTAAATTTAAATGTTATGCTTTTCAGCTATCCGGCTCTAATTTTTGACACCCCTATAAAAGAGCTCCATTAAAATTTAGAGTAGTTTCACTTGTTTTTTTTTTCTGAGCACCGATCTACCTAACTTCCTACTTAAATAACGGGGATTTAGAGAGATAAGGATATGCATGACTTTACTTTTTTAATGCAAGTTCATGCTGTTACCCTAAAATGACATAATTGCTTTTCTCTTTCTTGCTTCTTAACCAGCCAGTGAAATCACTATTCATTGCCAAAAATATTAGGAAAGAACAGAATGTGGTAAAGAATGACAAGAAACTCACAAGGTGTAACAACAAAAAAGTTCTCTGGAAGTATTTCATATTCCTGTCACACTGAGTACATAGCTATAAAAATTGGTTTATTCCAGGTATCACTGGCTTTATTTTGGTCTTATTAAAAAAAGAGAGAGAGAAGAGCACAGTTTAAGATTATCAGTTTCTCTTATCCTTAGGTTGTCTGCTCAGAATGGAGGACTGCTCAGTTTTGAGCAAAGCTTAAAGCGAAGAGCTGTGTGAGAAGCCAGGCAATGAAGATTGCCATCTCATCTGCTAAATGACAACAAGGCTACTTCTGTACACATATATTTGATGTCCGAAATGCTGTATCATCTGCAAGTTGTGAATGATTCAGCCTCTGTTTATAATAGTGACATTCTGACCACCATGCAAAACTGTAAAAACCTATTTCCACTTATTAGTCGCATAACTTTATATGAACAGTGAACCTAGCAAAGAAGAGGCTGAAAGCCTAGCACCAGTGCCATGTTACAAAGTTCATTAGTAAGTCTGTAGCAACAGTGAACTTGCCCTTGTTTTCTTTGTCATGTTTCATAGCAAAACGATTATGCCAATGTTAGGTGGATTTTATCTTTATATGAGTAACATCACGAAAGCTTTGATAGAATGATTCACAAAGATAAGGAATCTGTTTTATTCCTTTATGGTTATTGGCCTATAATAAAAATAATTGGGGGGCTAAATAAAAGAAAGTTATCCTTTGTCTTTCATAAAGAATATTAAAAGGGTAATGTAAGACTACAGAATCTCAACTCCATTTCTGTCAATATCACCTGTTGATTGGGTGGATTGGGCATATTTTATGTTAGAAATGACATTCAAAATGACATTTATCCTTTTTATTCGAAAGGATAAAATTTGGTTTCATTAGACAAAGAAAACATTCCAGAAAGAATAAAAATAGCATGAACAAAACGAACACTGATGCTAAAAGTCAATAAACTCTTGGTATTTTCACTATTACATTTTCAGTTTTGACTCTTTTAAAATAAAGCCAAGGTATATATTCAGCAGTAATTTGTCATTTTCCCAAGTTATAGGTTAGACTTAAAGAATTATGTCACTGAGCTAGTAACAGAAACCTAGCCTATGGCTGAGGATCTGTACCTCTATCCTAATCTTGATTTTTATTTAATACGTTGCATCCTCTTTTGAGCTAGAGGAGAAAATGTCACACTGAGGTCTAGTTGATGTAGGCTGGGCTTGGCTCCAAGCTGTGGGTTGGGACCATGTTGACTCTACTTATCTTCTATACTCCTTAGCTCATTCGATATCTTGAGCAAAAGGTTGGAGCACTACAGGGCATTGCAGCAAGGTTGATCCTGGGTTCAACTGTAGAATCCTGGGTTCAATTCTTAGCACTGGCACTTACTAGCTGTGAATTTGTGAGAGTTACTCAACCGGGTAAACCTCAGGATCCTTATCTGAAAATGAGTTACAGCCAGTTGTCTTACAGGAGTATAAGGTTAATGGAGGTGAACATTTTCAAGCACAAAGTATGGTGCCTGCAAATAAACAAAACACATGTATCGTAATCATTATCAGTGTAGAGGGAGGAAAATCCTGCACAGATCTTCAGACCATTTAATAGGCACCTGAAATATCGTCAAGATATATTGACAGGTTTTCAGAAAATTATCCTTACTTGGTACTTTCTTGAGCACAAAGAAATGTTCATTTGAAACACAATACTTTGGATGCATTGAATTATTAGATTTAATTTTTTCCTTTTTATAGTTTGCAAATTATTTTGATATTATTTTTTTATGAGGAATGTAGACTTAAATAATCATTTCTAGTATTTGTTGATTATGTACCAAAGCCATATTTATTGGGTTCTCTAGGGGGCATTGGATTTAACATCACCAGATATTCTGATCCAGTACAGGGAACAGGTATGTTTTCCTGGACAGTATCTTCCTCAGAGTTTTTATGGTAAATTGCAAAAAATGCCCCCCAATTCTTTTCAGCACCTCCCATTGAGAAACAGTGTCTATTTTCCTGCCCTTCGAATCTGGGCTGCCAATAGACTGTGGTTGAAATAATATTATGTGTACCCCAAGCTTGGCCCTCAAGAGACCTTTTTTGCTTCTAATTACTGTCTTGGAACTCTGCTGCTACCATGTGAACTAGCCTAGCCCAGCATGCAAGGATGACAGACCACATAGAACAGATGAAGCATCCCAGCCTGAGGTTCCTCTAGACCAACCGTCCTAAGGTGACTGCAGATCCTGTGAGCCCAGCTAGGTTAGAAGCACCATCCAGCTGAACCCTGGCCAAGATGCCAAACTTCAGAAGCATGAGTGGAATATCATGAACAAAAATTACAGAATAAAATGGTGGTTGTTTTAAGACACTATGTTTAAGGGTGGTTTTTTAGACAACAAATCATAACTTGCACCCCTCTATTGCTAGGATATAAGTCGTCTCAGACTATCTCAGTGAAAGCTATGGAGAGGGCTTGGAACAGGCTTTTCTCACTCTGAATTACCCTCATAATCCTCTGTACACATGAAAAAATAAGGAATCAGGACACTGTAGCTTCCTTGACATCATTGGTCACTTGAGAATAGGCCCTCTTTTTAATCTAGACAGTTCTAATTTTGATTTCTTTGTTCCATCAAGATTAAGGAAAATTAAACTAATATGTAACTGAAATTTGATCCTGGTTGTAAAAAGGTGGTATGTGCATATTTTGAAGATTGTCTGTTTACCCTGCACCACTAGACAAATTTAAAGTGATGTCTGTGTACATTTTGTAGTGGGGAAGTCCTTGGGCTATAGTCTAAATATAGAACAAAAAACATGTAAAATCAAAGCATTTCTTTAATAGATGAAAAATCAAAAGATAGTTCAGAAATTAGATAAGGTTCTTATGTTTACACACCCCACCACATAAACATAATTCACTTTTTTTCCAGAGCAAGGGATGTGCAAAAAGGCCAGGCAATAAGTAAATAGGCTTAAGGCATCTGGCAAAATGATTCCTGCATCTCTCCACATCTTTCTCCATTTACAAGATCCCTCTCTGTGATTTAAAAACTTTGTTGTTGTTCTAAAGCCAATCCTAGGCAAAAGTAGAAAATCAGATTGTCTTTTTGCATACTGTCATGATTTTCTGTGCCTTCTCTCCATTGGGTTTCACTCTCCAGGTTCTTTTGAATCCTCCTAGTGCCCTAGGCAGCCTCGTGGGTTGGATCTCTCAGCCGGTGCCATAGCCTTTCCCTTCACTCTGCTCTGTGACAAACACACTTGTACTGTCCTCTTTTCTTGCATGTGCTTCGATTAGATGGTTAGGAAATTACTGGCAATGAGTCACTTAATAGTGTAATCACCTTCCCCATGCCCTCACCCATCTGTTATAACAGGTTACTCCTAAAAAAAATAATACTGTAGCCCTTAGGCATGGCACCAATGATGGCAACATTCCAGTTTGGGGAAATACACAATCTTAATGTAGGCCTCTCAATATTCAGCTGTGAGAATCTCCTCTTTGGAACCAGTGGGAGGTAGTGACACAAGACCAGATTAAGATTGTTTGTCATGATCTAAATTTTTTTAAAGAACTCCTACAGATGCCTTTTGAAATCAAGTTTTTAAAATCTCTTTTATAACTAATAATTGGGAGGCTTTGAGGACTGTGTGTAAAAGCACATGCCATTGCAGAGTCTTTTGGTGGAGCCAGATTTCAGCCAGTTCTAATTTAGAAGCCATTCCAGCAGCAATCATAGCTTATTAATTGTGACATTTTCATAGACTGTGTTGTTTTTCTCAAAGTCACAGATTCAGGAGGTGACTTTTTTTGAATAGAGTCCACAGCAGAGGTATTCTGTTGAATGTTTCAAGCAACTTCCTTTGTGCAGTAGTATAAAAATAATTTGATATTAGTCAGTTTGGAAAATGTTTATAAGGAACCAGCATAAACTGAACAAACAGAATACATTTCTTTTTATCATTTGCTTACCTAAGATAAGTACAGATCTTTAAAAAACATCTAAATTATTTTGCCCCTGATAATACTTTAGGTTTTGAATAAGCAGTATTGGACAAGTAGTTATGAACTGACTGTAAAACTACCTAATTTGAATCAAGTTATTTGCATCCTGATTACAAAGTAATGCCATATATATATATTTTTGCTTAATTCCATCACCAAATATGTAATAGCATAAAGTTTATGTAAATCCTTTTCCATTTTACTTCTATTCAGGAGGACTATGACATATAAAAATTGTGAAATTTTTCTCTTAAATATAATTCTGGAAATTTCTTGCTAATTAAACCTGATATTTTGTGTTCTCGTTTGTGACTGGGTTCTATAACACAAGCATGTGTGTATGTTGAGATGGATAGAGAATAAGACATATTCTACACCGTCTTCTGGAATACTGTTCCCTGATCCTGACCTACTGAATAGCTAACACATTAAGGGGAATATGAATATTTATAAGAAAGGAGCAAAGTTCTATTTTACTATGCCTGTTTAGATGAAGAGACATTTAAATATTTGAAATGGGAAAAATAAAGGCAAGGGTAGTAGATAAGCACCCTCTTGTGTTCGCTCCTTCCTTTGTAAGATGTCTGTCTCATCACAAATCACTTAGTCTTTGGATTTAAAGTCAAAACAGAAAAGAAGTTGTGGTAGGTGGACTCTAAGATGGCCCTGTTGACTCCCACCTCCTGGAATTCATACCTGTATATTCCCCTGCCCCTCGAAGGTGTGCTGGACCTGGGCAATTGCTGCCAAAGACTAAAAACGTGGCAGAAAGGATGGTGTATCACTTCCGAGATTAAAGACTTCGGTTTCCACCTTGGGTGCTCTCATTCTCTCTGGGATCACTTACCCTGGAGGAACCAGTTGCCTTGTCATGAGAGCTTAAAAGCAGGTCTTCCTGCCAGTTGAGCCTTGAGATGATTGCAATCCTAGCAACCCCTGATTGCAACCTTGAGACCCTGAGCCAGCCCACCCAGGTCCGCCACTCCCAGCTGCGCCTGACCCTGAGCAGCTGAGGTGCCATGTTAAAAAGGCTTTCGCTGCCATGCTGAGACATGGGAAATTCATTGAACTCATTAAAAGATCTAACAAGGGGATTGTTATGATCATCTTTAGGTTTTATAAAATACTTTTGGGAGCAACAATATGACATCATACCAAGGGAGCAATCAGGAGAGAATGGTCCCAGGTTGACAGACAAAAGTTTGAACGTGAATAGTGGAGTAGAGATGAGGGAATGAACGTGTCATTCTTACAGAAGAGACCAGCAACACTGGGAGCAAAGTCACCATGGCTAGATAAGAATAAGGAGGCCTCAGGGCCCCAGACATTTTCCTCATTTTTCCTCTCATGTACTTCAGACTTGAGTAAATGAGAGATGGGGAATTTTGTTCTCATAAGCAAAGAAAAAGATAAAAGCAGTTTTATTAGGAATGATTAATAGGAGCTCTTTAATCACAGTAAATTATATTCTTGCCTAAGAAAGTTAGCAAACTGTAAAAAAGTTGAAGGGTGCCTCTTTTTTATATTCAAGCTTGGTTTCCAGATTACCCCCACCACACCCTTTTTTTGGTACTACAAATCTTGGTAGAGGTTGGAAAATAGGCAGTGAACTAAAAATCTAAAACAATTTAAAATCTTGAGTCAGAAATTAATCAAAAAATAATTTTTCATGGGAGTAGATTCACAGATTACACTAGGCTTCTAAGAGAGCCATGTGCTAAGAGACTTCATTTAGAAATGTTTGTCTAGAATGTTAATTTGTATGAACAAGATCTAAAAAGCTCTTTGAGTATAATATGAATATGTATTCATACATATTTATGTGTGTGAATATATACATATATGATAGGTAGATATATAGGACATGTACATGTGCTGAGAGAGAATATATATGTATGTTTCATATAATCTACTTTGGTCAGCTTCATTCCAAGATGATTAAAGAAGTCTCAGTAACATTGCTTGTTTAGTAACTATATATGATTCCTTGCTCCAGAGGGAAATTTAGTTATAAAAACAGCATGGTCAGGTGATCTCACCCTGAATATTGTATAATATCTTCCAGATCCAAATCATCTCCAAATCAACTCAGACCATACTTGAAATACCATATGTCTCCTACCTTTCTTTTTCTTTGAAGTTCTGACATTCAATACCCTTTTTTGGGTCAGAAGGGTCACCTGAAATGTTGCCAACCTATCTTGTTTCCTGCAATTACAAATATGGAGAAATTTATTTCATTCCCATTTCTTACTCCAAAATAAGCCGGGTAAGAGGGTGTTTGGAGGCACAGGTCATGGGGATATACGTTCAGTATGTGGAGCCTATAGTTAAGGATATTTTTAAAGTCTTATTTTTCTATGACTCATGTTTCAGGGAAAATTTTTATGGTCATGTTTATTTTTTCAAAGGACCTTGACAGGCCCAAAACCTGTCTATAGATTTTCCGAATATAGTCTAGCAAGAGAACCTGTTTTCTTGGATACTGAAGGAGAAAAATTAATCTGTCATATTCATGTATTGATGCTGACCAGCATGTGCTTCAAAAATTATACGAAGTAGACAGCTTTGGGACTTGTGGGCTTATGAAAAACATGTGCTTTTAGGCACCAAGTGTTGGTCTGTGCAAGGAAAACCATATCACATTTGCTCTTGAAATAATTACGTGCAATAGAACTGAGTCTTTTCCCTCAAAACTTAAATTTGTTTCCTATGTGTACTTTATAAAATACTCTTGCAAATGGATTTAGATGATACTGACTTATAAGCACCAACAATATATTATCTTTCTCTAATAATTATTTTCTATTCGGTGTTTAAAACATTAACCAGATGACCACGTGGAATAAGAAACTAAGGCGAAAACCTGAAACACGATTTGCAGTCATGGTATAGAATTAAGATGTATTTTGGAGTTATTCAATTCCTTCATTATCTAGATGAAGCCCAGAGAAGAAAAATCACCGAACTTTGCAATGACACCTTGATACTAGATCACAGTTTTCCTGACTCTCCTTCAATTATCCTAAATTTTTAGTTCTCTGTTTTGTTAGTTCCCTAGTATCAATAACCATGTAATTATTTTTTTAATTGGGGGGTATAATTGACATATTGACATATTGACATGTAAGTCTTGATCATTTTACTTTCTAAATGTCCAGGTTGCCTTAGCTGAGAAGCTTTCTGGGCTCCCCTTCCTCTCCAGCAGCCCTGCACACACCCTGGGTCTTTAAACACCTTTCCTGTTCTTACCCTTCACCAACAATTCTTGGACCCAGACGGAATCTAACCTAGGAGATCTAGGTGTCCAAAAGGAATAGTCCTTGCTCTTGAGCAAAGGAGGACCCTGACTGACCACAGGGTGTGGTCTGTGATGAGGGCAAAGAGAAGGGAGGAGGTATAGTGACAAGAATTCTGGGTCCTGGACTTCAGGAAATTCTGAACACAAAGTGAAGGATGGCGAGAAACTGGCTGAGCCCTTGGGACAGATGGAATTCCAGATCTTGAACTGAGACTAGAAAGCATTGGGGAATCCAGCTTCTGTGACCTCTGCCCCAAAAGGTCTAGGAATAGGCCTTGAGAAACCATGCCTGGGGCAGCTCTGGCTCTGAAACACATTGATCTGGTATATGTTTGAGTTGTGACAGGAGACTGCCACATGCCTAGAGGCCTAAATTAGAATGGAAACAGAAGCAGAAGACATTTGCCATACTAGTAGAGAGATTTTTGTGCTGGTGAGGTTGTGTCATATAAATAGGCTTTAACAGGAGTAGAGACCACAGTAGTACGTAGATTATAATTCAGTCTGGAACAAGGCAGTATACCTAACAATGAAAATAGTGGCCTGTGAACCACGTATCTTTGTTCGAGCGGCTTTGTGCTTTTTTATCCTAACAGACTGGTAGAGGTTAAGAATATGGAAGAAATTCCCATCCAATAATGTGACATAAGTTAGAGGTCCTCAATGCAGTATCAATTAAAGTTTTATAACAAATACTTATAGCTATGAAATAACTTCTCTAAATGAATTTCCCAAGGAAAATAAGTGTATTGGCATCTGAAACTCTAATCACTTTAGCTGCTAGCAAAGATTTTGAAAACTAGGTCTCTTTTTTGCTCAGGTATTTATTTTTAATTAGAACTGATTCCATTGGGTTGTAGCTGGAGAGAGTGTGTCATATTGCCGTGACCTCGTTCCACCCTGTTTTATTTACTTGTTCTCTCTCAGTTATTTTCAGAGCCCCTCACTCGTGGCTGGCTGAGCATTTGAAGATGAAAGTATGTGTGTTTGTAAAGGCGGGAGGTACCCTTTTTTTAGATGGTCGCAACTGTGCTGGATAAAGTCTATGTGGAGATTGAGTTGGCCTTCCAGGCAAGCCAGGGTGTGGAGGAGTAGAGGGGAAGTGCTTTCGGAGCTTTCCACAGCAGGCTGTAGAGCCATTTTTTCAAATTACTGCTTTTCTCAGAGTCAGATCTCCTGTTCTCCCTGAAGGTTTTCCCCTCTAAAGTTTGGGTAGCATGGATGACAAGGGCTCTTGTCCCCTAACCCCACCCCCACTGCCAGCCTGCCTGCCTGGCTGGCTTGCCTGCTTTATTATCTATTTATTTATTCATTCATTCATTCATTTATTTATTTTAATTTGTTTCAGGTATACAGTACACTGGTAAGACATTTATATAGTTTATAAAACAACCCCCCTAATTGCTCCTTCTCTCCTCTGGCTCTCCACCTAGCCAATATATTAATGCTAACTGCATTCACCTATGCCATACTCCCCATCCCTGTGACCATCTATCTAATTTGTACTTCTTTAATTCTTTATCCTATTTTCCCAGCTCCCCAACCCCCAACTCTTCTGTCCATCCCCAAATTGTCCACTATATTTGTGAGTCTGTTTTTGATTGTTCTTTTTGTTCCTTAGATTCTGCATATGAGTGAAATCATATGGCGTTTATCTTTCTCTAACGTATTTCACTCAGCATAATGAACTCTAGGTCCATCCACATCATTGCAAATGGTAGGATTTCATTTTTTTTATTGGCTGAGTTATATTTCATTGTATATATGAGCCATAACTTCTTTATCCAACCGTCTGTTGATGGGCATTTAGGTTGTTTCCATATCTTGGCTATTGTAAATTGTGCTGCCATGAATATTGGGGTGCATAAATCTTTATGAATTATTATTTTGGTCTTCTTTGGATAAATACCCAGAAGTGCAATTGCTGGGTCAAAAGGTATATCCATTTTTACTTTTTTGAGAAACCTCCAGACTGTTTTACATAGTAGCTGTACCAATTTGCAATCCTACAACAATGTATGAGGATTCCCTTTTCTCCACATCCTCGCCAACACTTGTTCTTTGATTTATTGATGATAGCCATTCTGACAGAAGTGAGGTGATATCTCATTATGGTTTTAATTTGCATTTCTCTGATAAGTGACTTTGAACATTTTTCCATATGTCTATTGGCCATCTGTATTTCTTCTTTAGAGAAGTATCTGTTCAGGTGATCTGCCCATTTTTTAATTGGATTGTTTTTTGTTGTCGAGTTCGTGAGTTCTTTATGTATTTTGGATATTAACCTCTTATCAGATGTATCATAAGTGAAACGCATTTTAGTATAACGTAGTCCCATTTGTTTATTTTTTCTTGTGTTTCCTTTGCCTGGGGAGATATATCTCAAAACAAATTACTGTTAGTAATATTAGAGAGTTTATCACCTATGTTTTCTTCTAGAAGTTTTATGGTTTTGGGTCTTACCTTTAAGTCTTTAATCCATTTTGAGTCTGTTCTTCTATACAGTATAAGAAGGTGGTCTAGTTTCTTTCTTTCTTTCTTTTTTTTTTTTTTGCAAAAATCTGTCCAATTTTCCCAACACCATTTATTGAAGAGACTGTCTTTACCTCAATGTATATTCTTACTTACTTTGTCATATATTAAGTGAGATATAGGCGTGGATTTATTTCTTGGCTCTCTTTTCTGTTCCATTGATCAATGTATCTGTTTTTATGCCAGTATCACATTGTTCTGATTACTGAAGTCTTGTAGTGTAGTTTGATATCAGGTAGTATGATACCTCCAACTTTGTTTTTTCTCAAGATTGTCATGTCTATTTGGGGTCTTTTATGGTTTCCTAAAAATTTTAGGATTATTTGCTCTAGCTCTCTGAAAAATGCCATTGGTATTATGATAGGGATTGCACTGAATCTATAGATTGCTTTGGGTAGTATGGCCATTTGAATGATGTTGATTCTTCCTACCATTGAGCATGGTATATGCTTCCATTTATTTGTATCTTCTTCAATTCCTTTTTTCTATGACTTATAATTTTCTGAAAACATGTTTTTTATCTCCTTGGTTAATTAGATTCCCAGGCATTTTATAGTTTTAGATACAAATGTAAATGGGATCGTTTTCTTAATTTCCTTTCTGAAAGTTCATCAGCAGTGTATAAGAATGCCACTGGCTTCTGAACATTTATTTTGTAACCTGCTACTTCACTGAATTCATCGATCAGATCTAACAGCTTTTTGGTAGAATCTTTATGGTTATCTATATATAGTATCGTCATTGGCAAATAACGAGAATTTTACTTCTTTTTCAATTCAGATGCCTTTTATTTCTCTTTCTTGTCTTATTGCTGTGGCTAAGACTTCCAATACAGTGTTGAAGAGGAGTGGTGAAAGTGGACATTCTTGTCTCGTTCCTGATCTTAAGGAAAACAATTTTTAGCCTTTCCCCATTGAGTGTGATGTTGGCATTAGGTTTGTCATATTTGGCCTTTATTTTGTTGAGGTATGTTCTCTTTATTCCCACTTTGCTGAGAGTTTTTATCATAAATGGATGCTGGATTTTGTTGAACACTTTTTCTGCATCTGTTGATACAATCATGTGGTTTTTATCTTTTGATTTGTTAATGTGGTGTATCATTTAATTGATTTGCAGATATTATACTAAACTTGCATTCCAGGAATAAATCCAACTTGATCATGGTGTATTATATTTTTAATGTATTGCTAAATTTGGTTTGCTAATATTTTGTTGAGGATTTGCATCAATGTTCATAAGAGATATTGACTTACAGTTTTTGTTTGTTTGTTTAGGTAATGTCTTTGATTTTGGAATCAAGGTAATGGTGGCCTCATAAAAGGAGTTAGGGAACTTCCCTGTTGAATTTTTTGGAGTAGTTTGAGAAGAATAAGTGTTAATTCTTCTTTGAATGTTTGGTAAAATTTGCCTATGAAATCATATGGCCCAGGACTTTTGTTTTGTGGGAAATTTTTAATTACTGATTATATTTCTTTGGTTGTAATCAGCCAGTTCAGTTTTTCTTTTTCTTCTTAACTCAGTCTTAGGAGATTGTGTGTTTCAGGAATGTGTCCATTTCTTCCAATTGTCCAATTTGTTGGCATATAATTGCTTGTAGTGTTTTCTTATGATCCTTTGTATTTCTGTGGAGTCGGTATTTATTTCTCTTTCATTTCTGATTTTATTTATTTGAGTTCTCTCTCTATTTTCCTTGATGAGTCTGGCTAAGGGTCTGTCAATTTTGTTTATCCTTTCAAAGAACCAGCTCATGATTTCATTAATCTTCTGTATTGTTTTTCTATACTCTATTTTGTATTTCCACTCTAATCTTTATTATTTCCTTCCCTCTATTCACTTTGGGCTTTGTTTGCTGTTCTTTTTCTAGTTTTTTTAAAGTATAAGTTTAGATTGTTTATTTGAGCTTTTTCTTATATCTTGAAGTAGGCCTGTATTGCTATGAATTTCAATCTTAGGATTGCTTTTGCTGTCTCCCATAGATTTTGAGTTGTGTTTTCATTTTCATTTGTCTCTAGGTATCTTTGGATTTCTTCTTTGATCTCATTAATAATCCATTCATTGTTTATTTAGCTCCTATGTCTTTGTGTATTTTCTACTTTTTTTTTCTTGTAGTTGATTTCTATTTTCATATCATTTTGGTCAGAGAAGATGGTTGATATGATTTCAGTCTTTTGAGATTTGTTTTGTGCCCTATCCTGTGGTCTATCCTGGAAAATGTTCCACGTGCAATTGAAAATAATGTATATTTTGCTGCTGTAGATTAAATGCTCTGAAAATGGCTGTTAAATCTATCTGGTCTAGTGTGTCTTTTAGGCCCATTATTTCCTTGTTGATTCTTTTCTTGGAATATCTGTCCATTGGTGTCAGTGGGTGTTAAAATCTCCTACTAGGCGTCTATTACTATTAATCTCTCCTTTAATGTCAGTAATTGCTTTTCTATATGTAGGTATTTCTCAGTTGGGTGAGAATATGTTTACTGGGTTTCTGTCCTCTTGATTTATTGATCCCTTTATCATTATATAATACCCTTTTGTTGTCATTTATTATATCCTTTGTTTTAAAGTCCATTTTATCTGATATATCACTACCCGGGCTTTTTTTTTCATTTTCATTTACATTGAAATATCTTTTTCCATTTCTTTACTGTTAGTCTGTTAGTGTCATTTGATCTGAAATGAGTCTCTTGTAGACTGCATATGCATGGGTCTTGTTTTCTTATTTATTTGGCTTCCCTATGTCTTTTGATTGGAGCATTTGATTTGCTTACATTTAAAGTGATTACTGATAGGTACATAGTTACTGCCATTTTATTATTCATATTAGTTATTTCTATTTTCTTTTTTACCCCCTTCTCTTTTTATAGAAGTCCCGTTAACATGTCTTGTAATACTTGCTTGTTGGTGATGGATTGCTTAAGCTTTTTCCTGTCTGGGAAGCTCTTTTATCTCACCTTCCATTTTAATTGCCAGCCTTGATGGGTAGAGTATTTGAGTTTTAGATTTTTGTTTTTCATAATTTTGAATATTTCTTGCCAGTCCCTTCTGGCCTGAAAGTTTCCATTGAAAATTTGGCAGACATTCTTATGGGGGTGCCTTTGTAAGTAACTAGCTTCCTTTCTCTTGGTACTTTTAATATTCTCTCTTTGTCTTTGACCTTTGTTGTTTTAATTGATGTATCCTGGTATGGGTCTGTTTGAATTCCTCTTGTTTGGGACTCTTTGTGTTTCCTGAACTTGTATGTTTAATTCCTTTGCCAGATTAGGGAAGTTTTCTGTAAGTATTTCTTCAAATAGATTCTCAATCCCTTGCTCTCTTCTTCAGGTACTCTTTTGATCCGAATATTATTACGCTTCATGTTGTCCCAGAGGTTTGTTAAACTATCTTCATTTTTTTAAAGTCTTTTTTCTTTTTGTTGTTCTAATTGGGTGTATTCTGTTACCTTGTCTTCCAGTTCACTGATTTGGTCTTCTGTTTTTTCCAATCCTACTGTTGAATCCTTCTAGTGTATTCTTCATTTCAGTTATTGTATTCTTAATTTCTGTCTGGTTCTTTTTTATGGTATCTGTGTCCTTTTTTATGCTTACTTTTTCTCTGTTGATATTCTGATTGTGCTCATCCATTTTCCCAATAAGTTCATTGAGCATCCTATAACCATTATGTTGAACTCTTCTCTCGTAGGTTGCTTGCCTCCATTTCATTTAGTTTATTTTTTGGAGATTTATCCTACCGTTTCATTTGTGGTGTGTTTCTTTGTTTTCTCATTTTATTACCCTCTTTTTGTTTGTTTCTGTGTCAGGAATATTTGTTTCGTCTCTCAGCCTTGGCCGGATGGCCTAATGTGGAAGGTGTCCTGTGTGGCACAGTGGCGCACTCTCCTGGATCACATGTGCCAGAGGCTCTGGACATAATCTTTGTGTGGGTTGTGTATGATCTTCTGTTGTCGCCAAGCCTTTATTGTTGTTGAAACATCAGTGGATGGAATTAATGCTCAGGCTGCCTGCCTGGCTTTTTTGTAGCACTTCTTCCTTACCAGTCTCATCCTATCTCTGGTAATGTCTTTTCTGTTAAACCTGGTGGTCAAAGACATGGTACAAAATGCTTGAGATTTATTTCTTAGGAAAGAAAAAAGGAAAAGAAAAGGGGGCAAAAACCTGCTCTGCATACTAGAAGGCTAGCCCTGTCACCCTTCAAATGTTCTAAGATGTCTTCATCTACTATCATGCCTTCTGCTGCCACAGGCCTTTGCGTATGATGTTTTTTCTCTGCCTTGAATTTGTTCCCTCCTCTCATTGGCTGGGTTAGGTACTGCTCATCCTTTTGATCACAGTTCAAACATCACTTGTTTAAACGAGCTTTCCTAACGTCCTGACAGATTAAAATCTTTCCTTTAGAAATTTAGCTCTCCAGAACTCATTTACATTTAAAGGTGTTGCAGGAGTCTTTTTCCTTGGAGCTGAAGTGAGCCAGAGAAGACTGAAGCTCCCATTGGACATTCTTAGGTCTACCCCAGCAGCTCAGTGGAACATGAGTCAGACACTGAATTTTAGGTTTGTTTGCTGTTGGCTAGCTGTGTGACCAGAAGCAGATCACCTCCTCTGGATTTTAGTTTTCCAATCTCCTATACCAGAGGGTGCCTAGGCCTGTCCAGCACTAAGAATATCTGGGGTCCTTTTAAAGAGTAGGTGTTCATGGAATGCTACCAGTTTTAATTCTAATAAATAATCTGGTAAATATTTTAAGAAGATAAAAAGCAGGTAGGAAAGAAACAACTTGTCCCTTTCCAAGGCTGACTATAAATCTGCAGTGAGCTACACTGAGGTCTAAGTGAAAAATGTCTGCTAATTGAAGTTCTTATTATATTAGCTGAGCTTCCAAGTTTTATTTAGAAATAGAGAATAAGATGGTATTGTTCTAGTATTTTTGTAGTGTTTTGTTAAGCCTGATGTTGCTCAGACCAGGTAATTCAAATTTGAAAGCAAGCAAGAATTTGTTTAGGTGGCCATTTAACTTAGAGGCAGAAGCATACTTAGTCCTAGTTATTATTTAAGCTAGCAAGTCTTTTTTTTCAGATATTACACATACTTGTACACATATGTTTGTATTTGTATCCACGTGTTCTGTGTCATGAGATAATGTATTTCTTACTGTAAATTATGTACAAGAGATTTTAAAAGCAGTTGATTTAAGCTGAGTTACGTGATTAAATCTTACCCATTTCCTGTTTAGAAAAGAAAGTGCAGCTTGCTGCCAGCATTAATTTTACATAAACACGCTCTTTGAAGCCAAAGCAAATATGACTGGTATTTAATGTGAAAATAAAATAAAAACTGTTCTTGGAGTTATATCTAAACAGAACTTGTCTCTAATGCTAATGTAACAGAAATGTATACAGAAATCGGATTCATCAAATGAATTCGGCTAACAACTATTCGAGAATGATGTTGACATCATGCGTAGGAATACTACATTTTCTAGGATTTGACACTTTTAATGATCAAGAATTACTGTATTTTGTAAATGGAAATACTACTACTAAAAACAGAATGCTATAAATAGAATTATGTCATTTCTTTCCAAAGACTCAATATACCTTAGTGATGTGAAAATAATAATAAATGTGAGATATTTCTTAAACTTTGGGGGTAAGGTTAGAACTCTAATCTGTGAGTTATCTCAGGATGTTAAGTCTGCAGCCGCAAGTGTTGCTGGCAAGTATTCTTGGGGCAAATGGGAAATGGGTTAATAACATACTCTTAATTTTCATTTAGGATCAGAATTCAGCAGGAGAAGCATGGAACACAATATCAAGCAAATTCATATACCAGGAGGATTCAGGATTGTTAACTCTCCTTAATGGAAAAAGTAGAAAGGGCTCAAAAAAGAATATACCATTTTAGATTTGCTGTTCGTTTTACTACAGATATTGTAATGGAGAAAGCTTTTTAATAATGCCCCTTACAAAAGACCAGAAAACTCAAATAGCCATCTCTATCTGTCTTTTGCTTAGCCCACTTTATTTTTATACTGTGAACTGTGATCATCAGTGACAAGGAAACAATTTGTTCCCTTGAAAAAAAAAACCAGTGTAGTCTAGTGTTAAAATTATTTACAATTTAGAGAGTCATAATTCTTTTAAAAATTGGTAATATAGACATTGCAAAGGCGATAATGTTTAGTTAATGTTGGACAGATTTTTATCACCATTAGAAAGCATGCTTGAGATAGTCTGACTTAAAATAACATGGCTTCTAAGCAGCTGAGTGGACCAACTGATCGGAATATGCCCTTCATTAGGGTAAGAGGATTTGGTGATTATCTTCAAAAAAAAAGGAAGGATTTCATTTAAACTTTAGGGAAGGGTCAGGCTGATCTTTCAAGAAACAAGTTACTGCATGGATTTGAATGCTAGTGGCAAATACAGTTTGGTGAGGTTACTGAAGGTGCCACTGGGAAAATCTGCTGCTTGTCTGGCTTGAACTATTATTCCAGGCACTAGCAGACAATGAATTTGTCAGTAGTCACTGATGTGATATTTAACACAAAATAAGGTGGTCACTGGTGATTTGTCATTGTACTGATGTGCAGCCGGTTGGTTGTTTTGACTAATGTCAGTAGTTGGGTAAGAGCTTATATTACCCTCTCATGTTCCTCCTTTCTGTGGATACCCTGCCCCCACCCCAGCCCTCTTCCCCTTGCTTATCAGGTCATGTCTCAGCACACTCCCCAAAATAATTATTTAATATGGTAGGGAAAACATTGGTTTGCTATAGTAAGGGTGGTAGTAATCCCCTAACCCCCAATGCATACAGACCTCAGAATCAGACAGATCTAAACTCAAATCTCTTCTCTACAATTTATTAACACTTTGATCTTAAGCACGTTTTATAATTTCTCTGAATTTCAGTTGTCATCTCTAAAATGGAGAATAATATTCTACTTTATAAGCATTTTATGAGGTTTTGTGAAATTTCCATGAGAAAAGTTCCTTCCTCAATTCCTGGCATTTGATATATGTTGTTGCTGTTATTATTCAATTTATCATAATATGGAATAATAATTTCATTGCAATGCCTAAAATCTTTCACATGTTCTTGTTTGCTGCAAAATATATCATTCGGGTTTGCTTTCTAAGCTCCCTGCACATGTATATACAGGGCATGTAGTAGCCAAAGCTATCAATTCATGACTTTTTGTGCATTGCTATGTTTGTAGTAGTCTTCTATGTAGCTGTATACTGATGATTTTCATGAAAAAAAAAAGTGATAAGAGAGCAAAGTATGTTATGTATGTACTTTGAGTCACCAATGATGCCTGGTGTCATCATTGACTAAACAATGTGATACTTGTAAAAGATTTGTTTGAAAGTTTTATCAACAGGAGTGGTAAGTGGAATTAAAAGTGCAATTTATTGAATTAAAAACAATTTTTATATGTAATAATAAATCATTTTTTTTTTTAACAGATGGGTTTAGGTCATGAGCAAGGATTTGGAGCCCCCTGTTTAAAATGCAAAGAAAAATGTGAAGGATTTGAACTGCACTTCTGGAGGTAATGTTCTGAAAACTGTGTTAGTGATTTCTACCCTTTAACAGTTCTTCCTCACACAGTGGGCATTTTACAGCTTCTCTAGCCCAGGTGGTGTTGCAGGTCTGTGTTACATTCTTTTCTAAGAAATAAATAAAAAACAAAGCTATTCTGTCTTCCTGTCATTGAATTTGAGCTAACTAGGCCACAGTAACTATATTTAGAATGGTTTGATTTATATGCTAACCTATAGATTTCCTGAGTCTAGAATACTAAATATGTCTCTTTTCTGAGTGACAAATAAGTTTGTGGTAATCTCTAGGACTTAATTTAATTATTAGCCTTTTATTAAAAATTGTTAACTTTGCATATCTCTATATATTTGCAATAAATAAATATGAATGATGAGCATTCATGTCCAGATTTTCAGGAAATAGACTAGAATCTGTGTTTCTTTAAAATTTTCGGCTGTAAATTTACTGTCTAAAAATTTGGAAGCACTGAAATTTAAAATAATAATAATGATAAAATAATAATTTGTTGCCAGTATCTTGATTGGATCAAGTGCTTATATATGAAGGACAAATGTTAGTGGGTCAAAAATGTGAATTTTGTATAGATCTTACTTGAATATTTTTTTTAAAGTAATGTATATCATATAAACCTAAATTGGTATTTAAAACCTGTTCTTATGAAGAACATAAATGTTAATTAATGTCTGTCAACACCATAAGTCTGTTCAAAGCTAAAATCAGCACAGAATCATTAGAAGGAAAAAGTAAAGCTCAGTTATGCATTATTAGAATGGCAACTGCCTGTTAGAATGAATCTCACTTGAGAGCCTCTTCTCTACTTTCCATAGGAACTCACTAGAATAAAAAGATCTCATTAGCTATTGCTTGTGTCCAGGATAAGTTAAAGGAGAATGTAAAAAAATTAAAAAAGGATGAGAACTGTCAGGTCCTTTTTTACTTCCTCATATTCTTTTAAAGCTAGCTTATTCAGTAAGTTTTAGGAAACAAAGATAGTTGTTTTAAATAGTGAAGGCACTAGAAACCTCAGACCTCCCAGAAATGATGATAGAGAGCTAACATTTTCCAGCGAGTTTCTTAATTAGAAGAATTTTATAGCTCTTTCTTGTGCTATATTTTTAATAGATATAGTAGTTAGGCAATATATCTATCATGTTTTAGAAAATTAGAGTCACTAGATACAAAGTAGTTTTCATGGATTAGAATGTTTCAGCAGTTAATATGTGCATCACTCTCTTTTGTGCTCATAGGGGCTTTGTGGAGAGCTGCACTGCCCTCTGCTGGCTTGAGTTATTACTTTATAGTCTTAAAATAGTCTTTTTAGTTGGTTATAATTGCCAAAAACTGCTATGAAATTTTTAAAGCTCATTTCTAAGTGTTAGCATCATTTTTATAAAGCAGAGGGCTAGTGTATAATAATTTTTGTTGTATATTATTTTTCTGTTGCAGGTCACTATAATCTGATATTTTGAGAGAAAAATATGTCAGACAAGAGTAGATCTCTTGTTTGAGGCATGAAAAGCACTTTTAAAAAATTTTTTTTCACAGTCATTTACTTGCCTGGGCATAGTCTGAGGATGTGTTAAGAGCCATGAAAGACTAGGGCTTCCAATCCAGCTTGTGTCCATCCACATGGTACCAGTTAGTAGTTCTATCTTCCTGGCAGGAGTCCAGACACATTTTTCTAAGGATTCTTGATATTCCCTAACTTTTCTACCATAACTGGGAAGGCTTTGAGGGCAGGTGCCTTTGACCTCTAGATGAGCCATTTTTCAGTAGTCTTTGAAGTAAAATATTCTAGGAGGTTTGTCCTGAGTGGAACGAAGATTTAAAGTTTAGTCTAAGGTCACAGAGCTGCTGTGATTTAAATGAACATGGGGTCCCAGGAACCTGCCCACTTAGCCTCCTTTTCCGTCTTCATGATCTTTGACTTCTAGGACACCTAGGGCCTCATGAAATACAGTGTGAAAGAGCTAAATTATTCTCCACTTTACACCAGTCTGTTCTTACACACGGCCACAAGAATGGTCTTTTGAAAGTGGATACTATTATACACTTCCCAATAGCTTAAGAGTCATTGGGCTATCGTGGTAGACTTGATTCTTTAGGTCAAGTCTTTGGCCTTTTATGTTAAATCTCAATGTCTGGACTCAGCTTCTTCTCCAGCCTCCTCTTCCAGGCAGCTTGTATTCCAAACAGCGTGGATGCATGCTGCTGCCTGGAATTTCTGTGCCTTGTTGCATGTTCCTTTGCCTGGAAAGACCCTACATCTCACCACCATGAAACAAAAAGTCCTTTCTATTCTTCACATCTCAGCTCAAGCACTACCTCTGAGAAGTCCTTGTCTCTGATATTAGTCTACTAAGGCTTCTATAACAAAATACAGTAGACTGTTTGACTTAAACAACAGAAGTTTATTGTTTTACAATTATGGAAGCTAGAAGCTCAAGATCTGGGTGCCAGCATGATTGGGTGAGGAACCTCTTTCTGGTTCGTAGATGGCTGCTGCCTTCTTGTTACACGCTCACATGGCCTTTCCTCACTATGTCTGTGCACATGGAAACCAAGAATGAAAATAAATATATATTTATATATATCTTTCTCTCTCTCCTTCACCCTCCTCTCATTATAAGACCACCAATCCTATTAGATTAATACCCACCCTTATGTCCTCATATAATGTTAATTAACCCCTAAAAGCTCTGTTTCTCAATATAGTCACATTGGGGCCTAGAGCTTCAACATAAGATTTGGGGGTGGAGAAAAATAGTTCAGTCCTTAGCACCCTTTTTCTCTGTGTCCACAATACCCCCTAGTAAAGTTGAGGGATCATATTTTTCCCCTTAATACTTTGAATACTTGTAGGAAGCCAAGAAATAGACCTGATAAGTCATCACTTGATCCCCTGCTGGTACCTTCCATTGCTGGGACCAGGTAGCCCACTTCTTAGTCCTTAGGGATCAGCCTCCTGGGGCACAGAAAGGGTAATGAAGGGTATAAATGGATCTGGAGAGTGAAAGGAAGAGATCCAGCAGGCATGAGTTCCTATTCAATGTGTGTCACAACAGTTGAAAAGCTAAAAATGAATTCTTAGTTTATGGAAGTTTAGAGAAGAACTTGTCACTTAGCCACACCTCATTTTATAGATTAAAGGAGTAAAACCCAAGAAAGTTAAAATGACTTGTTTGAGCTTATGAGTTATTAATAAGAAATATGATTTATGAACATTTTCTATGTGTTACACACCAATAAGCAGATGTAATAGTTTTCTATTGCTATATAACAAATTACTACAGCTGTAGCAGGTTAAAAGACCACCTATTAATTAATTGAATATCCATTTATGCTTTAGATCAGAAGTTTGAGCAGGCTTATCTGCCTTCGCTTCTTAGGGTCTCAAAAGGCTGAAATCAAGGTGTTGGCCAGATTGGGCTCTTATCTTGAAATTCTGTGGGGAGAATCTGCTTCCAGGCTCACTCTTGATGTTGGTAGAATCAAGTTCCTTGTGGTTGTAGGCCTGAAATCCCTGTTTCCTTGCTGACTGTCTGCCAGGGGCTGCTCTCAGCTTCTGGAAGAAGCCTCTCACATTCCTTTACACATGGCCACCTCCATCTTCAAAGCCAACAACAGTGCTTAGAATCTTTTCTGCATGTAAAATCTCTCTGGCTTACTCTCCCGCTCCCAGCCAGATAAAACCCATTGCTTTTTAAGGGCTTGTGTGATTAGATTAGGCAAATTTGGATAATCTCTCCTTTGTCATATGAAGTAATATAATCATGAAAGTAATGCTGGGGACTGTGTAAAATTCAGCTTGCCACAGCATTTTATGTACCTGATTGTACCTAATCCTCATAATACTTTGAGATCAGTGGTAGCTTTCCCATTTTATATGTGAGAAATCAAAGACTTGGAAAAGTTAAATAAGTTACCAAAGGCATGGTTTAAAGATGGCAGAGCCAGAATTTGGAACAAAGCTTGTCAAACTTTCCTTATCACCACTACCTTTCTACATGGCAGAGCAGAAACTAGAGCCTATGCTTACACTCTCATGACCCATGACCTTCAGGCTGTACCAGTTTGTCTTCTCGAAAGTGTGGTGCTTTTGTGACATAGACATCTTTATGGACAATGGGGTCCTTTAACTATGAACTCCCCTTTCTCAATGCACCAATGATTACAAGACTAGAGAAGAAAAAAAAATTGAGGATGCCTGACATTGGCTAAATAAGAACTACTACCTTCTGAGCACATATGCAAGTCATATTTAGAGATAACAAATATTTATGAAATGCAACACATAAACCCAAGATTTCAAGAAGTTTATAGCTAGTTATTTCATATTGAAAGTGTAATAATATTATTAGATCACTTATCATATACATAATAGAATTAATATTTTATCTTCGATAAATTCTTCCAATAAAACAGTTGTATTTTACAAGAAAAGTGTTCTTGAATATAGCATACATTGGTTCAGAGAATTTCTGACTGGTTTAGAGCTGGCTGAAACTAAAAATTCCCCACCATAAATGGATTAATGCCTGTGTTTAATTCTATAACAGAGGACCATGCTTGAGTCCATATTTGTATATCCCTGGAATAAAAGAACAGCTTCCAACCTTTTATAAGTATGGTTTGTAACAGCGCCGTGACCATGCTTTTAAATCACTGTGAATGCTGGCAGAATGTCAAAGCACTCCAGTCACTACTACTTGCTTGGAAATATAACAAGTTTTACGAACAAGGATACAGAAAACATTTCTCTTTTGAGAAGATGAGGCATGGTTTTTTGACTGTCCTCAGCTCAAAACTGTAAATTTGTGTGTCTTTCTGAGGCAGTGCTTTTGGTAAATTTTGATGCTGTGTTGGAATTAACACAAGAATTCTGAAGTTGTAGTGTAAAATTGTGAGTATACAGTTTTGATTTGTCATGCATATTAAACTTTATATGTGTCTGTGTTAATATGCTAAACTTTTTAGTACAAATAACCCTTCTCCCCCAAACCTTACAGTTTTCCAATCTACCAATCTACCTTCACAACTTTTAAAGTCAAAAAAGACTTTTAAACTAATTTCTGAATCCTCCCCTTCTCTCTCTTTTTCTTTTTCTTTCTTTCTTTCTTTCTTTCTTTCTTTCTTTCTTTCTTTCTTTCTTTCTTTCTTTCTTTCTTTCTTTCTTCTCTCTCTCTCTCTCTCTCTCTCTCTCTCTCTCTTTTCTTTTCTTTTCTTTTCTTTCTTTTTTCTTTTTTCACATAACTTTTATTAACATCTCATGTAGAATTTGGGAATAATTACCCTATAGGACAGTTCAGAAGATCTAAAGATTTGGCCACTGTGCTTAGGTATAGGAATTTATTTATATACTCCTGAAAAACTGCTATCGAATTGGTTTACCTCAAATGAATTTAATTAGCATTAACTATTTAAGTCTACCTATATCATCAGGAATTATTTATGAAGCATCTGAGGAAAGATACTATATCAACCTTAACAAACATAGCCCCTAGCCCATGGGTACTATGCTCGTGCCTGCCCTGTTTTTATTTTTGTTTTTGTTTAGCATAAAACTACTTTTTTAAAAGCCTTTATTTTCTTAAGAAGGATAGAATCTGAGTTATAGACTAAAATCAAATATATGATTCATGTTTCACTCATTCTCGTGCCTTCTTTTGGATACCAAGATAGCAGTATCCTTTTTTTCCCCCAATTCCTCAATAAGATTTTCCTTTAATGAGTTTACTGGATGTCTTCCAAAAGACTTTAAAAGTTTTTAAAAGATATTTCTACAAATAAAATTTTCCAATTTAAATGTAAAGCACTGTTGAAAAGGATTTAAAACGTTTTTTTTACACTAGATTAGTTGTAAATACCACAGATTTCCACAATGGATAGCTCTTAGCTCCTGGCCCAGATTCATCTGGTTTCTTTCTCATGCTGTGGTTTGTAGCTGTTCGTTTATATTGTATAAATGGTGCTCCAAGTAAGGGATCTGAAGAGTATGTGGTCATTTCAGCTGCTTCAGTGTTGACAGCTATAGCTGAAAGAACCATTCCTCCTTTCTCGAGTCACAGTCCTGCCAGGTGCTCTGTGACTGCAGGTCACCATGTTGGAGGAAGGATGCAGATAAAGCTTATATTTGTGATTTTAAAAACTATAGTGAATCAATCATAGGTTTCCCACCCAGAAAACTAATAATTGAGCACAGTATGACTCCTTTAGTTCCTACGTTTCCCTCATCACTGCTGCTATTGGTGTACTATTTTAACCCGATGCTTACTTGCTTAATAAAGGTATGTTGGGTGGGTAGAGAAAACAGATTTCCTCAGAATGTGAATCTTCCAAGAATAGCCAAAACAGTAAAAAAAATGTATAGAGGTGGCTCTCACAGCATTGGTTAATATACTTTTTTATGTATAACACTTTCATAGTAAATATAATTTATAACCATTCTATAGTTTGTCATGGTTTATGCTTTAGCAACCAGCAGGCTTTATTTCACTTTTTTACTATTTATCTTTCAAATTCTAAAGCTCTAACTTCCCTTATTTTGTGGGGTACATGTTGTACTGGTGCAGAATAGTATAATTAACGTTTCTAAGGAAGTCTAGTTTTCATCATACATCCTTATATCATAATTACTTCCTTCTTTAGTTAATCACTTTGCTAATTGTTAGGATGCATGCCATAGTACACAACATAAGGATCTCTTTATATTAAGAACTACATTTCCACCCCACCTCTTTCCCTTCAGGAAGGTATGATTTTAAACTTGATCCAAAGCGGTGTGATAGTTTTATGACTAATTATGTTGTTTTTGTTAACCAAAGAACAAATATAAAGAGAACATACTGTTGTAGAATAATATGCTCCTTTCCACTAGATGGGGCATGAGATAACCAGATATAAGAGTCTTTTATTGCTAAACCAGAATATGCACCCTTCAACAAATTCTTACTAAATAGATTTCTGACCAGTTTATATACAAGTAGTTTACCTCCCCCACTCCTCATATCTCTGCACATCTGACTCTCTGTCTCTCTGTGAAATTCTGTATATCAGCACTAATATTTTTAAAACTCAAGAAAACTCAGAACACAAAAATATAATTATTTAATAATTTATTATTTGGCAAAGAGATTCATTTAAGAGTTTTTTGGTTGGTTCTTCTAATTTTCCAATGTAGAGAAATACAATTATATTAATTTTAAATTCAGAAAACCTATTGACCTCCTATTGATGCTAATACATTGCATTTTTATGTGATTAGTCATAGCATCTGTGAATAACAACAGGTTAGTTTCTTTCTTTCTGATGACTCCTTTGATTTTTCTTTAATGCTCTGATATCCACAGGACAGCATGAATGAAGTGGCGATAGCAAGGTTGTTTTCTTGCTTCAGATCCTAAAGTGAATGCACAGAGTATGATATATGCTGAGTATTTGTGGTTTTCCCCCCAGAAAACATATCTAAAATGTTGTAGTTCCTTCTGTGGCTAAAATAAATTAACACAATGTAATTAGAAGATATTTTGAAATATATTGAATACTTTTTCTGCATCTAATGAAAAACAAAAAATTAACTTTATTAGCTTCTGCTATTTTTGTTTTCCTTGCTTATGTTTTAGGTTTATTTTGTATTTTTCCTAACTTAAATTGAACACTTAGCTTATTAATCTTCTCTATTCTCTCTAATTTGAGCATTTAAGCTATAAATTTACTCCTAAGCATCCCATTCGTTATGTTCTACAGGTTTCAAAAAGTTTTGTTTTCAGTTTTTTCCTAAAATATTTTTTGCTCTATTGCGATTGTTTCTTTCAACATTAAATTTTTTAGCTTTTTTTTTTTTTTAAAAAAGAAGTATTTTCTAATTGCTTTTTTGTTGTTGATTTTTAACACAATTGCATCTGTTCAGATACTGTGGTTGATGATCAGTCCTATTCTATAGCATAGTATGTGTTCAGTTTTTCCAGGTATTTCAAAGAATCGTAAAAAGAATGTGTGTTTTCTTATCACCGGATATGGTATTTCTGTGTCTGTTAGAAAAAGCTAATTAATTGTGTTATTCAAATCTTTATTTCTACTCTTTTTAGCCTCATCATAATGATGGGTTTTTTCATTTATTTCTTATAGTTCTATTATTTTTGTTTGTTTTGAATGAAGCTATGTTATTAGGCTGTATTAAGTTTAGAATGGTTATATCAAAGAGGTGTTTTTAAACTTTTATCAGTATGTAGTGACTTTATATAACACTTATTAAAAGAAAAAGTATTAAGGTCCAAGTTGTATGATATTAACATAGGTATCTAACATTTTTTGCTGGTATTTGCTCGTATTATCTCATCGCATCCTTATAAAGTCATCCTCTCTGTTTCCTTAAATTGTAAGCATATAGTTGGATTTTGTTGTATTATCTAGTGACTTTGGCTTTTAACTGGAGAATTGAGTCCATTTATTGTGACTGTTGGTATATTTGGATTATATCAACCACCATAATTAGTGCTTTCTACATGTTCTGATTTCCTGTTGTTTTTTTTAATGCCTTCTATTCGACTACTTGCATCTTATATATTTATTTCATTTTCTCTCTATTCATTTAGAAATTATAATATTTGTCTCTTTAGTTAGCTAGATATTTTTAACATCCATAATTAACATCTAATGTTAATCTATGTGTTTAATATCTTTCTGACAATGTAAGGATATTAGAATGTTTTTTAAAACTCTCAGATTCTCCCCTCTGATTTATATGCTGTTGTTGCCTTGGATTTTGGGTTTGTTTTTAACACCACAGTTTCCTATTATCTTTTCTGGCTTCTGCCCATCTGCCAGACTCCTTCCTCAGTCTCGCCTTTCCCTCTTTTCTTCCCCCAGAAAGTGAAGATGATCTGTTCAACTTGTATGTATATTTAAAGTGTTTTAAAATATTTAAAAATATTTTCTAGTTTTTAACACCAGCTCTATACATTTTACAGTCTTCCTGAGATCTTTACCCTGTCTCTTAAACATTTCAAACTTATCAATAGTTAGGTTTTGGTGAACTTTAATCAGCCTTTTCCCCGCATACCTCAGATCTATTCTTCTTTGCATTTACTGTCTTGATAAATTATATTCCTTCTACCAACTTACTCATTCCAGAAACCTGAATTTGTTTTGTGACATTAGTTTTTGACAAACTGGACTTTCCCTTCACCATCACTACATTCAGATCAACCACAAAGTTTAGTCAGTTTTACATTCAAAGAGCTCTTAAATCTGTTCCATTCTTTTCATCTCCATGGTCAAATACTCTAGTTCAAGCTATAATGCATCTTACCTGGACCACAGCAATAACCATTCAAGATGTAAAATCATTCTACTTTGAAGTAGCAATAGAATCCCTGTTACTTAGAATCAAGCCATTCAACTGGATGTACCATTGACATGTTAATTGGTCTCTCTACTTGTAATTATGTCTATCTCTCATTCTCTTTCCACATGGCAGGCATTTCAGTTTTTGAAAATGATAGATCTAATTATGTAATTCTGTTACCTAAAAGCCTCTAGTACCTCCTGATTACTCTTATAATGAAGGCCAGATTTCTTAATATATCCTACAAGTAGGTCCCTGCATAAATCTCATGGCTGCCTCCTATCCTTGTCATGGTCCCATTTTTAACTTCAGTGTAGCCATGCCAGCCTTCTCTGATCATGGAACCTAAAGGAACAATCTCTTTACTCTTTCTACCAAGAATGTTTGGAGGCTTTTTTTCTCCTTTCCCCCTTCCAAAATATACACACGTACCCTGTTCACACCTATATTTTACACGTTCTCTAGCTCTCAACCTAAATGTCACTTTCCTACTAATGTTCTTAAGGAATCCTTTACTCGTCAGTTCCAAGTCAAATCTGTACCCTTTCAGGTATCCTGTACTTTTTTTTCCCTACCATAAATACAGTTATAGGGACATGTGTGTGTGTTTAATGTCTGTCTCCCCATCAGATGGTAATTTCTAGAAGGCTAGAGACTAGGACAGTATGTCTTAGTTTTAAGTACATTGCTTGTCACCTGGACATGTATATGTTGTATAAATGAATGAGTGATTATATGCTAGACCAGATTGGGAGAGAGAGCTTTGTTCTTTAAGTATAAGAAGAGCAGAGACTTTAATTTATCTGTTTTTGTATACATAATGGAGCACATGATAGGTGATCACTAAGTTCAAAGAAATAAGAGAAGGGGGAAGGGAAGGGAAAGAGAAAGGAGAAAGGAAATGGGAAATGAGGAAGGAGAGGAAAGGAAATTGGAAAGGGGACAGAGAAGGTAAACCTACATCTAGAATTATAGTCATTGATGAGACAAGTTTTATCAGTCTCCCTATATTTCACTTAAAAAGAATACTTGAATAATGGCTATGAAATGTGATCACTCAATAAAATAAGAAATCTCCTGCTGTATTAGTTATTTCCTGGTTTTGTTTGTTTGTTTGTTTAATTTATTTAAAAGAATGAGGAATGCCACATGGAGTTAATCTCAGAATGCCCCCTTCAGCATGTATTTTTAAATCAAAACCTTTTTCAAAGTCTTATAAAGTGAAGGTATATTTTTATTCTTTTACTTAAATTTATAAATAGCTACTTAGTATTCCCCCCCAAAACATCCGTCTTTGCATTCCATTAAGTGGACTAGGTATAGAAGTATTTTATGAATGATAAATGTATGTATGTACTTTATTATTGATTACGTATAATCAATTAATCATTGCTTACTTTTCTCAAATTATAGAAAAATATGTCGTAACTGCAAGTGTGGCCAAGAAGAACATGATGTCCTATTAAGCAATGAAGAAGATCGAAAAGTGGGGAAACTTTTTGAAGACACCAAGTATACCACCCTGATTGCAAAACTAAAATCAGATGGAATTCCCATGTATAAACGCAATGTTATGATATTGACCAATCCAGTTGCTGCCAAGAAGAATGTCTCTATCAATACAGTTACCTATGAATGGGCTCCTCCTGTCCAGAATCAGGCATTGGTAAATAATAAGTGGGTAGGGAGGTCCCTTTATTAAAGTTCGTGGACTACTTATTTAGGGCGGTTCCTTTAATGACCTATTCAACCTTAGGTTCATTGTTTTTCTGGGGTTCCCATAGCTTCTGATTTTCAACTCCTATTACAGACTTTTGAAAGTAAGATTAGATTCCTCATATAACTTTTCTGACTATCAAATTTATTAAGTTTTTTGAGAGAATGGTTTGAAATTTTTAACATTTAGATGAAAAACAGATGTTTTGTACAAATCTAGTGACTCTTCCAGCTTACTCTTGAGACTATTTCTCTTAAGACAGTAAACAATATCTAAAGAATGAAATTTTTGTTATTGTTTAAACTCAAAATATGTTCAGCACTATATTTCTTTTACGGTATAAGGCAAAAAATGCATTTTTGTATCATGCTTCTCATAACAACTAGATGAGACATGTGAAAGTGATATTATTTATAATGAATATGCTGCTGACCCATAGGCCATTCTAAACAAACTGCCTAAAAAATTGTGTTTCTTTGCAATTGTACATTTGTATATTTAGCATAAGCAAACATTAGTAACAAATCTTTTTACAAATTGAAAAATAAAGGGTTTAGTTTCATGAAGAAAAATGGGTTCATTTTTACTGAACTTAATCTATTTAGTGTACCATTTCTTAATGCATTAACATCTCAAGATACTTACATGATGATCATTTGTTAGTAATAGATAAAACCAACTTCTTTGTTATGTAACTTGTTTCTGATATGTGTTATTAAATACTGTTGCCTGCGGATGGCCAAGGCATCTCGCAGTTAATACTGGTCTTCTGTGGTTTAGGCTAGGCAATATATGCAGATGCTACCCAAAGAGAAGCAGCCAGTGGCAGGCTCGGAAGGGGCGCAGTACCGGAAGAAGCAGTTGGCAAAGCAGCTCCCTGCACATGATCAGGACCCTTCAAAGTGCCACGAGTTGTCTCCCAAAGAGGTGAAAGAGATGGAGCAGTTTGTGAAGAAGTACAAGAGTGAGGCCCTGGGAGTAGGAGATGTCAAACTTCCCCATGAGATGAACCCTCAAGGCCCCAACAGAATGTATGTCCCTGGTGGGGACAGAAGCACCCCGGCAGCGGTGGGAGCCATGGAGGACAAATCGGCTGAACACAAGAGAATTCAGTATGTGAGTAAAGTGGTCACACTGTTGGCCCAAATGGTGTATTTTATAAGTTCTTTTCCTTCTAACTTTTTTGGGGGCCATTCCTGTTTCCAATAGGGAGTAAGTGGAGGAAGTAAATTGAATTAAAATTCATTTTAAGCTGATTTTAGATAATTAACATTTGAAACCTCTACCTAAAGCCAAGTTTTCTGATTACTTGTTGCCATGGATAACTGTGAGTTTTATGTATACATAAAGGCTAGCATTGGTGTCATGCTGAAATATAATATACTACTAATTTAGAATCTGTTTATTTTTGTTATTAATTATTTATTTCCTCCCATAAATAATATGTCATTAGGTTAATTCAGTTTTGCTTATGAGACCATGTCTGAAATTTAAACTTAAATTTATGTGGATATATATTCCATCATGGTTTTTTAAATCTCTCCTAGAGAGGGAAATTAAAGTCTTTTTTAATGCCTTGAAGAAAATTGTGACACTTGTGAACAAAAAATAACTCAACTTACTATAATATATTTCTTGTAGATCTATTTAGCACATCAACCAATAAGGCTTAGTCTTATAAAAAAATTTTTTTAAGTACTAATAAGCTCTGAAGTAATCATTTTTAAGAGACCCACTTACATAAAGTTTAGGTGAAAATTAATATTAGTCTTTTTCCATAAGTGACTTTACTTCAGGAAACAATACTCTGTTACATATAAGGTACAAGAATTATGTTCAAACCACCTGGAAGATTCTGTCTCACAGAAGTACTAAAACCTTAATTGTCTACATGGACAGCCTACGAATTTCAGTAAAAGTTATTTCTGTTGACATTTGCTTCTCTGAATTTCTGTTAAAGTTGACGATGAGAAATGTCCATCTTATGGTGACCAGATTGTTTTGGGTGGTTTCCCTTTCAGTCTTGTTACTGCTGCAAACTGAGTATGAAGGAAGGTGACCCGGCCATCTATGCTGAAAGGGCTGGCTACGATAAACTGTGGCACCCAGCTTGTTTCGTCTGCAGTACCTGCCATGAACTCCTGGTTGACATGATTTATTTCTGGAAGAATGGAAAACTGTACTGTGGCAGACATTACTGTGACAGTGAGAAACCCCGGTGTGCTGGCTGTGATGAGGTATTCTCTGGGGCCACCTGCATGCAAGCTCATTTTTATAACCCTGTATGGTCCCCTTATGGTCCTAAGGCCACCTTTAGTGAGAAGGCAATGTGAATTAATCATACATCAGGTGCTTTATTTATATTAAAAGAGGTTGAATGAAAAAACCGTTAATTTCAGTCATTCTGAGAGCCATGTTAATTGTGTTGCCTAATGAAAGATTGTCCAGAAACATAAAAGATTGCTTTGAACTAAATTAAATAATAACCAAAGTTCAAGCTTTAGGTTATTTTCAAACTTCCCTCAAGAAAGTAAGTTGATATACTTGTAGATTTAAATCCCTTATTGTCTAAGCAAAAAGTGATTTGTTATTTGTAGCAAAAAGAAAAATTTATGCTTCATCTGAATTTTGTCTTCTTCCCAGCTGATATTCAGCAATGAGTATACTCAGGCAGAAAACCAAAATTGGCATCTGAAACACTTCTGCTGCTTTGACTGTGACAACATCCTAGCTGGGGAAATATATGTGATGGTCAATGACAAGCCCGTATGCAAGCCCTGCTATGTGAAGAATCACGCTGTGGTAAGCAGCATTCTGGGATACAGTTGCCTCATTCGGCTTTGTGACTTGACTCTATGCCTTTATTTAAGTGAGAAACAGAAAGTGCTACTCTCAAATAGGAAACGTGTGATTCCTATCATAGGGTGTTAATATCCAGATGATTCAAAAGCAATTACTACTCATTAAATTGATTTAGTAACAAAATTTGACTTGTAAGTTTTTGTTTGAATTTGGTAAATCTTAATGATTTACTATTTACCATTGGGTTAGATTAAATAAATATAAATGATTTACTTGAATGGGCCAAACATTTAAGTATTTAATGTGAGAATACATATTTTTGATTTACCCTACTTACATAGAGCTGCTGTTGCATGATGGGCAAGAGATAGTTAATTTAGGTAAGGGTAAATTTAAAAACTTGACCATATATGGTAAATCTTGAAGCCAGGAGATATTAAAAGGGTATGCATTTACTTCTTATATGCAGAGAAGAGACTCCAGACTGAGAAATAAAACGGCATTTTTGTGTAGTTCTAGAAGTATGATACTGTGAAAATAAGGTAACAAGTTTTGGTGTCAATGCCAATTTCCAGCCCTTACCCATTGTCCCCAGAGATTATTAGTCATTTTCTATCAACTCTGCCTCATCAGTATATCTCAGATCCTCACAATTATAGATATTCTACTTTAGATCTTTATTTTCTCTTATTTGTATTATTTCAGTGACCTCAAATTTGGTCTTCACATTCATTCTTGATCATGTTCAAAGCTACCTTACATAATGATGGAAGATACTCTTTCTAAAATTCAAATCTGATCTTTGAGTCTTTGCTTAATAGATCCAGTCTCTTCTTACCCATCTAGCTGCTTCTACTTATTATTCAACCCAAATCTTACATGTCCACAAGTGAGTAGTATTGTTGGTTTATACTCTTCTCTTTGTCTTCTACTCACACTTAAACCTTTGTCTGATATACCCTCCTGACTATGCCTACACATTCCTCCAGACTCAGTTTAGGCTTAACATTTTTCAGATCACCCTTCCTGATTCCCTACCTCAGGCTCTATTCCTCTCTCTTCCCATGGGGCCCAGCGTGTGTGCTTGCCCAAGTGTGCAATTGTTAGTATTACTCATCTTTCTCCTCTTCTAAACAATCAGCAGCCAGAGGATAGAACTTGCCTTTTTATTTCCATATCTTCAGTATCCTCAGTGCCTGTACCTAGAAAATGTTTAAGTGACTGACTTGTGTTCTGATATTTTTCATTTTGGAGGGGTCAACATGGTCCTCCTTATGCCTGAGGAAAAGATGCTCAATCACCATGTGGCCTTATGTACAATCTAGCCAAAAACCTCCTTCTCTGAATGTTGTTGCAACAATTTCTCTATAGAAGAGGGTTATCATAATATTTTATTGTAGGGTGTGTGACCTTGGTCTCAGGGCTAGAATGTAAACTTCATGAGGGCAGAGATTTTTGTCTGCTTCTGTTCTTTTTTTTCAACATGGTAATCAATATTTATTGAATAAAGCTTTCAATAGATGAAGCCATTTTATTTAACTGTTACGTCGCACCTACATTGTATCTAATCAATGGAGAGGATTATAACCACAGATGCTATCTATCTATCTATCTATCTATCTATTTATTTATTTATTTATTTTTTCATTTAAAAAAATTTATTTTTTTAAGCGAGACAACCTTTGGTTGACCTCACAGATTGCAAGGACTCTGTCAGTTTACATTTCTTATTTTTTATTTTTTACACCTACAGTACCTGGTCTTCATAGGTAGTCTCCCATCTAAGTACTCAACAGGCCTGACCCTGCTTACCTTCTGAGATCAGATGGGATCAGGCTTGTTCAAGGTGGCATGGCTGTAGAAACAATTTTTTTTAAAAAAGAATCTCTAATAAATTATTTAGCTTTATAATAGGGCATGATTTCTTTTAAAGGTTTACTGTTGTATAAGATGTACTACTGTTCTTTGCCTAATATCAAAATGAACATATATTATTATCTCCTAAAAAAACTCCAGGTGATGGCAAAGAAAGCTACAGGGCATTTCTGAGGAAAAAAAAAAACAACCTGGGAGGAGAATAGTGGTAAATGCATTAGTTTGTCTGCACAGTCTCTACAATTCAATTTTCAAATGACTGCCCCCAGAATTCACATCTACAAGATTTCATGAGACCTTGCTGCTAGAAAGCTCATGACAGCACATGTCATTAGCTGTTTCACATTATGTATACAAATAAAATAAAAAAGGTAGGAGGGCTTGAAGGAAATAAGAACTTTGAAATAGTTGGTGTTTAAGAACACAGGAAGCACATTGTCATCTCCTTGAAGGGTTCTGTAGTCCACAGGTCCTCAGTGAGGCCTGGACAGCTTCCAGATTTATGAAGTGTTAGGGATCAGTAGGTTTTTACCTAGGATTATATGTCATACATTGGGATGAATGGCAATCAAATTATTAATAAAATTAAATTTTATAAAACCCAAAACCCTAAATTCTAATACCATTTAGTGTGTTCATTAGTTATGTTTTTACCTAAATAATTTTTCTAATTTTATGTATAGTTGAACAGTGGTTATCTCTTTTATAAATCACAAATGAAAATGTGTGTTTTAAAAAATTATAAGATCCACAAATCTGATTATAGGACTGAGCCAAAGATGGCAGACCATGGTCTAAAAGCAAGTGGATAAAAAGTTGAATGTGAAGTGCTTCTATTTTACATAAACAAGTTTAAAAATTTTGAAAAATTAATGTAAAATACAAAAGCTTTGAAGGAGAACATTCTAAATGAATTATAAAGATAAAAAATTAATATATGCGAGAGCAATTGTTTGCCTGGTACTGCTACAATTAGGAGTATGTTTGTAATTATAACACTCATTTTTGTTGTATTCAGGAATAATATACTGATTATGCCAATAGAATATCTCCTTTGCTTCTCAGGGAAGACTGGGTTGGCATGATGTACGACTTAAGTAACTATAGTATCTATAATTAGAAGCCATGAAGCTCTGAAAAATATGGAAATTGTATTACAGGCCTGAAATGGATATTTGTAACAATACCCTAAACCAAATTAGCCACTGAGTAGCAGCCACATTTGAGGCCTTTTCAAGTAAGGAGGCTCAGGCTAACTAACCTCACCCCACCTCCACCTCATCTCTCAGCAGTTCTTGACAATCACAGAAAGAGACCAAGTGTGATGAAGTTTAGTCACGTGCATGTAATACTGGGCAATCTTGTTGGTTTCTTCACTTATTATAAAATATTTAAAACAAAAACTTTTACATTCATTCAGAACATATATAAACAAGGCATATAGACGATACAGTGTTTTGGAGGTCTCAATTAACTGCTTCTCTAAGGGTTTTTTTCATATATATGTTTAACTAAAGAAGGAAATTATGGATGTGTGTATGTCGTATGTATTTGTACATAACACACATATGTACTGAATAGCATAGGGAATGTAAATATTAATATTCTCCAATATTATATTTTACATAAATTTTGACTTATGACAGAAGTCAGTTAGCTACAAGTTATATTTTTAGTGCAAACTAAGTATTCTCACTGTCAGTATTTTTAATGAGTCCTTAATTACTTTAACATGATTTTCATTTACCAGTGTCTAGAAATTAATAGTGTTAATTTCATGTGTCATAGGTTAAGACTGATAAAATTACCACTTCAAAGCTTTAATGAATGAGGAAAAGTCTTTTTTTAATGACAAGTTTTTTTAGAGCAGTTTTAGGTTTACAACAAAATTGAAAGGAAGGTAGGGATTTCCCATAGACCCGCCCCCCAACCCCAGCGCGTGCATAGCCTTACCCATTATCATCATCACTCACTAGAATGGTACGTTTTTACCAAGGTGGAACCTACACTGACACATCATAATCAGCCAATGCCCACATTGACCTTAGGGTTCACTCTTGGTCTTGTACACTCTGTGGGTTTGGACAACATGTAGAATGGACAGATGATATACACATGACTATATTCTCAAATGGAGTATTTTCACTGCCCTAAAAGTCCTGTCTTCTGCCTGTTCGTCTCTCCCACCTCCCCACTCACCCCATCCCCAACCACTGATCTTTTTATTGTGTTCATAGTTTTGCCTTTGCTAGAATATTGTGGTTGGAATCATACAGTATGTAGCCTTTTTATATGGGGTTCTTTCACTTAGTAATTTGTATTTAAATTCCCTCCATGTGTTTCTATGTTTTGATAGCTCATTTCTTTTTAGCACTTATTAATATTTACATATTCACCTATGAAGGACATCTTGGTTGCTTTTAAGTTTTAGCAGTTATGAATAAAGATTCTATAAACATCCAGGTGTGGGATTTTGAGTAGACGTAAGTTTTCAACTCCTTTTGGGTAAATACTAAAGAACATGATTATTGGATTGTGTGATAAAGAGTATGCTTACTTTTGTAAGAAACTGCCTAACTCTCTTCTAAACCAGCTGTACCATTTTGCATTCGCACCACCAATGAATGAGAATTCCTTTTGTTTCATGTCCTTCTCAGAATTTCTTGTTGTAGGAAAAATCATAAACTTTTTATAATTACTCCTGTGTAATTTAATAGAATATGCTGGAACCAGAACACTGCCTTGGAACTTGTCATCAAAACTTTCTGCCTATTAACAGTTGTTGGCTAAAAAGATTAACTAGAATGTCACTCTTATTCTCATTTGTATCATTAACTTAACAGGTATGTCAAGGATGCCACAATGCCATTGATCCTGAAGTGCAGAGAGTGACCTATAACAACTTCAGCTGGCATGCATCCACAGAGTGCTTCCTCTGCTCCTGCTGCAGCAAGTGTCTCATTGGGCAGAAGTTCATGCCAGTGGAGGGGATGGTGTTCTGTTCAGTGGAGTGTAAGAAGATGATGTCTTAAGAGGAAAGTGCTAGGCCATGTTGAGCCATAGGTATCCCAAGTGGTATGCATTTCTACTGTAAAATGCAATTTGGAAAAATAAATGGAAAAAGAAACTATAAAGGAAACCAGATTTTGTTAAGTATCTTTCTTTGCTGTTTTTCCTTATCCATTTTTTTTTTCATCTCAACATTTAAAACCTGATTTAAGCATTTGATTTTAAAAATAGTAAAGAATTTTATCTGTCTTTAGCTTTCCAGATGTAAAATCTTTGAGTTGGGAGGCTTGGGATTAATTAATTTTTACATCCCTGTCCCCCTTGTGCCAAACCAAGTATATGTGCAAAAGTATATATGAAACACTTGAAAGTTGGTGTGCTGAAAGGAAAGATGAGCATTTCTAGTTCTGCAGTCTTATTTTCCTCTAGTGTAAAATGAAAAGGAATTAAAGTTTTCCTAATGTCAGAGCTCTGCATTTATTGCTTCATCTTACTCACTGAACTTTGTAGCAGTACACAGTGAATTCTTTTGACAGGGAAATAGAAATGCAGCATAGTATAGAGAGCTACTATTTTAATGCCTGTGCATTCTCTCTTTCCTAATTTAGGCAGAGGTGGCCTTATTGCATTTCTCTCTTTTTATTTGCCCTGCCTCTCTGTATTCTCTTTATAAGCTGGTGACCTCCATCTGTGGCCTTGAATATTTTATTGTCACATGTGGCACCCACACTTTTTACTTCTATAGATTTTTGGCTTGGACATTAAAGCCAAACCACTCATTTATTTATGTAATGTTTTCAATCCAAAGAACATGTATACTTTTTGTAGCCAAGAAAATATAACTTGCATCGATTGCACCTGCCTGGCATGGTGCAGATAGATTTTTTTGCATGGTTTTTATTCTTTTCTAGTGTTTATTGTCCTGTGATGCTTCTGAGCCTGTTCATAGGTATATGGAATATCTTCTTCACCTGTATAACTTCCATCCTTAGGTATTCCTAATGTTTACTTCCACTATATACTTTAATAAACTATGCACTATGAAAATTAATTGTAATGAATGATATATATATACTATTATTCAAAATAAAATCTCGTTCACTTTAAGAACTGAATCATTGTTCGTATCCTTTTCGTTTCAGAGCAAAAAACAATCCTTCTGCAATTAAGTGCTGTAACAGCAGGGGGCGCTGTGTCCAAGGATTAAAAATTACTGAAACTAAAGGCTTCTCTGACAAGACAGAACAATAACTAGGCTTTTTCGTTATGATGAAAAGATAAATTTTATGAAACTTCAAAATAAAACATTTAAGTTGTTAGTTTTAAAGTCATGTGGGAGTTTTTTTTCTTTCAGAGGAAGAAAGTGGCATTTTAATTGAAGTTTGGAAAAAGTTTATATTCTCTTGAAATAAATCTAACAGGTATTACTCATACTTAAATTACAACTCTATTTGGTATTCTAAGAGTTTTTTTATGGCAGCCTATTGTGAAAAGGAAGCAAATGTGGAATAGTAGATTCATTCTTCCTATTAGCAAATCATAAGATATCCCTTTTTTCCTCTCTGTGCAGTATTTCTGTTATAGTAGAAATAGCAGTTTTCTCTGACACATATCTAGAATAACTTGATTATTTTTTTCACTTCCTGCTTGTTTGGCTAATAGTGCTTCTCCCTAAATTCTACCACTACTATTGCCCCCAGACATGGCTAAATGAGAATAGATTGAAATAATTCTCCTGCCTGCTGACATGGCCACTCCTCATATGTCTGCCTGTTTAGTCTCCATTCTTCTGGGGATGAGGTAGAATCAGACTGATATGGGGATGTGGAGGCTGAAGAAATTTGACCAATGCCACCATACCTTACTACCAGAGGTGCTAATTGCATGGATATTAGGTATTTTCTAGAAGAAAAAATACTTTGGGAATACAGAACCACTAGATTTGACTCTTTATCCTGATCTATTTTTAGTTTTGTCTTGTAATATAAGAGAATGAGCTCTCTGTAGGAGAGGTTTCAAAGTACCCTGCCATTTTTAATTGTTAATCAGGTAAAAAAATATATATATATTTCAACTACTTTGCCCTATAAACACTTAATAAAAAAATAAGATGGTTGCTAGATTAAATCCTTCCCCTGCAATAGGGAAAAGATAGAGAAGTAATAAAAATTTTTAATCTTGATTCATGTATTTTTTCTTCAAAAGTGGATAATGAAGAATAAACTCTTGTTCTGCTTATTGGTCAATAAATGGAAATCTCTTCACCCCAAACCCATTTATGTTCTGTTTTTCAGAGATAGAGCTTGTCATTTTTTTACTCAATATAGTAGGCATTTAACAACTACATCTGTGCAGTGTGTTGTAGAGAGACTCTCACCCTGAAAGGGACTAGATTGGAGGGAGAGCATACCAGAAAATGAAACACGATAAAGGCACCACAGAGAGTAAGAAAAGATGTGTTTTTCCCTTCTGCTGAAGCCACTGTCTTGGATATTACAAGATATAATGATGACTTCTGAACCTTCTATGCCCTAAACAGCAGTGGGTACCTGAGAACAAGAGTGGGGTTAGATGAGAAAAAAAAGGGGGAGATATTTCTTTCCTGAGACCCAGGAAGTTGAAAAGATTTTGATACAGCATTCATTGCTGAAGTATATTGAAGTGATACATTTGTTATCTTATTGGAACAGACCATATTAGAATGATTAATCATGAACTCATTCACAGATGTGCTCATATCCTCTTCATCCCTAAACAGAATTTTGCTCGTAACCCTTGGATACAGTTACAGTTTTGAGAAATCAGTGGATTTGGATTATTTAATCCCATTAAGAAACACCGGTTACTCAAGAACTCACTGGCCTTCATATTTGCTGTGTCTTTATTTTTACTTTTTTGGAAATGAGGGGCTGAGAGTTGTTTTTCTTTAATCAACTTAAGCTGAAACTTCTATGACTCTGAAGTCTTCAAGCATAGATTTACAAATCTGACTTTGAAGTATTTCAGCCCTATTTCACCGAAGGCAAAAGATTCGTTATTGACTCATTCTTAAGGAATTTCCAACAGGCAGTGTTTAAGCTCATCCGACTTCACCATGGTTACCAGAGAGACACTACCACCCGAGATCAGTATTAAGCCTTTGTTTCAAGATGCCCGGGCATATCTGAACTTGTCATTTGGATGTTCACTTATTTCTTCAGAAAACTCATGACTCCAGTAATGTCTCCATAAAATAGCACTTTACCACCAACTGCTACTATATTCTCTCTTCCCCACTCTGACATCTGATTTAAGTGCTCAGTGACAACTTTGGTGATTATACTGAATACTCACATATGTGAAAAGGACTCATTGTGCTGGAGCGCATGGGTGTGTTTTGAATATACAACCTGAAACATTCTTGCTTAATAGAATCTTTTATATATCTGTATATTTACTAGATGCTTAAATAGCTTTAACTCATTTTGTCTCCATGGGAAACATGTCATTTTGTAGCTTCTATTTAATTTGATAATGTATTTTGCAACACTCAAAACAAGATATTATTAACCTTTTATACTCGTTCTGAATAGCATTTCATGCTGACATTTATGAAGATCACTATTGATTTTTCTTCAATGATACTTCTACCCAGGATATCTTGATCTTCAGACAATAATGCAAACAACTTGTACCCAGTTATCTTTACTAGAGTCAGCCATTAGACACAGAGACATTAGGGTTGAAGTCACCAGAAATACTGACTGAAGGCATCATAGTAGTTTAAAGGAGGAGTGCTGGTTTTAAGAGTTTAGACCTAGCCAAGTCCCATTGATTTTCTCTTTTTAGAGTTATAGCTAAGTAGGGTGGAGAACCAGATAGTTGGATTCAGGGAGTCTAGAAAATATTAGGCCCAAGTGTGGGATGGACATCTATAAAAATGCTGAAGCCACCAGGAATAACAGAGAAAATGGTGGAGAGAACAGTGAGCTAGAGGCTATCAGTTATCAAAAAAGGTTGCCAAAAAAAAAAAAAAAATGCAGGAATGACTGGAGTTTGACAGAAGTGGGAACTAAGAGTTGAAATGAGTAGTAAATCTGAGGCCATGCACAATACTTCAAAGAGCTCATTGCTAGGAAACATACAGGAATTCGTGGAAATAACAATAGAGAATGAGTAAGACATCTACCCCATAGGCATTGTGAAATACCCAGAAGGGGAAAAAAATAACTTGCCTCTTTTCAGAATACTGTAAGAAAGAGATCTTAAGGGATAACTGTGTATCAAGGCACGGAGATGAAGAGGTTGAAAGTAGAAGTGAGTTGACAGTTCACAGAGTTGCATGTCAGAGGGCACAGAGGTAAAGTTAGGGAGCATAGGAAGACCAGATTAAGGGGTTTACAAAGCAGAATGGATTTCAACTTTCTAAATGAGACCAGACATACGGATCGACGCCTGGGAGAAGCAGGACTGAGAGGCATACCGAGGTTACTTTTGCTAGTTTTCGAGAGAAGGATGACGGTTCTGAATGCCTTTGGCCGTAAGTAATGAGAAGCACAGGTAAGCCTGGCTTAAATACAAGACTAGGCCAGCACAAATTTGCCGTAGAATGAACTCTTCAATCTCTGCTCTGCCATCTCGTATGTGATTCCTTCCATTGTCAGATATGTCCTTTTATTCAAGCAGCACACCTTCAGAAACAGCACTCAAAGTATAAAACTGAGAAGAGGAAAAGGGAATTTTAATCTCCTAATAAAGAGAAAAATCTTTCCCAGGAGTCCAAAAACGGTGAATAACAAAATGTAACACCTCAGTGAACCATGAAAGCCAGATGAGTTTTATGAGTCGAGATGTGATTCGTTTGGTCTAAAGAACCGAGTGGTAGAAGAAATGGTTCAGTAGCTTTAAGTTAAAAAAAAAAAAAAGCTTAATCGAATTATTTAAATGCCAATACAAGGATCAAAGTACATTGCTCTCAGCAATACTTAAAATTTCATCTTCTCTCCTACCTGCTTTTCTCACACCACCAGCTTCTATCTCCCGAAGCCCCCAAACCTCAATCTTTCCTAATTTCCTTTTTTGCACTCTGACATCTCCACTTCTCTCCGTTGCTTTGCTCATTTATTTATTCACTCACTCGGTATTTATTGAGCATCTGCTATATGCCTGGGCACTGAGAGCAAAGGGGTGAACAAGACAAGATCCCTGCTCTCTCACTGCTTTATGTTCTAGAGAAAATAGAAGTAAAGAATCCTAACACATAATGAAATGTAACCAAATGGAGAGAATAAAATCCAAGATCAGAGAATACATAGATAACAAGAGGAGGTCAAAGCCATTAAAATAGTAGCTAACAAGGGCTTACATTGTAGCACTCATGAGGTTCAAAGTGTTCTGATTCCAAGCATTGACTCATCACATGTGAGAACTGGTATCCTCTTCGACAGCGAATGGATTGACTCCCGTATGAATTATTAATAGCCCGCTGCCTGAGAAATTGCTATCAGATGTTCGTGCTAACAGAGCTTTACTCTCCAAAGGAAGGTGTGCGTTTTCTCATTTCTAAAATTGAGAGGAACACAAATAACTACGTCTCCCTTTTACTCCGACTTTCAGGAAACTTTGAGCAAAATCTAACCCTCACTATCAAGCACTTAAATATCTCTTTTAGTTTTCCAGACAACTTCATTGTGTAAGTTCATTTGACTGGCTTCAAATTCTTTGTTTAATTAGATAAAGTGTCTTTTTGGTTAGCATCATTTTTTATTTTCTTTTCCGAATAACCAAAAGGGTTATTCATTATAAGGGTATATATAGGCAGGAACTTGTCAGGCTGAGGAAAGAATAGAAATTGACTTGGGCAACCATCAGATGTCTTCCCCACCTCGCCTTCATCCAAGTTATTCCCAGAATATCTGCTCTATTTTTTTTTCCTGTGGACACATTCTTTCTGGTCCTGAGTCCACAGGGTTAGCAAAAGGTGGATGCCCTAACACTTTTGATTGTATGTTACAAATCTAGTCACACAGAGAGACTGACTCTTGGGCTGCCTCTAGGTTCTGATTTCAAATTCCTTAAAAAGGAAATCTGATTGACCCCAATTGTTTCACATTGTTTAAACCAGTTTGTTCCCAGGAGACGTAGTCATGCAACATAAGCAAAAACAGTTACAAATCTCCCCAAATGAGGTTTGAGGGGGGAACAGAATGGGAATAAAGAGGTTTGTAGTGAGCAATTTAGAGGGTCATCTGCAAGATGACTATGATGATTGTAAATAAGCAGATAGGATAGGTGACATAGGGCTAGATGGTCACCAAACTTATTTCCAGTGGGACTGTATTTCCCAGCATCCACTGGAGCTGTGTAGGGCTTTTTGATTGGGTTTTATCCAACAGATCATGAGAAGATCTAATGTGACTCCCCTCTAGGCTTGACCATTAAATGTCAAGGTTCCCAGGCAGCACCCTTTGCAGTCCTCCAGATCTGTCTCTCGCTTCAACAGTGCTTGGATGGAACAGACCCAGGGACACACTTTCTTCCAGTCTCTGATCACCCTCCAACCTCTTTTCCAGTAGCAACCTTCGGAACCTTCTCAGCCATCCTTGGCCTCTGAGACCAGCCAACACCATATTTTGAGCTTAATTCCTTATTTCCAAACTACCATGAGCTCTCAAATCCATCAGAATTATTCCACTGAGGTGGAGGCAGCATCAACTGCCTGGTCAACCTGTGTCTGCAAGCCTCATACACTCACCTCTCACAGTGCTTCTACTTCAATAGCGTTGATGTGGCTCTGGAAGATGCTGGCCACTTCTTCCCAGAGTTGGCTGAGGAGAAACACAAGGGTGCCGAGTGTCTCTTGAAGATGCAGAACCAGTGTGGCAGCCATGCCCTTTTCCAGGACCTGCAGAAGCCTTCTCAGAAGGAGTTGGGTAAAACTCAGGAAGCTGCATGGTCATACAGAAGAACCCGAACCAGGCCCTTTTGGATAAGCATGCTCTTGGTTCTGCCCACACAGACCCCCGTCTCTGTGACTTCCTGGAGAGCCATTTTCCAGATGAGGAGGTAAAACTCATCAAGAAGATGAACAACCACCTGACTGACAACCACAGGCTGGCCTGCCCCCAGACAGGGCTGGGCAAGTATGTCTTTGAAAGGCTCACCCTCACTCATCGCTAAGAGCCTCTGGAGCCAAGAGGCTTTTGAGAGGTTGAGAGGCCCCTCTGCATCCCTCTCGTCTTGGCTTTGTGCCTGAACTTCTTACTGAAATCAAAAGGCAGCCTTCTGGAGCCCTCTTTCATGCCTTGTACTAAACTGAAACAATAAAACTTTTTGCAGAAAAATAAAAGTCAAAATTCCCTAGAAGGTGGTGGAGCCAAGAGATAAAGGAGGCCCTCCTTTCCACACTGTAGCACATTGGAGCACGCTATGAGCAAGAAGCATTTATCGTTTCAAGCCACTGAGATTAGGGTTGTTTATCATGTACATTAATCTCTCCTAACTAGTACAGAGAAATAAAGCACACAGTTTATTCATTCTACAAACATCCCTTGACTAGATCATGTGTTGCATTGGGATGCTTTGAAACTGGGGGTGAATAAGGTTAGCACTTCTGCTCTAAATTCTTCGTAGTCTCATGGAGGAGACAGAGAGAGTAAATTAAAGTAATGAAGACTTGTCCCTGAAAGAAGACAACAGAAATGATCCTAAAGTGGCTGCAATATTAAAATGTCTTTTCTAATAACAGAGATTATTATTATCACTTTTTTTAGGTGAGTGGATGGATAGACCAAAATATTACAGAGTTTAAAATGCCTGGTCACACTGTGATTGAAGGACAGGGGGGAGTCCAGGTCAACCCAGAAGCCCCAGCCCTGCCAATTGGAAGAATGGTGGTGACTTCAACAGAAACAGAAAATCCACTTATGGAGAAACTAGGTTGAGAGAAAAATGATAAGTTTACTTTGGAATATGTTGAGCTTGAGACGGGTGGAGGAATACAGTTTAGAACCTGAAATCTGTATCTCAAAAAAAACTAAAACAAAATAAAAAACCTGGTTAGCGATATAAAGAAGTCAACAAATGAAAGTAATGTTAACATTTCATGTTAACTTACAGAAAGGGGTCCTATTCTTTTTATGAAGTATGACTATGTCAGTGATACTTTTGAAATGATTTTCATGTTACTCTAATTTTTGAAATTAAATTAAGACAAGTTCAGTATATTTTCTCTTTTCCAAAGAAATAAAAGTTATACTAGCAGTTTCAGTATTTCCACAATCGACACAGAAAGTTCTGAGCAACCACTTAACCTCTCTGTGTCTCAATTTCTTATTTATAAAATAGGAATATCAATCTCTATGTGGCAAATTTTATTTCCAAAATTGCCATAGTCATACTTCTGTTTCCACATGCTCTTTCAGAGCATTGCCCGTCACCATCTGGAACCTATCTTCCCACCCCTTGAAACTAAGTGGGACTTTGTGACTACCTGGACGAACTGACTGTGGCATGCATGCCTTCCTATGCTAGGTCACAACAAGCGACATGACCCCTCCAGGCTCTCTGTCTTAAATAATGAAATCCAGTTTTACACTACGAGGAAGTCCAAAGTGGCCCATTTGGAGGGTCCATCGGAGAGGTCAACATCAAGAAGAACTGAGTCTCCAAGCCCAATACCAGCATCGATCCCAGACAGGTGAGTGATGATTCTTCAAATGATTCCATTCCCCAGCCTCAAGGCTTTGAGTTGCAGACTCTGACATGAGCAGAGATAAACTGAACTCACTGTGTCCTGTCTAAATTCCCACCCCATAGATCCCATGAACTTAAATGAATGGTTGTTTTATGCTACAAATTTTGGGGTAATTTGTTATGCAGCCATGTTATCAGTCACATCTATTGAACAGAATTATTTGTTAAATAAAGGAGAATTCCTTAAAAATATGTGCATTTACTCTGCATACTACCAAATGGTATTCGTATCAATGCACTACTTAGGTTATTTACTTTTATTCTTTTATCCACCTTTCCTCTCTTTATTTAAGCATTTATACGATTGTGCAGCCTTAATAAATGTAAGTCCATAAACTGTCTGTAGAATTTATAAACATCAGGAACATTTATAATAATCTAGACTTAGGAAACCTAGTGAGCACTATTTTCAACACAGTACATTCCAGGGCTTGGGGTCATGACCTGGAAGCAAGCAGGAGGCTTATATTCCCATAGAGAGTCTTCAGTTCTTGAATTCCTTTGCTGGACAAATGGAATCCTCAGCACTCCAGTTGCCAAGGTGAGAAACACCTTTACTGTTACCAATGAGTCAATGGGAAAGAATTTAGAATGCTGGGCCAGGTTTATTCTTCAGATTCTATGAAATAAAATTTTATTTAATGAAAATTGAGGAGAGATTTATCAATCACCCATAATTCCCAAGTACTGTGGGTATAAAACTACATATAGTATAGGCCTCGCCCTCAAGAAGTTCATAATCTCATATCCCATAAAGGAAATAAGTATTTAAATGAACCAACAATCCATTGTGATTGCAATGGAAAACAAACCAAACAGAAGATAGAAAATCTGGAGATTAGCCCAGAAGTTTGTCACTACTTACAGTTTACCAAAGAATAATGGCATGTGATACTATTCATAATCAGTGACTTCACTGATTCTAATGATTTTTTTTCTGAAATTTAAGAATAAATTACTCCCTTTAATTTATATAATTTAGGTATCATGCCTTCAAAATAGTTAAGTGTTTGTAAGGGAGCTTCTGAGTTTTGGCAGTCTTACCTGACAAAGACTTATAGCACATTATTTTTTGTCTACACAAATTTCCTTTCTTCTTGTTCCAAACCAAGTTCTACTAACAGTCTTGAAATGGGGGCTAGGGAAGCAGGAAAGAGGGAAGCTGGGACAACACAGGACCACAGTGGCAAACAGTACTTTTATTCTGAATTGATTTTCTGCCCAATGGCACTACACCCAGTATTTTCCAGTATTTTCCAGGAAATACCCTGTGCAATTATTGCAAAATCTGTGAGGTAACTGTAAGGCACTATTATGAAATCATCTCACCATTGAATATTCATTAAGGATTCCCCTCTGCCCACTTCTCTGATGGCAGGAGACAGAGCAAACACACATGCAGCGGGCTGCACCCCTAGGGACAATTCAGTATCCCCTGGAGGGCTTAGAGTAACCCTCTTGCTTCTTCACCTGTAAAACAAACATGGGAATTCCCAATACGTATCTCCCACCAAAGAGCTTTGGGTGATAATTATAGAGCCCTCTTCAGAGAACCTAATATGGGTTTCACCAAAGGAAGAGTTAATGACCTTTCTTAAGTTTGTATGTGTTGGCAGAAGCATTATCATGAGAGCACATTTTGGCTGAAATATTTTTTTGTTTATTTTTTAATTGCCTTAATATTCTTTTGATCAGGAGAGCTAAGTCACTGTTCTAAATGCTTTATTATACACTCCCTTAATCTTCACAACAACACTTGGATGTAGGTAGTTTTATTTTATCACTTTATAGATAGCAAACTGAGAACAGCAGGATTAAGTCAGACCAAAACCACAGGGCTAAGAAGTGTAAGAACTGGAATTCAAACTCTGACCCCAAAGTCTGAATTCTTATTTACTTCACCATACTGCCATATTGAGTACAAGTCTCTTCTCTTTTACATAAATTATGTCAAGATCACGTAAAAGTAGTTTTCTTTTGCTTATTTGCCCTTCCACAGTGATTCCTCCCATGCACCTTTGCATCCTCCAGCAGCATTCGCCAGTCCTTTAAAGAAAGAAAGGCCTTCCCTATCCACATCTCATTGATTCTGGGCCACGCAAGCAGCAGCAGCCCAGGTCAGCCTGCTAAGGACAGAACCCTTTCTGTTTCAATCTAATCCCTCAGAGTTTGAGCTGAAAATAAGAAATGCCCTACTGCGGTGCCAAAGGAAACACACTTACATTATGAAGTGTTACTGACATATCTTTCAGAGATTTTAAAGGGGTCGATTTCTGAGTATCTGAGGCATTTGTAAACAACCCAGACACGCAGGACAGATTTGCAGCCCAAGCTTTGTTTCTGGGTTGTACAATCTTCTTCTTGAAAACCAGCACAGCTGTTGCAATACTGTTTATCAGTTGTCCAATGATACCAACAAATGTTTTCTAGGGTCAAAGTAATTAAAATGGAATTCCAGTCCTTTGATTCTGTAATGGGCATTGTTAATAAAACTTTGGCATTCTTTAACAGATTACCAAGGGGAATCAGAGGTTCATGTTTATAAAGTTTATAATCATTCTACAAAGTTCAAGAAGTTTGGCAGTGGTTGGAAAACTTGAAAAGAGTAATAAAAGGCTACCATGAGGAGTTTAAAGCTGCCTTATATGGTAAGGCCGACTTGAAGTTGCACATACTTCAGCGTTACAAGTTTCGTGGTGATTTAAGGGATGGATCATGGTGTAGCTGCAGAATAGCGACAGAAAGTATAACACAGTTGTTTGCCAGTTACACAATGAATAGGGACTTTGGAAAACTTACAATTAATATCTCACTTTTGAAAGCATATTAGAGAAATGGGAATGAGAGAGGAAGAGAGACAGAGATGAAGAGAATTATGATTTCACTTAATTTTTGGCCTCATTTGCTAAGTATTTATAGCCTCCTTGACTTTCAGTGGCAGCTCCACCTTGACTTGTAAGTGTAAACTCTACACTTTTGCCAATCGGGAATGCATACTGAGTCTTTGCTCTGAGGACATGCCCTCAAAGGCTGCCATCCCGAGCTCTTGATTCGCTGTCAGCCAGTAAAAGGAGCTTCCTTAGGAGTCATGGTGCGTAGGAAGGCTGAGTGGTAGACCCTACACGTGTGCTTTAATCTGTATGGAATGCATTTGAAACAGAAATCGAGTTTTGTTCAACATCTGACTTCGAGCACATTCTCAAGAAGTGGGAGTGCCACATGGAAAAATCTTGGTGTTTCTCCTGCGGAAAAGTTACTCCCATGAGATTGTCTCCAAAGGGGTAGCAGCCACGGTGCACACGTTTGGGTTCTGAGGTACCTGATTAGGAATAAGCCCGTTGCATGACTCTTCCAGATGATCCCGCTTTTCCAGTCAGATAATAAGAGTAGTCCTGCCTTTGGTACGCCGAAGTGGAAAGCTGTGCGGCTGAGACTACACAGTTGCTGCAGACAAAGACTTTTATCAATTCTGTTGAACTGTAAAAGCTGACGGATCATGCTTTTAATGGCAAGAACATGGCTAAAGGATGTTATACGTGGGTTTATAAAAGTAGAAACAGATGTGAGAACACCGTGTTTCTTCACTTGTTTACAATAAGTTGAAGAAAATGAATTTTCTTACCAAAAATAGACACTTATTTCACTAAATAAATTAAGACACTTACTGATTTTGATTAACATTCAAAGAAACAAGTCGTTATTTACCTCACATACCTTGTAACACATATTTCTAAATATAGGCAAGTGATATAAGAACAGGGAAATGAAAAATTAATAATCTATTTTAAATATTTATAAATTTGGCTTAATACAGAAGTCCCTTTAGCTCAATAATCTGATACGGTCACTAGGTATAGCTGATGTCAGCAAATTCACCATCGACATATAGAAAACATCAAGGCTGTGTTAATTCACTTAATCAACAATCAATCACTCAGAGTTTAGCAAAAACTGTGATATTCACAAGGTGTACGAGGAAGCCATGGGCTCAAGAAGCTCACATGTTGGGAGAAAGGCAGCCATGCAAACGCGTCGTTAAAAGGTGTGTTAAGCCCTCAGTAGAGGGGTGCACAAGGGAGTAGAGATGAGAGCAGAGCAGACTTCAGGGCGGAAGGCGACATTTGGACTGGGTCGTTCGTGGAAGTGTAAGTGACACACTCCAGGGAGCGTCTATGACACAGAGCTGCTAAAACCCTTGGGATTTCCTCACTGATGAGAGAGTTACTCATGACAAGCCTCTTTCAGCTATTTCTGAGTTTGTCAGAGGAACCAACCATGTCATTAGAGAGTTGGAACATTCCCCACCACTCCCTGATCTCTGTAGAGAGGAAGGGGCAGGAAACTGTGACCAATTATCAATGGCCAATGATTTAATAAATCACACCTAGGTAATAAAGCCTCCATAAAACCCCAAAAGGACAGAGTTTAGGGGCAGCTTATGGGGTGGTGAACACGAGGAGATGCCAGGAAAGTAGGGTGCTTGGAGAAGGCATGAAAGCTCCTCGTTCCTTTTCCATACCTTGCCCTAGGCATCTCTTTCATCTGGCTGTTCCTGAGTAATATTCTTTTATAATAAACAAATAATCAAGTAAATAAACTGTTTTCCTGGATTGCATGAGCAGCTTTAGCAAATTAACGGAACCCAAGAGTTGTGGGAACCTCAGGTGTCCTTCCAGTCCATCAGAAGCACAGGTTACAACCTGGACTTGCAATTGGCTTCTGAAGAGATGGGAAGGCAGTCTTGTAGGGCTGGGCCCTTAACCTGTAGGATCCGATGCTAGCTTCACATAGATAGTGTAGGAAAAGTGTTAGATTGTAGGACACACAGCTCGTGTCACAGAATTGTTTGGTGGGGGAAAAACTAATCACACATTTAGTGATCAGAAATGCCAGAGGTGAAGTGATATGGTGTGAGAGTAAAGAAACAGACATCTGATCCCAGAAGAGTTCTCTGAACTTCTTAAAGAAACACACAGAACAGTGTGTTTTTTCCGTGAGAGATGAAACAGTAAAGGGTGTCGCAGACAGAAGTTAGTGTTCGTGCAGTAACAAGACGTGTTAGTGTGTGGTCTAATGAGATCGTCGTAATAGTTTTGGTTGACAAAGGAGAGGGAATATTGGGAGGAAAGTGGTGGACTTCGAGCTAGTGAAGACGGGCAAGGCGTGAGTTTCACTGTGAGGCTCGCAAAGGAGCACGAACTAAAAGCGATGTCTTTTCAATGGTGGTGTATGAAATATCAGCCTTAGAGACCACTTGTGTCTTGAGTTGCATGTAGTGAACTGTGACAAAAGGTTTTTTGTTCAAGTAAGTTTGAGAAATGCAGGACTTATTTCACAGAACTTCTTGGAATCGTCGATGGTCACCTATATGGCTAGACAAGACATGGAGACTAGGGTAGATTTTCCCACACTTATTGTTTACAGAAATTTTATTCTGAACAAGTGAACCAGGGCTCCACATAGAGTAATTTGGAAATGCTGCTATAAGCAATTGAGTGGATTTAAGATCTTAATTGTTGAAAGTCAGGAAGATTCATGGTCAAATTTGTATTTCAGAAATGCAACTTCAGCAAATTAAAGAATTGGAAGTGATATAGAGTCAGGAGATGAACTGGGAAGCAAATGCAACAATAAAATCTAATAAAATCTAAACAAAGGCCATGAGAATGAAGGAGACAATCTTAATTTGGAAGATTTTCAGAACTGACAGTATCACAGGGCTAGTTGGTATGAGGAGTGAAAAAGTGAGTGAGAAAGAAAAAGTAGATCTGAGTAACCAAGTAATAAAGGTAACATCATCAATAATGAGAGATTGATGCACTGTATCTGTTGGTGTGATGTACTGAGAGGACACAGCATCACTTACATGTATTCCTGACAACAATGCATAAACTGAAAAAACCTCAGACAAACCCAAATTAATAGGCATAAAATCCATAATTCTACTCTCCAAAAATATCAGTGTCATAAAAGACAAATAAATGCTGAAGAAGCATCCCAGATCAAGAGATATAAAAAATAAGTGCAAGTGTGATTCTTTTCTTGTTAATTTTTTCATTTTTCAATCACAGTGAGCATACAATAATATGTACAATATAGTGATTAAGCATTTATATAACTTACAAAGTGACCACCCAGATAAGCCTAGTCCCTGTCTGACACCACACATAGTTATTACGATTTTATTGACTGTGTTCCTTACACCCCTGACTATTTTGTAACTACTAATTTGTATTTCTTAACCCTTTCATTTTTCACCCACCCCCAACCACCCTCCCATCTGGCAACCATCAAAATGTCCTCTGTATCTATAAGTCCGTTTCTGTTTTGTTTGTGTGTTATTTTGTTCTCTAGATTCCACATGTAAGTGACATCATGTGGCATTTGTCTTTCTCTTTCTGACTCGCTCCATCCTGCACACCATCCTCTTGGTCCATTCATGTTGTTGCAGATGGCACAGTTTTATTCTTTTTATGGCTGATATTCCATTATATATGTCTTCTCTCTTCTTCATTCGTCTATTGATGGACATCTATGGTGCCTCTATATCTTGGTTATTGTAAATAATACTCAGGGAACCTATAGATGCACATGTCCCTTTGAAGCAGTATTTTTGGTTTCTTTGTATAAATACTCAGAAGTGGGATTACTGAGTCTTTCTTTGTCTCTAACCTTTGTTTTAACGTTTATTTTGTCTGATATAAGTATTGTTGTCCCAGCTTTTGGGGGGGTTTGTTTGTTTCTATTTAAATGAAATATCTTTTTTTCCATCTTTTTACTTTGAGTGTGTCTTTTCATCCGGAGTGAGTTTCTTATAGACAGCATATGTAAGGCTCTTCTTATCCTTCTAGCCACACTACGTCATTTCATCCATTTACATTTAAAGTAATTGTTCATAGATGTGTAGTTATTACCATTTTATTATTTATACTATTGATCTTTTTTTCTTAGTTTTCTCCTTAAAGAAGTCCCTCTAACATTTCTTGTAATACTGGTTTGGTGGTGATGAATTTCTTTAGCTTTTTCCTGTCTGGGATGCTCTTTATCTGTCTTTGAATTCCAAATAATAGCTTTGCAGGGCAGAGTAATCTTGGTTGCAGGTCCTTACTTTTATCAGTTTGAAAATTTCCTGCCGATCTCTTCTGGCCTACAAAATTTCTGTTAAGAAATTAGCTGACAGTCTCATAGGAGCTCTGTTTCAGGAAACTAGCTGCTTTTCTCTTGCTGCTTTGAAAATTCTCTACTTGTCTTTAACCTTTGGCATTTTAATTATGATGTGTTTTGATGTGACTTCTTTGGGCTCATCTTGTTTGGGACTCTGTGTTTCTGGAGCTTGTATGTCTATCGTTTACCAAGTTAGGATAATTTTCCATTATTATTTCTTCAAATAGGCTCTCAATTTCTTGCTCTCTCTCTTCTCCTTTTGGTATCCCTATGATGTAAATGTTGGTAACCTTGATGTTGTCCCAGAGGCCCCTTAAACTATCTTCATTTTATTGAATCTTTCCTTTTTTTTTTTTTTTTTTTTGCTGTTCAGATTGGGTGTTTTCTCGTGCCTTATCTTCTATGTCTGCTTCAATCTTCTGTCTCTTCTAATCTATTGTTGATTCCTTCTAATGTAGTCTTCATTTCAGTTATTGTAGTCTTCATTTCTGATTGGTTGTTTTTTATTTTTTTTCTATCTTTATTTTTATGTTTTCTATCTCTTTGTTAAAGTTTTCACTGAGTTCATTTACTCTTTTTGCCCTAAATTCTTGAGCACCCAATGTTTGAACTCTGCATCAGATAGATTACTTATCTCCATTTTGTTTAGCTCTTTTTTAGAACCTTATTCTTCTCTTCCATTTGGAACATGTTTTTTTGTCTCCCCGTTTTTGCAGCCTCCTGTGTTTGTTTCTATGTACTAGGTAGGGCTCTTGCGTCTCCTGGTCTTAGTAGAGTGTCCTTATATATTAGGTGTCTTGTGGGGCCTAGTGGCACAGTCTCCCTGCTCACTTGAGCTATATGCTCTAAGTGTGTCCCTACTGTGGGTTGTATGTGCTCTCCTGTTGTAGTTGAGCCTTGGTTGCTCTTGGAACATCAATGGGAGGGATTGATCCTTCGGCTGACTGATTGTGAGGACTGGCTGTAACCAGTGGAGGAGCCATTGTGCAGAGGCTGACCCTCTGGACCAGGATTCACTTTATCAGGGCTCTGGTGCTGGCCTAGTCTGCCCTTTAGGTGTGTTTTCCTCAGATGTGGTCCCGGGTGGTACTCTGACTTGGCCCAAAGCTGGCCCTGGGTTTTCCTGGGAGGGGCCCTGCTGTAGGCCACCTTCAGCCTCTACCTGTGCCTTGCCCAGGGATCACATGGCATGTGCCACCAAGCAATCTGCAGATGCTGCCACCCATGATTACCTTACATGTGTTTAAGAGGCCGAGTTGTGAACCTAGGCCAGTTACTTCTAGTGCTGGGCTTGAGGCCAATCATCAAAAGATATAGGTAGGACATATTGAAGCCAGATGCTGCCTATTTGGATTTTGTGAAACCTTGAGAGATTTTATGAAATTATGAGCCAAGATGGAAGTGGCTTGGGTGGGCCTGCAAGTTGGGTAGGTCAGGGAATCACCCCGGCAGGGCGACCAGTGTTAGCCAGATTGATTACTCAGATGTGGTGGCCTCCTGTGTCTGCATGCCAGGATGCGGGAAGGCGCAACAAAGAAGCAATGGACTCTGCCAGCACTTTTGTCTGGGTTAAAGCTGCTACTCCTCCAGCCCTTATACTGAAACCAGACAAGTTAGCTCCTCCCTGTATGCCCCTGGCAACTGTCAAGCTGCTATCCCACACTGGAACCCAGAGTGACTGTGTGTGCCTGCCCTTTAAGAAGAATCCTGGTACTCCAGCAGCCTTCTGTGTCACTTGCTCACAATCTCAGCCGGTTTTCACAGCCAGAGTTGTGGGGATCCACTTCTCAGCACTAGAGCTCTGGGATGAGGAGCCTGGGATGGGGCTGGGACTCCTCACTCCTCAGGGGACCAGCTTGTGCAGCCAAGATATTGCTCTCAATTTTTCACCTAGCACAGATGGCTGTGGGACCAGCTTGTTTTGAATCTTTGCCCCTCCCACCAGTCTTGAGGTGGCTTCTTCTTAGTTGCAGGACTTCTGTTCAGCTACACTTCAAGCGGTGATCAAGGATGGGTGTCCTGAAGTTCAGATGTAATTTTGATGTGGTCATGAGAGGAGGCAGCACAGTGTTTACTTACTCTGCCATCTTTACCAGAAATTGCAAGTGTGATTCTTAATTCCATCTTGGACCAGCAAAATGTATGCTATAAGACATTAAAGAGACAATTGGTATAATCTGAGTAGGTTTTATGGATTAGATAATAATAGTGTATCAATGTTAATTACTATGATTCTAAAAATTTTACTGTGATTATGTAGAATATTCTTATTCTTAGAAAATAACACTTAAATAGGAGAAAAGGAGCATGAGGTCTGCGCTTCACTCTCAAATAGAACAGAAAAAAATTATATATGTATGGATATATATATGTATATAAGTGTGTATATATGTATTTATATACATATATATTTATACACATTGTGTGTGTATATATATGTATGTGTATGTGTGTATATATATACACACACATATATGTGTGTGTGTGTGTGTGTGTGTGTGTATATATATATATATATAGAGAGAGAGAGAGAGAGAGAGAAAGGTGAGAGATGGGAGAAAAGAAAAGAGAAAAAATGAATGTTAAAGCAAACATGAGACATTAAAATTTTAAATTGATGACCAATATAGGTAAAGGGCATATAGAAATTCTTAGTTCTCTTTTACAACTTTTCTGCACATTTGAATTATTTTAAAATAAAGAGTTAAAAAATAACTCAGTAACTCCACTTACAAATTCAACTATTGCAATATATAAGTTATTGATGATTTTGCAGTTTCTAACTTCAGTGATTGACCCAGCATATAGGCTGGGGAGGAGCAGGTTTGACAGAGAAAGCTGGTGAGGACTGTTGGGACATGTTTCTTTAAAATGTCAATATTTTAACATTTCAATATCAGGGGGACATACCTGATAAGATGTGCCTGAATTTCTGGAAATAGGGGAAACTGGAGTCCGAGATTTTGAAGGCATCTTTACATGAGATAGTCTCCACCTGCTGGCGTTTTTAATTAAATGACAGCTTCTCTCTTCATTCAAACAAATGTAGCTGAATCAGACCAAAATTATACCTTTAGCTTAGGCTTAATCTTTAATTTCTAAATATAACATATAAAATTTCACCACCTTTTTGCTTGACATTCCCCTAAAGGATACTGATATAAATGACTGACAAGTGAGTTAGAAGAAAAATTCAGGTTTATTATATTAAATAATCGATATTCAGGTGGTATTAGGGATCAATAGGCACAACCTTGCTTCTTCCATGGTAATGGCAATGACGTGTATTTTGTTTATGTTCCCAAAAATTGATTGACAGTTATAGCACATTAGTTGAGATTTTAAGATTTCTCAAGAATACCAATCAGTTATGTGTTTTAATCTTCCTAACCTTTACGATCCACAGAGCTTGCCGTTTGTGTTCCATGGGCAACTAGTATTTCTGGTTTGGTTAAATTAATCACTGCAGTGGAGACAATACTTGCTTTAAAAAGTACTTCTCCTTAACTTAAAGCTCTAATTTTATTAGAAAACAGAGAACACTAATGCTAAAATAGATTCCACTAGCTAAGCTAAGAAAATGTGAAGTCTTTCAAACTTTGGAGCATAAAAACGAACAGGCTCAAATATTCTGCTGAAATAAATATTATCTTAATCTTGTGTATACAGACAGTTTCAGCTTTTCTAATACAAATGCAAGGTATTTTTGCATGAGCCTTGCCAGTTGTAAAATGCCAGAAATATCCTCCCATCATACTGTCACACCAACTCACACTAACTTGGAAAGACTTCATGCACGTTTCTTTCTGTTTTTTGGCACAATTGTTTGAACACCCAGAGTCATTCTTCCACTCTCTTGACTTAATTTAAACGCTAATCAAATTATATCAGAATGTAGAGCCAGACTGCCTGGGTGTAATGCTGACTTTCCCCTTGTTAAATGTGGCCTTGGACAAGGTGTCAAATCTTTGTCCCTTGTTTTCTCATCTATAAAATGGAGCAGTGACAGTACTTAGAGCTTTTGGTCTCAGTATGTGCAATATCAGTTAGCCAAAGTTATTCACCTGCCTAGGTGAAAAGAGGGTCCAGCTGCCTTTGGGGTTCATCCCTAGCATCATCAAGAAGCTTGCAGAAGTGATTACTTTTATCCAGAGGGTAAATTCTACTAGTTCTTAACTATAGTCCAGACGGTATTTCTTATGAGAGGACTCTACCAGCACTCTTCATGGACTAATAATTTCAGAAATGAACACCCTCTTGTGCTTGCTGTGACCACTGTCATTTAACATCACCTTAGGAAACCTCTAGAAGTGACTGTGACAGCTGCTCATGCTCTGTCTGTATTTGTTCTGGAAGAAGGGAGTTCACTTTCAGCTTGACCCCTCTTCCTCAAGAACTGTGAAATGTGTAAGCTCATTGGTTCAGTTCAACAAATTCAAAAGCTAAGCATGCACTAATTTTAAATTATCAATAAGGCCATCTTGGGAAAATATCTTTATCCCAATACCATGTTCAGGAAAGTTGGCACAAAAGCAGTTAGAAGAGGCAGAGGGAGGATCACCTGAGGAGTAGCCCATAATGGGGGTCGGTGCAAAAAAATTGCAAGAAGCAAATTGTGACCTAATATGGGTTGAGGAAAATTTATCAAATCTTTTGTTCCCTCTCCAGAAGTAGTGTGTCAGAGAGTTAATAAAATATGAAGCTCAAGTTGACTCACACATGAATTCTGGATAATTCTAAACTCAAATGTAGAAGGCAATGAAGTGTTTCTACCATCATCTACCGCTTCGTCAGTGTCTTTTGCATCACGCTTAAAAAATACTTTAATGAAAATCAAAATAAAAGTTGGAAATATTTTTTTCCAAAAAAGTGGGTGATTTTCCTGGTATTGATGCACCATGAAACTACTTTTTCTTCCAAAACGATGGATATTTTTTTATAGAAAATAATTCATCTTTCTACCACAAATTGTCAGGAACCCCAGTGAGGAGAAATCACATCACAATTAGAGAATGAGTTAAATGCTCATAACAGTCCTACGGTTGCCGCCCCCAGGACAATGTGTCAAGAGAGGCTCAGTGAGTATGTTACAACATCCTGTCTGCTTTGATGTCTAGGGCAGCTGTCAAGGCCAGTGATGAAAGAAACTCATTGAGGCTCATCGGAGAGCAACCCGAGGCCTGCTGTGGTCCATGCAGGCAAGGAGCACTCTGCCGCTCTGCATGGACAGGATGCAACAGCCAGGAAATCTCGCTCCCTTTCGCAGCCAGTTTCCAGGTGCCCACTCACTGCCCATTGTGGGCGAGGCCCAGTATTATTTTTCTGTGGCTTCTGTACAAATTATCACGGACTTGGTGGTTTAAAGTAATGAAAATTATTCTCTCGCTGTTCTGGAGGCCAGAGCCTAAAATCAAGGTGTCAGGACACAAGGCACACACGAAAATACTTTCCAGCTCTCCATACAATCAAAAAAGAATCCAGACCTGCGAACATTGTTAATGTTTACTTTAAAAATCGAATGGTGTGGCCATATTCACACAGTGGAATACAGTAGCAACACGAGGAAATAACCTAACAGCACAACATACCCTAATAGCATAACATAACAACATCAAACTCCACATATCGCCGAGTGAGAGAAGCATGGCACAGAAGAGCATACACTGTATGATTCCGAACAGGCAAATTACAAATTCATTCATGGTGTTGGAGGGCAGGATAGTGGTGGCCATGAGGAGGTTACAGACAAGCGTGGGGATCTGAGTTGCTGGTAATGTTTTATTTCTGGATCTGAGGGCTGATGACCCAGGTGTGGTCAGTTTGTGAAAATTCCTTGAAACTTTGCCCTAATATATCTGCTTTTCTGTATGTGTATTTTCTTTGATTGAATTTAATCAGAGCAGAATAAATTATAAAATAAATACCTCTCCCACTTTTCTTTCTGTTGTTTCCCACTAATTTTGTTGAAAATATTATCTGTTGGAATAAAATACCATACCAAAGCTCTCAAGTAAAATAAAAACAATAAACTAACACTTACATGCTTTTCTGTAAAAAGTGTTGATTTAAATGTGATTGGGAACATGCTTTTTTGATCAAAAATGAAAAGTGCTGTCTTCTGTGTTTAGGGTAGATTGAAACACGGATTTTCTGGACTCTAAGACATTTATTTTCAACTACTCCATGTGTGACAGAGGCTTTTGGTATTCTCTCCATCCCACAGCAGTTAGGGCCGAGTCACATGACCAGTTATAATGAACGGATTAGGAGTGGGAATGGCACAGGTCACTCTGAAGCCAAGCTGACTCTTCTGCCTCCTTCCTGACACATGTTAGGAAACAAGATTTTATGTAAGAGTAACTAAAAACAGGGTGGGAGTAAATTTAAGGAAATCGTCACATCATTTATATCAAACTTTAAGTGGAAAGTTTGGTACAAACAAAAGAATTATTGTTATATAATTATATGATTTAAAAAATTGTTTTCCAGTATCTTTTGCTACTTTCTTCAAAGTCCACAGCTTCAATCTTGCTCATATTTCTTGACTTCTTAAAAAACAATTTGTCAAATAATGTAAAATAACATTCATTTGAAATCTCTTTGTCTAGGTCTCTTTCTATCTCTGTTTCTGTCCTACACACACAAACACACACACACACACTCATTTTTTCTACATTTATTGTAATATTACAGAAAAAGGTATTACACCATCATGAAAAATTTGACCAAAATACCAAAATAAAATTGAGAACTAAATGTTACTTATGGATCATTAACCGAGAACAACCAGCATCATGATTCAATGATTCAAACTGCACGTTTGTTAGACTGGTTAAAAGAAATGCAGCAGTGGGGAGAGGGAAGAAGGAAAGAGGAGGAAGGAAAGTGAGTGACCTGGGTTTGAGAAAGGCAGGAGTGTTAAAAGTTTGAAAGTATAAGTGGTTAGGGAAAGAGAATATTTTTGAAGGAAGTTTTGTGACAGGAAGGAGCCCATTATGGAAGCCCACTAGGAAAGCACTGGCTTTGCAATTTAATGCCTCCCCTTCAGTACGACTATTTATTCATTCAGTTTATTTATCTAGCTACAAAACTGCATGACTCTCTTTAGGCACATGGGTAAAGCACAGGCAGAAAGGTAACTAGTAAACAGTCCAAGACTTTATACTGCGTGTGACCCCTTTGTACCTTTTATATTTTAATAGAAGTGTGCAGGCCAGTGTTTTTTCAGAGGAAAACAGTCTTCACATTCCAGCAGCTCATGGGGAGGTCGTTGAAAAGAACAAGCCGTGCACACAGAAACACACCCAGAAGAAGCAGGCATTCCCTGGACTGGAATGTAAGATTTGCTTTGAAATAGTTAAGATGATGTTGATCTCCCTGGAAAAAAAGCACGAGTAAAACCCAACAAGGCCATTTATCCTGGCACCTAAGATAAGAGTAGGTTTGGTCAATGAGTTCATGGCCATAACTTTATCCAATGTAGTGGGCTCCTCTGAGGGTGGGATTTAGGACTCTACATCTAAGGAATCAGTAGGTGGAGAAACCAATTGAAGGAGAAAGAAAGAAAGAAGAGAAAAACCTTGAATACTAGAAGCAAACGAAAGACTCAGGTGCATGCCAACAGAATGCCAGCGACTGGAATGATACGTGGTAGTGGAAGCTGACCGGACTTGGAGATCAAAATCCTGGACTCTGGTTTGCACCTAGTGCCAGTCACTTTTATGTCAGATCCTCATTTTTTTCATCTACCAAATGAGCATATTTTAAAGAACTGAACTGTGAGTCTTACTATTATCACAGTCTATTATGTAACAGCAACTGAGAACAGGGTGGGAGTAAATTTAAGAAAATCGTCGCTTATCTCTCACATCAAGATGCAATTTAAAAGGTTAGTACAAACAGAAGAATCAGTTTTGTAGTTATGTGATTTGAAAATTTTTTTCTGGTACTTTTTGCTACTTTCTTCAGACTCGGCTGAAGTGGTTGAGCTTTCCTAATATCCCTGTATCATGAATCTCTAGGTTTATTGCCTTATTGTCAGAGAGTGTGGTCCTTACAACCATATCTTAAAAGTTCTACGGTTTGAAAGATGGAATATTTATTCTCTGTCTATAGGATACAGAATTTGCTTTAGTCTTTGAAACAAACATAACTCTCTTATTCGGACCCCACATAACATTACGTAATACCACTTAGTGTCTCTGTTTCAACAAAAACCCTAAAGACGAAGGACAATTGATTAGATGCTGAGTCTTTGCATCCCAAGGCAAGGAGCTTATGACATATGCCAAGAGATTATCAAACTACTTCTTCCAGCGTTAGCAGGTCTCAAAGGATTTACTGCAAAACAACATGCACAAAGTCTTTTCCCAGACAACGAATAATGTTCATTAAAAGGGTATTTAATTGCATTACCCTGAAATCTTACAGCTCATATGTGAAAGGAACTTTATAGCGGCTTCCCCAAATTTTACAGAAATTCTAAAAATTTACATGGCAGATCCAATAAGGAGGTATAGAGGTAGAAGGAACTTTTAAACCAATTTAAAAAAATTTAAAGAACCATACCAGAGCAAAACTTGAAATATCTTCCTGAGATATCTGTTGAAAATGGTATTTCTAAAATGCTGGTATCTGAAGAGGAGATGGAAGAATATGCAACCAAAATTTATAGGGAAATAGGTATTTTAGAGGTACGTCAGACAGTTAAACATATTGTTATTTTTTAGTTTTGTGAGGTTTAGGGTGCTTGTAAGCTTTTAAAATATTTTAATTATTCCTAATTTCTTTTAATCTTCTCAGTAAATATTCATGTTCACTTAATTCTGCATTTGTCCTTTAATATTTTTTTATTAACACCCCCACAGAACTGTATCACCTTCAGGGCCCACAAAAGGTGGATGGTTCCCTCATGATGACATACTTTCAGTGACTAAAGAATGAAGTGTTGAAGAGTTTAAAGAGAAGATGCATTTGTATCCCCTCACCCCAAGCCAAACAACCATAAGTCTGATAGAAAAAGAAGCTGGCGAAGTTGTTAAATCATTGTGTGTCTCCAAAACTGTCCCCAACCCTGCTTGCCCATCACCTCAGTCAGGTGATAAGGGCTCTGAATCTTCTCGAGGTGTTAGTTAACATGTCCTTTGGAGGAAATGGTGTCTGAGGCTTCCTTGGAAATTTCTAAGGGCTGGATTATCTATCTATCTATCTATCATCTATCTATCTATCTATCATCTATCTATCTATCTATCTATTATTTATTTATTTATTTATTTATTTATTTATTTATTTATTTATTTACTTATTGTCAGCGACGGGAAATTGGAGCATTGGGCGCAAGCTACACTTTCCCAGGTAGGAGCAGGGCAAGGTGTCTGACAGAAGTCGAGCAGTTCCCTAGGACAGTGCACACTTGGGCAATTTTAAAAGCGCCCCCTGGTCAAGAGAAGTGCCTGGAGATGCACAGGGACTCCAGCAGTGGAAGGCTGTGTGGGGAGAACTTCCCTCTGTCTGAAATGAAATTTAGAGCTCTGACTACTGTGTTGGACCGGGCATTGAAAGGATTGAATTGTGAGTCCTTGTAACTGAGCGACTCACCCGAGATACCCTGCAACAGTGGGGAAAGACTTAACTGAGCTTGCACTTAAAGGACTACGGGAAAAGAATGAGGTTGCTTTGTACTACACCGTAAGTCCAACTTACTCAAAAAAATTTATGTCCGTTTAACTTTCTTAACCAAGGACTTGGACATTTCTGTAACAGTCTACCTAGTTTTCTTTTCTTTAAAACTTGTTTTTCATTTTTAACAGAGTTTTATAATTCTTTCCCCCAGCTATACTGAAATATAATAGACAATCAGTGGCTCATATTTACATTATATGATTAATGAGCTTTTTCTCAACTGTAGCTGGCACACAATAGTATGTTAGTTTTGGTTGTACAGCATAGTGATCAGGGCTCAAGTGATCCCCCCACCAAATTCATAGCTCCATGACTATTTTGTAACTGTCCATTTGTACTTCTTAACCGCTGGGCCCTTTTCCACCATCCCCTCAACCCTCCTCCTGTCAAAATATTCTCTGTCTATCAGCTGGCTTCCATTGTTGTTGTTGTTGTTTCTTTTGTTCTTTAAATTCCACGTGTATGTGAAATCATGTGGTATTTGTCTTTATCTAACTTCACTCAGTGCCATACCTTCTAGGACCAACAGAGCAAAATCTTTTTTTATCCCCTTTTAGTCTGAGTGTGTGTCTTTTGATCTGAAGCGAATCTCTTGTAGGCAGCATGTGTAAGAATCTTGTTTTCTTATTCAGCCTCTCTATCCTTTGGTTGGAGCACTTAATTCTTTTCCATTCGAGGTACTTGTTGATAGATATGTAGTTATTACCAGTTTTTATTCATGATCTTGATACATGTTTTTCTTCTGCAAGAAGTCCTTCTAACATCGCCTGGCTTGGTGATGATGAATTCCTTTAGCTTATTTTTGTCTGGGAAGCTCTTTATCTGTCATTCGACTCTAAACGATAACTTTGCCGGATAAGCTATTCTTGGCTGTAGATCCTGGGTTTTCATCACTTTGAATATTTTGTGCCAAGCCCTTCTGTCCTGCAGTTTCTTCTGAGAAATCAGCTTCTATCTTATGGGTGCTCCCTTGTAGGTAACTAAATGCTTTTCTCTTGCTGCTTTTAAGATGCTTTCTTTGTTTTTCACCGTTGGCACTTTAATTACCATGTGTCTTGGTGTGGGCCTCTTTGGGTTCCTGGTTGTTGGGACTCTCTGAGCTTCCTTTGGCTTTTATGTCTATTTCCTCACCAGGTAAGGGAAGTTTTTCATCATTATTTCTTCAAATAGCTCTTCAACTTATTGTTTCCCTCAGGTACCCCTATGACACGAATATTTTCACATTTAATTGTATACCATAGTCTCCTTAAATTATTACTAGTCTTGGCTTCTTTTTTTTGCCATTCTGATTGACTGTCCTTGGCTTCCCCATCTATATTGGTAGTTTGACCCCCTTCTTTACTCACTCTGTTGATTCTCTCTGTTATACTCTTCATCTCACATAATGTGTTCTTCATTTCTGACTGCTTGTCTTTTATAATTTCTATTTCCATTTTTGTTTTTTATATTATTGTTAAAATTCTCACGGAATTTATCTACACTTCCCCTAAATTCCTTGAGCATCTTTACAATCAGTGTTTAAAACTCTGCATCTGTTAGATTGCTTGACTCCATTTTTCTTGCATCCCTGTTCTGTGCCTTCATATGGTTTCTGCTTCTATGTCTTCCCATTTTGGCTGCCTTTCTGTATCTGTGTCTATATACTAAGCAAAGCTCCAAAGTCTCCTGGTCTTATTAGCATGGTTTTGTGTAGTAGGTGTCCAGTGGCACACTCCTAAGAGGGGTTCAAGCAGCAGGACAAGTTTGTTCCCAGCCTGTGTCCCTCCAGGGTTATCTGTTAAGATTCAGCAAGCAATCTACAGATGCTATACTTATAGTTCCTTCAGGCAGCCACGCCAGAAACCGAGGCCAGCTGCCAGTGTGGGTCTTGGAGCTTGCTCAGCAAATTAAACAGGACTCACCAAGGACACACCTGGATGTGGCAAGATGGGGGAGGCAGAGTTTCGGGGAATCCTCTAGGCAGAGCCACCTCTGTTAATCAGTTTGATGACATCTCAGCTATGGCAGTGCCTCTATCCACACTCTGTGAGAGGGGAGAGCTCAACAGAGGAACAATGTTTATCACCAAAATTCTGCCTGGCAGAGAAAGCCTTGCTTTTGGCTCTCATTCCAAGTCAGCCTTCCCCTCTAAGTCCCTGTTGTCCAACCACCCCCACCCCACTGCACCCCTGCAGCCAACCAGGTGGTCAGAGCAAGTGAACACATCACCACCAAAGTCTGGTCATAGACGGGGTTGCTTTAAGGAATGTCTATACCTGTCAGCGGCAGCTGCCATAGCCTCTTTCTCACTGGGCAACCTTGTGTCTTCACCCCCTCTTACTTTCTACCAGTGCAGGGTGATTTCTTATTTCTTTTCCTAGTTTTGTAGTGTTTCTGTTCATCTAGACCCCAGGCAACTCTGCTTGCTATTTGCTCTGTGTTTCTGTTGCAATTTTGATGTAGTCACAAGAATAGATGAATAAACCCACTATTAAGTATGCCATGCTGTCCAGAACACCTCAATAAATTTTTAAAAAATGTATTTCAAAGCTATATTACATAGCATATAAAGATTTATTATCTTTTAGCAAACATGTCAATATGATAGCATCCCCTCTTTTATTTTTTTAAAGCATTTACCTAACTAAATTTAGCTTTCAAAAGAGAAAATATAGCCCCTTTAGAAATTTTTGAATTTTTTTACCTTAAAAATGGTGGTTAGGTATTTTTATAAATGTTCCATGGTGTTTGAAAGAAATCTATATCCTCTGTTTAAAAAAGTAAGTTTTTCCATACCTCTGTATTATTCATATCTATAACCAATTATAAAGGATTTTTCACACAAAAAAGTACCCATCAGAAGAGAGAAAATACTCTCCTTATATTTGAAACCCATAGCAAATGCCAAGAAGAGTAGAATGAACCATGTGAAATCCTTTATGTTTAGCAGTGGAAGCAGCACATCTGATTTTTTTCCAGGTTTTATGAGTTCATCTGTGTACAGAAAAGGCAGAATTTTTCAGTGCAATAACTATAGATGCCTTCCCCAGAGCCCTTGTAACATCTTGGAACTTCATTCAGCCTATATTGTACTAGGAATGTTGGTCAGCAAGGCAGTCACAGATTTCGGGGGGAGATCAGACATTGTTTCAGATATGGTAGACAACTAGAAGTGAGAATACAAAAAATGGTATCCTCAAGTTGTCAGGATTTATGTAAATTGAAAATATTTATGCCCTTTGGGCCAGCAGTTGTACTTATAAATCTATGAGAAAAACAATTGTGTATGAGTATTAAAAAATATGGTATTGTGCAGCTCAAAATTGTTAAGTGGGTAGATGTCATGTTAAATGTTCTTACAAACAACAGTCCCCCCAAAAAAGACACAAGGAAATTCTGAGGGGTGTTGCAAATGTCTAATACCTTGATTGTGGTGATGGTATCACAAGTATTTGTATGTGTTTAAAGCCATCAAATTGTACATATTAAATATATGCAGTTCTTTGTACATCAATTATTGTAAAGCTGTTACAATTATTTTTTATACATTTGGGTATAAATTTACTTTTTGAGACTTCTGATACATAAAAATTGAATTAATACCGGGTTAAAAAAAAAACATGAATAGGAAGTTTTCTAAAACATTGTTTTAATAGAAAAAAATAGGCAATTATTCAAATGTTAATTAATTGAGGCTTAACTGAATTATGATGTGATTTACCTATACTGTGCAATTCTATGCAATAATTATAAGTAAAATTTGTGTGTTGACATGTGAAATTCATAAAATACTATTTTTTTAATGAAACTGCAAAACAATATAAATTCTAATTCCATTTGTAAAACTGTGTGCCATTTTGCATAAAAGCCTAGAAAAGGCTTTGGAAGGATATACCACAAACTATTAGTAATACTCTTTGAGAAGGTAAATAGAGCTAAAAAGGGATGTTAACAGAATGCCGAAGATATACTTCAACTGGTTAAGCTTCAGAATGAGAATATTTTTATGTATTAATGATATAAAAGATTATAATAAAAATATGGAAATATTCTTTTATACAACTTGGAAGTTTGGGTTTTTATAACCCACAGAGCCAAAAAGTAAAATTGAAAGCAACATAAATTATAAAACTTTAAAATTTGCATTTTCATTATTCTCTTTCATTATTATTATTTATTCCTACAGCACCTGGTCTTCCTAGGTAGTCTTTCATCCAAGTATTAACCAGGCCCAACCTTGCTTAGCTTCCGAGATCAGACATTGGGCTTGTTCAGGGTGGCATAGCCGTGGACCATGGACTATGGCTCTACTGGGGTTCGAACCCAGGTCCTTCTGTGTGTTAAGCAGATGTGCTAACCGTCACACTATGGAACCACATCTGCCACTAAAAATTTTACAGTAAAATCTCTTTATCATTAATTTTAAGATTATAAATTCTATTGGTAAATGAAAAGATCATTAGATCGACTTCCATAAAACAGCAAACATTTATTAAATATGGGCTGTACATCCATATTATGTTAGTCACCAATATCACCAAGCATTTTGGAATTTCAAAATGTAGAATAAGGTGACATCATATCTGGGCTACTCATAGAGATTATAACAAATTAACCCGTATAACTTTCAGTTACTCAGTGCGTGCTCTTTAATTGATTGCTTGAATAAAGCAGTTAACTGCTGTGGTATTTTCTAGTCTTTAGATTAACAATAAAGTTAGAATATTAATAAAAATATCACATCGAATAAACAATATTGTCACTGTTTCAAACATAAGGGACTGAGGATAAGAGATTTTAAGTACTGATTCTGGGCCAAGTGGGACTGCATATTTCATCTCCTTCCACTCTATCACAATATTCCCACCCCAATTATCTGGCCATTTAGAAAGTCTTGCATGAAAATATAAGGAATTACCCCCTGTTCTTTTTTTAAGTTTAGAACTGCAATAGCAGGTCTCAGAAACTATTCAATTTACTGGTCCAAAACATTGCATTGCTTGTAAATGCTATAAATACAACATTACTACAAAATGGTCCATTACATGTATTTCAACTCATTTTTAAAGCAGATTCAGTCTTTTTGGATTTTCTCCCACTTCTTTAAAACATTTCAGAAATAGTTTATTCTTTCCTTAAACTTTCTAAAGTTTTTCCAGTTTAAGGTTTATTTAACAAGTATCATTTTTAAGAGGCCAATCTCCTGAGTAGTATAGATATTCTAGCTTTAATGTAAATTACTTTAACTACATTGCTCCTACCTGAGACTCTGAGTTCTCAAACAATGTACTGTGAATGGAGAGTAAAATTGGTGGGTAGAGGAATGAAGGAACGTGAACGAGGAACAGAGGTAATTTTAGACATTGTGAGAGGGAGCTGACACAGGAGTCCACCATCAGCTGTAGGTGGCTGGGGGACAGGGTATGTCAGGAGATAGGAAAGAAGTGGAGGTGGAAGTGGACTTCATTATAAATATGAGGTTGGCAATACCATTGCTGATCATGCTGCTAGCAATAATGACCAGCATTTCTAAGGTGTTTAACCAAGAGTCAGGCTGTCATAAGCCCTTGATATGCATTATCTCATTTACAGGTTATCTCACTTAATCCTCACAAAAACCTAATTATAGAGATTATGTTTTTATCCCCATCCTGCAAATGAGAATTTGGCGGCTCAAACGGATTGAGCAATTTGCCTGGTTTACGCGTTAGTAAGTAAACAGAGCCAGCTGGGATAAACAGAGCCAGCCGGAGTAAGTTTTAATACTACTAAAATCAGATTTCATATACATGGGGGAAATTCTCCAAGTTAATTCTATGAAATATGTATTCATTTTAGTGTTAAAAAATATAAATAGGAACCTATAGTTAGAGTTCATAGCTTACATTTTATTTTCTCCAAAACTCAGAGCACAAAAGAAACAAATGATCTGCAAAGGTCAGGGAAGGAAAATCTGACAATTGGAACCACACAATTTCTACTCAAATGCCCTCCTATTGCCTTATATTTCATATGAAATCCTCTCTCTGTGTGTCTCTGTGTCTCTGTGTCTCTGTGTCTCTCTCTCTCTCTCTCTCTCTCTCTCTCTCTCTCTCTCTCTCTCTCTGTCTCTCTCTTTTCTGTCTATAGATTCTCCATCATGGCATTGTCATGACTCCTCTGCTTCCCTATTTTAGTTTTTATATTTACTTTCTGCTCAGTATGGCTTTGATTCCAGCCTGGACTCTTCAAGATCTTTCTATGAGCTCTTCATTGTTACCTGACACAGATGTGTCTCAACATCAAATCCTAAAATTGGATACTGGCTCAGTTTTCTTATGCAGGTACAATTAGCTGTTTGTCATGGTCCATGTGGTAATGAGCTGCACCCTTTGAGAGATTATAACTGAGGAGACTTTTTTTTTCTAAGAAAATAATGTGATTGAGGAAATAATTGATGCTTTTAGCACTATGGCTTTGAGGCAGTAGGTAGAAAGCCAAACTTTATGGAGTTAGAGGTAACCTTAAGAAAGTAGGAGACACAACCTGGGAGAATAAGCCAGAAGAGCAAGAGATTACGGGTGTTAGGCAAGGTACAGGAAAGGGAGAGATTATATCACAAGGTCATTGAAATATAGAATGAAACTCAAAGGAGGAATACTTGGAGGCAAAAGAGTATGATGCTTGTCTTATTCTGGGACCAGCGCAAGAGCCATAGATAATGAAATGATAACATCACTTAGGGCCAGGTGGGAAATCTGTAACAGGTGATAAATCTAGTCTGGTTTGGGCAAAACTGAAAATTCTACAGGTTCTTAAAAGTTGTTAACTCAAACTGGAACATTTTGTCTGTTTAAAGTCTTTCAGTCCAACTCAGAAACATTCATGTGAGACTGGTGATGCCATCTTATCTTAATTGCTATTTTTTGGATGTGTCATTTGCTTTTTCTTTGTTTACTTCAGTTCATTGATATAACTATAATTTTGAGCCTTCTAGATGTTAAGGAATTTGTTAAGATAAAAGAATAGATCACTGTTTTCACACCACTAGACTGTTGGTAACTCGAGAGAGGGAGAATGTTATTTAACTCTGTGGCCTTAGCAACCAGCACAGGGTTTGGCTTCTTGAAGTTACTCAATAAATATTTGCTGAATGATTCAGACCTGGAGCAGACCACCCTGGACAGCCAGGTGTCTCGTTAGCAGTCGCAGACCAGATCAAGGACACAGGTGATTGGGCAATCAGAGAAAGCAGTGAGAAAGAATTTCAGGATAAAATCCAGCTGCAAGTACGACGTCGGTATTTCTGAACACATAGTAACAAGGCCCAAACTAGGACTAAAGAGATAGACTACCATGCTTGTTTCTAGTGTTAAATAGCTAATAGAGTAGAACTGTTTACCCAAATACTACCAACAATAGCTCAAAACTCAATGGGCTTTGGGGTGCTTTAAACCTTTCTAGAAGTCTGTAAGTAGAACTGATGATGACACAGTGCATTCTTTGCATTCAAGCAATCGACTCACACCTGCACCCTCTACTATTCCCACTACTGAGCATCTAATAAGACTTCTTTAATGAGTGATAAATAAATAGACTATTTCTCTGACAATCTTGCCAAGTAACAGAACCATAAGTATACTAAAGATACTGCATGGACCAACTAGAGACTAACGATGTTCTTGAATCCAATAAAATATACTATTTTACAGGAAGCTTTTCCTCTAATTTATAGCAAGCATGAGACAAATATTTGCCCTTTGATTTGTGGAAAAGTCAAAATAAAGGGTAAAGCTAGAGTTTTACTAGCTAACTACTCTCATTGAAAATATATGAAAAGAATGTGGGGCAGGGAAACAAGGAAAGCATGACTAAGTCACTCATTCTCAGTTCCCACATATTTTACTTTAATTTAAATTTATCTAATAGTTTCCTTAACATTATTTTAATAACCACTATTTCTCTCCATCTCTATGCTGACAAAAAAAATTGTCCTGCACAAAAATATGAGAAGTGGTTACATATATTTTTCAAGCCTGATATTCATCTGTACTTAAGCATAAAACTTAATTGAAATTAAAAGGTGTCTGACTACCTAAGTATCTATTTGGAGGTGTTGATTAAAGTCTTATTAGTAAGAGAACAGGTTTGGAATATCCCTATAATGATGATCTCTCATTACATGGAGTCAGTGATTTCAATTTACCGAAGTGCCAAATCTCATTCTGACTATAAATGTGACTTCTTGGGCATCTCACAATTATTCCTTTAAAAAGCCTCCATTTTTTCTAAATTATTTATTTGACTCCTGTGTTATTCTTATCACTTCTATCTCAGGGTTTGACCCTAACACAACTATCACAGCTGGACCAATGCCTGCCTCTGCCTGGCACCAACCTGTGAAATTTTGAATTCACGCTTTAGGAAAATTTCATTTTCTCCTCATATTAATTGTGATGTCAGATTCAAAATATTTCCCAGCTCCAGGGGAAGATGTTTTATTTTTCCCTGCATTCCCTCTTCCTACTTGACTACTATGAAATTAAAATTACGGATGTTGTTAAATTCCTTGATATATGTTGGTTTCACATATCAGCATAAATCCTATCAAACTAACATTAATATGTAGCATCTACCAATATACTTGAATGATTTTTAAAATAATATATATAATTCTCACTTAAACTCTAATATCTCTAAAGCAAAAAATGTTATAACGGATAAAACAGAATTTACTCTCATATTCTTTTTCATAAGTTGATCAAACTTCAAAAATTGATAAAATTTAGCATTCTTTCCCCCTAGCTCACATCCATTTTTGGTTTATAAAGATCTAAGGTTGAGACCACACTCTCAAATCTAAACCAGTGTGTTTGATGAGAAAATAAAAGAGTAGATCTCTATTCTTTGCCTTAAAGTGATGTTTTTAATTTACCTAGTTACAGCTATGACGCATCTGATTGAGTCACATGCCTAAATCTTATAGGCAAAGGAGACAGGAAAAGGAAACTATGGCTTCATAAAGTATAAAAAGGGCTTTCAAAAACTGTAGGTCAGCCACAAATATGAGGCATGTCCATTAACTATCCATTGCTACCCAAGGTCAACACTCACCCCTCTATTTAAACTTCTAGAACATTACTTTCTCATCCAACATTATGCCACTATCATGTGAATAAAACACTCTCACTCGAGGTTAAATGAGGCAATTTAAATCTCAGGAGTTACTATATTTGACTCTAAGCTGAGATTCCTCAGAAATATTCATTTCCTCTCCAGTTTCATTATGATCTTATCTTAATAGTTTGTAAGCTAAAGACTAAATGCTAAGGTTAGCTACTACCTATCTTCCATTTCCATATAAATTAGAAAAATGGGAGTGTTGGTGGGGGAAAATAAGGTGGTATGACAGGATGAGAGATCTGTACTGGAAACCCAAATATTGCAAAGCAGGCTTAATTTTTCTAGATTTCTATTTGTATTTCTTCATTCTATATAGTATAATTTATTTTGGAAATATCAGCCTGTCTTAGTTTTTCTAAGTGAAAGTGGTTGAAAGGGCATTTGTGTGCTGGAATCAGGGTGGTAAAAAGTTGAGAGGTAATAGTGGTCGCAGCAATTAATGTGTCAGACTGCCAAAAGGGAGGAAACCCTAGGCAGAGAGTAAAAGGTTTACATTTGGATCCCTTTTGGAATCATTTTCTTCTCAAATCTTTGAAAGCCAACACCTATAAAAGGAGATAAATTTGATAAATATTTGTCATAAATGATTCCGATACGTACAAAAGGTAAACTCAGAAGTCACTATGGAGCAATATGCAGAAAAAAAGCAAGATAAGCTTTTAGTTGGGTTAGCATTTTGTTCAGATTGGCTTTAACATGCAGATTTATTGATATTTAAAACTTTACTGAAATAAAATCTGAATGAAAGGGCATATATAGTAAATAAACAGATTTAAAAACCTCAACAGATTTTTGCAAAATAAACACAGACGAAACTAGTACCCTCTTAGTCTATCCTTTTCAGATTTCATTCCACACATATTTCCCAGAGTTTTGCCAACACAAATTAATAAAGTACTTTTTAAAAATTATTTTTTATTGTTTCATTACATTAAATTCAATATTATATTAGTTTTAGGTGTACAGCATAGTGGTTAGACATGTATACAACTTATCACCTTTATAAGTCTAGTAGCCACCTGGCCCCACCTGGCACCATACATAGTTGTTAAATATTATCGACTATATTCTTATGCTGTACTTTATATCCTGGAACTATTTCATAACCGCTAATTTATACTCAATTCCTTCACCTTTTTTCCCCCCAACACCCCATCCCATCTGGCAATTATCCAAATGTTCTCCTATCTCTGAGTTTATTTCTATTTTGTTTACTTTTTTTTTTTTTTTAGATTTCACATGTAAGTGAAATCAATGGTATCTGTCTTTCTCTGTCTGACTTACCATAACATCCTCTATATCCATACATGTTGTCACATATAGTAAGATTTCATTATTTTTATAGCTGAGTAATATTCCATTGTATATATGTACCTCCTCTTCTTTTTCTGATGTCTATTGATGGATATTTAGGATGCTTCCAATCTTAGCTATTATAAATAATACTGCAATGAACATAGAGATGCATTTATTTCTTTTTTTCAAATTAGTGTTTTGGATTTCTTGAATAAATACTTGGAAGTGCAATTTCTGAGTCATTTTTAATTTTTTGATGAACTGTTTTTTATAGTGGCTTCATCAATTTGCAATGCCACCAATGGTGCACAAGGTTACCTTTTCTTCACATCCTTTTGTCAGCGCTCATCGTTTGTTGATTTATTGATGATAGTAATTCTGATAGGTATGAAGTGATATCTCACTAAGGTTTTAATCTACAGTTTTCTGATTATTAGTGACACTGAGCATCTTCTCATATGTCTATTGGCCATTTGTATGTTCTTTTTGGAGAAATGTCTATTCAGGTCCTCCGACCATTTTTAAATCAGATACGTGTGTGTGGCTTTTATTTATTATTATTATTATTTTTTGGTGTTAAGTTGTATGAATTCTTTGTGTATTTTTGGATATAACCTCTTATCAAATGTATCCTTGTCGAATATCTTTTCCAATCCGGTGGGTTATCTTTTCATTTCATTAATTTTTTACTGTGCAAAATCTTTTTAGTTTGATGTATTCCCATCTGTTTATTTTTTCTTTTGTTTCCTTTGCCTGAAGAAATAAATCAGAAAAAAAAATATTACTAAGAGCAATGGAAGAGAGTTTGCTGCCTGTTTTCTTCTAGGAGTTCTGTGCCTTGGAGACTTACATTTAAGTCTTTAATTCAGTTTGAGTTAATTCTTGTATATAGTGCAAGAAAATGGTCTAGCTGCATTTCATTGCATATATCTATTCAGTTTTCCCAACATCAATTATTGAAGAGATTGTTTTACCCTATTGCATATTCTTGCCTCCTTTATCATGGATTAATTAATTATGTAGGCATGGGTTCATTTCTGAGCTCTCTAATCTGTTTCATTGATTCATATTTATATTTTTATGCCCATATCATTCTGTTTCGATTACTTACAGCCTTATAGTATAATTTGATATGGGGTAGCATGATACCTCCAACTTTGCTTTTCTTTCCCAAGATTGCTTTGGCTACTTGGGGTCCTTTATGGTTCCATGTAAATTTTAGGATTATTGGTTCTAGTTCCATGAAACATATCATTGGTATTCTGATTGGGATTTTATTGAATCTATTCATTGCTTTAGGTAGTGTGGACATTTTAATATGTTAATTCTTCCTATCCATGAGCACAGTATATGCTTCCATTATTTGTATCATTTTTAATATCTTTCTTCAAGGTCTTATAATTTTCTGACAAGTATTTCACCTTCTTAGTTAAATTTTTTCTTAGGTATTTTTTGATGCAGTTATAAATGGGATTGTTTTCCTAATTTCTATTACTGATAGTTTGCTATTGGTATATAAAAATGTAACCAGTTTCTAAATATTATTTTGTATCTTGCTACTTTACTAAGTTTATTTACTAGTTCTAATAGATTTTTTTGGTGGAATCTTTAGGGTTCTCTATATATAGTATCATGCCATCTATAAATTATGGCAGTCCTTTTTCTTCTCTATTTGGATGACTTTTCTTTCTTTTTCTTGTCTGATTACTCTGGCTAGGACTTCCAATTCTATGTTGAATAGAAATGGTGAAAGTGGACATCAATAACTTGTTCCTGATAATAAAGAAAATGCTTTTAGTTTTCCACCATTGAATGTGATGTTAGCTGTGGGTTTGTCCTGTATGGCCTTTGTTATGTTGAGGTATGTTCCCTCTACTCCCACTTTCCTGGGAGTTTTTATCATAAATAGGTGCTGGATTTTGTTAAATGTGCATATGATTTTTGTTTTTCATTTGTTTATGTGGCGTATAAGGTTAATTGATTTCCAGATATTGAAACAAACTTGCATCCCAGGAATAAATCCAATTTGATCATGGTATATAACCTTTTTAAAGTATTACTGAATTCTGTTCACTAATATTTTGTTGAGAATTTTTGCATGTATCTTCATCGGGGATACCAGACTATAATTTTTTTTTTGTAATTTCTTCATCTGGTTTTGAAATCTGAGTAATGGTGGCCTCATAAAATAAGCTTGGAACCTTTCCCACCTCTTGAATTTTTGGAATAGTTTGAGAAAAATAGAAGTTAACTCTTTTCTGACTATTCAGTAAAATTTATCCATGAAGCCATCTGATCCTGAATTTTTATTTTTTGAGAATTTTTTAATCATTCAATTCAATTTCATTAATAGTTATTGGTCTGCTTAGATTTTCTGTTTCTTGACTGAGTCTTGGAAGATTGTATGTTTCTAAGTGTGGGGAGCCGCCCTGGAGAAGGAACCGGATAAGGTTCTGGGCTGGCAAGGGAGCTGCCATTGCACTCTGGTATCTGTTTACAGATAAAAGCTCTCTGTGCCCACAGTTCCCGGGAAGTTTCCCTGTGAACATAGCCCTTGGATGCAGTTGAAAACATATGACGCCAAGTAATAGATTCTATGCACATAAGTAAAAGTTTAATAAATATACTGTTCCCAGGAGACTGTTCCCAAGAGATTGTTCTCAGGAGATGATTTGTTTGTTTGAAAACTTTGCTGTATCTTGGAAATGATAAATGTATAAAAAGCCTTTGTAAAATAAAGACGAGGTCAGTTCCTTAGAACTGAACCTCTCGACCCCATACTTTCTGTCTCTCTTTTCTTCTTCGCCGCAAACTGTTGTCTCTTTCAGGACCTGAGTGTGGCCGGCAGGCTCCGGCATCTAAGAATTCGTTCATTCAGGTTATTCAGTTGGTTGGTATATAATTGTTCATAGTATTTTCTTGTAATCCTGTGGTGTCAGTTGTCACTTCTCCTTTTTTCATTTCTAGTTTATTTATTTGGATCCTCTTTCTTTTTAATTAATTAATTAACTTATTTATTTATTTATTCATTCATTTATGGGTGAGTCTGGTTAAAGATTAATCAATTTTTGTTTATCTTTTAACAGAACAAGTTCTTGGTTTTATCAATCTTTTTTACTTTTTTTACTCTAGTTTATTTTTGTTCTGATTTTTGTTATTTTCTCCCTTCTACTTACACTGGGTTTTGTTTTTCTTTTTCCATTTCCTTTATGTGTATGGTTGCATTGCTTATTTGAGACTTTTCTTGTTTCTTGAGATAGGCGTGTATTGCTATAAATTTTCCTCTTAGAACTACTTTCACTGGGTCCTATAAAATTTGGATCACTGTGTTTTCATTTTAATTTGTCCCAAGATATCTTCTGATTTCTTTTTTGATTTCACTATTGACTCATTCGTTGTTCAGCAGCATTTTGCTCATCCTCTATGTGTTTGTGTATCTTTTAGTTCTTTTCTTCTAATTGATTTCTATTTTTACGCCATTGTAGTCAGAGATGACTGATATAATTTCAGTTTCTTAAATTTATTGAGACTTGTTTTGTGGCCTAATGTGGTCTATCCAGAAAAAATTTTTATTTTCTCTTGAAGAGAATGTATATTCTGTCACTTTAAGGTAAAATATTCTAAAAATATCTATTAAATACATCGGATTTTATTTGTCATTTAAGACATTTCATTCATTGTTGATTTCCTATCTGAGTGACCTACCCATTGATATTAATAAGGTGTTAAACTTCCCTATTATTATTGTACTACTGTTGATCACTCCCTTTATGTACATCGACATTTACTTTATACGTTTAGGTGCTCCAACATTGAGTGTGAAAATGTTTATAATAGCTGTACCTTCTTTTTGAAGTGATCTCTTTATCATTATGAAATATCCTTATCTCTTGTAGCCGTTGCTTTAAAGGCTATTTTGTCTGATATAACCATTGCTACCCCAGCTTTTTTTTTTTTAGTTTCCATTTTCATGAAATTATCTTTTTCCATTTCTTCACTTTCAGGCTCTGTGTGTCTTTCAATCTAAAATCGGTCTCTTATTGGCAACATATGTAAGAGTTTTTTTTTTCCATTTAGCCACCCTATATCTTTTGACCGATACATTTAATCTATTTACATTTAAAGTAATTGATTAGTATGTGGTTATTGCCATTTTATTATTAATATTTTTATCATTGTTTTTCTTCTTCTTAAAGAATTCTCATTAAAGATTGTTGTAATATTGATTTGGTGTAGTGATAAATGCCTTTAGTTTTTTCTTGTCTAGGAAGCTCCTTTTCTGCCCTTTGATTCTAAATGATGGTCTTGCTGAGTAGAATAATCTTGGTTGTAGGTTCTTGCTTTACATCACTTCAAATATTTCGTGTAAATCTCTTCTGTCTGCAAAGTTTCTATTTCGAAATCAGCTGATAGTCATATGAGAGCTCCCTTATAGGCAACTAACTGCTTTTCTCTTGCTTCTTTTAGGATTCTCTTTTTGTCTTTAACCCTTAACATTTTAATTATGATGTGTCCTTTTGTGAGTTCCTCTTTGTGTTTCTCTTGTTTGGAACTATCTGCACTTCTTGGACTTTTATGTCTATTTCATTCAGGAGGTAAGAACAGCTTTTTGTCATTATTTCTTCAAACAGGTTTTCTATTTCTTGCTCTCTTTTCTTCTGATATCTTTATGATGCTAATGTTGATACACTTGATATTGTCCCAGAGGTCCTTCAACTATCTTCATTTTTCTGATTCTTTCTTTTTTTGCTGATTGGATTGGATGCTTTCCAGTACCTCGTCTTCCAAGTCACTGATTCAATCCTCTGCTTCATCTAATCTGCTGTTGCTTCTATCTAATATATTCTTCATTTCATTTATTGTATTCTTTATTTCTGACTAGCTATTTTTATGATTTCTATTTCTTTTGTAATTTCTCACTGAATTCATCTTTTCTCCTCCTAAGTTCATTGAGCATCCTTATAACCAGTGTTTTGAACTCTGTATCTGGTAGATAGCTCGCATTCATTTTTTTTTTCTTGAATTTTTTCTTCTTCTTTCATTTGGGTCATTTTTCTTTCTCTCCTCCTTTTGGCTGTCTCCTCATTTTTGTTTCTATATGTTATGTATTAGATGTCTTGTAGTACCAACTGGTACAGTCTCCTTGTTCACCTAAGCCAGGTGCTCCAGGGATGTCCTTGGTGTGGTTTGTGTTTTTCCTCCTCTTATAATTGAGCCTTGACTGCTGGCAAAACAGGGGGTGGGAGTGACTGTTAAGTTGTGATATCTGGCTGTGACTACTGCAGATGAGCTCTTGTGTAGGGGCTGACCCAGGGCTCAGGATTTATTTTAGAGGGACTCTGGTGCCTGCCAAGTCCATTCTTCATATGTGTCCTTTGTGGAATAATTGGATGTTTCTCTGGTATGATCTGAAGCCAGCTACCAGATATGTTGGATCTGGGGCCTTTTGTGAGTCTCTAGTGCAGGCCAAGTTCACAGCTTCCTGTGCCTGGCCTGGGTCCATTTGGTAGAAGGTACAAAGTGATCTGTAATTCATAGCTGCCTGTGTTGGGCTTGAAGACACCCGGAGAGGCTATGCTGGGAACCAAGACCTGCTGCCACTAATGTTTGGCTTGGAGCTGTTTGTCAAAAGGTACTGGACACACCAAGCCAACTGAGGGTTGTTTGAAGTTTGTAGATTTGCAGGAGATTTTAGAAAATTTTGCATTGTGGCAGAGTCTGGCCGATTATGAAGAAGAGCTCCTGAAAGAGGTTTGGACCTATGCATGAGTTGGGTGGTGGAGAGTCTCAGGGAATCACCAGGGTGGGGTGATGGTGTTAGGCAGGTCAATGGAGACTCCAAGTTGGTTCCCATTCATGACCGCAGTCTGGGTAGGGGAAGCTGAACAAAGGAACAATGGCACCTGCCAGGACTTCTCTCCTAGAGAGAACTGCTCCTCCAGCCCTTTCCCTGAATTCAAACAATTTAATTCTTTTCCATTTAGCCCTGGAGCTTTTTAAGCCACTGTCCCTTCACTGGAGCTTAGGAAGAGTGTTTGTGAGCAAGTTAGTCTATGTTTGTGCCCTTTAAGAAGACTCCTGCCTCTACAGCAGAACTTTGTCTTATTCTGGCTGAAATTCTCACTGATTATGTGGGATCTCCTCTTCCTGCCACCAGTGTTCTGGGCTGGGGAGTATGGTGTGGAGCTCAGATCCTGCTCTCCTCAGTGCAGAACTTTTAACTAAGATATTCCTCCTGATTTTTAACTGCCCACATGGATGTTAGATAAGCCTATTTCGCATCTTCACTCCTCCTATCAGACTTCACATGGCTTTTATATTCTTAGTTATAGGACTTCTGCTCAGCTAGTTTTCAGGTGGTGCCCAAGGTTGGTTTCCTGTAATTTGGTTGTAATTTTGATGTGGTTGTAGGAGGAGGTGAGCACAGCATTTTCCTATTCCACCATCTTGACCAGAAGTCTAATAAAGTATTTCTAATTATCTGGCATATAAAACTTTCCTCCCTGTTTTGTTTAAAAGTTGTCTCCCGGAACATACTGATATTTGGCTCTAGTTATACTGACAGCAGTGAGAGGTGGTATAGGCAGGCATGAGGAAAAGCAGTTTCTTTTTGCAAAGTGACTATCTTAGGCAAGATTGTTACAAAGCTTCAAGCAAGCCAGGGAAAAGCTCATGACAGAGGTCAGAATTAAAATTGCTGCTTCTGCTTATAAAGGAGATTCTGTGGAACTTTGGGATTTATCTACTCTCATAATCTGATTCTTCCCATTTAGCCCTATTTTAATTTATAAGTTTCCATTTTGCCCAAAGGATGCCCTACCTTTTACATGTGAGCAGACTACAAGTTAAACTGAGTTTGTAATTTGGTGACTCTCGGGATAAAAATCAGAATTTTATTTTCCAATACAATTGTTCCATTACTTAAAATGTTTAAAGATTATTTGGTATAATTATAAAAATTATCTACTCTTGAATGCGTTGAGACACTTTTGGATGCTGAACATGTTTAATTTCTATGAGTTCTCCAGTGCACTTAGAAACAACCAGTCTAAGCCACAGTCTTTGCATATCTGACAATTCCGAATCCTGCCATTCCAGGTCATCACCAGTGAAGAATTAAATTAACTGTTTGGCCACTGCTTGCCGTAGATGGCAGAGCCCCATTATCTGGTGACAGTTTTCTTCTGAGGGCCTTCTGAATAAGCAGGTCACATGATCTCAGATTTTCATTTTCTTTAGGATCTGGATGCCTGCACCTTTTACTAATACCATTTATTATTTTGGTCAGCGTTCTAACTTGTGAATAGCAGAACTAACTTAATCTACTTTAAATAATAAAGGAGCATATAAAATGAGACCCATTTAAGAAGCCCCCGAATTTGGAACAATGTCTAATCACGTCACTTTGCCACATCTTGATTGCAACACTGCAACCTTCACAAACACTGGAACCTTCCACAATGTTGTTAGAGACGAAATGAGAGAACCTCACCATCGTTGCACATACACTATCAGAACCGCCACTGCCACACTCTTCAAGAAGGCTCTCCCTTGAGAATACCTAATCATTCACGTTTCAGGTCAAAGTCTCATTCAGCTGAATGAGTGGAAACCTTGTCATATACACATGTCCTAGCTACAAGGCAGGCTGGAAGGCAACTATGCTCACCACTATACTGCCAACAAATATGTGTAAAGGGGTCAAATATGTGGTGACAAAAAGAAATCTAATTATGGAAAGTGAACACACATGCTATATGTGTGTGTGTGTGTGTATCTTAGTGTTAAATTGTACAACTGAAACTTACTGTATTTCATTAACCAATGTCATCAAAATAAACAAACAATTTTTTTTAAAGAAGGCTGGAAAATGGCTTCTGACTCTGAGACTTTATATTTTGATGAGAAATTCACCAACTATAAAAAGGTTATTTGATTAACAAATGCTGGGTTGTGTTTTGATCACTTCCTATTTCTCTTTTTGGTGAGTGAAGGATTTCTGCTCTATAGTTATGGGAATGCCTGAACACATACTACCTGACAGTGGACAGATGAGATCAACAGCAGTTTATTAATCACATATACTCACAACCTGAAGTCAAAGGACACTACATGCCATGCAAGGCCACAGAAGTTTGCACTCAGAAACAGAGTTGACAAGCCAGGACCATGGGAGGCAAGCTTTGTAGGATCAGGAAGGTGGGGGTGATCCTTCACTCTAACAGGAAGATGTGATTCTCTTGTTTAAATAACTCCATAGGCTAGCAAAGAACTGAAGCCTGCTACTCAAGAATAAGCAGAAAATGTGTCTGGTCCCTGTGAGAAGGAAGATGGACCTTATCTGTGAGAGCAGAGTGAGAAAGAGAACTTATAGGTAGGCCATTCAAGATCCTCCCTATTCTACCAGATGTCAAGACGACATGATATTGAACCTTGATTTCAAGTCACATACTATAAGTGGCCATAGATGTGACAAATTCCTACCACAATATATTAATTTCAAAATTGAACAAAATGTTGTTTAAAACAAATGTAGGGTTTTCAATGAGATGTGCTCGATTTATATTAAGAAGGCTAAAGAAATCATCGTTTTCTTTCTTAGCCCAAGTAAAAATAGCACTCCATTGAAGTTCTGCATTGCAGTGGCTTTTCCTGCCTTTGGTCAAGCTATTTTCAACTCCTATTATTTGTCTTGCTCTTCCTTCCAGCCTCTAGCTTTCTTGTAACTATTCTTTTAGTTCTTCCTCCTCTTTCTTGAAGGGTATGTATCTCCTTCCACTAGAGAACACTCTCACCTCTATCCTTAGGCAGCTTTTTATGCCCAGCCTCATGGCATTTCATGTGCCTTATTGCGACTGATTTTTAGTTAAATCCTAGAATTGATTATCCTTAGTCTGGAATCTGACTTTACTGTATGGCTTTCCAGTGTCTATGGCCACGCTGACCTCTCAAATATGTACAATTACTTTTTTTTTGGAAGCGAGAGCAAGGAGCAAAGTTCATAATTGTTTTCTTCTTTTAAGCTTTTTTGATGTTCCAGTTCTTTTTTGGTCAATTAATACTTATCTAAGTAGAGCCTATGTATTTTCGGTGCTGGTTCTCTCTCATACAACTGCTTATTTGATGTCATACATTAGTATAAACAAATAAATATCAAGGTAACTGACATATTTAGTTTTGCTTTTCTCAGATAAATAAATTTTATTTAATTTTTCGGACTGATACTTAGATACATCTCTTGCAACTCACTTAATTTTATTTTTTAAATCAACTGTTGGAGCTTTATCAAGATCTAAAAATGACTCTTCCTTTTCCTACCTGAATTCAGAACTAATTGAGGTATAGAGGTTGAGTCAGATCAGTGGCCTCATAGAAGATGCACTTAAGAACTTGGCTTTAGTTTCATAGCATAATTGGCCTCCAACATGTAGCCCTTGAATAAAAAACTGGGCCCAGTGAGTTTAAGAAAGATCTGGAGAATTGTAGATCTTCCCCAGATCATCTCCCACAGGCCCAGAGCCCATCCTGAGTTTCTCGTTCTTTGGATAGGGTGACCAGAGCTGGGAATGACATGTTCAAAGATGTTTCTCTATATAAAAAACAGGAGGATAGGAGAAAAAGAGATTATTCCATATTGGGAAAGAAACCTGATTTATGTTTATCTCTTTTTATAACACTAACTCCTATTCTCTTCATATTGGCCTTTGTGTTTCATTTTCATATAGAGAGTAGTCCTTAAGTAACCACTGAAGTAAGACTCTCAACCTAATTGTTTAAAACTTCTGTTGCCTCAAAATTTTCAAATTGAGGTCCTTTTACTCTCCTTTTAAAGAAAGATATTTTTATTGTACTTGCTATCAGTAAAAATAATTGGTATTTGTACAACATGGCCATTAATAACGCTCATATTTTCATATTTATAGAGTATATCACCCTAAACTGATATACTGATGTTATTAGTGATTCTACTTCCAAAATAATTTCCTTTTGGGAAGATACCAGAACAGCACACATAACTGTCATTAAATTATATTTGAAATAAGATCACTTGGGTACATAAGTCAAAAAAAAAAAAAAAAGATATCTAACCAGCACAATTCTGCTAATGAAATAAGTTTCCCCAGGCAAGCAAAAGAACCCTGTAGATTGTTTTAAGATATCAAGACATAAGGCATAGATTTTAAGAATCCCAAACATAGGCCAGGAAGGAGTCTACCAGGATGTTTTGCTGCATTATAATTTGTACCCCCATGTGGCCCTCTGAGGAACTCTCTCATACTCCTAATGAGAGAGAGAAAGACAGAGACAATCTTGTAACTAGTCTAATAGGTGTCTTTATTAGCAAATATGTGGACTTCTTTCAACTAGTATCTTTTTAAACACCCATTGATCAACAAGAAATAAGATGAGTGAATACATTATGAGAAGTAAATTCTTTTCTTCCACAAGATTCTTTCAGATTCATTGTCATCAGAACTGTCATTTCATTCAGAATTTTGGGGCTCACTGACTATCACCTCTCTCATCTTTGAAATAGTTCCAACGCCTCTTCTGTGGGGTTTAATGGCCTCATCTAAATTTGCTTTAAGCTGATTCGTTCATTCCCCAGCAGGGGTATTTGATATGCCATTCTCCAAATAGCATCATGGTGTAAAGTCGTCTCCTACTGGCTCTTATCACACTAGGATTCAGAATGCTCATTTTGGAAAGACTGAAGATCTTAATAAATGATAGAGAATTCAATAAAATACACACAGAGAGTTTATGAATTGTTTTTGTGATTCCTAAAATCCATTTTGCTTATATTAAAATAGTTCTCTGCAGAGGGTAAAGCACCCTGCCAGAAATCAGAGCATTGTGTGACATTCAAGTCTGACCAGCGTGAGCAGCCGAATGGAGCACTCTCTGGTCCACAGATTTGCATTGTTCTGCTAACTTTCCTATGCCAAAAACATTCAGTTGCTCCCTTTCATCAGCCTCTAAGGTCATAAGACAAACAGTTCTTTCTTGATTACTCAAATAAATACACGTCTGATTCAGAGAAGGAAAGGGAGCTGCCAATGGTTGTGGCTTAGGAAGGGCAAGGCTGCTTTCACTTTATAAGCCAACCTGATGATTCACCACATCCATGACTAATTGTGGTGTAAAAATGGGCCTGGTAATATAGCATGTTTTTTAGAGAGGGGAATGCTAAAGGAGACACATAGAAATATGACAGAAAACTAACCACTTATATGTAAATATATAGGTGGCCTAATAACCATAGTTGGCTTAATAAATATCTATATACAGTCTTTCAATCAAGTCCTAGAAAAATGTGGAGTTGGCATTGCTCTCAACTTTCCTCACAAGAATTAACTTCATGGCTCAAAATATTTTCCAAAAGTTTTCTAAATCTTTTGAGGCTAAGCATGGGCAGTGACTTCAATAAATTATGATGCTGAAGATTTTTGATCTATGGAAATGATAAAAACAGACTGACTTACATATATATGTGTATGCATACATATATGATATATGTACATATAAACAAATATATGCACACATATATGTGAACTGCATATGTGTAATATATGTACATATATGTATGTAAATCCCCTGATTTCTTTGTATAGGTGCGAATAACATAGTAATAAAAAGAGGCATAGTTGTCCTCAATTGTATGGTCTGTTGGGAAAGAATTACATAAGCAGAAAATTCTAATATAGTGAGAAAATGTTAATAATAGCTATGCATAAGTTATGGGAACGAAAGAGGAAGTCTTGAAGGGTGGAGAGCTTATCGAGAAATGGAGCTAATCTTAAAAGAACTTGTAACAGTTAATCTTGTAAAGATGGAAAAATGGATAGGCAATGAACAGAGGGAATTCCAGGTAGAGGAGACAGCATAAAACAAACAAAAAGGCAACTAGGAAAAAAATAGCATGAGATGTATAAGGAATAAAACAGAATGACTCATGTAGAACAGGGGGAGGCAAACTAAGTTCTGAGGGCCAAGTTCAGTTTGCTTTTATATGTACCATGAGCTAAGGATACATTTTGCATTGTTATTTTTAAAAACAAAACAAGAATCTAATTTTATATATTTTGCTTAAAATAATGTGAAATTAAAATTTCATTAGCCATAAATAATTTTTTATTAGAACACACACATGTCGTTTAGGTCGTGTCTGTGGCTGCACTTACTCTATAATGCAGAAATGAGTAGTTGTGACAGAGACTGAATGTGGTACTCTCCTTGCTTTGCAGTGCTATTTGGTGCACTATACATCAAAATGAGGCAGTTATGACGACTGTGTTTTGAGTGCCATGCATATCACCATATTGCAACTTTGTCACTTCATAGTTATTATTACTAGCGCATATACCATGTTAAAAAGAATAGAAAAGTGGACCTCAAATACGAGACCATATGTTTAAAGCACAGTGAAGTGAGGATTATCATGTTTTTGAGTTTGATGGCAAAGCATTGTGTTTATAATGCAACGACACTATAGCTGTGCTCACAGACTACAATATTTGTTCATGTTATCATACTATGAAGTTGTCACAATATTCTCAACTCACAGGTGTGTACCAGTCAGAACAATTAGAAAATTTAGAATATTTTACCAGAGCAGAAATTTGGCACAACATTTTAACAATCAGGAATGAAACTGCAACCAAATTAAGCTTCTAAGCCATTCATTTGTTAGCCAAACAAGGAAAGTCATTTCCAGTGGTGAGTTAATCAAAACACATGTGAGTGCAGCAATTGAAAATCGTGTTTAGAGAAAACAAACTTCTCTAAAACCATCAGCCTTTCCACAAGAGCAGCTGCTCAAAGAGTTGAAGACTTTAGGGGTACATCAATAGTCAATTGAAAGACCAAGCAAATAATTTCAAGTGCTTTTCCTTGGCTTATATGACTCAAAAGTTAACAGTGAATTTAAGTGACTAAATAGCTTGTATGGGCAGTCTGTACTGGAGCAAATACAGAGGAGACATTTTCAAAGAAGTTGAGAAAACCCTAATTCAATACAAACTGAAGCAGAATTTGCTAAGATGCGTTAAAACTGATAGTAACAAAAATACGTGTGATGCAGAAACGGGCTTATTTGGACACAGCTATTAAATTTGTAAAGCTGTAAAGTGTTTATTCTTTGTAATATTCACCAGAAAGTACTTTGCAGAAAATAGTTAAATATTTCATGTGTCATTGATCCAATAGTATCGAAGATAAACCGCATTCACTTTCATGGACTTAACCATCATTTCTGTGAATTTTTGTCAGAAAGAAAAGGTGGAAAATCTGACTTGCCCTACCATATAGACATTCAATGGCTTAGCAGTAGTAAAATTTTATTCAAATTTTTGGAGCTCAGGACCAAGTCTAGAATTTTTATGAATGAAAAAGAACCACTTTCAGCCACTATTATTAAACATTGAATAGTTTTGGAAATTAGCTTTTGCTGCAGACTTGAATATGTGTCATGATTAATTAAATCTTAAATTGCAAGGCAAATCAGTGCTTACATGTAAAACTTACGCTTCAATCAAGTAATTTAAATAACAACCATTTTTTTGAATTGTCAAATTCAAAAGGAAATGTCAAAATGCAGTCAAATTAAAAAAAAAGAAGTAAAATATCCAGTCATATGCAAATTTACAACAAATATATGTTCTGACCTCAAACTACAGTTATAGGAGTGTTTTTCAGAACCTAATGCAAATGAGAAGGAAATGTCATATTCCAAAATCTATTTAGCTATGCAATTAAGTAGCTTCCACCTACCCTTCAGTTGGAAATGATTAATCTGTAAGGTAATGATATATTAGACAAATAAATATGGAGATGAATATAACAGAATTCTATAAATGCTTTCAAAAGAATAACTACGTTTAATTAAAATTTTGTGGTCATGAATAGATATAAGTATTTGGCAACACCAATCTATTTAAAAACACATTTTCAAAGTGAAATACACAAAGTCTCATTACAGATCAATAATAATAGATGTACATTTGTGATGTTTTGATGATAAAGAACTCTTACTTTGAATCACAATTTTAAAATATTATTTGCAAGGGCCCCAAACACCCAGGCCTTGGACTGGTACCAGTCTGTGTCCTGTTAGGAAGTGGGCTGCACAGCAGGAGGTGAGCAGCAGGCAAGCAAGCAAATCTTCATCTGTTTTGCAGCTGCTCTGTAGTGCTAGCATCACCGCCTCAGCTCCACCTCAGATCATCAGGCATTAATTCTCATAGGATCACCAGTCCCTGGTGCCATAAATGTTGGGGACCACTGATACAGGAAAAAGAATGTCATTATTCTCATTAATGGACAGAGTATAAAATGCACTCAATTATTATCACTGTATTTTAAATTCTATCAATAAAAATGCTATGAAAAATTTTCTCCCTTGTTACATATTTACCAATATAATATCCTAAATTTTGCCTATTGGCCCACAAAACCTAAAATATTTTCTGTCTTGCCTCTTTCAGAAATTTTTTGCTGATCATTTCAGAAAAATTTTCTATTTACATAGAAAATAATCAAGAGATGGTAAAGTTTTAAAGAAGGTGGCATATGAATAAGTAAGCAATTGCAGAATCCAAAGGCATATTTGTCTGAACACACAGCCCAGGCTTTATCTAATTTAAGCTTCATTGATTTACAAAAGAAAATATAGGCAGTCATAACAATTAAAAATAAATTCATCTCATCCATGCCCCATACCACTTATTGGTATTAAGATTTTCAGCAATTTCTTCAATCTTTTTCTTTTCTGTGCATAATCACACACTAACCCACTTCTACATTTTATAAATTTTCATACTAATGTACATATCTTTACATCATAGATTTTAACATTATGCCTTGAATATTTTGTCATTAAATATTGCTTGAAAGTGTTATATATAATTGTTGCATAATAGTTTATAATATGAATATTTGTATTTAACCAGTGCCAATGTTAATCATTTAGTACGTTTCTACCTTTTCCTATTATAAATACTATTTTGATTACTTAGTGCATAATTGTTTTTGCTGATCTAAAATCCTAAAAGAATAATTACAGGATTAACTTATCTGAATTTTTAAAGTTATTTTTACTCATTACCAACTAGCCCTAAGTTTAAAATTTTACTACCAATATTAAACCATGTCCTCATCAGTAATAAGTGAACAATTACGGAATTCAAATACATATCTATCTGACTTTTTATAAAAGTCTTGCTTAACTTGAGAGGCAAAAACCTCTGATTTTACTATTTTGATTTTTATTTCTTATATTCCTGATATTGTTAAAAAATTTTTTTAACCATGTATTTTTTAATCTAAATTGACAATGAATGCCACTCACTCATTGTGTTATTGATTTCTAAAGCTACAATTTTTGATACGTGTTTTAAATTTTTTGTTTAAAAAAAAATTTTATTGGTGTACTTTTGACCTTAAAACTTTTTAAAATTTCATGCTGTTAAAGTTTTTGGCCTTTCCTTCATACATTTTCCCTGCTTATACCAAATATTTAATAAATAAATAATATCAATTCTATGCAGTTTTCCAGAAATTTTAAGAAAAGGGAATACTTCTCAACTCATCTGGGAGTCCTGCATTACACTAATCCAAAATAGAGATAGTGTATAAAAGTTAAGTATATACCAATGTTATACATAAATATAGATGCAAAAATCTTATAAAAATTTTAGCAAATCAAATTCAATATGTAAAAAGCATAATACTTCATAAAAAAGTGAGGTTTCTCACAGGAGTACAAGGCAGGTTAAACATTTGAAAATCAATCAATGAAATTTATCATATAAAAAAACAAAACAATTATAAAATCACCTCAGGAGGTACAGAAAAAACAATTGACAAACAAAATTCACTGCTCATTAATCTAGGAATAGAAAGGAAGTTTCTTAACCTAATAAGGTCATCTATTAAAAAAACACACACACAATGTAATTAACATCATACTTAATGATGAAAGACTAAATCTTTTCACCTAAGGTCAGAAACAAGGCAAAATGTCTACTCTTATCACTCTTGTTCAATGCCATACTCAAATTTCTAGATTATTTACAGAAAAAATATAAAACTGTCAAAACCCACAGTACTAAATACTAAAGTGAGTACATTTTATGTAAAGTGTATCTTAATAAAAAATGAACAATTTAAGTAGCATCAATAAATAATAAAATAAATAATTACTCAATATATATGAATAATTTTATAATTAAATCATAAAATTTAGTAGATTAAAATTTTATTATCTTGCATTTTAATTTGTTATAATATAACAAGCTTAAAACATATATATTTTCAAAATTCATTGATGAATTGACAAGGTAAAAAGCACTGAGTAAAAGTAAGTATCCAGACGTGTAAGTAGAATCCTACAGCCTTTTTTTTCATTTTGACAGCAGTTGGTAATTAGGTTGAATTTGACTTAAAATGCTTTAGCTTCCTAAGGTGAAAGAAACAAAAACAAAAAGCCCAGAGCTGTTTATAAAAGCCACATTTAAAACCTAAAGATTCAGAAAATTTGGAAATAAAATGATTTTAAAAATAATATACACTAATAATCTAAGCAAAAGGAAAATGGTAAAGTGGCATCACTCTAGATAGATTTAATAGTAAAAGCATAAAGAGAGATTAAAATAGTCACTAGATAATGTTAATAGATTCAATAACTCAAGAGGATATAACAGTTTTAAACCTATTTGCATCTACCAATGTAGCATCAAAAATAGCAATTAAAACTTGAGAGAAAAATAGGAAAAAATAAAGCACAGTAATAACGGAGTTCAATATATTCTTCTCATAAATAAACAGCTGATGAAATAAAATAATATATTAATGATTTAAAAACATAATTAACAAAGGTTAATGATTAACACATAGAAGATACTACATCTAACAATTACAAATTATAAAAGCTTTTGAAACATACATAAAACATTTTGTAAAACTAACCATATTCTGGTCCAAAGGTAGTCTCATCAAAGTTCAAGGAACTGAGGCATCCAGGGCATGTTCTCTCTCTAAAATGAAATTTTGCTAAAAATTCAAACTAAAAGATAACTATGCTTGGAAAAAAAATCACCTTTAAATAACTCATGAGTCAAAGATAAAATCATGGATAATATTTAGAACTGATTGATAATGAAATGCTACCCATTAACACTTATGGGACAAATTTAAATTAGCACATAAGTCTCAATTTCTATATTAAAAAAAACACAAAAGCTCATAATAAATGCTAAGCAACCATCTAAAAAGAAAGAAACTAAAATAAAACATAGAAAATAGCATAAATTAGTTTTAAAGAATTGAGAAAGATATATATAAAAATCAAAAGAGCCAAGTTATGATTCTTTGTGAAGATTAATAACATTGATAAACCTTTAATGAGATTAATAAAGAAAAAAGGTAAAAGCAGTCAATATTAAAAATGAAAAAGGAGATGTGAAGATACTAAAAAGATGATAAGATATTAAAAACAACTTAATTTCAATAAATACAGAAATTAAAATAAAATTGAAAAAGTTTTCTAATATGTTTAGAAATATTTAATATGTTAACCTGAATTTTTCTGGAAGAGTTAAAGAAATTGCTTCATTTTGCAAAATGTATCCCAAAATGAAAACACCAAACAAAAATAGCTTCTCCACTGAATTCTAAACTAAACACTGAGGAAACAAATATTTTCAATGCTGCATAAATTTTTCAAAGAACATTAAAACAAGAAGCACTTTAACTCTCTAACACTCTCTAACTTGAATCTAAGGACAGCATGGAAAAAAAATGATAGGCTAACGTACTCATGAACTTACACACGAAAATCCAAATATTAGCCAAATGAATCCTGCAGTGTATTAAGGTTATTATATCATGACCAAGTTGATTTATCCTAACTGTTAATTTATATCAGACTATTAATTTATTTAATTCACATAAACAGATTAACCATATAATTGTCTCAAATGCAGAAAATTCATTTGATAAAATCCATTATGCATCATTATTAAACAAAACCTTTTAACAAATATTAAAATTAACTACATTTTTATATACTCGCAACATACAGAAAACAAATTTAAAACAAATCACTGAAAATATAGAAAAGTAAAATAACAAGAGATAAATTTAACAAAAGATTTACATAAAACTTTTTTCATAGAAATCACACAAAACATAAAATAAAGAAATACACCATATATATCATCTTAACAGTATGGAAGATGACCTGTTAGAAAGGATTTTAAAAAGATGATTTATATGTCTTCAATCTTGTTTGGTTTGCCTTTTCAGAATTTGATGCATAATGATGTTTGAATTAGGTAGTTTGAGGGTTTTTTTTTTCTTTTAATATCAAACACACTTTCCCTCAGGGTTCCTTTGTTATGTTTACTTATCTCAATAAATTGTTAACATATCTAAAAAAATACTTAAGCCCACCATGAGCCATAGGCATGCATTGATTCAAAGACTTCAAAGGTAGATTTTGCTATTATACTGTTTAACAATCAGTTCTATTTTTGGAATTAAAAATTTAATTTTAATGTCCACATTAGATACTAAATTGTTTAGACAGGCTATCTACACCTCCTATATTCAACAGATAATGGCCTTAGTATATATACCCTGTACTTGGTCGTATATTGATATTTTATGATTCTTACTTACACAAGATTTATGTTTTAGTTAGTAAGAACAGCGTATCAGTTTTAGAAAAATATGTTATAGTTAACAAAATCCAAGAAAGGGAGGAGTTAATAATAGGGGAGAAAATTGCTAACAGCAATAGAGAGCATTTCAAATGCAGGGCGCTATGCTGTGAACTCTAGGTTCACCATCTCATTTACCCTCACAGCAATATTATCTGGTGGTTGCCACTGTGTTCTTACTTTACAGACCAGTAAGAGGAATCCTTACAGAGAGTAACTTGCTGAAGGTGACTCAGCTGGCTAAACTTTGAATGTGAGGTCTTACTTTCAACATAGCTCTCAGCCTCTTAAGTTAGCATATGGCTAGAGTTAAAAGGGTGTATGCATATCCTTACGTATGCAAAGAGGAGTTATACTGAGTGTATTAGGAATCATAGGGTGAGTAATTAATTTATATTTCACCACTTTAAAAATTAAAGATTAAGAGATCAAATATTTCAGTATAGAAAATTGTCCCTCATTGAAAGAATTGGGAAAAGTTTGCTGTTTAGGAATGGAAATATATTATTTTTCTAAAGCTTGGTTTTGGAGTTAGAATACACATTCACTGTGCATTTGGAAAGAGGAGGCTAGAAACTCAAAACTTTAAACACAACTTCATGAAGCAGACAGGATTCCTTTGGGACTTCATATTAAGCTATTTTCAGTAAGGAGTACAAATATTTTGTTTAAAATGCTAAGAAACGCTGTTAAAACATATCCTAATAGGGTCACGAATGGTCTGTTGAAACAAATGGAAACCAATTTGCCCCTCTGCCTATTTTATTAAATGAGCAATCAATATTTGCTATTATTATTTTTTTCTTACTAAATAATAGCCTACCTTGGGTCAGTAAAGGTAGATGTGAAAAAAATGATTTTGATAAAGATTGCATTTTTAATGTGATGCAAAAATACTTTTTTGGTCTTAATTCATTAGGATGACCATTTGTTCTACGATTAGGTTTTTCTTGCTGTTATTTAAAACTGGCTATTACCTTTTCTACTTCTTTACATTTCTCATAGCATGTAATTCAGTGTTAAACTTAAAGATTTGTGATTGATTGCCCTTTTTTACCTAATGAAAAAATTCCAGCATTTGTAAAGTGAAATAATATTGCACTCTAACCACTTATGGGTAATCTCCTATATTGTGGGTTACTTAACTATCAAGTCTAAAGTTGTAGAGTGATGGTAATACGTTTCTGCCTGTAGGAGGCATAGGACTAGACAGGCCAACTCTAAAACAAACAGTAGCTTTCCCCTTTCTCTCTTTTCTGTGGCTGCCCTTCCCCTGTGAGGCGGCCCTCCTCAGACCTTCAGGGGTATCTAATATTCGCTATCACAATTTGCTCACTGAATACTCTCTAATAGCAGTCATTTTTACCTTAATGAAAATTAAAACTGTATATTCTCTCCTTAAAGGATTTTTATTTTAAGTCTAATTTATAACTTGACATAAGTATTATCAGTCCCCCCACCCCTTTAAAAAACATTTGAACATCAGATGTTAGTGGAGGTAGAGGAGTAGCCTGGAAAAGTACATACGCATCCTAAATAACACAAATCTATACAGAGCTAGTCCCAAAAGAAACTATAATATGTTGTATGGAGTAGTAAATGAATATAAAGTGCTGGAATCACAGAATCTTAGAACTAGATGACACCTAAGAATTCATTGTATCCGCCCCCACCCAAAGCAGTAATCTCTATCCGAACATTAACAGATGGTCAACAATTTATATCACTATTTTGGCTTCGCTTCCCTTATTAGAACAGCTAGATTTCAGAAACTTCTTGGCAAGCTGCTATGTAATTGCAGAAATGCATCTACTTAGAAACCCCAAAATAAACACATTTCCCAATGGAATCAAGTATGTCTTATAAAATCCTGGCTCATTCATAGAATGTGGTAAGTATGAATTTCATGGCGAGTGAATTCTACCATGATGGCCGTGAGGTCCTTAGGCCAGATTAAGAGGTATTGAATACAGTCAGTGATGGCTCAAAATAAGGACAGAGAACTGTGGACTAAGGGACGTACGTTCCAATTGTGGATGTATCTCGGTGTCAAATTTCAGATAGTTAAGAAATAATGTTTCATGAGACACTTCTGTTTCATAATTTGAAGTTATTATACTCATTATACAAGTAATCTGCCATTATACTCAGACACAATATTTAACAAGTGAAATTGGGCCAATGTGTCCTTTAACTGAGAGACAATTGGGTGGAAAAATCACTTCTTGAGTTTCAGGCACATTGGCAATACTAAGTCCTGCTAAGATGCTAAAATTCAGCCAAAACGTTAGAAAAACGAAGTCAATGAGCACCAATTATTAGGATGTGTGCATTTATGTGTGATATGATGCACTTCTAATGTTTCTGAAAATGTAACAATTCTATAAACTTTTATTTTTTTACATACAGTAATTAAATTTCAAATGTAGTCAGTAGATGATGTTATTACTGAACACATAATGAAATTTGATAAAGGATCTTTCATTCATTTTGACAGATTGATAGATAACCTTAGTAATCTCTGTCTTGCTTAATACTTCTTGCTCTCTCTACTTTTGGACATTCTCATGACTGATTTAATGGAGAAAAGGTTACATTAATATTCAATGATGAACAACCAAGCATTTAAAATAATTTCTACTCTAATCTGAAAACAGAAGACATTTTGAAATCTAATAGAAATGCCATATGTATGAAAATATTTGGGTACTACTTGTAAGGAAGAGATTAATTTCAAAAAACCAGGCAGTATAATTACTGCCCCACACTCTGTATCAATACACACACACAGATTTCATGTTTTAAAGTTTAATTTACTTTGTGATTTTACTACATTAGGGAGCTTTCCTCACGATCCTATTTCTAACTCAATATGCTTTTTTCTAGCCCTTCTTTTTCACTATGCCCCTAACTCCCTCTTCTCGACACCACCAGCAAAAAAAAAAAAAAAAATTGAAAAAGGTTTTTTTTGTTACAAAGGTTTTTGTATTTCAAATGGTTTGCACAAAACTTTTGGAAAATTCTAGTGCAAATGAATAGAAACACATGGGAATTAATTTCCTTTGAGATGTACAATCAGAGTGAAAGGGCTTGGCAAAGTACGATAGTTTAAAAACAAAAAATAATCAAGAAATTCACTCTCACATGTCTTTAGATTTCTTCCCAATTCATTTATGTTTTAAAAGGAAGCATGTGATAGAGGCTTGAGTTCGGAAAACTACCTAATGATCTGATCTAGCATTACCATTCACTAGCACCTCATTCCCCATCGCCAATTTAAATTTACCTTCTCAATCGAGATGACTCCGAGTGAAAAAGGGAGCCTGAATGAGATGTGTGGTTATTCTGCTCATATCCCACATCTATTCTGAGTCTCTGGTGCGCTCTGAAAACTCTCATAGTAGGAAAATGGTTTGTTATATACTTCCTCTCGTAGCTTAAAGCAAAAAATTATTAGGGTTTTACTTTTATGATCTCAATTTCCAGTCAGAAGTGTTGTGATCTGCGTGCTTATTATTTCTGAGAAACACGTTTACTACACATCAGACACACTGCTGTGGACAAAAGAGCCACCGTTCTTTCCCTCCCAGAGCTTGCACTCCAGCGGACGTTTCATGAGCCTGGAATCTGTAGAAAGCGTTTGGGGAAGTACAGCTTTGGGGAGAGTAATGTGCTACCATCTCACAAGGTAAGGACACTGCGAACACCAAAGGGAGGAAGAGATTTGCAGTGGTCTAGGTAGGAAGAAATGAGGATATACAGCGGACAAGTGAAAGAAGAAGTGGAGGACTGGAATCATACAAGAGGTGGTTTAAATATTAAATCAGCAGGATTTGGTTGCTGCCTGACTGGAAAGCAAAGATAGATTTCATGGGAACAATAGTTTCGCTGATTAAAAGAAAGTATAAAGGGTTTGGAAAAGAGAGTGATGAATTGAGGTTTGTATATTTGTTTCACGTGCTGTGTAATAAATTCCTATGAACTTAGCAGTCCAAAAGCCTTTATTATCACTCAGTTTCCATGGATCAGCAGTCTGGGCACGGCTTACCTGGACACTGCTGAGGAGCTCACGCACTGCAATCAAGGGGTTGACTGGGCTGCATTCTCATCTGGAGGCCTAACTGGGAAGATCCCCATTTCCAGGCTCTTTCAATGTTTATGGGAGAATGCATTTCTTTGTGGCTGAGTGATTGAGGGTCCCAGCTTCTTACTGCTTTTGGCCAGATGCTGCCTTCAGGTCTTAGAGTTCACATCATGGCTGTTGCCTCTTCAAGGTCAATGGCAGAGGCTCTAGCTGCAGTCCTGCACAACATAATTTAATCAGAGCAGTGCCACTCCACCACCTTTGCCGTACAATATAACCTAATCGGTGGAGTGAAATCCCATTGCCTTTGCCATATTTTATTAGTTAGGAGCAACCCAAGGTTCCACTGACATTTAAAAAGAGGGTTATAGGAAAACAGAACTCACTGGGAGCTCCCTTCCAGCATGTCTGCCACAGTTTGGATATGTTATGTTTGAAGTATGAGAGGAAACTTCTGGTGAAAAGTCATCAACAGTTATAAACTGGACAGTATATATCTAGAAAGTTTTGTCTTTAGTAAACTTTTGATAGCAATTTGAATTAAACTACTACATCTACATAGTACTCATTTATCCAACTTGGGCTGGATAAGTCTATAAAATCAAGAGGAGCAAACTGTACTATGACAATAAAAAATTGGAATATTTGTCAGACGGTGATGAAAATAACACTTAGAGAGATATTTATAATGGCATCACCCAGACAGAGTTAGAAAGCATGGAGATGGATGTTTATTCCTTAAAGCTAAAGATAAAATAATTTAATTTTCTTATCTGAAAAGCTTCATAGCACATAAATTGGCAGGCTCTCAGCCAAATATTATTGAAAAAAGAATATCTCCCACTACACTCTAGCTTCTGAATCAATTTCCATCTAACACACAGAAGTTAATTCTGATGCACTCTTAAAATCTTGACCTTTGAATAATATTGGAAAATGAAGGGAGATTTCGAAACAAAGAAAATATTAGTGCTACATTACCAGCTACTCTTATCTCTAAGTGACCAAATAATATGAGCATAGATCAGTTTTAGCTGGGGTCACATAAGTGACCAAATTGTCAACAAATGAATAACATTATTGAGCATAAAATTACAGTCTTACTCTCCCCCTATTTCACTCCTGGTGACTTGGGCCAACAGCCACTACATTCCTAAAGGCAGAAAGTAGAACAAAAGATTATCACATTCCACACAGAGAAAAAAACTCTGTAGAGGAGAATTTCCTTCTGCCCAAATTTTGAATTAGTTGCATTCCATAATCACGGTTATAAAAGAGCCACTTTATAACTGCATTTTAAAAACTGGGATATAAAACCTCAAAAGTCACACTGTAACTTGGGGATATATTTGGGACATATATGAAAAAAGATTTCTATCTTTTATAACTGAAGAATCTTTAAAATGAGTAAAATAAGGTGAACACAATAACAATGAGAGATTAAGTAAAAGACATGAAGAAACATAGCAGTTAATATGCTTATGAAAAAATGCTCAAACTTATTTGGAATTAAAGACAAAAAAATTAATGAACTATTTTAATGTATCTAATAAGAAAATTAATGTACTCAGGTGGGAGCACAAAAAAATTAGACTTTTAATTAGCCAAAGGTGGTGTAAATTGGCACAAATTGTCTGAAAGACAATTTCAATATATATTGAGATTTCTAAAATGTAATAATTCTTTGTACCAGCAATTCTATTCCTAGGAATTAATCTTAAGGGAAAAAAATGAGACTTATCTTCAAGAATTTTTTATCACTGTTTTCTTATAATAGGAGAAATTAGGGAGGAAAGAATATTCAACGATAGGGGTTAGAAAAATGTTATGGTTAGTCACAGCTTAAAACACCGTTAACCTGCAATAGACAATTTGAGCCTGTTTTTCCACTCTGTGCTCCATTCTCTCATTGCAGAGCCACTTCCAGCTTTACAGCACTTACAGGTAAGTTTGTGCCATATAACCCTTTGCACCAATCCATTGCCCTGCATGCATTACTAATAAGATGAGGATACATAAAGCTAGCCCAGTCAAATTTGCTGTCCTCGAAGTTTACAATTAGAATTAAAAGCCCCTACTAGATCTGCCCTTACTTAAATACACAGAGAAGGAGAGCAAGCAGCCTCCAGAGAAGAATGAGTTAGAGAAGCAGAGAAAATAGAAGGAAGAGGCATTATGGGGTGGGAACTAGGGACAAGGCCAAGATGCAAACCCCAGACATCACGTATCCTTGATAGAACGACAAAGGGGGCGCTTATTTTTGGAGACTCTATCTTCTCCTTCTTAGCACTTCCTCCTCACCTTTTCTGTTTTCATTTAGGTGTTGTATATGCTTGTCATGTAGGGTGTCCAGAGAATGACTTTCTCATAGCAGTTTAATTCCCTTTTTTGAGGTTGACCAGCCTCCAGAATCCACCACAAAGATTTGCTGTGTTGGTGAATGGGAATTCAGGTGCATGCAACTCACTATGGAAGCTGAAGGTGACAGATGCCACCTCTCCCCATTGCTGGTAAAAGCAGAGGGCAGACTCCCATCTAAGCTCAGCGCTGGCTGCCCTTTGATTCTTAAATAGTGGCATCCTACCCACACTGTCATGGCTTCCACATCTTGGTACTTTGCATCAGCAAAGTGTTCTTCTCCTGTATCAGAATATGTGTGGTACTTGGTACTTTCCTGCTTGCTCCTATGCTTTTCCCTCTGCCTCCCGCTGGCTTTCTGGGATGCCCATAACCTTTGATTAAGTTAGCTAGACCCAGTTTTACGGGTATATTTTAAATATATTCATATGTGCTTTTCTTTCTCACATTTTCTTGTATATTATGCCTTCCCTACTTCAGCTAGTGAAACCTTGACAATTATCGTAGGAAGACTTAGAATTAAAACTGAAATGCAAGTAGAAAAGGTGTCATGTTCAGCTTTTTATTCCGAAAATCAGATTTTTAAAAATCCCCACAGATATTCTTGAAACTGATGCTTTGTTAAAGGGAGAAGGTCTTTCTAAATCCTTCAAACTCCAATTCCCATATAAGGATATAGGCCTAATGGACTTTGGTCCTAGAGTTTTATTAGAACTCCAGAGAGAAGACAGAGGAAGAGGAAGAAAGCCTTTTGCCATGAAAGGACAGCGCTCATCTCAGATGGAATGCAGTTAAGCTGATGCGATGCCTGGTTCCCTTGTCAGAACTAGAATGGCCACACTGCCGCCCCTGTGCCTCAGTCAAAGGGAGAGGGCAAGAAATTCAAAATGCCCATAGAGAGCTGAAATAGGTTAAATGAGAGGTTGATGCTCTTTTTCTCTGTCCACAAGCCAAATAGCTGTACGGCAGATATTGCAGAGGGAGGCACTCAAGGACGTGGCCAAGAGGGTGCTCCAGTCCTCCCTCAGCCTGTGTGGGCATGCCAGAGACTCAGGAGCTCCTGCTTGACCAGTGGGGGACATAGAGATGCCACGAGGACTTAGAAGGGACTCTGGATTTGGAAAAGGAGAGCACACATATTCTGATACAGGAGAAGAACACAAATGAACCTAGAGTTCAATATTTAAAGAGAGAAAAAAAGAAGTATGAATGCCAATATGCCTCCTGTCCTCAACTATCTTAAGTCACGTGATCAAAGAGAAGAAAAGTTTGAGGAAAGTATCAAAATGTTTGTAAAGTTTATTGTGTAGCATATTCGGCAGAATAAAGAAAATGGTAATAAAAAGGGCAAAATAAAAGGTTGTAGCAAGTTAAATCACCATAGTTGCTGAAAGTGACATAGGGGACACTGCTAGAGATTCCATAAACTCTAGATAATGTGTTGGAAAACGAAGGGTGCATATAAAAATTATCCGCTGAAGGTGTGAAGCCAGTGGTTACCAATGTTTGGTGACAATTCTCCATGAGTTTCTCAAATTCCTACATGCCTTGTGAGCACTGGCACTGACTGATTATTTTTTCAGGAATGTTTGTGTAGTGAGCAGCCTTGGTAGATGGAGATCTATATCTTCTTTTGGGTCACAGGGCACCTTTGTTTATTGTCTATTGTAACAAAGATCGTATCTAAGCTCCAGAGCAAAAGTCAGGCAGGTTTGCTTACTTTCCATTAAAAGATTCAAGTTTGCTAAGTTTGACAGAAAACCACTGCATATGCGGCATCCACCTGGGCCTCTCCACATCACACCCAGGGGGATTTCAGGCCAGGGAGGACCAATGTAAACATGAAGCTCGTGGTGACTGCTGTGCTGTAATAACACCCTTTATCTCGGAACCAGGAGTCTTGTGTCCTGCTCACATCATGGAACTGGGACAGGCTAACTTGTTAACATGCCAGTAAGTCCCCAGAGCCTTTATGGCTCCTGATAACCAGCTTTCTAGGTGAAAGGCACATGCATTTCGTTGTGAAAGACCTTGATCTGTAGCTATTCTACCAAGTAGGAGGTTTCATGCAACATCTGAATAATACATATTGCTGAGAAAATAGCTACTATGGGAAGAAGAAAATAATAATACATTTCCTTAACTGCTCTTACCTTTTAAAAAATGAATATAAAGGTCTATATTATTGATTATAAAAAAAACTTGAATGCTCTTTATCAACCTGATAAATAAACTGTATTGCCTGAAATCTCAGCCAAATTTTTAGTTATGCTAATTAAGTTATTAAGGTAAATCTGATAATGGGAAAAGTTTAATTTAGGACCCTGGGCCTAGCTCTGTTCAAAGGCTGTGTTTCATAGAATTCTCTTAATAAATAAACATAAAGACCACCTCAACAGGACTTCAATGTGATTTTATATGTTTGTTCTCTTGATGCAGATGTGAAAATGATGTAATCCTAAAGATTTCTGATGATGGTGAGATATGCTATTCAATCAGACTTATTTTTCTGTTTGTCAAGAATGTCATGTTTGTATGTGACAAAGATAAATCAACATAATAGAGTTAACAAGAATAAAACACTAGGAACTAGGCAATTTGACATTTTTCACAGTGTTTAAAAATAAATATAACTAAAACTTGGGAAATTAATGCCATTTTGATTTGCTTTAATTAAAAAAAACCTGTTGTTACAATAATTCCTTCAAATATTTGTAAGTATAAAAATAGTTTTCTGTGATTAATATAACAGAAGATATTGAGATTAGCAAGATTTCTTCTAACAGGCTTATGAAAAATGAGCAAAATAATAGACCATCATTAACTATTGAAAGAATTAAACTCCAGTATTTAAATGGCTTAATCCGATGACGTTTCATTTCTTGTTCATGTAACAGTCCAGTACATGTGTTCCCTGTCTGATGTTGGGGCCAGGGATTCATCCATCTTAGTTACACAGAGGCCTGTTGATGATGGTACTGTCCTCTCCAACACATGGCGTTAGATTACCTTCACAACCCAACCGATAGAACAGAGAAGGGAGAAGATGGAGCACCCCTCTAGTTGTGGAATCACAGATGCCTCTTGCTTGCACACTCTGGAGTGAACATTAGTTACATGGCCTCTCCTAGCTGCCATGAGGTATGGAAAGGTTTTGGCTGAGCAGTCACAAGATGAAACTACTGCTGAAGGCATATATTAATGCTGGTGCAGTTAGCCATCTCGGCCATAAACATAGAGCCAACAGCAGAACTTTTATCTTTCTAAGAAAATGATACTTGGAGATATGAATCAGGACAGAAGTAGACTGGAGACACCAAATGAGTTAGGTATGAGTTTGACTCTTTGAAAGTCACATTTTAAAATGTAGCAATTAAGGGAATAAAAAATAATCTGAAAGACAGTGGCGTTCATACTGACATATTTAATATAGAAAATATTGAGTGATTTTCCCCCTTTCCTTATATTTTACACTCATCTGTCCTTTAATAAAAACACATTCAGATTTCTCAAAATGATATTACTAATAGCACTCTAGACTTTTGAAAATAATAGAGAATCATACTGTTCTATTACAGCAATTATTGATTGTTCATTTTTTTAGACACTGAAATTGATGGATGAGCCTTATTATTTTCACTTTATTTGATAAATGTGGATGCAATGAAAGCGATGTAATTCTTGATTACACATATCGCATCATGCCTATTAAACACCAGTGATACAAATTACTTCTTGATTCAAACATTTATTTATGTCATTGAGATTAAAATAGTCAGTGAAGGCTGTAAGCTAAATCACATTTGAATTGTTTATAACTAAAGGTACCCATGTAAGAAACATCTTACATTGTCTGAAATGCTAATTGTCAAGAAAAAGAGTGTATTTTGGTAACAATTTGACTAAACACTCCAAATCTAAAATAATTCCAAGATTCATTGCCAACACTCAAACAAGCAAGTATATCTTTGAAAGTTTCCTAGATCATTTCTCATGGGTGAGGGTTTTATGATTGGGGGTGGGTGGACGGGGGGCAGGAAGAAAAAAGTACTGCCTTACTGCAAACTGATAACAAGGTTATTAAAATCACTCTTATCAGTGATCTTTGCACTTAATTTGTTTAGAAGAAAAAGAAAAACCATTTCTGTGAGTCACTGCATTTTGTGCTTTCTAGCTTGGCAGATCACCTTGTTCTAGCGGATAGAAACTGAGTCAATATGGAAAAAGCCAGAATTTGGAAAAGGCTCATCAAACATTCTTACTGATGCCCGATGAGCCAGAAAAAAATGACTATCTTGCAACTAGAGTTGCTAAAAAACTTTAGGTTCAATTGAAGTCAAAAGTTCTGTGCTGTGAAATCAGAGCTTTATATCTCTAAAAGAAAAAAACAGAATGCTACTACCTGAAACTCCTGATTAGATTTGTGGTCTTCTAAAAAAATTTTAATTTTAAGAGAATCAGGCAGTTTTATGGAAAAGTACTGATGGGTGGCCTGCTCTTTCCTACCTATGGCTTAATTACCTCTCTCCATAATGCATATATTAAACACATTCAAATGGTATAAAAAGATCACTTATGTTTCCTATTCTACACTCTCCTACCTTTCCCACTCCTTCCACCCCTCAGTCCCATCTCTATATTTGCATAGATACTAAGCATAGGTGGAAAAGGTTAATGCATGTGTGGGATGGGAGTATGGGGATTAATCATATACTGTTTTTAAAAACTCCAGTCCAAGCAATTTCTAATTTTAAGTCCAAGATGCTTCACAAGACATAGAGAAATACTCAGATTGGCACAGAAATTAAATTAAATGATAGATTTTACGGAACGCTCTTTCTTTCCCCTGTGATTGATTTCTCTACTTTCACAGTGTCCTTCAACAACCTTTTCTGGAGGACATGGTTTTAACTACTATATTGTTCAACTGGAAAAAGACTTCAGGGTGAGGAAGATTATGGCTGAGGCATTCACAAGGATTTCCTGTTTTCAGTGGCTTTTTTTTTCCTCCTTGGTAATGTGTTTTTGACATTTTAAAAAGCTGCCTGTGTGTCTTAATGCTATTCAGTCTTTCCTGCCCCTTAAGAAACCATGTGGGGTGGGGAAGGGAGACACTTCCAGTGCTGGCTCTTTCCCTTTCTCCGTGGCCTAAGACAAGCTTCTCAACCTTGCTCAGCTTTATTGGTAAAATGGTGATAGCAATGCTGGCTCTGAATTGTCACAGAATAGTGGTGAGGCTCAAATAAAATGTACGTTTTATATTTAAGGAATCAACATGTAATTAAGATCTTGAACTGTTCATAGTAAATTATAGTTGATAGAAAAATTCACCAATATCCAAAGGGAAAAAAGAGAGCTCCCAACTCCATGGGAAATACGATCCACTGATAATTAGCCGACAAAATTATAACACAAAATGGCACTCAAGCTTCAGCTTCTTCCAGGTCAAAAGAAAGCATGAGGCATAGTAATCGTGAAGTTATTTGAGATCTGTTTGATTTTTGTGTGATTTGCATACGCTCCTCTGCAAATTTAGGAGGCAACTAAGTTCAGTGATGAGGAGAAAAACAAAAACAGAATGACCTACTACTACTACTATAATATTGTTGTTATCATTATAAACAATACATTGTTCAAGATAGACAGATGCATATTAAACATTTTAAGAGTTTATTTGAGCAAAATTGACGACAGTAGGAAAGCACCGAACTGGAAGTGGTTAGGAGTAACCTGCCACAGAAGCCAGAGAATGACTTACATAAAGAAAGTGTGGAAACAAAAAGAACTATTGATAGGCTCTAGCAGAAAGCCTAGTTGGCTGTTTGTGATAGCTGTCTTTAGTGTTTTGATTTTGTCACCTTGAAGCATTTACAGGTTTGTATTTTGTTTGCTTATGTAGCCCACCTGACATTAGAGCCACCTCAGCCTAATAGCCTTCCTATTTAGTTAATTTTACAACATACATATATAGAACAGATTCAAATTCAAATGGTATTAAAATTAGCATTTCCTGTCCTAACCTTGCAACTCCCAGAGTTTGTTTTCAGTTCTGATGTTTTCCTCTTTGTTCCCAGCTCTGACTGAGATGTTCACACGTTCATTTTCTGATTATCAGGTTTAGGTAGTATCTTGGCACTCTCAGGAGAAGATATTTAGCATTGCTCCCCACTTCTTTCTTCTGAGTTTTGTTGTGCACATATGCACACACAATCGTTTAGCTCTCCCATAGTTTACTTTAATAGCCATTAAATAACATACTAAACTCTATGTCTTGTTTCAACTTTAAGTCCTGAATATTGTCTCAACACTACCCTCACCTTCATTTCTCCATCCCTTGCCCCTCAGTAGCATTCTCACTTTCATCAGCAAAGTTTTTAACAATCAGGACAGCTGCTTTGTTGCCTCCTTTAAGAATGGTGCTTCCTAGAGTGGGGCAGTGCACACCCACGTAGAGAAATGAAGGAGCCCCAATCATATTTACATTTTTTGTTATATGTCTATAATCAGTCTTTAAAGCCTGTCTCTAGATGATTTATTGAATCTGAAAAACAATAAGCAGCATTTACAATGTCATTCACTAAAGGTGGAAATAGTGTGCTCTTTCTCTCCATATCCTTTTGAAGTCTTTAAATTTCTGCAATTTCACTAGAATGAGTGCAGATGGGTTTTTCTTTCTCATTCATTCAATTTAGAACTGGGCTTTTTCAAATTGCAGATGTGGGGGCTAAAATATATTAGATTATTTCTCCCATCTTCTAAGCTCTCCTAGCTGGGCTAATAATCAAATGAATAGAGATAGGTTAATAGGAGAAATCACCTTTTTAATACATGTACATAGAGAATTCACATAAGCATGAAAATTCCTAAGACAGTGAGGCAACATTGAGTATATATGACATTTTTGGACAAAAGTGAAAGGGAGAAGATAGGGTATTAGATTTTAGAAGTGAGAATGAGCAATTTACAGGTAGTGAGGGAGAGCAAAACATATATGTCAAGAAAATTCTTGATTCTGGGAAAACATGGCATAGTGAGAGACATCCTCAGATTTCTCCCCTTGAAACAACAATAAGCTGAACATCTAAAACTGAACAAAAAATACCCAAACTGTACACCAGCACGTCTGAGCATGGGATCTGTGCATAAGAGCTACCACAGGTCAGAAACCCAGGTGTCGGGTGGTAACTGAGACAAATAAAGAAGCTGCCTTTCACAGCCACTGGAGCTCCCTGCAGGAGGAGGAGGTGAAAGTGCAGTGACTTCCCTGAACAGCCCTGCCTGGAAGTGCCAGGACTGCTATGCAGCCAGCAGCAAGGCCTAGTTATCAGGCAGAAAGTAGAGAAGCAGAATGGTATGGCACAGAAACAGCAGTTGATTTTTACCAGCCCCGGTTGCAAAACCAAGGCTGAGCCACAGCTCCCAACCCCCAACCCAGAGGGCCCCTCTCCCCATACCATCTGAAATCGATCACCACAAGCCCCAGAGGAATCTAGGCAAACGCTACTGAAACTGTTGCTAATAGTGACAGGGACCGAAACTGAGAGTAGCAAAAGTGATTAAATATCTACAAGAAAATAAAGAAGACATTTAGGCTTTATATAAAGCAGGTATCTAAGAGGTTAAAATACTACCTACTGGAAACCAAAAGAAAACTGTCTTCGTTGCAGCAGGCTAAAGAGAGACCTTTATATAAGAAATCTTTCTGGAAAAACAACAGGATACACTTCCATTAATGCCCAAATGGAGAAATACTCCATTAAACACCATGGACAACCAAGATGACAAGATATCTCAGTAAGAAAGAGAAAAATCTCCAGAAAATAAGCTTACCAACATAGAAATATGCAACTTAAGTGAAAGAGAATTCAGGATGGTACTTCTGAAAAAACTCAGTGAGTTCTGAAATGAGTCATATCAACAATTTTGGAAATTGCAAAACAGTTAGATGAGCAGAGCAAGGAGATTAAAAAACCTCAAAAAGAACCAAATAGAATTTCTGGAGATAAAAAACATACTGCAAAAGCTGAAAAATGAAATAGCAAGCTTGGGAAATAGAGTGATCAGTGATATTGAAGACAGAAATCTAGAAATAAATCAGAAGGAAGAAGAGAAAAACTGAAGAATGAAAAATAATGAAAGAGAAATACAAGAACTAGCTGACACCATCCAGAGAGGAAAAATAAGATTAATGGGCATTACTGAAGGCAAGGAAAAGGAGCAGGGATTACAAAGCATTTTCAGACAAATAGTGAGACTTTCCCCAATCTAAGGAATGAGCTGGAATTTGGAATTCAAGAAGTCAACAGAACACCCAATTATCTCAACCCAGAAATGCCTTCACCAAGTTGCATTGTGTTAAAGTTATCAAAAAATCAATGACAAAGAGAATTCTCAGGGCAGCCAGAGAGAAGAAAACAGTAACATATAAAGGAAAATCCATTAGATTATCATCGAACTTCTCAGTGCAGACCTTACAAGCAAGAAAGAAATGGAATCAAATATTTAAACTATTAAGTGAAAGAAACTACCAGCTTAGAATAATGTATCCAGCTAAGCTCTCCTTTAGATATGAAGAAATTAAGAACTTTTCAGACATACAAAAATTGAAGGTTTTCTCCAATGCAAGGCCTGCACTATAGAAAGTTCTGAAAGGGGTCAGCTCACCTAAAACAAAACAACAACAACAAAGTACATAATTAGGAGTAAAGTGACTATCAGGCAAATAGAAGCAGAGGAATGCAATGCTTACTAAGAATAGGACATTATAAGCTTAAATAATAAGAAGAGAATTGCTATAGCAAGATAGTAATGAATGTTCAGCATACATAGAAACAAATTGAGATAGCAATGACTGAAAATGGGAGGATTCAAAGATCCAAATTTGTAAAGGGGAAAGGAAATAAGGCACGTGCAGAAGAAAATGGGTGGTTGTATATATATACACACAAAACTATCTTTTTCATATTTGTAATGGTAATCACACTCCATAGTTCAGAATTGAAGTATATAACATTATGGTAACCATACATCACAATTGAAGTATATAACATAAAACAAGAACCAGAGGAAAAACCCACAAAAGCCAACCAAAAAGAAAACAAACAAACAAACAAAACAGAAACAAGGAAGCAATGGAAACACCGAGCTACCAGAAAGCAAAAGATAAAATGGCCATAAGAAGACCTCATATTTCAATAATCATCCTAAATGTAAATGGACTGAACTCACCAATAAAAAGGCACACAGTTGCAGGATGGATCAAAAAACAAAACCCAACAATATGGTGCCTCTAGGAGAAAGAAAGATACTGAGGGACACTTCATAATGATAAAGGGAATCATGCACCAAGAAGACATAACACTTATTAATATCTATGTTTCCAATCAGGGAGCCCCAAAATATGTAAAGCAATAAAAACAGAACTAAAAGGAGAAACAGACCAAAACACTATCATAGTTTGGGACCTAAATATCCCACTGTCAGATATGGACAGATCATCCAAATAGAAAATCAAAAAGGAAGTAACATCTTTAAATGACACTTTAAAACAACTAGGCATAATTGACATTTACAGAGCCTTCCTACCCAAAACAGCAGCTTATACATTTTTCTCTAGTGCACATGGAACATTCTCAAGAATCAACCACATACTGTGACACACAAATAGCTTCTGCAAATATAAGAGGTTTGAAATTATACCAACCATATTGTCTGATCATAATGTTTTGCAACTAGAGATCAACTGCAAAAAGAAGCCAGGAAGAACCACAAATACATGGAAATTAAACAACATACTGCTGAAGAATATCTGGGTCAGAGAAGAAATACAAAGAGAAATCAAGAGATACATAGAAATGAATGATAATGACAGGACAACATCAAAACTTTTGGGACATGACAAAAGAGATCATAAGAGATAGCTCATATCATTACAGGCCTACTTTCAAAAACAAGAAAAAGCCCAAAGAAACAACCTAACACTTCATCTTAAAAAACTAGAAAAGGAAGAACAAATGAAGCCTAAAGTCAACAGAAAGAAATAAATAATCAAAATTAGAGCAGAAATAAATGAAATTGAAAACAACAACAACAAAGATAAAAAAATAAATACTACAAAGAGCTGGGGTTTTTTAGAAGGTTAATAAAATTGACAAACCCCTGGCTAGACTCTCTAAAGAAAAAAGAGAAAGAACACAAACATAGCAAAATCAGGGATAAAAGAAGGGAAATTACAACTGAGATCGCAGAAATACAAAAGATCATACAAGAATACTGTAAAAAAGTATATAACACCAAATTTAATAACCTAGAAGAAATGGACCAGTATTTGGAAAGATAGAACCTTCCTAGACTGAATCAAGAAGAACTAGAAAATCTAAATAGATGGATCAGCAGCTTAGAAATTGAAACAATCATCAAAAACCTACCAAAAAGTAAAAATCTAGGACCAGATGGTTTCACCAGTTAATTCTACCAAACATTCAAAGATTTAATACTTATTCTTCTCAAACTCTTTCAAAATATCAAAGAGGAGGCAATACTTCCCAACTCATTTTATGAGGCCAATATTACTGATACCAAAACCTGGTAAAGATAGCATAAAAAAATAAAACTACAGACCAGTATTTCTCATGAACACAGATGCAAAAGTCCTTAATAAGATGCTAGTGAATTGAATACAGCAACATATTAAACAGATTATACACCATCATCAAGTGGGCTTCATTCCAGAAGCATAGGGATGGTTCAACATATGCAAATTGATTAATGTGATACACCACATAAACAAATTAAAAAATAAGAATCATATGATTATATCGATAGATGCAGAAAAGCCTTTAGCAAGATACAGCATCCATTTATGATCAAAACACTTAACAAAATCAGTATAGAAGAAAAGTACTTTAACATATTAAAGGCCATCTATGACAAGCCCTCAGCCAACATTATACCTAATGGTGAAAACTAAAAAGCTTCCCTCTAAGATCAGGAACAAGGCAAGGCTGTCCACTATCACCATTAAAATTTAGTATGATATTGGAGGTCCTAGAAAGTGCAATTAGGTAAGTGAAAGATATAAAAGGCATCCAAATAGAAACAAAGAAGTCAAACTGTCACTATTTGTAGACAACATAATTCTCTATATAGAAAACACTAAAGACTCCACAAGAACACTGCTAGAAACAATAAGCAAATACAGTAAAGTCTCTGGATACAAAATCAATGTTCAAAAATCCATAGTGTTTCTATAATCTAATAATGAAGCATCAGAAAAAGAAGTGGAAAAAATAATTTCTTTTGCAATTGCAACAAAAAGAATAAAATACCAAGGAATAAATTTAACGAAATATGTGAAGGACCTATACTATGAAAACTACAAGACTCTATTAAAAGAAACCAAAGAAGATACAAGGAAACAGAAAGATATTTTGTGTTCTTGGATTGAATCATCATAGTTAAAATGACCATATTACCTGAAGCATGATACAGATTTAATGCAACCCCCATCAAAATCTCATCAGCATTTTTTAAAGAAATTGAACAAAAAATCATCAAATATTTATGGAAGCACAAAAGACCCCGAATTGCTAAAGCCATCCTGAGGAAAAAGAACAAGGTTGAAGGCATGACTCTGCCCAACTTCAAATTACACTACAAAGTGACAATAAACAAAATGGCATGGTATTGGCAACAAAACAGACACATGGACCAGTGGATCAAAATTAAGAGTCCAGAAGTAAACCCATATTTATACAGGCAAATAATTTTTGACAAAAAAACAAAAACAGTAGAGAAAGGAAAGTCTCTTCTATAAATGGTGCTGGGAAAATTGGAAGATTATCTGCAAAAGAATGAATTTAGACTTTTGTCTATCACTACACACCAAAATTAACTCAATATGAATTAAAGACCTGAACATAAGACCTGAAATAATAAAATGCAGAGAAGAAAACAGAAACGAAACTCAAGAACCTCGGACTTATGGAGGATTTTATGAATTTGACCTCAAAGGTAAGGGAAGTAAAAGCAAAAATAAATGAATGGGACTATGTCAAACTAATAAGCTTCTGCTCAGCAAAAGAAATCGTCAACAAGGTAAAGACACAACCATCCGAATGGGAAAATATATTTGCAAGCAACATCTCCAATAAGGGCCTAATATCCAAAATACACAAAGAACTCATAAAACTCAATTTAAAAATCTAATCAAAAAATTGGCAGAGGACCTGAAAGACCCTTTTTCCAAGACATACAAATGGACAACAAATATATGAAAAGGTGCTCAACATTGCTACCTATTAGGGAAACGCAAATCAAAACCACAATGAGATACCATCTCACACCTGTTAGAATAGCTGTTATCAACAGGACAAGTAATAACAAATGCTGGAAAAGATGCAGAGAAAAAGGAACCCTCATACACTGCTGGTGGGACTGCAAATTAGTACAGCCACTATGGGAAACAGTATGGAGGTTCCTCACAAAACCAAGAGTTGATCTATTATATAATCCAGCAACCCCTCTACTGGGTATTTACCCCAAAGACTTGAAAGTTCATATCTGAAAAGATATTTGTGCACCAATGTTCACAGCAGCATTATTCACGGTGGCTAGGACATGGAAGCAACCACAGTGTCCTCCAATAGTTGACGGGATAAAGAAGCTATGGTACATATGATACATATATACAATGGATATTACTCAGCCATAAGAAGAGATGAAATACTGCCATTTGAGACAACAACATGGATGGACCTCGAGATAATCATGCTAAGTGAAAAAAGTCAGACAGAAAAAGGTGAAAATCGCATGATATCACTTATATTGGGATATAAACCTAAAAGCAACAAACAAATAGTACGAATAAACAGAGACTCATGAACGTGAACAATAGATTAGTGGTTACTAGAGGGTAGGTTTAGGGAGGAGAGAGAAGGATAAGATAAAAGGTATCTAATATTTGGGGACAGATAGAAAAATAACTATGGGAGGTAAACACATAATGTTATATATATGCGCCTTACTGTTAAATTGTACACCCCAAACCTACTGGATTTCGTTAAACAATGTCACCATAAAAATAAATTAAAATTAATTAGTTAATTAAAGAAATTAAAAATAATAATATCGTCATAAAGACATTTCAGTCAATCATGAACCACATATACCATAATCGTCACTTAAGATTAAAATGGAGCTGAAAAAGTCCTGTCACCTAGCGACTGCTACCATTTGAAATGCTGTAGTGCAATGCTAACGTGTTTGTGATGCTGCTGGTGTAAACAAACCTACCAGTTGTATAAAATTATAGCACATAGAATTGTGTACATCACATAATATTTGATAATGATAATAAATGACTGTGACACTGGTTTATGTATATTTACTATACTTTTTCTACGTTTAGATATGTTTAGATACACAAACACCACTGAGTTAACAATTGCCTACAGTATTCAGTACAGCAATGTACTATGCAAGTTTTTAGCCTAGGAGCAATAGGCTGTCCATATAACCCATGTGTTTAGTAGGCTAGACCATCTATGTTTGTTTGAGTTCACTATGATGTTCAAATGATGACGAAATCACCTAACAATGCATTTTTGAAAATGTATTCCCATTGTTAAGTGACACATGACTATACCTGTATCTTTAGTAGCAGCTCATTGTAGAGTATATAACTAAAATATTTTTGTTGAAAGAAAAAAGAATAAGGGAGGGAGAGAAGAAAGAAAAAGATGGGAGGGTTAGGGAAAAGAAAGGAAGAAGAAAATAATGAGAAGCTCTTTTTCAAAATTAAGCTGGACAACAAGAAATTCTGGAAAAAGAAACACTGAGTAAAACCTCCACCTTTATACCCTGAATTTGAAATGCTGTTCAGGAGTCACACTGAAAGTTTTCTGCTCAGAAGTTTGCTCCCCAGTAATCACATGATGACAAGAATTCATATCTCAAGGCAGTAAATTCAAAAGTTCTTAAAAGAAAAACTATTATTTTCCTGCAAGTCGAGGAAGTTCACAATAGATCCTACATTCAACGATTTTGATTCTGCTTCACAAGCATACGAGACAGTTTTATTGGATAACCGAAGTATACATCTCATCAGTGATGGTCAAATTTTTGTAATTTAGATTTTTAGTACCAAACTAGTAAAATATAATGCTGAATTGTACCCTCTGTGTAACTGTATAACTTACGGGACTACTTTAATGATGTGTAGCAGAATAGTGTTACAGAAGGAGTTCACAGTGAAACCTTTAATGAGTTCTCATTGGGCCATTTGATCAAATCGGACACATTCAAAGGTCCTAGACAAGATTACAGAGTTTATAGTAAGGACACAGCTTTTTGTTTACGTGCTGTGCCTGTCAATCCAGCATGGCTTTCTTGCCAAAGTGGTCACTAGGGTCTGTTGCGCAAGAATGCGCACTTCACAGTAGGTACGAATACACCAACCCCTGTGCAGTCTACAAGGGTGGCATCTCTGCTCTTTGTCAGGCAGAGCTGATATCTTGCTAGAAGAAGAGTAAGCCATTCACATGACCCTTAACGGAAGCTTAAGAACTAGCTTCACAATTCCTAATTCTCACCATTAGACACATGACGGCAATTTTAAGAAGCAACCTCACATCCAGAGGGGCCCAGACAAGATGCTCTAGGATAATGAAGTTTCAGTGCTGCTCTGGTCTGTGCTGTAAAACAAACAACAAAAAAATTGAGTTTGGTCATGTTGGATCAAAATTTGGTAAAGATATCTTTTACAATATTGCTTCTCTAGACCCTTTGCCAAACAGGTCAATATTACTAGGCCTTCCTTAGGGTATGTAGGTTAACTGGGAAGAATGGTTTCTTCTCAGAGAAGGCAATTGAGGTAGGAAATGTGAAAGCCCAAGAATCTCTTCACATTCTGTACAAAAATCAATGCCTAGAGTGCTCACAAGATTAGAGTGGCTTGACTTTCATATGTTGTTAGCAAATGTCCGAACGTACTTCCAGAGGCACTGTCAGGAGACAGTGTCATTCCCTTAAGGATCAACAATTGAGCTAATTTACTTGAACCTTTGAAATAACCCCTTGGTTTCACTGTCATATTGAAGAACTCCTGAAGCTACTCCCAAGAAATTGTCCAAATAGTCATCACAACTGATGGTTCTAAAGCCTACGGCAAACCTTGGCAGCTACAGGATGCTACAGAGAGTGCTCTGAAAGAGCATCTCTACACACTGCCAGCTCCTCCTTGCCGTTCTGGAGGTGAAGCTGACTCAGCTCAAGTTATTAACCTTGTAACTGAATGCCGATTTTAGAGTTACCACTGAAAAAACTGAAACAATTATTATCCAAGTGGCACTCTGAATTGTCATTGATTCAGAATTTACTATTCAATTTTTAATTTTCCTTGTTATTTGTGACCTTGCTTTCAAAGTATCTAAGAATAGGGCTGCATCTTGAAGATATATTAATTTGGGGATCAAAAATATTGCAGAAACAGTCACTGACTCTCATATTTAATGAAATCAGTTGCAGGAATTGAAAAAAATTAAAAATGTAAAATCAAAAACTTTGATGTTTCTTTCTAAAGTTACCAATATTATTGGTATTCACCCCACCTAAGACAACATGAGTTTAATCTTCAGTTCCTCTATGACTAAGGCAAAGCAAGAATTTTAAGCTATTTAACAGCTTTTGAATTTCCCCCATGTTTTCAGTTATGAGGTTAATAACTTTTCTACCTATAAGATTAATGTTTTCTGTGGCCCTGACCTCAGTAAGAAGAAGTCTGGCATCTGGAAGGCACAGCAGCCCGTGATGCCTGGTGTCCGGGCCGTACTCCCAACCAATGAAATCAGAAATCTCTGGTGGTGGTCAGGGAGTGGAGTGGCCACTGAAATGTCTCTGAAAGTTTCCCAGGAGGATTTACTGTGCAGCCAGGGGTGTGAATCACCGTGGTAGGTGAACAGCTCTGTGATAAACACAGTGATGATGGAAGTAAACGTATAATCTATTCCTTACACTTAAAGAATTTTCCTGAAGGGGCTAATGCAACTCTGCAGGGGTAGTGGATATCTTTTGGAAGGCCTACCTACTCATTTCCACCTTCCCTGGATCTTCTCTACCTACAGGCTGCCATCAGAGTGGATTTAGGCGCTGTTTGTACCAAATCCCTGCTCCTGACAACCACACTGATTAAATGGAGGACCGGACATGCTGCAAAAGATGAGATGACCAAATCTCTGGAAGTCTGGAATTAAGATCCTATAAGTCTAATTTGGTTATTTGGGGAGTAGTTGAGATGAAAGAAAGCTAAAATGATAAAGCAGAGAAATTTGAAGGAAATGAGAAGAATGATAAAGTAACTATTCCTGGAAAAGAGACAAAGGGGTCCTTTATGGCCCTGAGAGTTGGAGAGAGAGCTGCCCAGGCTTCTGACAGGTTCTAGCTCATACCCCGCTGAGCCCCATTTCTTGGACTCTGTAGGTTTACAATACATTCTCCTTATTTTGACCTAGTTGAGTGAGTCTCTTACAATAAAAAATGTTTCTCCCCTTCAAATTCTGGATCTTAGTTCAAGTCCCACCTTATTTGTGAACTCTCACCCATCCTTACCTTGTTTCATGGACGATAAGAGCTCAGATAAATGGGAAACCCAAGTGTGCCGCAGTTGTCTGGGAGGACTCACAGATCAGCTGGAAGCAAACGGAACCTAGAAGATGGAGACAAGGGAATTCGCTCCAGCTGAGGAAAAGAGCAATCACAAAGCCACACACGGAGGAGTGTACCAAGGGAGACTGGTGTCAATGTGGAAGAACAGGAATTATTGGAAAACTAATTTATCTTGGTTGAGATGAATCAGATTGAAGACCCACAATATTAATTTAAAGGTCTTCTACTCCTCAGTTTCTCCTGCAGGAAATAAGTCTTAATTTTCAGTGCATTTAATAAATGCTTTTAAAATTCTTAAACACATCTCATTCTGCCTCACTACTCTAAGTGAAAATGCACTAATCGTAACAAACAAAAGGTAATAAAAGAAATGCATTGATAGAAACAGACAATTGCTTGCCAGTTTCTGTCAAAATAGTTTGTTTTGTATGCACCAACGGAAGCGTATGGCCTGTTGCATACTTTGGCAGAAATTGGTAATTTTGAGGATGTTTAACCTCAATTATCAAAGTAGTTCTTTTTTTTAAATATGTTTAACTTAGTTGCATCTTTACATACATGACTTGTATAATGGTCAGAGTTTATGACCATTATTGGTAACCAGAAAAAGATTATTAATTCTAGTATTAGCTAGAATTCAAAGCCATTAGATAATGTGAATTAGATGCTGTGAATTCTGCAGTGGCATTTAACATCAACGGGCAGTAATGAGAATAGGGTTTTAATTATTAGGAAGTCTTTTCAATTCAAATACTTGCCCATCGGTTATATAGACCTGGAGTCAAAGTGTGAAGCTACGATGCATCGGAGCACCAGCCCCGGCCTAAGCTGTGCCAATGTTCCCGAGAGCAACTCTGCTCCGCTCCCTCCCAGTGACCTCACTGCAGTAGTTACATTCAGCATCTTCTATACACGCAAAGCCAGTCCTTAAGGTAGAGATAGCCCGAACTGGATTGGCTCTTGGAGGTCAGGCAACATTCTGCTATTGAGGAAACTAAGGAGGCAGTTTATTGGGATTAAGAGGAATGCTCAATTTCCTGAAATGTTTTTTCTTTTTTCCCAGTTAATATCTCCATTGCGTAACGAAATGACTAAAAATCTGACGTTCTTTTCCTTCAGAACACAGTCAGGAGCTGCTTGTGCAAAACCCAGCCTGCTCCATACGTCAAGCAGTGTTTGTGTATATCAGTGTATCCAAGCAAGGCCTTTTCAACTTTCCGGCCTGTGGACGGAGCTGTACTTTCCTGAATGGCAGCCAGGAAAAATCTTGGAGATTTGGCAGGAAGACTGTGGGAAGCCCAGGGCAACACCAGGCTGAGATGTGGAGCAGAGGATCTCTACAAAGGCAGAAGAGCACAACCCCCGCCTTTGTTTAGCTCTCGTAGAGTACAAATGGAGACCCCAGATTGCAATCAGGCCCTATTGTGTAAACTTGGGGTTTCCATGGCATACTGCATTTTTGGCAGGGAGCGCCTTATTATTTTTCAGCTGGAAAACTAATTAGCATTCTTTTTATATCTGGGTGTTAATACTTGGGACTCAGAGCGATTTTTTGGCCACAAGCCCACATGGCTGTAGTCTCTTGGGCAATGCCTGACAAATTAAGATAAAACCATTACTTCATGTTTTGCTACAAAAAGAAAACAAAAACTGTTTCCTGCTCTTATTAATTGGATGAAGTCAATTTCCACATGTAACAAATATAAAGGTAAGCATAATCAGGGTTTCAACCCAGGGCTCTTATCTCTCCACAAGCTGGTTCCTCTGCAGGAATGTGCGGGGGCAAGGATGGTGATGTTCTGACTAAGCTTTCCTTCTCTTGGGAAATATCCTTACGGTCAACAGAGGCCACTGTCCACTGGATGGGCTTTGACCACCACAATGTCACACTTTGGCCTCTGTGGCATTTTTTCTTTACAAGTTTGAGCAAATTTTTCTTTATAAGTTTGAGCAATTTACCTGGAGAAGACAAATGTCAGGAGATTCCAGCCCTGACAAGTGAATTAGTCATAACAATCAAGAGGGCACTGCCCAGTTGGAAAGAAATAAACAGAGCCAAATATTTCTCTATCTTGAAAGCAGAGTAAAGTAAAGTTCACACTCTAGGAATGTAGTTTGTGATGAGAGGAAGCCATATCTGGGCTGCAGTCTCAAATCTCTGAGTGTGCAGAGAAGAGGAGACAAGGGGGCTAATACTGTTGTGGGAGGTGCCCATTCTGTAAAGCACTCCCTCATGAAAACAAGCCTTGCCATGGAGACAAAACTTAATGCCACGGGTCAGAGGAATGTGGCCCCAGCAAGCAAGCAGATCACAGCTTGGGAAAATCCCCAGTATGACGCAAAATATGTAGAAGGAAAGTGGTAAAACAAACAGAAAGGAAACACCGCAATCCAGCAGCAGTTTGAAGACAAAAATGTGTTGGCACAAGAAATAGTGTGGGTGTTGTTACCACAGCGTTCCTGTGTTGCTGGTACCGAATGTACGTCTCTTTGCTAGAAGTGGCCTACGTGGTCTGCTGCTCTCCTTCAAGACTTTCTTTGTAAATAATGGCATCCTTCTAAAAACCTCCATTCAAAAGACCCCTTTACAGAATTTGTACAGAACATCTGCTTTGTGACAAAATCGATTCTGGAGCTATATTATTTAACGAAGGTCTGTGTTCTGAGTCATATGGAAATTTATTATCCAATATTTTTCTTATTGCTACATTTGCTATCAAAAGCAGAAAACGATCAACTGTAATCATGTAAAGGAGTGCCTAGAAAGTGCTCAGTCTTGCATAGGAAAAGGGATATTAAAATTAAGGCACTTGATACCAGAAGTCACCCATAGGGTAACCACACAACCCAATTTGACAGAACAGGTTCAGTTTTCTCCAATTGTCCAGCGTTATTACCCATAGGGCACCTTTCATTCTCAGAAGTGGTTTGGATAATAATTTAGTGACTCTTCTGCACAGACACCAAGGGTCTTTTACCTATTCCCATGTCCTCCCATGGGACACCAGGCTGATACTTGCCAAGCTCAGAATCTGAAAGAGAGGGAACAGAAGAGTTTGCTGCCATCTTGTATAGCATACTCAAAAACATGGCTTCACCTCAATGAAGCTAGAAAGACAGTGAACAAAATCAACTCCACTAGTGCTGAGGAGAGGACAGCAACAGTCCATCTCTAGAGATGCCCGAAGGCAGCCTTCAGGAGTACCTGGGGGCTTTGCACCAGATTAAACACCAAAGTCTAAACAAGTGTTTCTTTGTCAAACCCTGGAAAGCAGACATTCATTTTAAAAGCAGATGTGCATGCTGGATCTTTTTGTACCTTGAAGCCTAGAATACATTGCTTAGGTGTTCCAAATCAGAAAGTGTGCAGCCATTTCATAGCACCACCAGATACACTGCAGGGCTGAGCTATTTGGATCAAAATGGAAATGCTTTCATCTCTCTGACATCTAAGTTTAACTATGGCCTGAGCCCAAAAGGTAGACTAATTTTGGCAACTTCCCCTGTACACTTTTATCTGAAGATAAAAGGAATACTTGGAAGCATAAACAGAAGGTGTATTTTTGTAGGCCCAACAGCCACCACGTTAAACAAACAAGACTACAGAAGCTTGGGCTGAACATTAGGTGTGATTTCATCAGCTCTACTCTGTTCCCTCATTCACTGGCAGCGCATAGGATGATTTCCTTTTATTCTAAATATATAAAGATAATATAACATAAAAGAAATTAAAAAGGAAAAAACAGTTCCAGAACAGTGACTTTCATTATCACGTGAAACTTAAAAAATTGAAAACTGTTGTTTTTAACCTATAAAGTTATTACACTATCCTTGAATGCAGGAGTCCGTGGTTCTCGTGCATGCTCTGCAAATACCTGGACGACAGGAGATGTTCGAGCAGTCATCCTCCTAACCTCCTGTGTCTCAGGGGGCTGGATTTTAATCAGGAATCTGTGGCTTGCTAAACTCATTTAGGACGGAACACAGGTCCCCATGGGAAGCCAGCATGGAGCTCCCAGGCTTGCCAAGGACCTTTGCACTATGAGAATTCTTCAGTGAGGACCAAATAAAAGCAGCTCAAGAGTTGAGAGGGGTTTAACATAGATTGTTTGAACTCATAGTCAGAGCTACAGTCCATTCCAGCAGAGGCCAAGGGACAGTGGCATTCTAAAAGTGTGATGGAGACACACATCTGAAGACTCAGAGACAGCATAGCTCGATACAAATCTGATATGCTCTGAACGAAGTGCTAAAGCAGTGCACCCTATAAGAACAAAAATCACCAAATTGGAAGGAGAGATTTCTGGCCTTTCTTCACCAATATCAAAAGAAAAAAAGTGAGTTTCTTGAAGGGCTCTTAGGATATACAAGACCTGACTAGGAGAATATGACATGGCTCAAACATATCAATTGGCTGACTATCCCCTTGTAGTGATTTGACCAATGGAGATCAACCAACCAGTCCAGTCCTAGGCAGAGTTGATGGAATGTAATACAGAATGTTATGAATTAAAAAGCCCTAATATAGAAAACTGAAGTAACACTGGGAAACACTTTTTGTGGGTCATCAGATGGCATCACAGTATTCGTTTGTTTGCTGAAAAATACTTATTAATTTTTATTATTTGAATGAAATTATATATTTGTTTGTTTGTTTTACATTGGTGGGTTAGTTGGGGAAGTTGTACCACCCTATTTGGATTTTCAGTGGTAAAGTGTTCCCTGGGTTTTGGATGAGGGGATGTGACTCAAGCATGAGAAACATGAAATTTCCATTGACGTTTCCTGGCCATCTCAGAAATCAGGATTCCTATAAAGCTTGGGAGGTCCATTAGATCATATCTAAAACAATGTAATTTTGCATAACAAGGATCTAAACATTTTTAAGGAATTTCCTTTTATGTACATACAACACCACAGGGGGAAAAAAAATTAGCAGCAAAGCCTGAAATCAAGAGAAAATGTAAGTAAAAAGAGGCCCAAACTACATTAGTGACAGACATGCGACTTTTACACCCTCCTCGAAGCAGTTCTCTGTTATATTAAAAAGAGTTTGAGCCACCTTGGCTGGCCTTCCCTGAATACTCTTCTCTTTGATTTTTAAAAAACCTTCTAGTTAAACAAGAAACACATGAATGTGATCACACAATAAAATAGTTAATCCACAAAAATATGTAATAAAAATATAGACAAAATTTTCGTTACATATATGCATCATATTTACTTTTTTACATATGATTCTACTACGCTATGACAACTTTTTTTTTTGCTTGGGTCTTAAAAAACTTTCTAAAATAATATATATAGATCTTTTTCTTTCTTTATAATAATGAATGTTCTCTAAACTTATTTACTCTTCCCTTTTTTGATGATATTCAGTTTACTTTTGTTATTTGCTATTATAAAAGAGAATATTCTTTTTAATGTGTTTTACTGGCTACAAGTGAGTATTTCTGTGGGACAGAGTCTTAGAAGTATATTATAAAGTCAAAGATTAGGCTTTCTTTAAATTTTTCGTAAATATTGCCTTTTTTGTATGTGTTGTTCATATGTTCATATGTATTTTCTGGATACTCTTTGTCCACCTTCTATTTAATTCCCTGTGTTTTGCTTATTCAAATGTAGGCACTCTTTATCTATTGTAAATTTTTAAAAATATATTGTAAATATTCCCTCTAGTCTGTAGCTCATAATTTAACTTTGTTTTTATTGTCTCACAGAAAGTCTTTCTTTATGTCATCTAATTTATAAATATCTTCTATGATTTTTAAGTTTTGTATATTGCTTAGGAACATTTTGCCCATTCACAGGGTTATACTTTTTAAAATAATTTTCTTCAAATACTTTCATAATTTGTTTTAAAATTTGTTCTCTGTAGTGTTTCCAAAATGCATTTTTGCTTGTCATATGAATTTAGAAGTTTAATTTGTCCCCCCAAAGGATAACCAATTGTTATAATGCAATTTACTGAGAAACCTTGAACACTTTCACTGATTGTAGATGCCACTCTTACTATAAGTGCACTCCTGCATATTTGTGGGTATCATTCTATTTTTCCTATTAATATGTTTGTCTATTCCCATACCAAAATACACTATTTAAATTGTTCTATATTCTGCTCATTAGTCGGTCAAATCCCATCATTATTCTCTTTTAAAAAAATTAACATGCTAAGAATTACTGTTCTTTCTTCCTGTGAATTTGAGAACAAGCTAGTCAGCATCTTTCCAACATTGAGTCTTCCCATTGAGAAATATGAATAGTGCTTTACTTATGAAGATTTTTAAATACCCCTTTCAAAGAACTCTTACACATCTCTTATTCTATTATTATAAATGAGATCCTTTTTATCATTATGCTTTATAACTGATTGTTGCTAATGTTAAAAAGTTATTAATTTCTATATATTGACTTTTATATCATCACTTTTTTATACTCTTAAAGTTCTCTCTTAAATTCTAAATAGTTTTTTAATGATCCTCTGATTTTCTTAGTAGAAAACCTTTCTATGTATTTCTCAAATTAGTTGTTGGGATTTTAATAAAACTTCAAACTCAAGTCTGTTTTTTCTGCTTAAATATTTTCCCCTGGCTTTATTGAAGTATAATGGACAAATAGCTGCTTGTATTTACATTATACAATTCAATGAGTTTCAAAAAATGTTAGTTGGCATACTATATCAGCTTCAGTTGTACAGCATAGTGATTAGAGATCTATATACCTCATTAAGTGATCACTCTACTAAATCTAGTATCCTTCTTCCCCCTTACATGCTTATTACAACATTGTTAACCATTTTCCTTCTGCTACACTTATATCTCCATGTCTATTTTGTAACTATCTGTTTGTACCCTTAATCCCTTTGCCCTCTTTTGCCGTTCCCTCAACCCACCTCCCATCTAGTAACCCTCAAAATATTCTCTGTGTCTATGAATTTATTTCTGTTGCTGTATATTTTGTTCCACGTGTACATGAAATCATGTGATATTTGTCTTTTTCTATCTGGCTTATTTCATTCAGCTCAATACCCTTTAGGTCCATCAAGGCAATATCTTTTTCCATCCCCTTCCTTTTAGTCCAACACTGAGTGTGTTTTTTAATCTGAAGTTAGTCTCTTATAGGCAGCATATGTAGGAATCTTCTTTCTTACCCATTCAACAACCCTATCCTTTGGTTGGAGCACTTCATTCTCACTTCATTCCTTTACATTTGAGGTACTTGTTGATAGGAATGTAGTCATTACCATTTTTTATTCATGTTTTTGATGTTTTTTTCTTTTCTTTTCTTAAAAAAAGTCTCTCCAACATTCCCTGTAATATTGGCTTGGTGTTGATAAATTTCTTCACCTTATTTTTGTCTGGGAAGCTATTTATCTGATGATAGCTTTCCTGGATAAAGTATTCTTGGTTGTAGATCCTGGGTTTTCATCACTTTTTTGAATATTTTGTGCCAAGTGCTTCCATCTTGCATAGTTTCTTTTGAGAAATTAGCTGCCAGTTTTATGGGTGCTCCTTAAGACTAACTGTTTTCCTCTTGCTGCTTTTAGGATCCTCTCTTTGTATTTAACCTTCAGCGTTTAAATTATGATGTGTCTTGGTGTGGGTCTCTTGGGTTCATTTTTTGGGAAACTCTGAGCTTCCTGGGGTTGTATGTCTATTTCCTCACCAGGTAAGGGAAGATTTCCATCATTATTTCTTCAAATAGCTCTTCAACTTCTTTTTCTTTCAGTATGATACAAATATTTTTATAATTAATTGTATCCCATAGTATCCTTAAATTATTATTATAGTCTTAGCTTCTCTTATCTTACAGTTCTGATTGAGTGTCCTTGGATTCCCTACTCTCTATATTAGTAGTAAAAGCCTCTCCTTTATCCACACTTTCTAATATTCTCTTCATCTCAAATAATCTGTTCCTCATTTCTGACTGGTTCTTTTTTAAAATTTCCATTTTCCATTTTATGTTTTTTATCTCTTTGTTAAAGTTCTCACTGAGTTTATCTTCACTTCCCCTAAGTTCATTGAGCAACTTTATACTCCATGTTTTGAACTCTGCATCTCTTAGATTGCTTGACTCCATTATTCCTGGATCTCTGTTCTGTTCTCTCATATGGTCTCTGCTTCTCATATGGTTCTCTCATATGGTTTCTTCTCATTTTGGCTACCTTTATGTGTCTGTTTCTACGTACTAAGCAAAGCTCCTAAGTCTCCCGGTCTTACTAGTTTGGCTTTGAGTAGTAGGTGTCCATTGGCACAGTCCTGAGAGAGGTTCAGCTGCAGGCCAAGTTTAGCCCCAACCTGTGCCCCTCCGGAGCCACATGTTAAGACTTAGCAAGCAATCCACAGATGCTGTACTTATAGTTACCTTAAGACCATGCCAGAAACCAGTCAGCTGCCACCAGTGTGTGAGTCTTAGCACTGCTCAGCACGGAGCACTGAACTTGCTGAGGAAACTATTGGACATGGCTTGGGTAGGGCCACAAGTTGGGGGAGGCAGAGTTTCAGGGAATCCTCTGGGCTGAGCGACCTCTGTTATCCAGTTCCCTGATTTCTCCACTATGGTGCACTGAGTCTGCACACTGGGAGAGGGTAGGGCTCAACAGAGGAACAATGGATACTGATTGCATTGTCTCTGGCCCTCTCTCCAGCAACTCAGTGTCCCCCTGTAAGTCCCTGATGCCTCCCGAGCAGCCAACTGGGTGCTGGTGCTCAAAGCCAGCAGGTTTGTCACTGCAAAAGTCCACCAGTTGGCACAGCCTCTTTAAGAGGCATCTGTAACTGGGACTGCCGCAACCTCTGTCCCACTCAACCATGAGAGACCAGGCAGCCTCACGTCTTCACCCTGTCCCACCTTCCACAGTTACAGGGTGACTTATTTCTTTCCCTATAGTACTTCTGTTCATCTAGATCCCAGGTGACTTTCCTTGCTGCTTGCTCTATGTTTCTGTCACAACTTTGATTTGGTCACAAGAGGGATGAACAAGGACTCTATTATCTATGCCATTTTTTCCCCAATCTCAAACTTGAGTTTTTTTTTTTTAAGAACAACAAATAAACAGTTATCCTTTGAAAGTGTAATAGATGGAAAGTCTGAATATCCCTTCAAATTCATGTACTGAAGCCCTAACTCAATGGTATTTGGAGATCAGGGTGTCTTTGGACTGTAATTAGGCTTCGAGGATATCATGAGGTGGGGCCCTCATAATAGGATTTGTGGTCTTATAAGAAGAGGAAGAGAAAATATTCTCTCTCTTTCCTAGTGTATAAACTAAGGAAAGGCCACGTGAGGACACAGCAAGAAGACGGCTGTTGACAAGCCAAGAAGAGAACTCTCGTCAGAACGCCACCAGGCTGGCACCCTGATTTCTGACCTCCAACCTCTAGAACTGTGAGAAATAAATGTCTGTTGTTTAACGCAGTGAGTCTATAGTATTTTCTATGGCAGCCCAAGCTGACTAAGACAGAGTGTGCTGGGTATAGTGGGGACATTACTGTGACCTCAATGCAAAAACATGTAACTTGTGTTTATGAATTGAAACTTTTAGGTTCAATACTTTGACATGATAGTTTGCTTGTTTATTTTGGATATTTTGGTATCGGTATCATATTGTTTAGTAGTAGGTTTATCCTACTCTTCCCACACATACATGAAAAGTTTCTCAAGTCTAATAGTTATTTTCAACTTCTAATGCTTGTCAACAGACCATCAGGGAAATCTACAAAGAAGAATATATAAATTATAAGGGAAGGCATCCCCCAAACTAAATACATAAAAGCAAGAGGAAATCACTTTTGGCTTCATTGCCACACAGCCCAGTTCTGCCAGTTGGCTTGCATTTCCCGTAGAAGAACACCCTCTGTGTCAGTGCTGTCCTTCGGCACGTGGAAACACGGCAACGGACTTCCTTTGAGCAGCCCAGCCCTTCAGTTTGCAAGGCCACATTTCCTGCAGGAAAAAATTCCTGAGGCTGAAATTCTTGCTAACTTCCCTTTACAAAGCTGACTGCTTCATATCGGGGTATGCCTTCTCTGGTTCTGCAGGTCTAAGAGGATATGTAACAACTTGGAGGTGATCTCCCTCCACTTTCTTTCTTACAAGCTAAGGACTCAATTAATTCCATTTAATTTGTGTATAGGGAATCTGTTTTGTTTTATAAAGATAGGAGAGACTTAGGGATGATAAGATATCACATTCTATCTTTATCTATCTGGATTGGTGGATTGGTTTGCTCCTTTAACTAATCCTGACTGAATGATTGTGGCTTCCCAGAGTACTGTTTCAAGGAGCGGTCTGAGGCTGTCTTTGGCCATGATCAGTGATTAATGTCTGTCATGAGCATGGTAAGGAAAGTGGTGGGATGCCTGGCAAACATTTCCCATCTTTGAATATAATTGATGTTTTGTTGCTGAGCTTAGTTATACGACCTCTAAAGTTTTGTTTATTTGTAGCTATCATACATATAAAAAGGAAAATCACTGTTTTATTTTTTAACTTGGATCAACAAAGAGGCCTAAACAGCTAAGTGTCTTAAATCTAGGAAGCATTAGTGCTAAACAGTAATATATAAATATAAATCTTAAATAATGTTTAAGCCAAAATACTACATTCCATAAACATATTATTACATAATAGTGATTTTTCTTCTTATTATTAATAGTAGTAATGTGGTAGTATTACTAATAATTGTAACTTTCAAAATCCAGCTTGATATAATATTAGGTGGTATCTAAGATTATCAGTAAGTATGAGCCAGATATTTTCTGAGAAAAACAAAGTACTTTATTTTTACAACTCAAACATGCCAGGAAGCTAAGGCCTGAGGAAATAACATGAATGTTGGTTTCTACCAAAGATGAGTTTTGTCTTTTGTGTAGGTGAGTGAGTGGCACAACCTGAGTTAGACTTTGCAAATATTTGAGGAACATTCAAGAATATAGTGATGTGTAGTTCTGTGGTTTGGGATATTATATCATAAGAATTCAAATCACTATTGTTCCATATCCACATATTTCTAATATTTTGCTTTTTTTATAGGCAGGAAATCATTCCTTCTAACCTCTCAGTATTATAACTCAACTTGTCTATTTCATTAGAAATATTGTTTAAGCAGAGAAAGAAGGGGGAATTCACTTGGAAAATTAGCTAACCAACTTCCTACTTAGCCATTTCCACAAACCAATTAAGACACATCTTAATATATTCCCCGCAGAAGTTCATCCTGAAATTTGGGCTAAAAAAATAAATATTTATATTGATACTATGCTTTTATTAATTTTCTATTTTTTCTAACTTTTTGAAAATGTGTTTTCATGAAATTTAGTGCAACTTCTCTCTGGTGTCAATATCCCTATGGTTATTTCCTACAAAATACTTAACATGACCTTTGTAAATAAGTGGGTAAAAATGAGCTTTTAGACTTTGTGACTTGCTTACCATGGACCAACATCTCATTGAGGTTCACACCTCTAAGGACTTAACTCATTGACCCTAAAGAGAGATTTCTGCTCAGATTGAGAAATGGATTTTAAAAATAATTTGAAATTTCCCCCCATAATCTAGTCAAACAACATTTAAAGAAGGCTAAAAGTCTTATCATATCTTATTAGAATAATTACATCTTTAGTCATACTGACTTTCTCTTACTATGTCCCTGGAGTATACCAATATTCAGAAATATTTTAAAAAGTGTTGAAGTTCATATAGTGATATGATATCATAAATGCACAATTTTACTTCTTATTCTTTGGAGACCATGCCTTTGGAATTGACTAGAGAACCACTGCTTCTTTCTATTTATATTACATTTTGATAACTAAAACATTTAACAAAAACATATTATAGGACTTAAAGACTTTAGACTTAAATAAATTCCTTGATTTCATTTCGTTAGCATTTTTAAAATTACCAATAGTCTAAAACACAGTGGTCTCCCGTTTTCCATGGGGCTATGTTCCAAGATACCCAGTAGATTCCTGAAATAGCACTAAACCCTAGATATACTATATTTTTTCTATTTATACAAATCTATGATAAAGTTTAATTTATAAATTAGGAAAAGTAAGAGATTAAAGATAATATTAATAATTAAATAGAACAATTACAACAATAGACTGTGATAAAAGTTATGTAAATATGGTCTCCTCTCAAAATATCTTATTGTACTATACTCACCTTTTCACTTAAAGGAAGAACTTTATGGCTCCTCATTGGCCAGCATCATTACTTGCATGCTTTGGGAGCATCATTAAGTAAAATAAAGGTTACTTGAACACAAGCACTATGATACTGTGACAGTGATAACCAAGATGGTTACTATGACCAACACGTAGGGAGCGTATACAGCATGGATACACCTGACAAAGGGATGATTCATTCTGGGTGAGACAGAGCTGGATGGTGGGGGTTTCATCACACTAATCAAAACAGCATGGAATTTAAAACTTATTTTTTTTTATTTCTGGAATCTCCCCTTTAATATTTGGGATCACAGTTGACTAGGTAAATGAAACCACAGAAAGAGAAACCACAGATACGTTTATGTGGGGGTAGTGGGGTGGGAGTCTGCTGCATGTAAAGGAAACCCATGACAGTTCCACATTTATACATGAGACACTGAAAACTAGGTAGACACATATCTGAGCATTTCTGCATCACTGCAGTGTAGCATGCTGGTTAAGTTTATGGCATTGCCCTCCAGGCCCCAGCCTTGGCAATGATGTGACCCAGTATAAGTTACCTGAACACCTCTGTTCTGAGTATCCTCATATATAGAATGAGAATATTAATAGTGCCTGCTCAGAAAGTGATGTGATAATTAAATTAATAAATACATGTAAAGCACTCTTAAGCACATAATAAGCTTTATTTAAGAATTGGAAAAAATGATGCCAGGAGTTTGAAGAATAAGCAATTGTGTTTAAATAAATTAACAATAAAGCAATGTGATCTATTTTCTAAAAATGGAAAAGACATAACCAGGGGTGTAGTGAATACTTTCAGTCTTTTAATTCATTTTGTCTTTGTGTAGTAATTTCTTGAATGATGTATTAGACTCTGCCACAGATTTCAGTACCTCTTTTTTTCTCATGAGAGTTTGCTAAGGGGCACAGGCTAGATGACAAATGGACTGCTATCAAAGATTTTTTTTTAAAACTATTGTGATCATTTCTCAAAACAGGTATAAGAGAAATGAGCTTTATAATTTTTTATCATATATGTTTCCTTTTGATATACAATGTATTCTCTGGTTATCCTTAGATCATAGACTGAGTCTGTCAGAAAGCAAAGCACTGCAAAAATTGTGAAGAATTGGGATGACCATGTGCCATTTGTATTAAATAGTTTCATTTATGAAACATTAGCTATTACTGTTTTATTAACACTTGCATTATTAATCAAATATGAGGCAACATAATTCAGTTTAAAGGCCAAGAACCAATACTATTAGATCCATACATAGTCATACCTGCAGTACAAGATAGTACTATAGAATTTTAAAGGCAAATGAACTAAAGAACCTATATAATTTAACCTCCTAGGTTTTACATTTGAGTAATCTGATATAGTGAGTGTAAATAAACTAGAAGAATAAGCTATGAAGCTAGAGAATTCCAATAGAAAACCAGGCCCCTAAACTTTTGGTTCAGTTTTTCTTTTTCTGTTTAATTTATTCCAAACCACTTACCTGTTATAAGGTTCAACATTTTCTCTTCTGAATAAATATTGCTTGGTGATTAAATTGAATGCTATGTTTCATTTTATAGATGGTAGGTAGAAATATTAGGTCACCTTTGATTAAGTGCTAAACATCTTCCTTGGCTCATTGCCTCTATGTATTTTCAAATGATTTATTGTACAGAGATTCTCAAAGATTTGTTTCAGCCACTATGCAAAGTGAACAGAGACTCAGCTGCAAAGTTACAGATGCCATTAGGAACAATGTTAAAGTTTTCCCCCATAATAACTTAGCAGAATGGAAATAGAAGTGTGGATTTTTATTTTTGCATAGAACTTGTCCTTTTGCAATGTTACTTAAAACCATTGTTATCTTTTTTCTTAGAAAAAGATCCAACAGATCATATCTTTGCTGTTGGCACTTCTTGGAGTTGAGCATCTGAAAACACCATGTTGAACTTCATTCAACACTGCCAGTTCTAACCTGAGCTTCAAACACCACAGCACTGCAGCCATATAATATACATTTATAAGGAAGAAAGTGATTTCTATATTTCCTTGCTAATGTGATTTGTATGGATAAGTAAAATGCACTCTTTGTCTCACATTTTGTCCAAGGAGCTGCCTTGTAGGACAGAGATATTTGGTGCTTGATTGAGGATGCTCCTTGAAGATAATCCAAAATGCACTGGTATTTTATTAAATTCTGCAAATAACATGGTATTTTGCTTCAATGTAGTGACATAGCGAATGTCAGGCTGCTTTTCTAGTAACTTCTATTGATGTTGAAAAGCTTAAAAATATCTCTCACTTATGACAGAGTACGAATGAAGAATTTGAGCATTGGCAAGAGTTACAGTATGGCAGGTTAGTTAAGGTATCACATTAACATTTACCTTTTATTTTAAGAACCAGGAGGACTGGGATTGAGCAACCCTCTCCATTTCATTACCTGGTCAACTGCCTTTCCTATCATTTCAAAAATTCCCTCTTCCCTGCAGCCTTCCTAAACTCCTCCAGGCAATTAATAGTTCCCTTCTCTCTGAACCAAAAGCATGCTGAATGGCACTTCAACATTTGTCACTATTGTTTCGCATCTGTGCTCATTGAAGTGCAGTAACTGGGTCTTGGTCATCTATGTATCTGCAGTGTCCCCTACACAAAGAATCATCAAGACCTTGAACTGCTGGTCCACCAGCTTTGTCACATTCCTTCAAGTTAATTTTTAAAAATTAATATAGGAGTTGCAATAGTGAATAAAAGTAAATATTAAGTAAAGGTGCAGTAGCAGTCCATGCCCCTACTACACAAATATGTAAGCAGCATGAACTATACGTGTACACTGAATTAGGTTCACAGTCCCTCATCCAAAACCTTGGGGGACAGGTGTATTTCAAAATGCAGGATTTGTAATAAATATTAGAATATGACAACTGTAAAGGTCACATTATTAATATCCCCACCATCATCGGGGGGGCATCCCTAAATAAAACACATTAATATTGTTGTAGCATAAGTTGAAGAGGAATAAATAAAGAAGAAGGAATAGCCTCATCAATTCAGATTCAGTTTGGCCACTAAATGAGTTCACCACAAACTTTGAAAAATTTATTTTGGTTTTCACAGTTTTTAGAATTTTGGAGTTGTGAATAAGGGATTATGAACATGTATAAAAAAATCTATTTAGTGCTTTAAGTCTGATTCTTTGAATGCACTCCAAACTGAATTTGGAATGATATTATTTTTTCTTATAAAAATACAGGAACAGAATAAAATACTCTTCATGTCTGTCATTTGAATTTTAGTCTATTTCCAAAATCTTTACTCCTATAAAAAAAAAGTCAATTAATCTTCATTTGTTTATCTTGTCAGTAAATTGTATTGTTTGGAAGGACAAAAATTAGCAAAAAAGAAAAAATAAACAATTATTGAAAAGCTTGTGTATCATGATCTTATTAGATGAAAAACTAGAGAAATAAGAGGGTTTTCTCACTGTTGTCATTTAGAAAACTTTAATTAACTCATAAGGTAAAAGTATTAACAGAAGTTTATATATAGATATACTTATATATATATATATATATAACATATTATGACTTGATACTTAATACTTAAAGAGAATTTCTATAGAGAACCTATGCTTTAAAATGTAGATTTTATCATCCAGGTTGTCAGGCCAACAGATCAAGAGACAGTTGCCATTGAAAATATAGTTTATTAAACTCACAGTTCCCAGGAGAAAAGGGGCAAGCCACACTGTGATGGGCCACACAGGGAAGCACCAGGCTTGGTCGGGCAGAGGGAGCAAGGAGAGAGATGGACCAGAGCCTTCACTGCAGAATTAGAGCTGACCATTTTGAATAATTATTTTAATGCAAACTTTGGACCTGAAATCTTCTGAAGTTGACAAGAAATAGAAATTACTTTTAAAAACTTTATGTGATGTATTAAAAATATACAACACGAAGATATTTATAAATGAAATAGAAAGTAGACTTCTGAACTATGGGTTTTCATCCTGTCCTTCAGACTATTCCATTCTATTGTATTTATAAATGCCCAGAGTCTTTGCTAGGAAACTCCAGGTAATAAAAACTATGAAGTGTGAGTACTTCGATGATTTTGTACTTGTCAGAGTGATTTGTTTCTTTTTAAGCTTTTATTCAATAAGACTTTAACTGGTATTTTGAACAGATTCAACCATTTCTGAACGCGATCATTTCCAAACCTAGTACTGAGTGAGACATTGTAACACTACGAACAAAGTAGTGCTGTCCTTGGCTACTGTGAAGTGAAGGCAAGGTTAACAACCAAGAACTGCCCTTCAGGCACAAAATAGATGTAGCAGAGACAGCTTTCTAACTCTGAGGTGAGAAAGGTCACAGCTGTCTTTGGCCTCATGCCTGCAGACAAAGGAAGGCTGCCTTTGTCCCCGACCTCAGCCTTCACGTTCTCAGTGTGTCACAGCCCGTGACTAAGGACAGGAAGCAAACAGCAGTGCCTCCAGTGCCTTCCTCCCTCCCACACCCTCTGCCTTGCCTTCCTTCCTTCATTACTATAATGTGTTAGGGGCGTGTTATCTCTGTTTCAGAGTGATAAAAATAATTATTTTTGTGAAGATTATAAAATCCCATGTCTAGGAGAGAGCTTAAAAGGACATCTAACATCCTTTTTATTCACATATAATAAAAATTACATGCAAGTGCATGTAGTTCAGAACAGCAACTTATACGGTAAGATTTTCACAATAACAGTGTTCATGCTATATAAATTATCAATCCATCATGAGAGCCTCCACAGACTTGTCATAACGCCTTCCAAACAAAGACTTTCTATGGAGCATTATCGCAGCTACATTGGGAACTATTGTTTAACCAATCTATCTCCGTTCATCTTTTGTAGATAACCTTTTTGTTTTTTATCAATTCAGTTTCTGAATAGACATTCACAGAATTTTATTTTTTAATATCATGTTCACTATTAAAAGACTTGTTGCACCTCATCGCAACAATACAAACTTAATAGAATATTTTTTGTAATGTTAGTGCTTTCTCTGAGGTATTTTGGCATATGTCTCCTAAATATGACAAAATTTCCAATAAAGATGTATCTCCCTGATTATCTGAGATTGCTGGCTAGACTGAGACTAGAGTTCAATATTTTTGGTTTCATTTTCTAATAACTGGTTCTTTCAGTTTCTTACTAAAGCAGTTGCATGTGCTTGTGCCTTCGCATTCTAGCATAGACGCCTTCTCATGGCTTAGGACAATAAAGACACTATCAGTCCCGGCAACAGTGTTGAACTCTAAATCAGGTTGAAATCTGTCTTCACTAAAGATTTCTTTATATTAGAGCACTAGTGCTGTTTTAAAATCCATATTAAATGAAACGTTTACCAGTGCCTGGCCCTTAAGATCAGTCATGGTGGGATTTAAGTTTCAGGGAATCTTTGAACCAACCCCCTTCTTTATACTAAAAGCAGTTAGTGTAGGTTCAGTGTGTCTCACGGTGTGATTTGTGAACCACCTGGATCAGAACTCACTGCAGTATTTATTAGAGATACTTAGCTGGTGGCCGTAGTGAGATGAATAGTGTTTCCCCCAAATTCATGTCCACCCGGAACCTCAGAATGTGGCCTTTTTTGGAAATAGGGTCTGTACAGATGTAATTAGTCAAGATTAGGTCATATTGGAGTAAGATGACCCCTAAATGACTGGTGTTTTAATCAGAAAAGAAGGTGCAGCTACCATCCCAGGAACACCAAGGATTGCCAGGAGCCACCAGAAGCTGGCAAGAGGCAAGGAAGGGTTCTGCCACAGAGCCTGCAGAGGGAGCGTGGCCATGAGGACATTTTGGTTTCAGACTTATAGTCTTCAGAGTGTGAGAGAACAAATTCCCGTTGTTTTAAGCCACCAGCATGTGGTGGTTTTGTGGCAGCCCTAGGAAAGTTAAAAAGCAGCCTTACCCGAAACAGACTGTCGTTTCCATCTTGATCAGGACATACACCTGTTTAGTTCAACACACACACACACACACACACACACACACACACACACACACACACACACACGTGAGTTTTGAATCCTATAAAGTAATATGCTTTTTCATAGTATAAATTGAAGAATGTTCAGCAAGTGGAGAGCCTGTGTCATAGTTTTCTTAAGTGTAAGATGCTAAACTCATGAATTACTCCAAATAAAAAATAAATAAATCAAACACAATCTAAAACACATTACAATCACTGATTTTTAATTAAAAAGACAATCTATTAATTATATTCTTGTAACTGGTGTGATGATATAATTTTATGTACACTTTAGCTGTTTCTGTTGTTTATGTAAGTGCTTACTAGACTGTGGGTATCATAAAGGTAAGGAAGCCATCTGTGATGGGTAATTTTTCATGTCAAGTTGCCTGGGCCACAAGGTGCTAAGATATTTGGTAGGATGTTGTGGGTCCCAGATCTGGCTGTGATTCAGGCTCGGGGTTAGGGGCTGGACTCCGGATTTAAAATGTTACGTTGATATAGTGAGGTGTCTGTGCCTGACTTATGCAAGTATGACTCAGCTTGTTGTATTATGCAGGCGTGGCAGAATGCCACTACTGTGCTCTGACATATATAAAGCCCATGCGGTCCTCTAGTGCAGAAGCGCGCGCCCCCGGCAATAAAGTTGGTGCCTGCCCTTTCATTCTCATATTGTCTCTTCACGCATTCTTTCAGCTGAGCATCTCCCCACCCAAACCTTCCCTTAATCAGCTCAGTGCTGACAGACTCATTGTAGCTGTTTCTGTATTTTTGGATGAGATTAATATCTGAATTTGTGGAATGAGCAATGCAGATTGCCCTCTCTGAGGTGGGTGAGTCTCGTCCAATCAGCTGAAGGCTTGATTAGAACAAAAGGCTAAGCTTCACCTGAGTAGGAGAGGAACCTTCTTGCCTGACAACCTTTGAACTGGGACACTGACTGGTTTTTCTTCTGCCATTGGATTTGCAATGAAACATTGACTCTTCCTGGGTCTCCAGATTGCCGACTCACCCTGCAGATCTTGGGACTTGACAGCCTTCATAACTGCATGAGCCAATTCCTTATAACCAGTTCTGTATTTTACATAATACACACACACATATTTATCTTTAAGCTTTTACACACGCTGTTACTCTGGCTTGAATAATTAAGGAGTCCTAAACTGTATGCCACAGAGATGATTCTATTTCTCCAACTGAGGCTATAAAAACTTGATGTTCAAACACCCATTATATAGCTGTCACCATGTTCAAAAGTCTATGGGAGTACAGATCCTTGTATTAGGTAGAAGAAAGATAGTGTAGCACTAAAAGGTAATCGTCTCTGTACTCTGGAAGCTCAGATATTTGGTAAAGAATGAAGTTCACCTGTGGAAGTGAGGAGAGAAAATCCATGAAGATTTGTTTAACTTTTAGACTACAGGAAAATAAAAATAAGTGGAATTTAGAATATCACAATGTGTAAGTATGAAGTGCAGAAGAGACTGAAGTAGTCAACAGAATGGGTCAGAAGAGTTGACTTAAGTCAAATCATGAAGGCATAAAGGGACCTGAGTGAGTGCTTGTGATGAGGAGAGGAAGAAGAATTTAAATAAAAGAAATAGAAGACTAAAAATTAGAAGTGAGTAATTTATACACAATGTTCAATAAGCTGTAGTGTGGCTCGAGCTGTGTAAGATGGTTTTATATTTCAAATGTCACTGAATTCAATGTATATTATAAAATTATAACTAGGTAATTAACTTCATAATTGTATAAATATTTTCAGATAAAGGCTGCAAGGTAGTGAGTTTATTTCAATTAGAAATAGGCCAACCAGCTAGTGAGCTGATTAAATGAAACTATTAAGTAGATAATAATAGAGGAGTAATAGAGATATAAGAACAATCATGGAGGCTTCCTCAAATGACTGAGATTGGGGCTTACTAGAGGAAGCAGTAGGCCTTATCTGAAGGACTAGAGATGATAAAATGAGCAAAAGGGAAAATTAGAGGACATATACATCTATGTTATTTGGTTTTGATTTTCTTAATTTCTGAGAACGTATTTTATGTGAAATAATTCTTACAACAAGATGAGAAAGAAGCGGGTAGAGGAAATACCCACGATGTTGCTGGAAACATAAAGTACCTTCTCCTGCAGATGAACAGAAAGGAAAGAATTGGAAATGGTGGGTCAATCACAGGACATTTACAAATTAGAGTAGTTGCCAAGGGTTTAACAAGATAGTGCTGTTCCTTACAACCATGAAATTAGGGAGGGAAGACATTAAAGAGAAAGTTATTATTTTAACAAAACACAGATCTTCAATCAAGCATGTCCACAATACTCTGTCAACCACTTGAGAAAAGCACAGGATGACTCCTAGGTAGAGATTAGGATATATATGTTTAAAGTGGAAATAATCAGGGAAGAAGAAAATAATTTAAATGCTGGAAGGTATAAAAATAAAAGGATTTCTCATTGGTTAGAAAAAATGTGTGGAATCCTACGCATTGGCGTGGAAATTGCCAATCGTAATTTTTTTTTTTGTAATAATTGGTAGGCACATTTTGATTGAGTTAATTGTGCAACCAAGGCAATAGAGTAGGTTCTTATAATCACACATGACACTTTGAAACACTTAGAAAAGTGATGTGTAAATGATTTCTACTGAAGAAGACAATAACTTTCCATTCACATCAGGTTAAATTAGTTGAGCGCCGTCATTCTCCCTTTGATACTGTAATAATTAATATTTCTAAGTCATCTAATTGGGATAAGAGACAAGAAGCCTGGGAGAGCAAGCAGTCTAGCCTGTCACATGAAGCAAACCGAGTTTTACTTTTAATTTCTACTTTCTCTTACAGCAAAATCTGTAATGCAATTCATCTCGTTCCATGAAATAATAATAAAAGTCATAGGATTTTGAAATCTGTTAGTAACATTTTGAAACTGTATCCTAAGCCCCAGCATGCTTATAAGTAGGTACTTTGAGACAACTCAGGGAATACAACCATTTCGGATTTATTTAATTGGCTTTCAGACTTTCCCATGTAAATAAGCCAGCATGCAATTAGTCAGCGGCAAGTTTTCACAATAGTTTAATCGGTAACGTGAAGGCGTCAGCTTAAAGCTCATGACAGCAAGAGCTGCAGCTGTCTCTTTTCTGGCTTGTTTGTTATTCATCATCACACCTACCATAGATTCTTTAAGTCACACTTCTTTTCCCATTTGCTAACTTAATGAGCCCAAGAAAACGAAAAAGAGATGGTTTTAAAAATCCCGTCTGAAGGTCCTTTGAGATTCAGAGTTACATTTCATAGAGCCAGGACTCTGAGTAATCTAAAATAAGAGCTGGCAACAGAGGCTTGCCAGCTGTTACCCATTTACCAACCCAGCTACATTTTCCCCGCTCTGGGCCGAATCATTATAAAGAGCTACTCTTAACCTTATTTGGATTAAAATTCATACCATTCACACAACAGGATTTCTTTTAAATTTTTGCACGTTTATTTTTTTTATCGAATATTTATAGTAAATCCAGATAGCTCTCCTGTCCTATCATATATAGGGACTATTAGGAAAACAAATAATAAAGTTTGTTCTATTTGCTTGTCAGATGAGATAAAATTTAATCAGTCTTTGTGACAAAAAGCAACCTATTAATTAGGAGTTATGGCAAATTGTACTTTTTTTTTATGTCAGTCACGTTGCTCTAAAAAATTGTAAAATATCAAAAGTGTGTTGGGGTCCCCAAGAGACCATTCCATGTTGAAGGAGTTTCTAAAAGGATTCACAGGATTCAGCACATAGTTGTGCTCACAGCTGAGACTTACAATAGCAACGTAGTAAGAGTATACAGACGATCATAATGGAGAAAGGCACAGGCAGGGTCCAGAAGAATCCATGTACAGGCTTCCTTACGCTCACCTCTGCCTAGGAGAGTTCCTAAAGAGAATGCTCTTCCCCAGTAAAGAAACACAGCAACATGTGTTCTGTTCCTACTCAAGGGAGCTCACTAGAGATTCAGCGTCCAAAGTGTGCACTGAGGGCTGGTCATGTAGGCACCCTCTGCTTAGCATATACCAGACCAACAGAAGAAAAGCAGGTTTTCAGCATCAACTACCTTGTGTTGCAGTCTGGGCACAGTGAACTGTCCTTACCAGTTAGGAAATGGTAGGTAAATTCCCAAAACTCAAATTAGCCAAGCGCCAGTCTTGCAAACTGGACTTTCTTACGGCTACATTAACCCTTTTCTTCACAAAAGGGCATTATTCTAATTTATAAAAGAAATCATTTAAATTCAGAGAGGAAGGAAAATATTTCTAACTGGATTTTTAAACGATTAAAGCATTTCAGGAAAATCTGAATGAGGAGCATATCAGCTTTAAACACAAAGTAAAAGAGAAGATCCTAGCACAAAGGAGCCATTTTCTTCTTATTGAAAACACTCTGAAAGAATTATGAGCTCTTGGAGATAACTGAGTAAATTCAGCAGTATTTTCTAAATTTTCTTCTGGAATGCTATGGGTTGATGCCTTTTCTCCACTGCCCACTGTAAGATTAGAGCATTTATAAATGGAATGTCTCGTTATTTTGGTCATCTATTAACTTAAATTTGAATATAGAGACTGAAATATTCTTATTCTATTGTGTTTCGTGTTTAATTATCTTACTCAATGCCAAAGTTCAGCAAAATGCCTCTTTGAGAATCAGCTTGACATTTTCATATGTCACAAAATATTTAAATGGTTTACTATTCCAAAGGCAATTTAGGTGTCATGAAAACTTACTTAGGTTTAGTAATATGTTTAAAATAATGAGGTGTGCAAACTTGAATAGCTATAAGTGGTCTTAAGGCCATAGCCAACATTATTAAAATAGATTAGGGAATTTTTTTGTTGTATTTTAAGGCCTTATAAATGAAAAAGCATCCACAATCTGAAACCTCAAGAGTGTCAGAACAATATACTAATATATTTCAAAGCTCTTGTGAACATTTGCAGAGATTTATTTAATTGTGCCCAGCATTATCCTCCCTGTTTTGATAAGCTAGAAATCAGATTTGCTGTCTCAGAGGACAATGCCTGAACCAAAGGCCCTCATGGCACAAGGACACACAGTCTTGCCCTTGAAATAAGATGCCACTATATTAAAGAGAAATGGATAAACCCTGGAAGAATGAGTATTTACCACAAGGAGACTCTGTAAACCCTAAGATCGTTTTAAGCTAAAGGAGACTAAGATAATGTCAATCGGCAAATTTAAATCTCCTCCTCTCCATCTACTCCCCATCTAATTAGTCAGAGGGAACAGGGGCTTGAGGGCAACATTACCTCAGTCACAGAAGATTAGAAATTACAATTCCTTTTGTGTATCTGACTTTTATTGCATATGTAGTTGCCCCTATGGCACCGTCAATGAATAAATCAGTCCACACTATCATATGGCATTACCCATTATAAAAGGTGACTTGGTTTTATAAATCAGCCCCTGCACTGTGGAGGCTGTGTTCTTGGACTTTTAATTTAGGGTCATTCTTCAAGTTTCTAAATATGTTTGCTATCTTTCTCCCAATTGGTAGTCACAACTTCTTGGGAAGACTGAACACTGAGATCTTGTCCTAATACAATGGAGCTTGTGTATTAATCAGCCCACCTAATTTGAGACGATCCATCTAGCCAATTTTCTTGATGTGGTACCACTTAACATGTAACTGTATGTATACAGATCATTTCCTCCAGATCATATAGCACAGTATTTATTATATAGGAAAGGCTTAATGAATATTTATGAAAGAAAATTATTGAAGAAATAAAATTTAACATATATCAATATATGGTGTTGCATTAGTGTGATCACGTGTGTGTGTGTGTGTGCGTGTGTGCGTGTGTTTGCTTAAAAACAGACAGATCTAGGTTTGAATTCATGCTCTGTTATCTTATAGGTTTATGGGGCTAGGACAATTTAAAATGATAATAGTATAAAAACCTTTCTACCGCATGTAGTAACTGCCAGGCACTCTTCTAATTACTTTGTATATTTTAGCACATTAATCCTCACAACCCTAAGAATATATACTACTATTTTCCCCATTTTCAGTTAAGAAAACCAAGGCACAGAGAAGTGAAGCAAATCATCCAATATCACACAGCTAGCACATGACAGAGCCAGACTTAATGCTACGCAGTCTGGCTCCAGAGACTGCTTGTGGTCATTTTGTATTATTATTTCTTTATATGTTGCTTAACTTTCCTTCGTCTCTGTTTTTCTACTGCCAAAAACAGGTTGATAATACTTCTACATATTTTTGTAAAGAATAGATCTAATTTTAAAAGAAGCAAAATGCCTAAAAGTATTGGTGTAAAGCAGGAACTTAATACATGAGATCTCCCTTCCTCCTTATCTTTGGTGGCTCCCCCAACCAACAATAGATCAGTAAACCTTTAGAAATCCTAGTCAATAACCCCAAGAGGCTCACTTTCTCTAGGTTAAAAGGCCCCATGTCCTTTAAAAATTCCTCATAAGAGTCAAAGAAAGCTTTCTTAAAAATGAACAGACATTTCAATTTCATAAATTTCATAAATGTGTTAAAGGATAAGAATTTCAGATATTAGGTTCTTCATGCCTTGGCATCAGCACCCTTTTCACCAATAACACTACCTTGAGCCTCCCCACACCTCCATCCCAACACACATTCTTCCTGTGACCATCGCCCTATTACACAAGTGGCACACATTGGCTTGAGGATGATTAACACAGATGAGTGAAGAATCAAAGGAGATTCTTGGCTTTAGCTCCAAACAAGTTATTGGGTCATCATTGTGAAAGCCAAGGCTTCTAGTTCAGAAGGTCTGAGTATTTTGGAACTCAAAAGACAAATCTAGATAGGTGACCATGTTTAACATAAATTGTAGATCATTTAACAAATAGACTGAAAAGAAAAAAATATGAAAAGCTTCATAACCCAACTCGTGCAAACAAGACAGAGGTGGCCTGGGAGGGAGGAAAGACAGCTGAGAAACCTCCAAACTCCTGAGACAGGGTCAGATTCTCTGCAGTGTGAGGCTGAGGACAATAGATTACATATGGGGGATGATTTCCAATAATCCAGCCAGACATGTTTGGGGCTATCAAAGAGGAGAGTTAAAGGTCAAGACATAACAAATGCTTTAAAAATGCCGTGTGCTCCAGTATGAGTGACAGCAAGCAGGTAGAAATGCCCAAAATACGTCTGGGAGTGAGGACCTGAGACAGAAAAGCACAACCTCACCCTGGTTCTCAGCAGCTCAGGTGAGCCTCTGACAGTTTTCTGAGCTCCCTAGGGGAGTTTAGAAGGGGCTGTTAGCAAACTATTGATTCCAGGTGAACCTGATAATTAATGGGAGAATAAAGGCAGCAGGAAGCAGGGAAGAAACAGACCTACATGGATCTGGTCCTGGGCATCCCCAGGACTGTGAGATCTCAGGGAATACAGTGGAAATAGACCAACCACAAAATCACCCCTTGCCAGCCCATGTCAGAAAACAGCTAAAGCCCAAATGTCCCCTCCCCACAGAAGCCCCGATACCTGTGTGCACCTGAATCCCCAGAAGAGGATCATGAGCTCTTTGTTAACCAAGTTAAAGATCTGAAATGAAAGAACTCACCATACGGACCAAATTTACAGGTTTACTTAAAAATAAGTGCTTTTCACCATCAGGGGGCAAGGAGACTTACACGAGGAATACGTTTTATTTATAAAAAAATAAATTTGTATAGAAGCAAGCTGTGACCTGTGAAAATACATGTGGACTCTAGTCTGAAGAAGACAGAGGTAGCAAACGTATTTGTGAAAGATAGCGTCAACTGATTAGCACAATTGATGACACTTGAGTCTTCTGTCCTCGTTCCTAAAACCATTAGCTTCACTCTTGAGGTCACTGACACCTTTCTTTCACCCCTAATGACTGTGGGCATCTGCTTCTCTCTGAAGCACTCAGCCTTTCGGCTCAGTTCCTCCCCCTGAGCTTCATCTATTTTCCATGATATTCCGCTGACTACTCTTGTCCCCTTGACCACCCCCGGAAAGGTGTCTTATCCTCCTTCCACTTGTTTACTTCAAGCGATTCTCAAGACATTCCCATCACATTTCTCTGTCTTTGATACATTAATTACTCTCGGCCATTAGTATCACCACCAGCAATGTTCCCTCCACAAACAGCTTCAAACTCTTCCAAGGTGAATGTGCAAATTTCCATTTGCCCCAATCTGCACTGGAATTCCCTTAGATCTTTGCCTCTAACTTTCTTACAGCACTTATTATAATTTTTTATTGTTATACATATTATTCGTTCGTTTTATCATCTATGCTAGAGCCTACACTTATATATTACAAAGTAAACATCAAATTTATCTCCCTGTTTTCCTCATCTCCCAAATCTTCCCCAAGATATAATCAAACACACCATTTAGTACATGTTAGTCATTTAAGATTTATTGAGTAAATCAACTTATTGGGAATTAAAGAGCCAGTGTGGAATTAGTTGTATTGGTAACATCTGTGAAAAAAGTGTGCAACTACATATTCAAGACTTCAGATTTTTCTAGCATATGCAGTAGTTAACCTTAGTTTCTAGAGCCAGAGTGAGTTTGCATTTCAGCTTCTCCTTAAAAGCTATGTGAGTGTAAGTAAATTACTTATTCTCACAATGCTTTAGCTTTCTCATCTGTTAAATGGGAATAATGATGTCCACTTCATGGGATTTTTTAGACAATGTTAAGTGCCTGTAGAGCAAAGACTGTCCGGAACATAGTCACACTAAAATAGATACACTATAAATATTTTGTGAATTAATAAAAATACCCATTCCTTAAATCTTTCCCTTCATAAGCAACTCAATTTTGAACTCACCTGAAAGGCATCTCTGAAAGCTTGCTTTCCAGATATTAAAAAGGTATTAAAATTGGAAGCAATTAAACTTGCTTTGCTTTTAAAGCTCTGAAATAAGGTTAAATTTTCCAGGAGAAAATGGCTCAGCATACAGATGAGAGATGGCAAATACTGATGTCATTATCCCACTTCCTTTGCCATATCAGACATTACTCATTAATCACAGCATTGCTTCCTGCTTAGTCCAGATGTGGCCTTAGACTCATTCTTAACACAATAGTCCTGGGTAATCTCTACGAGTCATTCTAAAGACAAAACTAAATTGTGACTGGTCTGCTGCTTTCTTTAGTGTAAGGAAGGAAAGGCAATCACCAACTTGTTATCATAAGTAATTATATTTTTAACTAGAATACTGTTTATGAGATATTTAAGTGTGATTGACTTTCAACTCTTCTCTATGAAATTATTGTGACTTCTGTTTCTTTCCACCTAAGGGCTGAGGCAATCTACTCTGTTCCCTCACTCTCAGAAAAGAAGTTATGTGGTATGCAGAATTCTGAGATGACCTCCAACATTCCTGCCTCCTTATGTACATGCCCTGTATAATTTTCTTCCCTGGAGTGGGGGTGAGATTTGTGACTATAAGTGTCATTACTGAGATTAGGTAAGGTTATAAGACAAAGATGAAGGGATTTTACAAATAATTTTTTAAGAAAAACTCAAGAACAAGTATAACTATTATTATGAATAATAGCAAATAGGTAAAATTAATCAAGCAAAGTGAATCCTGAATTCTATATAAATCCATAGACATGCAATCCTTGTTGCTGTCTTGGGATGGCTGTCTAACTTCAGTGTTGGCGCTTCTCATCCTGGAGGAGTCTTTGAGTATGTAGATAGAGGTAGATGCCTATTTACAGGTCTCTTTCAATGAGGTTGGAGAGTGTCTTTTATTTTATGTCTTTTTAAATAAACAAAATCTCCAGGGTGGTCAATGATCTTTAAAGTCTTTGTTACCTGGAAGTTCACTGTGAAACTTCCAGTTACCAACTTAGCATTTTCTTGAGGTGACTCTATCAAGTCTTAGCAAGTCTCCTTCCGATAATGTCAGATCACAAGTTCCTTCATTTAAGTCCAGCACTGTGACCCATAAAGAAATGCAGGAAACAGAAAAACGGGGAGCCAGGGAGCAGAGACAAACCAAGCGGCCATCCGGGGTTTTTCACAGCCCTGACTATGTATTTAATTTACAACCATCATACAATATGCCCTAGAAGCTTTCCTCATTTGTTTTACAAGGCTTCCCATACAATCTCAAATCTTTTGAGGTGTTCCAGAGGCCTTTTTGAAATATCACAAAGTTGTTCTTACATACATTGAGATTTTAATCCTTAAAACCTCAATGTCTAATGAAAGCTAAAAGTAACCATTAACATTTTTTTGTCTTGGACATTTTATAACCTCTAGCAACATTTTTCAAAGACATAAAAGTCAATTTTTAACATGGATTTTTTTAAAAAAACAGGCAATATATAGATATGTCTGTTTTGCTTAAACCAACAAACTTAAGCTAAATTTTATTTACTAAAAACTAATTTAGAGCACATGAACTTAAAAAGCATTTGAGTTAGTTTCTATATTTTTTTGAATTTTATGATACCCAATTCTTACAAGCACTTGCATTTGAATTAATCTTAACACTATTTGAAGGTAGAAAAGGGTCTCATATTTACAACATACATAAACAAATATAAACATACACAGGCAGACACAAATAGAGAATAGTTGGATCCAAATTTTGTTTCAGAGGAATTTACAGTTTATACCTGTCCTTGAAAAGTCAAATTCCAAATATCTTCCCCTTTTAAAATAAGAGCAGCTGCTAATTGATCTATTTACTTAAATTTTTTTCTTGAAGCTTCCAGAGACCAATTACATGTTTTCTATTCTTTCTGCCTAATTTTATAACTGGCTTTTTCTAATTCTGCACACAAAAGATTGATTTAAAAGTATCAAAGGATACTCATCTTGGCCATCTTAGTACTCATGGGGCTGTGGTGGGGCTTATTGGCCTAAAAAAGCACTATTTCCATGTTAATTTTGAGATCTATAGATTCTGAAAAACTTCTAGAAAAAATTAGCCTTTATGGACATGTCTCCAGGTGTGTCAAATGTGATGAAGATCCCTATAGGACGCTTTACACCCAGGAGGAAATTCCTCCTCAGGCAAACCCACAAAGAATATCCAAACGAGGGTCAATGAGAGCTCACGAGACTCTGTCAGGACCGCAACACTTTCCAAGGCATGTGCCCCTTTCCGGGGTCCCTTTTTTAGGGTAAACCCCTTCCAGGGTGCCCTGCCCTATGCTTTCTCTAAAGAGAGTTCAGTATCTCATTTAACCAGCAAAGACTTTCAGTAAGCAATTCAATGAAAAGGCCACAGTTAAAAGCAGCGACCCATTTTTGTTTTCTTTTCCCTGGGTTGTCTCAACACTTATCTACTTCAAAGATTTCCTAAGGACAGCTCAAATAAATTCAAGGCCTCCTTCTTCAAGCCAGGAGGCCCAGAAGGCTGAGAGAAACTCACAGAAGTTCGCCCCATGTGGAGTGGGGAGCCAGAGGGCACAATGGGCTTGTGCTGGTACTGAGCATTAGGTGCATGTCTGCAGGGGGTCCTGGGTGGGCTTCTTTGGAATCCTTCAGACTATTCCAAGTAAATGTTGTTGTAAGAAAAGCCCAAACCTGTAGAGAATTTTTATGAGTTTATTTGAGCCAAACTGACAACATGTGTCAGGGAGCAAGATCTCAAATGCTCCTGCAGATGTTATTAAAGTCCGTAATCAACTGAGTTTTAAGTTCATCATCATGGGTGGGCCTGATCTAACCATATGAGCATTTAAAAAATGAAGAAGTTGGAGACTTGAAACCGTAGAAGAAGCTCTCATGTCGGCCTTGAAAAAGAAAACTGCCCTATTATAGATAAGACCACCTGCCAGAGATTGGTAGGCATCCTCTGAGCTGAGGGATTCAGTCTTAAAGGAACTGAATTCTGCCGATTGGTCAGCTTAGAAGAGGACACTGAACCCCAACTGAAATGCAGGACAGCCAACGCCTTCATTGCAGACTCATACGGTTCGGAGAAGAGAATCTGCCTAAGCCACACTGTACCCTTAACCCATGGAAACTGTGAGATAATAAACTTGTGTTGCTTTTAGTCACTAAGTTTGTGGTAATTTGGTAGGCAGCAGTAGAACCCTAATACAATGCCTTAAACAGTTCTTCTGTATACATTGTGGGCTTTGTTTCAGTCTATGTAAATGTTTACTTTCTACTTAACCTTTAAATAGTCTAAATCATAGCAAATCACCTTTCCTAAATGAAATTTTCATATTTTACCGCCCATGGCAGAAAGAACAATAGTGAAATTCTTTGAAATGATTTCAGTTCCCTAAAATATTGATCTGATTGCCTCTTGATGTGGTCTCCAAAATCCCAAATATAAATTGACTCTGACTCCTGCCAAACTTCTCTCTCATAAAAATTTAACTGTTAATCCTATAATTTTATCTAATGGAAAAAGAAAAGTGAGACACTCCAAAATTTTTTGTTTGAAAAAAAAAAATTCTCTCCCCCAGCCAGAATGATTTAAAGTTTAATCTCTGAGAATTAGCACCACTCACTTCACCAATCTGGCTTAGGCCAGATTGCCATCTCTCATTCTCCTCTAGCATTCTGATCCTGACAAGATTTTTAAAAATGTATTCTAATTCTCACGAGATTTTCTCTTGGGGTCAATTTCTCATAACATCCTAAATTAAGATTTTAGGTCAATTCTTTCATAAAAACATAGAGAGACCACGCTTAGAATTATAGGGACACAATCATAGACTTGACTCAAGAAACAACCCTATCTCATTCATGGATCTCATCTCTGAAGTATCTGTTTTAAACATTACTGTTCTCTGGGGATTCACTGCTCCCATGTCACTCAATCTCTTCCAGTTTTAGATGGCAATTATGCATGTTACTAAAAGTTATTCCTTTAAAAGTTCCTAGTCTAACTAAAAAGAATTTCATGTTTAGCAATTAATTGTAATATTGGCAAAGATATAGGGCATAGAAACTCATTTTCTTATCTATTTCCACAAGAAAAACAAATTCAGCATTTTTGACCACTGCTTTGATTTCTGTTTTCCCACATGGCATCATTCTAAGACATTGTGTTAGCCATTCCCATGCCCACAACAGGGCAAAAATAGGAATACTGTGGGTTAATAAGTAATCCAGTAACACAGCAAGCTGCTATAGTATAATAATAGGCTAATTAAATACTTTCCCAAGGGTTAAACCAATAGATGATGAATCTATATAGGGTAAGTGTTAACTAAAATTTCTAAATTCTGTGATAAAAATACCTACACCAATGAAAACATGGGACACTGAAGGCTACTTCCATACACCAGGCAACCTAACTTTTTAAAGGACAGTCCAAAGTGAGAGAGGCAAGAGCACATCCGTCACATCCTCTTGATAATAATTCCTGTAAATAATATCTGTTTAACATCTGTTATGCTCAGGGGAATATACTTGGTACCTTATGGAATGCAAGCACTTACATACAACATGGGAGATGAAGTGTGATTATACATAAATAGTTTAATAAAAATAAAATTGATGTATCAACCCAACACAAGACAGCATTATGAAAGAGGTCACTGTGCAGTACATGATTGTTTCGTTCATTCCAACAATGTTTATTGGGTGTCCATTGTCTCCTTCTCTGAAGGGGTTTTAAGATGTTCAAGGTAGTCCTAGTCCTCCAGCTCTCCAAGTGACAGTGGTGTGGTTCTGGTCAGCAGCATTCAGTGTTGAGTGTTTCTCATTAGCATGATTGCATATTATTTTGTATAATGTTCATTTGAGTATGTGTTACTTTTCATCCCTGCTATAAGGCTAGCCCTATTTTTCTTTTTAGCTCTTTCATTCTTATCATTTGTGAGAATACAGATACTTTTGATTGGCTAGTTTTATTGTCATCAACTGAGGTACACATACACCTTATGTTCAGTTAAGAGCATAGCCACTACTTATTGAATGCCAAGCACTTAACACTTATCATCTTTATTTCTTATTACAACCCTGAAAGGTGAATATCATGATTGCCATTTTACAAGTTATGAGAAAAAGGTTCAGAAAGATAAATGACTTACTCAAGTTTAGAAAGGAGCACTAAATTTGGAACAAGTTAACCCGAATTATAACCTTGTGAGCTGTCTAATTATGAGTGAATGACTTACTTTCTGTATTTCTTGACTTCTTCTTATGTAAAAGAATGAATGACTTACTTTCTCTGTTTCTCAATTTCTTTTTCTGTAAAAGAGAGGTAAAAAGTACCTATCTCTTTGTGTTGTTGTGTGAATAAAATGAGATATTAGACATGAAATTATAAAACATCGTCATCCAAATGTAAGCGTTGCTATTGTAACTCCTACATAACTAACACATTAGATTTTTTAAGTCCTGTACATTGTGCATTATTTCAAACAACAAGATTAAAAATATCTCTGTAGCAACTCATTAATCTACTTAATGATATATTAATGCTTTAATTCAATTTACTTCCATGGCTCAAAAGAACAAAAAGAGTGTCATTTTAAAATATTCTGTTGCAAAATAAGAATTGATCAGTCCCTGGAAACAAACAAACAAAAGCAATTGACATCAAAGTCCAGATTACCTTTTTGTACATCTCCTTGCTTGTGCCTCAAAGATGTAATAGAACTAGGATAGATCCATTAAAGGACATTAAACTTTAAAAAACACACATTCAGTGAGCACTACATGCCAAACATTAAAGTAGGTGTTAAGGAAACTGAGGTAAATAAGGCCGAGTCCCCGACATAAGCTAGATCCTGCCTTAAAGTAAGCTGCTCTCCTTGAAGAATGGATACTCTAGTGCTAAGTCTCCATATACAGTAAGAATAAGAAAATCAGAAAGTTGCCTTATGGCTTCTATATCATACGATGGTTGTATTATTAGTCTACTTTATGTAATGAACCCAAACTGATAGAATCTATTTCTCTCATTGGCTGTATTTTTTAAAAAATAACTATATAAGGAGATTTTAGAAAACTCATAAATAATAAACGAGAACTAGGCTGTAAAACATGTTAGTGTATATCACTTAGCTTTTGAGAGCAATGTCCTGGAGTCTGTTTTTCTACAAGTCCCAGTTCTACTGTCAGTAACAAAGCACTGTCTTGACCAAAGCAAAAGAATAATGATATAATTCTTTAAATTGCATATTATCTTTAGTTATGAGTGACATTAGGAGGCTTAGCTAAGTTATTTCTCTCCATTTCAAAATCAAAGAGAAGTAAAAAAAAATCCAAAACCTTTCCGTATTAAAGAGGTCTCCAAAAACACCTCAGAAAATAAGGCAATAGTTTAAGAAGTCCAATGATCGGTGGTGTAATTGCCCATGCTTACACCTGGAGGTACGGTAGGCTAAACCAGCTGGAAGAAGAGGGTGAAGTTTAACAATGGTATATCCTACCAAACAAAAACAGATTTGTCAAGAAGAGATTATTTGCATCATTGATTTAAACTTCTAAACTGCTATTTTTTTAGTTGTGTATTTTGGTCAGATTTTGGACAGTGTTATGCCCTGTGGTCAACAAGCTAACAATTGCACAACTCCAGGGGTCACCAATTACATACATGGACAATAATGTAAATGTCACCCCTTAAAGTTACGTTACGTAGTAGACCTATTCTATGTGTAAGAGGGTGGGAGAGGAGTGAGTGGTGTATGAGAGGAGAAAGGCCAGCAGACAAGCACCATCCAGCATCCTTGACTTGAGCGCTTAATCTGGAACTATACCAGGTATCTACATATACCCCCAAGTCCCTATGGGAGGTGTATGTAGGTACCTGGTATAGTTTTCAAACATATACCCCCAAATACAATATTTATTTTGTGTCACTTTCCATGGCATTATGTTAGCATCATTATAAAAATCATTTAAAATTAAAATATTTCATCTTAACATTTTAATTTCTTAGATTTAAATTAATTTGAAAATACATACCCTTAAAATGTGGAGCATCTATAGAACACATTCAAAATGTTCTTCAGATGCATGCTGAAAATTCTTCCTTACATGCTGTTCTGCTTATTTTGAAACAACTTTTGAAAGGTTTTTTAGCTTTAAAGAAATCTGTCATGCTGGTATTACACCACATTTGTTATATTAGATCACACATTTGTATTTCTGGAAACTCCAAAAGTTAAATCAAATACATCTTACCTAAACAAACAAGTCAAACACTGTCGTTTCCATCTTGACCAGGACATATACCTGTTCAGTTCAACACACACACACACACACACACACACACACACACACACACACACACACACACATGAGTGTTGAATTCTATAAAGTAATATGCTTTTTCATAGTAAAAATTGAAGTGAAGAATGTTCAGCAAAAGGAGACCCTGTGTCATAGTTTTCTTAAATGTAAGATGCTAAACTCATGAATTACTCCAAATAAAAAAATAAATAAATCAAACACAATCTAAAACACATTACAATCACTGATTTTTAATTAAAAGACAACCAATTATATTCTTGTAATTGGTGTGATGATATAATTTTATATACACTTTGCAAAGCAACAAGATCCAAGACCTTGGCAAGATAAACATTCTGACTAAAACAACCATTTTACTCAGTGTGTTTTAGATTCTTTCAGTTGCTGGGATATGAGAGGGAAAGAAATAGTCCCCAATACTCTTGTCCCTGCCCCTTCTTTCCTCTTCTCTCCAACAAGGTTAATCAGAATCATGCAGATCACATAGGTTGAAAAACTTCCTTATCACTGCCTGACGATCACTGTTCCAGCTGGGACAATGAGGGTTCATCCAGAAGTACTGCTTCCTCTTGCCTATTGACAGGAAACCCTGCCTATGACGGAGCTGCACAAGTCTTGATCAGTGCCTGGCGGTGCAGCAGCTGGAGACTTAGGAGGAAAAACAATTTCTAAACATGATATTTGTGCAATAAAGAATCAGGTGATGGAGATGAGAGGGTTAATTGAGTATTTTAATCTTCCCCAAGTCATATAGAGAATTGTGATATTAACCAAAGAACTTACATAAAATAAGTTCATAAATTTTCTGTCTGAGACAACTTGGAACTCAGAAATGTAGCATGTAAAGAGCTCATGATACATATATTGAAATGGAGTAGCTCTTCCAAAGGATCTTCTAAAAATAGGTTTTAAATACTTGAATTCTTATGTTTAAGTTTCTGAAAATTGTTCTTAAAAAATGTGTACCAAACTATCTTAAAAACATTACCAAGTAACACTTAAAATGAAAAGCACCAGCAATTGAAGAACCCAATCTTATTTTCATGTATTACTTTTTACCTAAATTGCCTGAAAAGAATGCACAAATTATGGGCCTTGCTATTTAGATCCCTGATTGGAGACATTAGAGGAAGAAAATGAGCCATACCTTTGATGTGCTTAAATTGAGAAGCTGGTGAGAGAACATGGATGGAAATGTCTACCAGGTAGCTGGGAATTTGGATCCCAATTTCAAGAAGCAGGTCAAGGCTACTGAGCAGGAAAAAACACCAAGTGAGAGGAAAGATGAGAAGGTTGAAAGCAAAGCCTCAAAAAAAGCCTGCATTTAGGGAACAAAGGAAAAAATAAATAATTTTACTTAATGTCCATCTATATAAAAAGGAAAAACAAAAAAATCCAATAAACTTAGAGGTAGGGAAGTGATCAAGACTCATATGCTGCAGAGAAGTCAAACAAGAAAAGAACTCTGAACAGGTCATCAAAACTGGCAAACTGACAGTTTTGACATTTGAGAAAACCATTTTGGTAGACTGTTGACAGCAGAAATTCGATCGCCAGAAGAACCAGATTGCAGTAAGTGGTAAGGCAATGGAAGGAATATGAACAGATAATTCTTTCCAAAAATGATGGGGAAAAGGAAGAGACAGAACCTCAAGAAGGAAGAAAGCTGAGGAACAGCTTCTCGCTTTTGAAAAGGGAAAGCTCAAGTGCTGGGAGTTTTAACAGAGATGAGAAGGGATAGGGATCCTTTATTCTTGAGGAAACAAACAAAAAAACAATTAAAAAAATAAAAATTCTGAAGAACTGAAAATTAATGTCAGGCCATTATTTAGCATTCTCAAGTGTGCCACACTGGTCAGCATTTTGGGATTCCCAGCCCTTCTGCGACAGCCGTGGGCTTAAGCCTATGATTCAGGCAGTTTGCAGTTTGTTTGCTTTTTCTTTGGTGGGAAACTCTGAACATCCTGTGGTAAACCAAAGGCATCCCTGTCCTCTCATATTCTCTCTTCCCTCCAGCACCCCACACCCTCACCCCACCTCTCCTTTTTTATATCTCAAACTGAGTTTGTTTTGGCAATTCGAACCTAGCAAATTAAGATTATTAAAACAAGCTAGGAAAACATCTCTGGCAAGTAAGGTGGGATTCATTCTACTGGAAACAGCAGCCAAATTTAAAAAGAGAGGAACAAGGAAGGTTTCAGAGGGAATGGAGATAAACTTGATTACTGAGAGCCTACCTGGTGGTCCATTTTCCTGGGTGGAGAAGTTGGCCCAGACTTGCAGAGTTGGCTGAAGCATAGAAAGCAGTAGAGACAATCAGCTAAATCACTGGAGGAGAGAATGCTTCCCAGGTTTAGGCCAAAGACCCTACTGACATTAATACCTCTTACTCAAAAGAAAAAAAAAGTAAAATCTAAACATAGAGTTAGGTGAGGTTAGATGCATGTGGGGAATAATGCACTTTCTCAGAAATAGCACACACGTTGGGAATTCCATGTCCATGTACATTATCTTCTTTCAGCTACAAGACCTTTCCCTGCCATCCTTTCCTGCTGAAATCTATAAAATGGATTGTTATTTAACTTCAAAAAAGGAAACACTGCCACTTGTGACATCATTGATAAACCTGGAGGTCATTATGCTAAGTGAAATAAGCTTTAAAAAGCAAAATATTTCATATCATTTATATGTGAAATTGGAATCTTAAAAAAAAGTCAGGCTCATAGAACAGGGAGTAGTATGGTGGTTGTCAAGGGCTGGGGCATGGGGAAAATAGACTGAAGCTGGTTAAAAGGTACAAACTTTTAGTTATAAGGTGAACAAGGTCTGAAGTCTAATGTCATAGTGACTATAGTTGGTGATATTGTATTGTATAATTTAATTTGCTAAGAGAGTAAAACTTACCAAAAAGGAAGGAAGGAAGGAAGGAAGGAAAGAAGGAAGGAAGGAAGGAAGGAAGGAAGGAAGGAAGGAAGGAAGGAAGGAAGGAAGGAAGGGAGAGAGAGAGGAGAGAAGAGAATATATGCGATGTGATGAATGTGTTAATTAACTTGATTGCTGGAATCCTCTCACAAGGTATATATACAATCGTCATATTGTACATTTTAAATATATTATGATTTTATTTATCAATTTGCCTCAACAAAGCTGAAAAAATAAAATAAATTGCATCTGTAAATTTTTGTGGTACAAGGTGACATAGTCGCAGATTCCAAGGAGTAGGATGTGAAGATGTTTGGATGTGCCATTATTTTACCTTTCACACCATTTAATCCTCATTAGTTTCCACTTGACCAATTATTCAGCTTGAAAAATACTGTATCTAACCCTGTGGAATAGCCTCCTGCTTATACTCTTTCATCAAAAAGAAAGGAGGACCCAAAAGGTACTATCCTGAGAAAGAACAACGCTGCATTTCTAACAAGTAAAACTTATTAAGTATAATGTTTTCTTTTCCTTTTGCCCAGATGCACCATTTCTATGATACAGAATGAAAATGGTTTTAGAAATTCTAGAACTCAACTGGTTTGACAATAGCTGTCTGGGGGTTTTAAATCTTTATATCAATAGTGCTGTTTTAAAAAGTTTGCAAATATTATTAAATATCAGACAAACTACTTGGTAATAGATCTAATGACAGCTATATAAAAACTGTTACATAGCCCACATAACAAAATTTCAACTGCTCCAAAAATACTATGCAATTTTCACTTTTATCCTTAGAAGAATGACTTGAACTCTACAGAATGTGAAAAGAAATTATTTTAAATAAAAAAAAATTTTGTTTTTGTAGAGCAAATTTGCTTCAGGATAATGAATCTGGAAGTTTTCTCTCCTTGAATGATGATAATAGTTTTCCTCAATCTCTTCAAATTTCTCGGTGGAAAGTGGAAAATCTCTGATCCACACCATCTGTTTGTCTCATTCATTGGTGCATTCCAATCTCTGTAACAGAAGGGTCATGACACCCTGCCAATAAAATTCCTGAGATGGTCAAGATACAGAATACTGGCCAAAAAGATCAAGATTTTTCATGGTTAAATTCCTCACACACACACTCTCTCAGAGCACCACTAGCTTCAGTAACAGAAATCAGGTAGAACTGGAAAATGCCACACAGAGAGAGCTTTCAACAATTTATTCCATAAGCAGGCAAATTGCTGATTTGGAATCCCTGACTCATTGACTATGGGATAGAAGTCTGAACTGCCATTTGCGTTCATTTAAATGGCAATTGGCTGATGACAGGTCACATCCCACTTACTGCATTCCTTAAAGGACGGAAATCCAGGCATGCCAGAGAACACCGTCTATGTTGCATTTATAGGGGTCACCTTTTGTACTGAAATGGGACAGGGTCACAAGAGAAGTTTGAGTTTCACACCTACGGTGACTGTTAAGAAGCTTGCTTTCTCAAACAAGAGAACTGACGTGGAACCATTTTCTAAGTCCTTTGTATATGTCAGTTAATTCTGTAAATTACCCTATGAATTCTATGCTACTATCTGACCTACTTCTCAGATGGAGAAATTGAAGCAAAGAGGTTAAAAAGTTTTCCCAGAGTTAGATGTGTTTAGTGAGCTTGGAGCCAGGATACAAACTCAATTAGCTTGTCTTAGATGTCTGCAAGCTCAGCCACTTGGCTTTGCAATATTTATACCACAAAGTTGCTCTTCCTTTATGAAGGAACCATTCTTGACACATCATTGCGTGGATTTTCCAAGGGGTGATATAATGAATTTGAACTGATTTGTCCACCCACACTCAACCCGTCTCCAGGAACAATTTTGCAAGATGGCTAGCCGAATCCGAGTGGAGTCATTGGTTCCAAACCAGAATAAGTTTATTGGCTCATTTGGAGATGAATCTGAAACTTGAATGCATTAACATGATGCTTTAATGAAATAAACTAGTAAGCCATAGACATTGTTACAAATAATTTGTTTGATTGCCTGAAGCCATATTCTGCAAAGGACATAAATAGTTAATGAAAAACAGAAATGTTCTCTATAGTATTCGAGATGAAACCTCTTAGTTGTATTTTCTTTTTTTTTTTCTGGAGCCATTAAATTTCCAATGTTGCTAAGTTCCCAAAATTCAAATTATATTGCCTTCAGGTGGCTCTGATTCCTTCAAAATCCCTAATAAATAGTTCCATAGTTTGTTGTGAAGTCACCTAAAGATTAGAAGAAAGTTTTTCAAGTTGCCACAAATGTTGAGCTCTTCTAGGTAATGTGATTTGCCACAAAAAATCATAAATTCTCTCAAATCAATGAATTGATTCTCCAAATAAACAATTTTGGTTAAAAATAATGGTGTACTGATTTTTTTTAAAGTACTAGTAACTTCTATTAGAAAAGAAAATAAAAGAACTAATGGATTAATGTTTGTCGTATAATCAACTGTTCTTTTTTCTTACTAAAGAGTGAAGCATTGACTCCCCAGTTAACTATTACTTTCAAAAAAAAAACCCTCTTTACCCCTTATTTTTGGGGTTTACCTCACACTCGGGAAGATGCAAACAAAGAAGTTTACATTGAAGAGCATGGAACTCCTCTCATCCTTTCCAAGGAAGTGAACAATGGTGTACCTATGGACATAGACCACTAAGAAGGATGTAACAACCACCTGAGGGCTGTGTGCTTCATAGTTCCTGTGTGTGGAGACTTTCTCTTGAGGCGCATGGGGACTCTGGTATCAAGAGAAACTTTGCATTTGGCTTGTAGTAATAGGCTATTCATTTACATAAATTAGAGACCAAATAAGTCAAAGTTATGATTCCTTTGAAAAACAATTGTAAGAGCTACAGAGACAATAGGAAGAACATAGTTTGTCAATACAGTGGAGACTTTTTCCAAATGATACAGCTATACTTATTGGAAGGATTGGAGATAGAAGTGACAAAAAGAAGTGAATCCATTTCTGTTTTGTTTTTATTTAGTACCATGCTAATGGTGTTTTAATATAAGTAATATAAATCAGTTGCAAGAGACAAAACTGAAAAAAAGACAACAGCAACAACGAAAAAAGATGGTAAGTATGAATGGAATAAATGTACTGTTTGTGGGTGTAGGGTAAAAAATTCAGAGAAAATGAGAGCTTTTAAGGTTAAACTATTATACAAGCATTATTATGGACTAATTATAACAGAAAAAATTGAATACAGCAGTTCAATAACAAGGAATCAGTCATGGTTGGGTTGCCTTACTGAACAATTGTTTGACCATATAATGGTGCTTCACATGCAGGATACAGTGCAAACGCAAATTCAAAACACAATGCAAAACACAATAGACATGCAAAAATACAATGCAAATTCCCCATGGAATTGTGCAACACCATAGCCCTGGAACTACTGAAGTAAATAGTGGTATATCCGACTACTATGCAACCAATGAAGTGATATTAGAATAGACCAATGACTTCCAAAAGTCTCACCCAACTTTACAAAGCAAATATATTGCAATTAAATTTATGTAAAAAGTATATAGAAAAAGGAAGAGATTACACTGAAATATTTAAATTTGTCTCTGAATGGTATGAGTGATTATAATTCTTTTGATAATATTATGCGTAGTTTTAATTATCTTCTTTATAAACTTTCTTATTTTTCATTTTTGTCCACAGAACAAATATTGCTTTTATGATCAACAAAAAGCAACTTCTTTTACATTACAGCAGGAAAGCATCTATAGGTTATACTAAATAACTGAGCATGGTGTGTTCTAATAAACTTTATAAAACAGGCAACCAGGCTGCAGGCAGTTGATTACCATTCCTTGGCTTACACTAATCAAGATTCATAAATCCTGAGATAAAAAAGGGGTCAGAAGCAACTGACAAACTGACATGTGAGCAAAACTGGGATTCCAACAACAAGAAAGAAGGGCAGTGGAGTGGAGATAAAGGAGAGGCCCCCTATTGGTTATACAAACAATAAAGACTGTTATTCATTTTTTTTTAAAAAATCATTGCATAACATTTCTCTTCCAAAAGCCTCTATCATTTTGTTACTTGATGAAGTACCAGAATAGATATTTTTAAATCCTGTATACATTCTTCTTGGATTGTAACCAAACATCTATTTCTCTATTTCTTGCCATTTTCTTTGTTGTTCTATACATCTGGCCATCTATTGCTGGCTAAAAGCCTCATTTTTGTTACTGGTGGCCTGAAAACCTTCACTTTATTAATCATCTAAAATTTATTAGTTCACGTTTGCCTTCTGTTTATTCTAACAAATGTCTTAAATTAGTATTATTCTATAATTATATTAGTAATTAGTAAGCTCATAATTTTAAATCTTTATGAGGGTACAGGGAATTGGTTTACCACTTCTCCTTGGCATTAGCAGAAGCTCACAAAATTGGGTTTACTTTTTTTGAAGCTATGAATAAAAATTATTTAAAACAATTCTTTATTGAGTAAAACTCTCCCATTGACCTCCAGTGGGGTTTCTCAATCAATTCGTCTGCCCCTTCTAATCATTGGTCCCTACATCACATCAAATGCAGAAAAGACTTGAACCTAGGTTTTTCCTACCCAAGTTTGGTGTTGATTTTTAGGATATTGTAGAGATTGTGTGCCAGCTATCTAGACATGGCTAAAGGAAGAATAGTGCACACACACAAAAAAAGCCATTTTCAATTTTCTAATGACCATTTATCCTACAAATAGAGATATGAGAAGTATCATGCCTTTAACTTTGTTTTATAAGTTGCTTGTGAAACTGCTGACTCCTAGTTTTCTCCTACCCTGCAAAAACTTTACTGTCCGCATACTTTTATTTGTGAAATATGGCCCATGAAGAGCAAATTCCCCCAGGAAACAATAGCAGTTAAGATTTAAGATTGCCAGAATCTGAGGTCAGCCACAGAGAGCACTTCACTATTATAAATGAAAGGCCAAGAGCCCAGTGCAAGCCTTTCAAAAGGCAGTTTCTGAAACCAGATACTGCAAAGAACTCAACATAAGGGAAGTGATAAACTCTGAGCAAGCAACCCGCGAAATGAATACTGATTGAAGTGGATTTTCAAACTTATTCAGCTACATTACTAGGACGCACTATATTTTTTCATGACCCTGGCTTGGTACCACATATAATCATGAGCTCTATTTGTTACTTTTTCTTATTCATAGAAGAGCAAACTGAAATAGCACCTAGGAAAGCTAAATGTACTAAAAACAAAAAGGCAAAGGGGATATGTCACTGTTTCTTTTTCAAGGCAGCTGTTTCATTTCATGTATATAATTTCTTTTCATCTTTATTTCAAATACAAAAAGTAGACTGATAAAGTTTCTAAGACTAAAGACAAAAAACACAATTACTAAACATGTATTCGTCTCCTGGTCATCCGTATTCTTTTGATAGCTCTTGCAAATAAAAGAGAAACACAGTCAAACATAATAATCAATTTTGAAGTAATTATGACAGTGCGAAGGCAAGAGTTTGAAATGCCTCCTAGAAGTGATTTCTCCTCAAGACCGAGTCTAAGTGGGCTCCAGGTGGCTCACACACAGGTTACACCTGCACTTTGTGAAGGCAGTACTGTTTTGCCTCAGATAACTTGGAATCTTAGATTATTCATTTTTACACAGGCCACATAATGCCTATAAGACTCTTTTGCAGAGAGATCTACCACATACACACCCAGGTCAATAAAAACGAGCCCTGAAAATAAGCCAGCGTTCAGTGTTTATCTAATAACTCTAAGGAGCCCACGTTTGTCTCATGATACCTAACTACACATTTTAGTAGAACCCAAGATGCAAAAGCTAAAAGGAATATGTTAAGTCCAAGTAATTCTATTTGTATTAGCAAAGACTTGTTATTCAACACCTTGGACTTGCATGGGTCATAAAATTAATGGTGAGAGCATGCAGACATGAATGCATGCTAGATTAGGAAAATCAGCCTTTGAAGGGTGAAGCACTCTGCAAGCAGGTGGAAGTGAGTGAGGAAGGAACAGTGCTTTAGAAGGACCATACCCAAGGGCAAACGTTATCCTCTGTATGATCTTGGCCATGGATCAGTTCTATTCAAAGAATCATGTGAATTTCGATGCCTCCCCAAAATAAAATATTCAGACTAAAATTTCTTAAACAATAGGAAATTTATTTTCTCACATAAAGAGCAGTCAGTAAGTAGACAGGTCAAGCTAGCCAGCTCCAGAATTAGATGGTGTTATCAAGCATCTCTCCTCTTATTTCCACTCTCTCTTCAGGGTACTGCCAAGTAGGAAATGGCGGCAGCAACTCCACAGACTCTTACTGCTTTTATCAGTTTAGTAGATGTTATTGAAAAAATGTTTCTCCATTTGCTCTTAGGACAATTTCCAGAGACTTTAAATAATTGTTCACTTTTTCTTATAATGTTTTTTCTTATAATGAAACCTCATATAAGCTAATTGGTTTGAGTTAACCGAGTAAAGAAATGACAAAACCCATATGTGAATCTATATCAATCAGATCACACAGTGTGAAAACTTTCTACCCTGCTATGCTCCCTTTACAAAACACATGTAGCTTTAAAAAGGAAAAAAAAATCTTCAGAAAGTAAGAATTATGAGATCACCAAGATGATATATCATTTCACAAGTTTTGCTCTGTCAGCTTTCAATAACTAAAGGGCTATCAGAAGGCACAGTGACCACATGAATAATAACATTTGTGCCTGAAGCACTATTTAAAATAAATGCTTTTCACTCAATACGAGAACATCTTTTCACAGCATTCAATGTTAAAAACTTTTTATAATTGCTCAATATTCTACTATTTGTATATAACTTATTTTAAAGTGTATTCACAATAATACGTTGCAGAGAGCACAGAGACTGTTACATATTCACCAAAGTCTATTCCCTCTGTTGCCTAAGAACACAGATGGAGTGCATTTCCCAGCCTCCCATCGTGTTGGGTAGCCACAGACTGTGTCTGGCCAGTGAAACACGAGCAAAAGTGGCCTATGCCACCTGCAGATTCAGTATAAGGCATCTTCCTTCCATGTGACCTCCATCTTCGTGTTTTCATGCAGATCAGCTGGGGCAGAGAATCTTCCTCAGAGGATGCGTAGTCCTCAGGAAATAGAGGAATTACAATGTGGAAGAGGTTTGAGTCTTTGAATAACTATACAGATGTGCACTCACCAAGGACATTCATTTTGGAATTCATGTAAGCAAGAAATATGTTTTTCTATGTGTTGAGTCATAGAATTTTGGGTTTTTTTTTTTATGACACTTAGTGGTATTGTTACTCTTAAAAAAGCATAAGCAATGCTCAGGGGAATCTGTAGCTGTCTTTGAGCAAAGGTTCTAATTATTTAATTAAAACATTTTCAGAAGTAGAATTTTGGAGTCACAGAGCACAAAAAAAAGTTTTTTAAATTGCTTTTAAGAAAGTTTGAATATCATTTAAAAGAACTACCAGCAAATCAATGAGAATTTCTTAAATACTTCACTTAATTACAATTCAACAGCATTTTCTAACAAAGGCAGATAACTTTTGTAAGGAATTTGCTGGGATCTTCAGTCGGGTCTTCTGTTGCTTATTTATATGTTATAAAATAAATCTGTGTTACATACCTATCCTTCAATTTATTTCAAGGATCAAATGTCAAAGAATAGTGTATGTTTTAAATGTTATAAAACATAGGACAATACAAATACAAATTAGATCTGAATCTAATTTCATAGATGTGAAATCAATAACTGTAGTAAAAAAATTTATTCCGCCTTAAAAATATCACCCACTGAGAACTTGCCCATATGAACTTTAGGTTTTCGCTTTGCTGGACTATCATAGTAGAGTTAGCTATTTAACAATACAGATGTTTCCTTCTAGTAGCTTTTATTGGCTCAAAACAAACGCCAGCTTTAGTTGAAACAAAGGTGAGAGTGAAATTTAAATGGGAAAGTAGTAGGATATGCACCAGAAGAGAAAAGGAGATAAACGTACCAGCTGTTTGTTTTGTTTTCCTTTGAAGACTGCAGTGTCTCTGCTCCTGGTTTGACACTTGGAAATTAGAAACTTTCTAACTGTGTCGAACAGAACTTGTCTTCCCTTGGGAGCAGCAGCAAGCCATGGTAGACCACAGGAACCAATGAAAATTCCTCATCGTATTTACACTGGACCACATCTTGCCATTTCTGACAGATGGGACCTTTGGAGAAGAATATTAATGACCATTGAGAGATGACACTAGTCGTTTAGGAAAACACTCAATAATTAAGCAAGTGATATTTTACACAGATACTCCTGAGATTTAAAAAATGCTTAGAAGCCAAAAAAAGCTTTTTCTGGGGCTTTGATTATTTTTTCATGTTAAAATAATAAAGCTTAATTCGGTAGGACTCCCAGATGTTGTAAAATAGTCCACTAATACCATGCCAGAGTCCTTTTTTAAAACTATTACTTTAGTTTTTTTCTATAAATTCTAGAGTTATATAACTTAGATGTTATCTAGTTTTAAAACGTATGTTTTGTTCTCACCAATCAAATGAGTTAGTATCTTACAAGGGATCATGAAAGGTGCCTAGCCTAGGGTCAAAGGTCCTGGATGACATCTTCAAAGGGGCCTCCAAAGCCCCTCACGTTTGGTGGCTGTCACTGCATAGCCACAACGCGAGAAGGCCCCCGTTGAAGAGGGGCACAGTTGGGAGCTGGAAGCCTCATTCCCCACATCATTGGTGGGCGAAGGAGAGGAGGGCTAACAAAAACTTGCAAAGAAAACTAACTCTATGCTTCCTGAAGCAAGTAAGTTCGGTTTTATCTTAACTTTTTTTCTCCTCAAATCTTACGACTATAAACTAAAACAATGAAGTACAAGACTAAGATTATTCTTTCTAGAACAAGAAATAGAAGATCATGTATAGTTGTCTATTTTATTCAAACTCCTTGCCCATGATACTACCATTGCCAAACTCCTTTTGACATTAGTCACAATGTTTCCCAATATAACTGATGACTGAAGGGTTCCTTCTGGCTATGTTAGGAGCTCCATATTTTCTCTGATAAATTAATATGTCAAATGTTTGTTCTCCTGTTGGAGATGAATCACTAGAGCAAACAGTAAACATGTTCCTCCAAACAGAGTTTTTTTCTGGTACATGAGACTCTTCCGGTCGTCTCTAAAGAAGGAGAAGATCTGCCCAGGAGGGAACCCAGAAATGCTGTGCCTAGCAGTACGTCATGTGTCAAAAATACGAAGGCCACAGGGTGCATTCATTTTGCTGTTTCGAATACAGATAACCCACACCACACAATGTTAAGTGAAAAAGTCAAACTTCATCAGAGAAATGAGTTATTTTAAAAAATGTACTTGGTTCGCCATGAACTCTATTGAAGGAAGTTATTTAAGAACACATGATAAAGAGCTACAATACAAATTTACGGTTAAATATAACAGTGGAAAACACATGAAATGCTAGGTTATTTATCATAGTATGATTTTCATGAAATTAAAAATTCTCTACATAATGCTGGTGACAATGCTACATTCACACCTGTATCTTAAAGAAAGGCATATTTAAAGAAATGTTGGATGATCATTGAAATGCTTTTGGAAGAATTAAGCTATAAATGAAAATTAAGAAAATGTACAATTTGGCAGGATAGCAATTAACCAGGAAATGAAAAAAGAGCATAAATTCCATTAAAATGAAGAGTCACAGAAGGTGGGCCTTTGAGGGATGTTAACAAGAAAGGATGATTGGAATGTATGAAAAGGAAGATTGAAGATAAACACAAGAAAAGTTTTTGGATAGTCATACCTTGTCAGTCTCTGGGAAGTCCATGGAAAAATTATCAATTAGGTCATATCAAACTGCCCTATTCAAAATATTAACCAAGCTTTGTATTTCCACTTTTCAAGTGTACACATGGTGAAAATATGTGTGCTGCCGCCAACAGCAGAGTTCTTCAGGTCTGGGTTTAGTATACTTTATAGACCACTCCTTAATCAATAGCCAGGAAGAACTAGGAAAGATGACAAGAGGACAGGTAACCGTCTTATCAAACAAGATGACAGGTAGCTATCATGGAAACAAGAAGCATTCAACTCTAATCCCCAATATCAGTGGATATATTAATCCACTTAATTTTCTCAGAAAAGGGTGTTGATGGTTAATAAATGATTTGTCAATAATCCCCTAAAGACCACCGAAGCTATAATTTCTATGACAGGAAGTCAGAACCCATACCTGTAATTCTCTCCATTCTCTAAAGTATATGGGTTAGGTAGTTCCAAATTTTCATAATTAATAGAGGAAATCTTATCTCCAATTCAAAGTGACAAGTGAAGTGACATTTCCTTCGTAATTAAGAAAGTTCACCTTAAATCTAAGTTAAATAAATTATACTGTATATTCTACATTACTATCATTAGATACCATCTTATTTCAGCACAAATAATATCTCAGGTTATAATTTAATATTAATATTACGAATTATGAATGGTCTGACACCTTACTAGCTCTGCTTGTTCTATGGTAACAGTGGTCTCTGTCACGGGTTTCATGGTCTCTATTAAGCAACGCTTCAGAAGGATGTTGCAAAGTTTTTCGACCCCTATCAAAGCTACGTGTGGATTTTGTGGAAGACAGATGTATCCAGCGAGTGCTATTTTTCATTCAAATTTATTCTCCCTTTCGAAGTCTGAACTAGTAGAACAGATATTTTCCACTAACACTTGCAAGGTCTCTTGATAAGTTATGGATATTACCCATTGGACAGACCTTCCACAGGATGTCTCCATGAGGACCTACCTATCCAATGCTGTTCAGGTCACTTGCATACATTTCTTCCACATGACCAGTCACTTTTATTGCTAATAGACTCTGAGCAACTAGAAGAGAAACTGAATCCAAAATAACCTCTCCACACTTTCTCCTCTTCTGTGCGAACATCCCCTATTTTGCCACCCACAATGATTATTCTGTATAAATGTGTTCAACTTTCTTTACGAAGTACCCACTACATTTAAGCCACTCTGAAGTTCTCTTCAGCCATGCCAAGCCTTTCCCTTTACTACTGCTTTTGCAGCAAGCGTGGAGTCCCTATCTCAAAGTGAGTTTTGCATAATTCTCACCCCACTGTGGAGTCAGAGTGCCTAATGTGGGTGGAAGCATAGCACAAAATTTGCTTCTCTGGAAAGTGTTTAAGGATGCGTTCATCCATCAGAAGGAGTAAAACTTGTTAATGAGTTTAAACAGATGGGAAGTTATTTTATTGGATGATAAGTTTAAAGGTAAATCGCTGGTAGCATGAGTTCGGTGGCTCAGTGATGTGATCACTGTGGTTTGGTTCCTGGTCACAAGAGAGCGTTCATAGCAATATGTATCGTGTCCTCATCTGAGCAGAAGGAACAGAGGGATGAGGCGAGATCCCAGCAGATGTCTGTTTCTCTCTCATTAGCCACATGGCCACCCTCAGTTCTAAGGGAGGTTGGGAGAGCTAAGCATTTCACTTTTTCAGTCTCTATAACTGGGGCTGGAAAGGAAGAAAGGTTGAAATTAAGTGCTGGGCAAGCCAACCAGGAGTGTCTGCCACAGAAGGGATCCCAGGCTTAAATGTATGTATGTATGTATGTATGTACGTACGTATGTACGTATGTATGTATCTATCTATCATCTATCTATCTATCTATTTATTTATTGGAAATATCCAAGAAGCAAATCACACCTGTTGAGTAACACCTGAATTCTAGTGTTGCTGTCCACTTATAATTTAGGAAGTTCTTCCTTGCTTCACAGAATTTGAGCATGTTGTGTTACCTTTGGGGGCCTATTGTTGTACCTTTGGATGCCCAGCCATCTGCTTGATATGATCTAGCTATTGTAAAGGTTATATACTCTACTCGCAGATAATATACTCTATGTTCAAATTCAAATAATGAATTTCAAATAAGGAAACTGAATTAAAAAATGTTTCTTCTTAAATCATCATGCTCATTCTTTCATTATATTCTGTTCAACATACAGCTTTCCTAATCACATCCCAGGCTCATTTTTTTTTCCTTTCACAAATTCAGAAGGCGCCTGCAAGTCTGAATGTCCAGTTAAATTTTCTATTTGTCCTTGATTCTTCCTCTCACCACAATTATTTCTCTAATTCCGGCTTTACCCACCCAGTCTTTGATTTTTCTCACAGAAGCTTTTGCTTTCCTAGTTATTCATCTCTCTCTTAAGACTTCCTTCCATGGATGCTGTGTAATCTTTCTCAAGACCACACAATGTGCCTTTTTGTATGATGATGGTGGACAGATGTGATTTTTCCAATGGTTCTATTTTGCTTGCTTATTTATGTATTCTTCGGACTTCAGACTTTAGTCTGGAACAAAATAAATCAAAACATTCATTTCTCCTAATTTATATTGAAATTATTTGTTAATTATACAGAGTTCTTAAATCCCTTTATTTAAAATCATAGAATATACTAGGCAAGGTTAAAAGGCACAAGTTTTTCATTTTAAAAAAATGGGATTTTTTTAAAGAAATCAAGACTGCAGTACTGTCTAACAATAGCTTAATTTTCACAGGACACTTTTCATAATATTTATGCAAAATGAGCTCAAGTAAAAGTGCCACAACCAATGCAAAAAAATTTTCAATTATATATTTTTTTTCTTGAAATGACTATGTTAACAGAGAATATTCAATCAAAAGAGAGTTTAGTAGTTACCAGCATTATTAGTTTTATGGATGAGGATATGGGAGCCACAGAAGCTGAATAACCCAGCCAGGGGTTTCGGGTTTATGAATGGCAATGCCAAGATTGTAAACCAGGTTCCTGAAGTTCAAGTTGGGGCTCTTTTATAGTCACTTACATCTCAAGGGCTCACCTCTATGAAAGGCAATCACAAATACCCTGGGGCCTGCTGGGTTGTATAGTAAAAGGCCCAGACAGCAGAAGTGGTTACTTGGCAGAGCCATGGTAATTACTATGTACCGGGGGGTAAGGTAGCGATGCCATAGTTGGTATGGTGGGGCACCGGCACCTTTATTCTCCGCATTCACTGAGCCAGATTGGGACAAGTGTGGCAGGAAAAAGGCTGCACATCCGAAAGGAAGAAGAGATCACTTCCAAAGATTGGCCTCTCTAAGTGTTACCTGGGAGAAGTTAGTTGTACTTAGCACACCATTTCCCTCGATATATTGATTTAAACATGGTGATCAATTGACTGTCAGGTAATTTTAATTAAAGAGTGTGGTGAGATGGAATGCGGGAAAGGAAAACATTATTCTGTAGCAACTTCAGCTGAAAACCATTTCCAGAGAACTGTACCAGCAGCGCAGCTAATGGCCCTCTTAGAAGCATGCTTACTCTGAAAGAGAATCCTTTTTCAACTTTATTCTTAATGTTTCTATATTCTTATTCATTCATCCATTTCGTCATCAAATTTAGAAACTACTTAACTATCTGCCAAACAACTTAATCATTGTCAATATTTACAATAAAAATGTTTTTCTTTCATATGATGATGGTTTAGAAATCATGAAAGCCTTCTTTTAAAATATTTGTATTTATAAATCGAAATTCATTCTACCAGTTTGAAATAAGGTACTGTGTTTGTGTTCAGAGCAAAGAATTTCAATGTCTCATGTGAGAAAAGCAATTCACTTTCTCTTCTTGAATATTAAATCAACAAATAAAACACTCCTGAAAGAGCAGTTGGCCATGAAAGAATGGGAATATTCAGAATATGCCAGTTCAGAGAGCGTGCACTTATTTGAACCATGTATCATGTTATACAAAACCTATTCCCAATTAAGTACAGCACAGATAAATTGCAGAGTTAAAATAGTGGCATTAACAAGTACATTTTTTAGAACATCTGAGCAATCTTCTCCCCAGCTTGGACATAGATATTTTATGCAGAAGACTTGATTTTTTCTCTCAATCCCACTTGTAGTCCTCAGTAAAATAGATTAAAGAGAAAGAGGTTTTGTTAGCATAACACACATGCAAAAGATCAAATGAACCATATTAAATATGTGTCTCCATGTGTAATAGTCATCCTCCTAGTAGCACCAATGCCTGAATTACTCCACTCTGCCCTCAGCTTAGGGTCCTGGCTTGATCTCGAAGAAATCGAATCATATTCTGCAGCTGCTGCAGAGCCTTGGAATGGACTTTAGGACCACCTGATCTCCATGGTGGCACATGGACAAGAAACAGGTCTTTCTCTTGTAAATATTATTGCCTGTAGCATAACTCGTAACTGTTATTTTATTTTACAAACAAGTTTGTATTCCATCCTACCAAATGATGGAGAGGTGCAGTGGAGAATAAAGCTATGTCTTACTATATACCTATATCTCTCTACTTATCTATCTATGTAGTTTCGTGTGTAATTAGCTTACATACAAATTAACTGAACAATTACATTGCACATGCAATGGAAAATGCATTTACTACTTATTTGGGTTATTGTTTTGTCTTCTAGTCTGCCTTCAGTAAGCACTGTTAATGTGCCTTAAGCCACAAGTCATGTCAGGCTGGAGAAAAGTATGTTTTACACAGTCCCCAACAGACTCGCTGCCCAATCCATTCCCCTTCCTCTCCCAAACAACTTCTAAGCTCACTACAAAAGGTTTGCCTGATATATAATTCCCAAAGATTTGTACAGACGGCCACTAGAAAAACAATCATTGAATATCCATTTTAAAAAATATATCCATTAAAAAAACTTCCTCTAAATCAGATGCTGCTGACAAGTTCAGAGAAAAGACATCACCAAAGGAGAAAATTTTAAAAATAACATATTTTACCCAGTGTCTGAAATATTATGAGTACTCACAAAAAGGAAAAAGCTCCTGTGCTCAAGTGATGGGACTAACAGGAACTGCTTGCATCGACTATGACACAGGCAGACAAAAAAAGGGGGAAAACACTGCTACCCACATAGTTCTCCAAAAAGAGCTATCCAGAGAGGTTTCATGAAATTTTCCAAATTAAAATCTTAAACCAAGATAAATTTAATATTAAAAATATAAATGTGAAATTTGGAGGAAGAATTGAAAAATCTAATGATAATACCCTATCGTCGGGAAAGATTTGAATAACTGTCAAACACATTTTACTGCATATTGGAAATAAAGGGGCTGGGCATTTCCTATATCTGGTCATTATCATCTCATTGCAGAAAACTGAGCCATCTTTTGGCATATGTGCCGCCTTAGTCTAATTATTGATTATTAACAAATGTTTTACTGTTCAAAACATAAGAACTGTTGCTCTGCCAAAAACATCAGGGTGTAGACAAAAGAAATGTAAGTAATGCAGCCTCACATTTAAAAGTTTTCACAAAAAACTATTTCATGAAGAAAACACTTGTGTTAATAGAGGAAGTTTACTTCAACTAGATCAAACAATGCAAGATAGCTAAGCACAGGGAGTGTGGAGGGACAACTCCAAATTGCCCGTGAATTTGGCTGCAATAGTCTATTTTCTTTAATATTCTAGTTGGTTTTCTATTGAGTTATTGAGTGTTGAGACAAAGAAGAGACAAGAATTAAACACTTTATCAATCACATTCTTTCTTCACCTATCACATCTATTCTCTGCCTACCCTGCTGTCTACCCTCCCCCCAAAAAATTCTCTTCAGTTTAAAATAGTCATTTAGACTGGACCTAGATGGCATTATACTAAGTAAAATAAGTCAGAGAAAGAGAGACAAATACCATTTGATCTCACTAATATGTGGAACCTAAAGAAAATAAACAAACAAAACAGAAACAGACTCATGGATGCAGAGAACAAACTGATGGTTGCCATATGGGAGGGAGATTGGGGGCTGGGTGAGAAAGGTGAAAGGTTTAAATACAAATTGGTAGCTACAAAATAGTCACGGGGATGTAGATGCAACGCACAGAGAATACAGTCAGTAATATTGTCATAACTATGCATAATTTCTGGACTAATCGGGGGTAATCACTTCATGAATTATATAAATGTCTAACAACTATGCTGTGTACCTGAAACTAATAAACAAAATAATATTGAACGCCAACTGTAATTGAAAAAATAAAAATAATTTAAACTTTATTAATGAAACAATCCCTCAGAGGCATGGATAATGATTTTTCAAATGTCTATTATTAGATTACTTATTTATTTGCACAAATGTTGCTAGTCTCTTCATTATTTCTCTCATCATGAATTCTCGATATAATATTTTCTCTGGTTTTATACCTGTGGTATATATTTTTCTAAATAAAGAATATGTTCCAAAGTACAATTTTATAATGGTCTCCAATAACTTCCTTTTTTCTCCCCTATCCTGTCAGGCTTCTCAATATTAGGTCTCTCCATAGTCAGTGGGAAAAGTTTCAAGGAATCTGCATAATAGCTAACGTTTTGTGTATTACATTTGGCACTATGCTAGTGTTCTTTATGTATCATCTTATTGGTTCCTTAACACAACTCTGTAGTGAGATATGAACTAGTACTATCCTCATTTTTAAGATGAGGAAACTGCAGCTGAGAGAAATTAATTCACTTGCCAAAGGTGAATCTAATTGCTGAGATCTGAGGTTGAAGAAATTAACTCTAAAGCACAGACTCTTAACCAGTTCAATACACCTGCACTCTTTTAAGAAAAGATTAAATCTCTTCAAATTGCCTTTTGAAAAGTTAAAAGAGAAAGTAAGAGCAGAGGATACATTCCCTCATCCTGCTACCTTACAACCCACGTGGAAAAGACCCTTACTTAAAGTTGTATTTAAAAAGACTAATGTACCAGCATCCATGTACTTTTCTTAAATTCATTATAATACCCAAGAGAATCTTTTACTTTAAAAAGTTACTATTAAAGACTGTTCTTGTCAAAATGTAATGTGTTTCTACTGCTTTCAAGGAATTGCAAGTTACCATATTGGGAAAATAATTTACATCCTCTCATTCATGGAATTCAATAAGGTAATTTTGAGGTACCCATTGGTTGGGAAACAGGTGGGGATTTTTTCTGATTTTTTTTTTTACAATTTTATTAAAGCATAGTTGGTATACAATAAACTACACATACTTGAAATGTGCAGTTTAAAAAGCTTTGGTTTATGTATACATCTGTGACATCATTACCTAATCAAATTAATAAATATATGTATGCCTCCAAAAGTTTGGCTGTGTCTGTTTGTTATCTCTCCTTTCTTCCCCTCCCCTCCCAGCTACCACTGATCTTCTTCCTATTAAGAAACAGAGTAGATTTCATTTTATAAAATTTATATGAACGAAACCATAAAGCAGTACTACTTTTTGTCAGGCTTCTTTCACTCAGCATAGCTACTTGAGAATCATCCACATTGTCACATGTACCAATAGTTCATTTTTATTGGCTGTGTAGTATTCCATTGCATGGATATACTAGTTTGTTTATCCATTACTCATTGATGAACATGTGGATTATTTCCAGTGTTTGGCTTTTATAAGGAAAGCTGCTATTAGCATAAGTATGTAAGTTTTCACATGGATACAGGCTTTCATTTCATTTGGGTATAGCTAGGAGTGGAAAGATCACATGTTAAGTTTGTTTAACTATTTGAAAAACAGCCAAATCGTTTTCCAAAGTGGAAATGTACTAAATGTGCCAGTGTCTATGCACTTTTCTTAAAGTCATTAGACATGGTACATTTCCACAAATTGTACATTTCCACCAATAATATATGAGAATTTCATAAGAGAATAACCTCATTTTTCTCAATTCATGATCATCAAGATCCAAAGGATCTAAGTTCTAGAAAATATATTGGAACACAAAATAGAGGTCTTCAATTTCTTTGTTTGGTGATGAATTTTACCAAAACTTGCATGTTTATGAAACTTAAACTAGTATTTCATTTCAGACCACATTCAAATATCTAATTCACAAACCATCCTATCACCCACATGAAAAATCCAAAAATCATTTTGACTTCCTATTCTGCATTATGCCTCATGTATAAATGCAAAATCCTGCTGTTCTAATATCTTAAAAGATGTCATCATCCCTGCTTTTTCATTCTTAGCTTAGCATCTCGACCTCCTTTATAAGTCTTTTAAAAGGTTTCTCTGGTGCCAGAATTGGACTCAAATCCATCCTCTAAGCATATAGATAGGGAAAGATTTAGAATGAAAATCTGATCATGTTAGTCCATCTAACTCCCAAGATAAGGTTTAAGCTGTCATTGCACATACGGCCCACCAACTTTCCAATTGTATCACCCGCTGCTTCTTATTCCATCAAATTGCTCATAAATCCCTCACATTATGCTTTCTTGCCTCCATGTACTAAGGAATAAAGTCTCCTCTCTCTAGCATGGCCTTCTGCCCTCTAGTCACCTAATTTACTCAACCTCCATCATTATGTCCAACAGGAAGTCTACCTTAAATCTCTAAGTCAGGTGAACTTGTCCTCCGTAGTAGTTCCGTATTTCTATGGGCGTATTTCTATGGCACCAACAGATTGTCTCTAATATCTGTTTATAATCCCATACCCCTTCTCAAATACGAGCTCTTGGTCACAGAAGTGTTTCTAACTCATTATTGAATCCATGGTGCACAGAGCCATGCTTAGTGCATAGGAGACACTCAATAAATCCAGATTGAATGTACAGAAATGTCAAAGTCTTAGAGATTTGGGAAAAGAGAACACACTGTAAAGTTCTGGGGTGTATTGGATCATCAACATAATGCCTATAGAGCAGGAGCCTGCAAATGTGCTATTAGATGTATTTTGATGCAGTATGTTGTGGGCGTTAGAAATTTAAAGCCTACCCCAGATTAGAAAAGATTGCCTGTCCCCACTGGAGGTGTTTTTTAGTCATTATATCTTGTTTATATGATATAATTTCACGAAATAGATTCGGCTTTCAAGAGAAGTCAGCATACTGTCACACAGTTACTGCACAGCAAAGCTTCTGTAGGATTCCCCCACAATCTTGTTGGTAGCACCTGGCTCCTCAAGGAATAGAAAGTTAAGTCTTGGATAGTTCCTTAAGGACTTTTGAACTTCATTAGAAAATTATGTGATAAATATATCAAGGGATCCTGGAATAAATTTATTATAATACTTCACAAAGACAAAAATACTTTTAAATAAATAATTCGTTGTTTTGCAGATCCCTGACAAAAACAGAAATGCTTCTTCAGAATGGCTTTTGCCTTCTAAAGATGCATCTGCATGTAAAGTAGGACAAGGATGTGTGACTCAGAAATTCCACTCACTGAAAATCAAAGATTTTTTTTCTAGCTGAACTTAAAACCCATGTCACCACAGATTTAATGCGCCCTGTGTATCTGTGAGTTATGTGACCTCGGGAATATAACCATAAAGAGAAAACTAGAATAGCATTTCAGGAGATAACTGACACTCTGCTATAAAGTGAATAAATATGAATGGGGCATAGACTTGGAAAAATGGCATCACTATATACATGAAATTGCCACCAAAGAGTTTGAAATTTTCACTAATATTTATTCCCCCATCTCCCTCTCTCTCTCTCTCTCTCTCTCTCTCTCTCTCTCTCTATCTCTCTCTCTCTCCCCCCCCCTCACCCCCACCCCCACACACACAAGTTATATGCCCCTTTAGTCTATTTCACTGAAAAAAAAAACATGAAATTTCGATTCACTTCAATTCAGCTAAAGAAAGAGTAACTATACTTATTAAGTGTAGGGTAGTTATCTAGGATACTAGAATGAACAAGACAGATTCTATCCCACGGTGAACAATAGTGTGTGAAGAGTTAATTTAGAACAAGGATAAAATGGAAAGTGATCCTAAATGTATGTACTCCTTAGATTACATTTTTACCTGATATTAATATTGGCGCAGTTTATTTTGCTAGCCATTGACTGATACATATTTCAAGTCTCATATAATATTTTATTTAGTTTTTTGAACTCGTAAATTTCTTGAAATCTCTGTTTTTGTTTTACTGATATGCTATCTCTTGAATGTCTCTGAGGATGGTAATATTTTAAAGTTTTCTGTTTTCTCCATTAGTTCTATTTCCTCAATTTGATATTTCTCAAATATCTGGTGATTCTTGGTTTGTTTGAGAATCCCCTCTTTGCATCTTTGTAGTTTCAAGCATTCATTACAGGATTTTATAGATGATGATTATGGAAGAGTGGCCTACGCATAAAGCAGAGTACAGAAGCTAGCAGGATAGCTTCTGCGTCTGGAGGTTTTCTGCTGATCCTAGGATGTCTCTGCCTCCCCTGATCTCTGCCCCTACTCCTGCTCCTGCCCCTGCCCATGCCCCAGCCTCTGCTTCTGCCTCTACCTCTCCCTCTGCCTCTCTCTCTCATCAGGCCCAACACATATATGCTCACTACCCTTCATTGATGGGAAAAAACATGACAAAAAAAAATCTCACATTTCAACAAAAACATGGGAAAGAGATAACTGGCTCAGCTATGCTAAATACAGTTTTATAAATATGCACCTTTAAATGCCTGAATTTAATCTGATCTTAACAACATTAACATGAATTTCACAAACCCTTGCTTTCCAGAGTCAGTTATTCTGAACACACACACACACACACACTCACACACACACACACACACACACACACACACACACACGCACACACACACACACACACTCACACACCCTGCCATCTTGTTCTCTGCTGGTTATCCTTCCATGTGTATGTACATTTTTCAGACACAGTGGTACACAAAATTCTTGGTGTTATAAAAATATAACTATTTTCTTAACAAATTTATTATCCATCATGAACTCTCATATCTACATATCAAAAAGTCTCAACAGAGTCAACTTTAATTTTCTCAGTCCAATCCAGTGATTTCTTTTAATCAATCTCATTTTTTTTATTCATTCCTGATTAAGGTGTATGTGCTCCTGTTTTATCCCTAACCAATATTCCTAGAGTCAAGAATTTTCACAGTAGTTAGAGAACCGCCGCCTATGGTAGTGATAGTGTTACTGCTTGGGGGATGTGAAATCTGGCATCACCCCAGTGGCATGGCAGAGGGTAGGGAAGGTTCTCAGTTCTTCCCTTCTAATTCCACAAAGAATTACAGATCAGCGAGATTTAGAAAAAGTAAGATTTACTGAAGCTATATTTTAGAAGGAGAGGGGTCACACTAAGGAAGGCTGTAGCCCTGTGAAATCTGGAAGATGAAAAGTTAAAAGAAATAAAAGAGAGAGAGTAAACCCCAAGGGAGAAAAGCGTTTTCAGAGAAAAGAGCCATAACAACATAAAAGTGGGAAGGTCTGTTTACATTGGGCCATGAGGGGAGGTCCTAGTTGTCTATCTGTGAGGTCACCTTGACTGACAGTTGACTGCTATACAGAACTTTGCCTACCACACACGTGCTTCCTGAGAACTCAGTCTGTTATGATTAGATTCATGAACTTCCAGGCATAGTCATGATATTATAATGACGGTAAAACGAGGCTGATGTTGTGGGCAGGGAAAGGTAGCACTTTCTGTGCCTGCATTTGTGGCTGGTTTAGCCAGCAGCTTTTATGGCCTTAGGATCTGTGGTAATTTATAACCCTAAAAGGAAGGTGTTCCTGGGGTGTCCTTAAGGAAGGTTCAAGGGAAGTTTCTCTGGTTACTTAATTCCTGTCACTCATGCCTGCCTACTTAACAGTAAGACCAGTAAGAACTCTGTCTCCCCGTCTCCCTTTCTCTCCATCTTATGATGAGATTTTTTTCGAATGATGTAACTTGATTCATGTGGGATTTAACAGCCTGTATGGAGCATATGGCATACTCAGAAGGTAAATGCCAATGGATGAGTCACCTGGCATTTTAGCACTGCCAATCCCTTGTAGCCACTGCTGGCATGGTCCACTCACATCTGTTTACTACTTTCTTAGTCCCAAAACGTTTTGGCCATCCTGCCACTTCTCTCAATACATCATTTCACTGTTCCCAGGAGAGTGCCCTAGTAGAGTATGGCACATCGATGAGGCTGCTGCTATCTAAGATTTCAGATGAAAAGTGGGGCATGGGACCACTCAATCCCGTATTCCTGCTTACAGTTAATTGTATCATGTCTTCCCCATGCCACCCCTCCCCATGCCCCATGTACACCAGACTCCTCATATGGAGAAGAAGCAGAACATATGGTCCCTACAATAGTTCAAACTTATTATTTTTAAAACTCTTTACCTCCAGTGATGTTTTTTTTATCTGGTATAAAAGGCAGAAGACATACCCATTCTCCTTGCTTGTGGACCTACCTCAAATCTTTTTAGTCGTAAACCAAGATGTCTCTTGACTGTAAAAGCTTAAAATATGGTTTAGAATACAGACCGTAGAAGCTCTATGTTCCCACCCACGAGCTCTTCCTTCCCTGAGCAGGAGGAGCTTCCCTCCCTCAATGCCCATTAGGAAAAATGTGGCAGTTCAGCAAGGAAGACAAGAAAGTTAGCATTCGATAGCATCTGAACCTTCATCTTGCCATCAAATTAATACTTCCTCTGTCATCTTGTCACATATTTCTTGTCTCTGCAATGAAACTGTCTGGGATTGTCCCAAATGTGCCTTTATCCTGAGTCTGAATAGGGCTGGCATCATAAACTTCAATCTGCACGGTGTGCCGTACTGTCTTCGCGTCAGGACAGCAGACCTAGTACTCTCAGTGGGCTGAGATGCTCTGTGATTAACCTGGCTGACGACGTGTTTTGTTTTGTTTTTTCTATATTTCTGGAAGGACCTTTTTTTCTTGTCTTAGATATCTTTTATTTATTTTGTCCAGCTTTATTGAGGAAAAATTGACAAACATAATTGTATGTACGTGCACAATGTGATGATTTGACACACATATACATTGTGAACTGATTACCAAGATCAAGATAAGTAACACATCCATCACCTCACATAGCTAACCCTTTCTCTGTGCGTGCGTGCGTGTGTGTTGAGATCCTTAATTCAATTCTTAGAAATACAAATGCAATCTGAGGCCTTTTACTCTGTGACACTTGGCAGTGAGAGATTAAGACAATCATTCCTATTACGCTCTGGTTTTCATTTCCTTAATGCTTCACTTTGTGCTGCAAGACTACTTTCCTCGAGGTATAGCAGAGAATGGGGGCGGGGAGAGACCTTGAAAGCTTACTTGCATCCTAGTCTTCTAACATTCAGGTTGAAGAGTAAGAAAGATGTCCCACAAGCACAAACGCCACAGGCACTGTATTTCAAATCTATTTACAGAGAAATAAGAATAAATTCTACTGTCATCAAAATTCACACTGCCTTGCTTCGACTCCCTGCTGATGGGCAAAGGAGTATAATCTTTGTGAAATGACTATTCAGCATTAACCTCCTTTGGATTATTTTAAAACCTCAATTTCTCCAAAAGCATAGTTTGCATTGTCATAATTTTATTTGATGTAAAAATTATTGGGAAGCACAGCATTTCTCCATGCTTTGGTGGAATATATTCATCCTCCAGGCAAAGAACCAATAATTGTAAAGAAGGAAGAATCCAAACTTTCTTTGTAAGAAAACCACTTACAACAAAGTACTGCTTGAAAATTTGAAAAGGAAGTTCAAGTCCACTTCTAAAATTATTAATTAGAAGAAAGATGAATTCTTTCATTATATACTGGAAAATGATTGAAGCAATTCTGAAACGTCACCTAACAATTTTACACTGATACTCATAATGAATTATTTTTTTATAATGGGGAATGACATAAACTTTTAATGCTTTGTGCGTATTTAGAATAAAAATATTGGTAAATAAAAGCAGCATGTCTTGATATATTAAGAATTAGGAGTTGCAATCAGAGAGCTTATTCTTCAAAGGAACTTTTTAAAATATCACTTAAGTGTTCACAATTTTTCCTTCATGATATATGTTTTTCAGATTCATATGTCAGTCAGAGGACTTTGAGGTAATTCACGAAAGCTTCTATAAAATGGTATAACCTGAAGCCCAAGTAAGAATCTTAATTCAAAATAAAAGTCATTTTTTTTTAACTGGAAATTTTGCAATGAGCAATCTGCAGATAGAAATGTGAAAAATTAAAACTTTGTTACATTCAACAATATGAAAGGAATAAGATTTATCTGGGAGGAAAAGGGGGAAATGGCAACTATTTCAGTATTGAATTGCTGTCATCATAAATAGCATGTTAGGAGGATATCAAAAAAATACTGCTACACCATTAACTTCTGGCAAAGGCAGTTCTTACTTCCATACATCATGAAAGATCACCAAAGCCAAAATAAACACCAAACTGTCCAAAAAACTCCTGGGTTAAAAATAAAAGTCCCTGTGTCATTTTTGGAACTAAATATCAATTCAGTGCCTGACCCAGAAAAAGTATGCAGTAAATATTTTTTAGAAATATTGAGAGAAAATGACCACTGGTCAATGTTTCGGTCAGATTAATGCATTAATAAAATGATTAATGATAACTCAGTGTTACAAAAATTGACATTATCTTTTGTTTCACAAGAAAGATATGTAAAAAAAATTACAACGTGATGGATTAAGTGTAATCATAAAGTCACATCAAGTTATATGGGAATATAATATAGTTAAGTAACTCCATCTAAAGAACTTGCAGAAGTAGTTAAAGATTAAGTAATATTTGCTTCTTGAAGCATGAGTGAGACTTATGTAGGTGAGAGAGGTTAGGAAAGAAGTCCCAGAAAAACGGGCCTGCATAAGCAAAGGCATGGCATCAAAAATATCTCTCAAGCACAGTGAGAAGTTCAGTGGGACAGGCTTAGGGGTGTAGTGTGAGAAAGTAGCACATGATGTGGCTGAAAAGTCAGATCCAAACTGTCCTGCAACAACTTTTTAAAGCTGTTCTAAGGACATTGACTATTTTCCTAAAGGTCTTAGAAAGCAATTCAAGTTATTTAAACAGAAATGGGCATAATTAAATTTGGGTTTTATAAAATTTTCTCTGCTGGCAGGATGTAAGATGGTTCAGTCAGGGAAGGAAAATTAAATTAGGAGAAAGCCTCTCAGGAAACAAATCCTGAGAATTCACAGAGAATTCTAATAACGAGTATTGACAAGTACATGCCACTCTATCCCTCAGTGAATTCAGAACTCATTAAATAAATGAATAGATGAATGCATGACTCTTAGAGTTAGCTTTGAGAACAGTTTTAAACATGGTATATATAATTTTAGTGAAACAGAGAACTGATATTGCAATGGGCTGATTAGCAGACATTCTGTGATACATTCTCTTCTCATACTTTTCAGAGAGATTTTCAATCACATTTAGTAAAATAAATAAAAAATCTATAGTAATTAATACTGCAGGTTGTACTATAACATATTATACTGTTTTTATTTGGTATTGCTAAGAATACTTAAGTGAGTTAAATAATTTTTAGCTCTATTTTCTCTTTCATGCCTAAAATTTTCCAATTTCTTAGTAGTTTGATTATTTCACTTTATAAAAGTTATTTAGAGATAAATACTATTTCCCCTAAAGAGTTCCAATAGGGCATAATTTTAAAAGATATCTTGAAGAGTTTGGTAGAATTCAATTTAGAAATTTATAGGTCAAAGCTAAATGAATCTCTAGCCAACTTTGTGATGTCAACATACCTCTGAGGGCCTGCCTCCTCAAAATGAGGAATGTAGTGAGCATTGGGCTTCTCTGTTCACCATCTACTGCCCCATCTCTTGGTAACAACCACCTTTGGCTTGCTTGTTCACATGTCCCATGAGGAACGCATGTGCTTCAAACAAAGCTGACTCCACTGTAGCTAGAGGTGGGTTCAGGCATACATGATCTGTACAAGCCCATCACTGCCTATTACCATGGATGGCATGTGACCTAATACCGTTCTTTGAGGCTAGAGAAGGTATTTTCAGGGGCTTCTGTGATAGAAGCTTCTGATAGAAGCTTTCTCTTCTGGGTAACAACTGGAGACAATGTCTCTTCTTCTGCATAATGACACTGAGAACAACCAAAGTCAGCCCCCTACCAGTTCTTCCATCTAGTTGAGAATGAGGCTAATATCTTGAGAAAGACAGAGATGTGAGAATCACAGAGAAACAAATCAAAACCCTCAAAACAATCCCAGGGTTTGACTATCTCTGATCATTTTGGTTACATGAGCCAATAAAATTTTTACACAATTTAAACCATTTTGAAATGGGTTTTCTGTTACTTACGAGCAAAAGCATACCCATAGGTAGAAATGGCTAGCATAGAAAGTGACTAAAGACATCACAAAGGAGCAACTGATAAAGGAATTAAAAAAGGAACTTTGAAACCATACTGCCTGGGCTGACCCCCAGCTATACACTCCTTAGCTCTATGACCTTAGGAAGTCACGTAGACTTGCTGTGCCTCAGCTTCATCATCTGTAAAGTGGAGATGATAATAATGTCTACCTTGCAGTGTCATAACAACGATTTAATCAAAATGAGTTTTATATGTAAAATGCTTACAACGTTGTCAGTGCTGTCGTAAGAAGTAGCCTTTGTAAAGGTCCTTCCGGGCCTGAAGAATCCATGGTTCAGGTATGAGTGTTACCTAAAGCAGAGGTCCCCAACCCCCAGGCCACAGACCAGTACCAATCTGTGGCCTGTTAGGATGCAGGCCAACAGCAGGTGAGCGGTAGGCAAACGAGTGAAGCTTTATCTACACTGGCAGCTGCTCCACAGCATTAGCATCACCACCTCAGCTCCCCCTCAGATCACCAGGCGTTGGATTTGCATAGGAACACTGGTCTCTGGTGCCAAAAATTGGGACCACTGACCTAAAGCATATGCTATAGTAATTTCAGTGCAAAGTTCACAGCCAGATTAATCCATAAGATCAAGCACGGATTGTCAGGAAATCCAGGACCGAACCTAGAACTTCTGAACTGTTCAGTCATTCAGCAACTTTATGTCTCTCTATTAAGAAAGACATTGGACGTATAGTTACCTCATTTAATGACTGCAGTTGACCAGATACTGTTCCAAGCTCTTGGATTATAGTAGTAAATAACACAGAGCCAGTCGCTACCTTTATGACATTTCCATCGGAGTGGCCCTCTGAGCTCCATAGCTAAGTTATGTCCACTGTCCTTAATTTATTTGTGTCTTGGCAGTACAGTTGGAGCCCCACACCAGGAGAAACATTTAAGCTGCAGGACACTATGATAAGTGTCACTGTTACTGCACAGTGAAACTTATGTTATCATGGGAGCAAGAAAACAAGGGCTGGTTAGAGAAAAAGATGTGCTTCCAGGATGAAATGGAATTTGTCAGGCATACTGGTCTTAGACAGAGATCATAAAGGCTCTCAGTGAACAGAAAAGGGACTGTAACCCATGCAGAGTAGAGATGTGACACATAATGAAACACTGACTCGGAAAACATGAGGTGCCTCACTATGGCCCTACCTAAAGGCAAAGTCAGAGGGACTGGTGGAGCTCAGAGCCCAGAGGGCTATGTAAGCAACGCTAACACGTTTACACTTGTGATAATAAGAGCTATGAAAGAGATGTGTCAAACAAGTGTTGGTCCAGAAGGCAGGTGAGGAAATCCAAGAGCACCAGGCGCCTCCTGAGAAATAAGAGTGGATAAAGAGATGAAAGAAGCGTTAAAGAGGATGCAATGTATCCCAAAGCAACTTTCCCTCACTAATTTTTTTAACTGATTCTGGAAATATTTAATTCATTTCCTAGAGAGTTTTGAAAAATAAGAAAGAGTAAAACATTGACTGCATAATGCCAGAATTTATGAATGCATTTTGATCCCCAAACCACGATGCCTTATAAAAGTCAGCTAAAATGTTTTTTTAATTTTTTAAGAGATTAAACAATATTTATGTGGCTGTTGCAAATAATGTTTAGAGTTGTAGGAAATTACACTAGCTTCATATCCAGAGAATTTGGCTGGAACTAAAACATCCAGTATTGTGTATATATGAAATCATGGCATCTCAGAGCTGGAAGAACTTGTAGGTCATCTACTCCAACATCCAGATCAATTCATAAAGTCATCCTCTCCATCATTCGATTTCTTTAAAAAAGCCTTTGTATTTACACCTTCAATGAATATTTGTAGAGTATCAACAATGGGCAAGGCCCTACACCAGGTGTGGATGTAGGAGATATGGGGGTTATCCAAACATGCAGTCTCTTTCTTGAAACTTATTTTTAAAAAATGATTAATAGATTGGCAGGAAGCAATTTAAATTGATGTTTCTCTTCCCATCACTTCCCTTCTCCTTTCACTCAACACCAAAATACGCAAACCAGAATGCTGACCAGTGTCAAAGATGTCCACTGGCCCTCCAGGAATAGCACGAATCCTGTTCATAGTCTGATCTACTCTTCAAGCCCTCAGCCAATACCAAACGTGCACTCCTTCTCTCTCTCTGATTCTGCCTTATGACTTACACAAACACACTGCACCTACTAGAAATAGTACTGATGATTAAAAGATCCCTACTCGTAAATTCAAATGCCTGGTTGTTTTAATCACACCAGCGCACACTTACAAATACTTCTTCTATAGCGACATCCATTAAAATCAAGGTCAACCTTGCTGTACACTTCTCCGTACTCACAGAGGTTCGGGTCCCACCATTAGGAGTTCCACCAGTCTCTTGCTTACTCCTAGTTTTCCTTTCACTACTACTAGTGCTATGAAGGGTCTGACGTGTCTATAACATACACCTGAGCTTTTCTGAAATATTAGAATAAAGGACAATAGCTTGTAATAATTTTGTAAATTATTATGATTTTTGTAGTATTTTATTTCATTTTTGTTCTTAATTTCTCCTACAACTAATAGTATTATAGCAAAATTTAGTTTACTTTTGGTAAGTATGAACTTCCATTTTATAGACAGAACTAGTCGTTCATAGAAAAAATAAACATCAAAAGAACTATGTGTAAATAAATAGAGGTTTGTGTAATCACAAATAGTGCTACAATACTTTTTATATGTTGGTGACTGAGTTTTGTTTCGGATATGTCCAAGTCTGAATAGTCTAATATGGAAGCCACTTGTCATACATAGCTATATCAATTTTAATTAACTAAAATTAGATAGAGATTCAGGTCCTCAGTCACAATAACTATCTTGTAGGTGGTCAGTAGCCACTATCCATGTATGGCTAGAGTATTGGGTAGCATGTACACATAATGTCTTCATCATCACAGAAAGTTCTTCTGGATAACACTGATCTAATGATGCTAAGAAAGATGAAATATATATTTTCAGAGAGAATGATGTTCTAAAGACCAGACTAAAGTCTTTTAGGTTGTTAAATCCTACTTTCCTTGTCTCATGAGTAACACAGAATAGGTAAATACTTCATTTTCTTGTTTTTTTCTTTACCACACAAATAACAAATATTTATTATTGAAAAAGTTAAAATACAAAGAAGTAAATCATAAATCACCCTAAATTAGAAGTTCATTTCTAATGATGTAGCAATTTATTTCTAGAGTGATTGATTCTTTTAATTTTCTAAGGTGCTTTTTCCCTCAACTCTTTCAATAGGTAATAAATTGACCTGCTGTGACCCTCATAACAATCAACTACAATTTTACATATTAAGGTGCTTATTCATCAAATAATCATTAAAATTTTCTTTAAATTAAAAAAACAAAAAACAAAAAACAATCAGAAACACAGGTTCTCCACCCAGGGAGAGAAATGTAATACTTTAATGAAAAGTAACTAATTTCAACAATTAGAAAACCCAGGGAATTCCATCCTGTTACAAAAATATTTTCACACTCTCTTTGAAGAGTCAAGTGGGAAAACGTTAAGGAAACAAGGCCTTCCTGTTTCATCCACATGTGGATAGTTACCCAGCTGCATCTCCAAAATAAGAATGGCTGGAAAATTCTTTCAAAGAGCTCCTTGCAGCTGAATATCAAAGGAAATTTGCATGTTTCTAAAACTATTGTTTTTGTGGTTAATGATAGAATTGTGAGGGTTCTTCTGTTTTTGTCTCTAAATACAAATAAATATTGTTCAGTGATTTCAACCTACAGGATCTCCCTGCAGACTTTTCTTCTTTTATGTGATGGCTATATCATAAACAAAGAACGTTTTGATGGGAATAAGTGCACTTCATTTATTTGAGGCCAAAGGCCACTGTAAAATTTTTGTTCTATTTGTATTTTTAATTGTAATCTGATTTTAGTATTTTGTAGGATTTTACTAATTACTCTTTATTAATATCTTTTTGACATTAATTTATTTTTCTTTTATTTTTCTCATATTCACATCTAAGAGAAGGTATATCACAATAATAACTGTCATGTTTTCCTTTGCTGGAAAAATATATTTTACAGTTGTTACTCTTTTATTTTAAATGTAGATCTAAAGGAGCTTTAGGACGTGAATTCATTCTGCCAAAGAGAGCTGACGAAGTCCGAGTTAGTGACACCACAAAGACACATTTTATGGGGACACAGTATATAAGAGATAAAAACAGGGAAAGAAAGTGGTTGTGTGCTCTGGCTTCAGCACTGTGACCACCATACTTCCTTTCCTGGAGAAGTCACTACCTTAGATAAGTAAACATTTACTCCCATGTTAAATTTAAGAGATTGAAACCATTGAAACATTTTTTACATAACATTACAAGAAAAGATAATAGCGAAGGAGCAATCAATGAAAAAAACCATAAAATCAATACATGCTAATAAAAAAGATAAAGCTTTCTAAATGAAAGTAAATAAATTTAGCCAAGAAATTCTTTCATGTAGAATAAAGAAGTTTATAACATGCAAATGCATATTTCTTATGAGATATTAAAATGTAAAGCATCTTTAAATAGAAAAAAAATTGTATTGTTAAGAATATAAAATAAGCCTAGAGAGAGATGTGGGTCAAAATTAGATGTTCTGTGGTAGAGAAGTTGGGAATTTGAAAGGAAATTTGGTATCCGACAGAGGTAAAAGAGAAAGGGCAGGATAAATATTTTTCCACAAACACTCCTAGATCAGGAATTTATGTGACTAAGGCATGAAACATAACTGAGATTTTTTATATGAGTCTAAAAAAATGTGACTGATTTCTGTGTAATTCCTTTGTGCTATATTTCTGCTCATGAAAGTAAAACAATGTTGTCAAGGTTTTATTTAATATTTGAAAAGTTTCCCACAGGGAATATCAAAAATAAATATTCTTCCACTTCCCTTGTTCTTTCACAATTAAATCCTGGCTTTTCCCTCCTGTAAAATGGAGAGACTAGTAGAACGTATGACAAAAAAGTTGTTATGATTTGACAAATGCAGATAAAGTGCTGAGCAAAGTGCCTAGAATACAGTTAAGTCCCCAGTGAATGGAAGCCATTCAATCCATCACTCTCTTTAAGGCTACAGAGATACTTCACAGGAGCAAAGTGATCCGCAGGTTGGTCAGACCTGAAAGGAAAAGTAGTCAATGTGACAAAAGAAGGTAAACATCGGTGCCCATCAAGGTATGACTCTAGTTGGTAACAGATTCTATACTTGTGGTTTCCAGATGACCAACTGAGCAAACACAATTCCCAGTAAATATACTTACCTGCTTTACCGGGCAGCACTCTGATGAATAGTGTTAATCCAATAAAACTGTCTCTGATAGAAAATATCCTTTCCTCTGTGTTCAGTGTGACAGCTTCTCGCCATAGTGGCTGTTATATAATTGGAATGTGGATAGTATCAGTGAAGAACTAAACTTTTACTTTTCGGTATTTTAAATTTAAGTAGCCACGTGTCACATGGCTATCATTTTAGACAGCACACCCATAGAGAGGGACAAATAAACAGCATACTAACGTAAAATATTTAAAACAAACTTCTCTTTTCATCATTCTGTGTTACTCTAACATAAACCTTAAAAGGTGAGTTCAAGTACCTTGCTTCACCCTTAAATCAAAGCCCAGCACGGATATAGGTAAATGTTGAAAACGGCCAACCCTAAACCTTAGAATAGCTACACCTCCTAGATCTATAGCAGCAGACTAATCTAAAGGGTTGACTTGGTACTTGTTAAGGAGATAACCTGAGCACATAGAACACGCTATTCACTTGTGGAGATGCGATGCCGTTGACAGAAGGAAATGAGTTACTCCAGCTCTATGTGTCGTAACAAACAGGGCTCCCTTCTGGTAGCGGCTGAGAAGCTCCCATTGGATAAATCCTCCTGCAGATAACAACTCTACACTCTGGACAAAATACACAACACAACTACCTCATAATACTGGAGAACAAGCCGAAAGAGGCAGCATCTTGATGTGGGGGAGAATTTGCACAAAGAAGGCAGCAGCACTGGGTGGGTTCTCCAGTTTTACAGATTTTGTCTAATGGCGGGATTTAGTTGGGCTCAGCCCTGGGAATCTGGAACTCTGATAGAATCCAATAGTCTTTCTGGTGTAAAGAATGAGAGAACAGAGTTCAGGTGACCACAGCAGCTGCTAAGTGAGCAGTAAATCCTGAAAAAGAGAGAGCGAGACAAGAACAGCTCCAAATCCTGTGCATAAACTCTACCCAAATTTCTGGCTGCACCCTGCACTGTACATGCATGCATAGGGCAGACTACAAGCAGCCCAGGTTTGTCTAAAAGAGCTAAATAGGTACTTTAGCTGTTACTCATTAAAGGAGCAACAGAACTGGAAAGGTGACTCTAGCCAAATTTGTTACTCGCTAAAACCAAAAAATGAACACTCTTCTAAAGAATATAAAAGAATCCCAGAGTCTCTAGAGCAGATCATTCAGCTTAGGATGCAATCCAAAACTCCTAAGATATATAAAGAAACATAAAAGCATGACCCACACTCAAGAAAAAAATGCAATCAATGGATAGGGACACTCACAGTTAGCAACCAAGTGTTTTAAAGTAGGTATTATAACTATGCTCAATGAAAGAAAGTATGCTCATGGTGAATGAACAAATGTAATGAATGTCAGCAGGGAAATAAAAACTGTAAAAAAGTACCAAATAGGAATTCTAGGAAGAAGTGCTACATATCTAAAATAACACTTCACTGGATCAGCTTATGAGCATATTAGAGATGACAGATAAACTCTAATATTTATTTAATATTTTAAAATTATAGAGGACAGTGAACTTTAATATAAAATAATAATTACCTAATATGAAGAAAAAGAGAAAAAAAATAGAAAGAGTAAGTCAAGTGTTCAGGGTCACCCAGCCAGTAAGAGGTTGAGCCAATCCTGGTAGCCAGGGCCTGTTTTCCAAGCCAGGCGCCGTTACCACTAAGCTACACTGCCTCTCTTTTTTGAAGCTAGCTTTATCTTCAGTCCAGGACAAAGCAGGCTGCCCTACTGGTACAAGATGTGCCCTGAGCCTCACAGGGTGGTAATAAAATATTCAAAAAGATTTTACTGTTAGGACAATAAGAAAACAGTGAGACATCAATTCGACATAGTTGAAAAATGAATCATGCAGACATTGCCTTGGTTGTAGGCAACTATTTCAAGCTAGATGAATTTTGGGAAAGAAAATTCTTGAAACTTTAGATTGAGTATGCATTGTAGTTAAGTTGAGGTCTTGTGTTTAATTTATGAATGTATTTTATTTAAAATCACAATTGTTTTCATAATACAGCAATAACAAAACTGTCACTCTGAATAAACAGGAATATATGTTTACGTTGTATAGTAACTTGTTCCAAGAAGTTATGAAAACTATAAACCAGGCTTTACAGAAGACAGAGACGAGAGGAAAGCATGTTATTATCTTATTCTGCAGTGCAAATGAAGATATCAAAAAGGGGAATTTCTTGCCAGGCATATTATAAACTGTAATTGGGGGAGACTAAATAAAGAATCGAGATATCATGCCAACACTTTAAAAGAAAACAGTTTTGTTTCCAATATTTTTTTAAAAATCAGAGTAAAAAAGACCACTAAAATCAAGGGTTAGTTTTTATATGCTTCATTAATTTTCCTAAGCATGTGTTTGGTTTTCCAATTTGCTATCTCAGGGTGTTTTGGATTAGAACACTTTTTCTTACTTAATTTAAAGCAATAATGAAATGATAAACTTCAAAAGTAAAAAGACAATATGTGTAAACTGTAGTTCCAAAAGTGCATTACTAGAAATATAAAAGTCTGGCTAGATTATTGCTGGCGCGATACTTTTCTTTTTTGCATGTAACAGGAAAATAAAAATACAAGTTAAAAGGAGCTTCCCATGCAAGGGTGACTGAGCACATTTGTTTATCCTTTCCTTCTCTAGGTCTTATTAAAAGTAAAGAAAGAAAGAAGGCATAAAACTATAAGAACACAAAAGCAAAGAGAACCAGAGATGAACCATCAGCAAATAAGAGTTTCAGTAAATTTTCAGGAGACAAAATATAGAATGAAATGTGATCATGAGTGGAGTCAGCCAGAAAAAAAGTCGCAGCCCAGACTACACTGATTTTCAACTTTACAATCAGCCTATACATACGCCATTAAGGTATTAATGTTGGGTACAGAATGCAATGCAAATGCTTTTAAACTTGGCATGTATAAGTGAAAGTATAAACGATGAACTTTGGGAGATGAGGAATCTAGAGATGTGGTTTATAATCAGTAGATAACACAAATAACCAACAGAAATCACAAAATAGTGCTGTGACAAAGCCAGAAAGTGGAAGTGGTGGTGGCAGCGAGAGGGCGGAGAAGGCAACCTGGCTGAATTTGCGTCTGTCAGGAAGTCGAAAAACAATGTCTCTGTGGAAAATTAAGAAATAGTGACATAGGATATATAGCACGTAGACATATGAAGTTAACTAGCAAAGGACTTTAAGATGGAAACACTTAAAAGAGAAAAAAATGTTGCCTCCAGGGAACGGAATCATGTGTAGGAAAAGATGAGACAAAGGGCCGATGCTTTTAATCATAAACACGTCTACACATTATTTGTAGACAGGGCCTGTATCGTGTTTATAAAAATTGTAAATGTGTGTTTGAAGAGACTGTAAGGTTTAGAATATCTCTATGTGATCGGTGCATCAATTTAAGCCTGGGGGGCAAGGTGGGGAAGTAAGAAAAATGCATCAAAAAACAGAACCTTCAAAGGCTGCATCAGGGAATATGAAAGCTCCTATTTAGGAGCAAGTGTTATGACATAGTAATGTCTGGTTCTATTCTGGCCAGCAAAGCCTGGCAGTTTGTCAGCTGGGATCCTGTTAGAAGGTCTGGAGAAGAAGAAAGAATTAATTGCGTTTTTCATAAAAGACTTGCTGACAAGCCCGGAGGGCCGCTCCACTGGCAATTCCATTTCATAGTCTTTCCCTTCTTTGGGCAGTTCAGATGATGGGCTGCCACATGGCCCCTGAAACCCTTTCCTTCAATCTTCCAGGTACAAAGTTTTGTAGTGTAGGAATGCTCCGGACAATTCTGTGATTTGATAAACTAGCAGCTTGGGACACGTTTGGAACTGTAGCAGCAAAATAACTTGACTTTCCAGAACATGGCAGCTTCATGAGATGGCAGCTACTAATTTAAGAGAAAACGTTTTTTTGTGGGTCCAAAAAGTTAGAAAAATTCCAATAATTCACAGAGCTACTTGGTCAAGTATTGCTAATTTGAATTAATCAGGAAAATACACACTCTAGCACAAATCTCTGCATTGTGTCATTTTGTCCCCTCCCCCCCGCCAAAATGACAATCTCTAAGGCGACGGAACTGTCAGCTGTCTGTCAGGATTCTGGGCAGCACTCAGGGCCTAAAAATGTTTCTTTTGTTCTATTTTAGGAAGTTGTTATTATTGCAGAACAGAATGTAAATGTTTTCAGGTAATTAAATAAATGATATCATTTAGAAGGTCCAGCTCTCCGAAATGTCACCTCAGATTCCCAAATCCTTGACCTCTGTGGATGGCTGCTGTTGTCTGTGTGTGACACATACGAATGAAACCCGTGCGACTAGTTAATAAATTACTGGAGCTATTGGCTATAGGTCAATTTATAAACTACCGCAAGGTAAACATATTCTAGGAATAGAGGCATACATCTACACCCATTCGATTCTCAATTCACCTTTCCCTAGAATAATTTAGGAAATCTTTACTCTCCTCGTGTTCCCACGGTGAGCAGCTTCTCTGTAGAGGTAACCGGTGCAGAAAGCCTGCGTACCCTTCTATGCCACGAGTCTCCGGGTAGGCCCTATCTCCTTCCAGGTTAGCCTGGCCTGTGATCTCCCTTTTGGACATTTTATTGTCAGCTTCAGTTTTTGCGAATGTTAAGCTTTAAAATCGAACAGCAAATCTATCATTACACACTCATCTACTACTTTGGAACTCATTCTATTCGGTTAGCATGCCAAGTCTAACTTCCATAGACTCCTGCGCACAAGTATCACCAAATTCGTAGGGACCCCCATCCCCACGTCTCACCCCTCAATTCGACCTTCCTGCTTGTCACGAGGGATAAGCACTCCATGACTCCAGGGAAAGCAGTCCGTTCTGTTTGCGGAGCAGACAGATCTACTCCCCTTTGCTCAAGAGCAGCACTTCAGCAACTTTTGTCCCTCTCTCCTATGTCATCAATTCTTTATTTCTTTGCATGTTCCCATTTTAAAAAATCTTCTTTCTTTAGCTGCCGCTCCATTTCTCTTATCCTTTAAATTAAATTTTCTCAAGAGTCACTGAACTTACTATCTCCAATTCCTCTACTCCCATTCTCCCTTAAATCTACTCCAGAAAGGTTTTCATCACGCCTCCAAAACATGGAAGACACCAGTGAGCTCTGCCTGCCTACACAATGCTCGGTTCTCAGTTCTCATCTTACTGGAAATGTCAGCAGCACTTATCATCGCTCTCTTTTCCCCTTGATATGCTTTCTTCACTTGAATTGTAGGGCACCCAAGTATTTTGGCTTTCCTCCTACCTCACTTGTCACTATCCTTTGCTCTTCATTTCCCACATCTATCAACATTGGAGCACTCCAGGGCTCAATTCTCTTTCTCTCCTCTATCTGTTTAATCCTTGATAACTTCACAATCTCCTGGACTTAAATACTATGCACATGGCCAACCGCTTTTAAATTCATATCACAAGCACAGACCTGTCACCTGAATGCCTGCTCTTATATCAAAGTCAATTTTTTTCACTCATTTAGGTAATGCCATATCATCAGCTTTAGTCAATGGGCAGTGAAAGGTGGTGATTTGTGTTACTGGGATAATATATTAGGAGCCAAAACATGACTCTCTAGTTTTTCTCTCCCCTGTTTGATGACTCTGGAAGCCACATGTTTCCAATGCAGTTAAAATATGACAGTCCTCCCACCAGCTTTTGTCCCTGAATCTGTATGTGAAGCAGAGCCTTTACGTATCCATGTTTTATGTGCAACATGAGTGAGAAGCAACCCTTTGATGTGTTAAGCCACTGATATGTTGAGTGGCTTGTCTATAGCATAATTTACACTTCTCTTAGTCAAAAGGCCAAGAAGCACTCTCTATAGTATAATTTAGATTATCCTAAATAAGCTGTCAAATAGACATCTCAGTCTTAACCAAAACTAAATTGTTTTATGTTCCCCCCTAAAACTTTCTTCACCTGCAGTTTCACTATGTGAGTAGATGTCAAATCCATCATTTCAGTTGTTCAGGTCAAATTATTAGAGAAACCCTGACTTCCACCTACTCTCACATCCCATATTCAATCTGATTGAAGATGCTGTTGGCTCTGCCTTCAGAACATACCTACAATATAAGCACTTTGCCTCACATTCAGTGCTAGCATCTTAGTCTGTTGGTTACTATTATCTCTCTCAGATGACTCCCGTAAGTCTCCTAACGGCCTCCTTTCTTCTACTCTTGCCCTCTATAATACAGCTCGAAACAATAGTCCCAATGGTCCTTTTTAAAGTCTAATTCAAATCATATCGTTCCTCATTAAATTCTTCCAAGTCTAGTCATCTCCCTCTAGAATCAAAGCAAAATTCTTACCATGGCCTACAAGACTTTACGTGATCAGTCTGTATTCTGGTCCTCCTTATCGCCCTGATTGCTGCTGCTTTGCCCCCCACTCCTTTCTAGCCACAGTGGAGCTCCTTGTTATTCTGCCAACTCACAGAACATACCTTAGTACATTTGACCTTGTGAATCCCTCAGTCTGGAATTGTTCCCTAAAGTCTGCCTCACTTGTATGTTTTGAATCTTTCTTGAAATGAAGCCTACCCTGACAATTCTATTTTAGACTGCGATGAGCCCACCCTTCTTCCCACAAGGAATTTTCTGCCTTTACCCTGCTCTATTTTTTTCTACATGTTTCACATCTTTTAACTTGCCTAATGGTTTATTTATTTATCATGGTTTGTTTATTTATTTGTTAGATGTTTCCTTACTCATTTGTGTCTCTTATGTTATGTAACATTAATGCCTAGAAAAATGTATATTCCATAATAGGAGCTAAATAAATATTTACTAGATTAACTAAGGTAAGTGAGGCAGACATAGTTTTACATTTCCCAGATAAAAATACAGACTCAGATGCCATGTAGATACTTGTCCAAAAACATTTAGTTAATAAATGTATCCAAAAAAAGATATAAAAGTACAATTTCCCAAATATCACAATGATATAAATATCTCTGTTCTCTAAATTTACAAGATAGTTTAAACCTTGTAGTTTCATCCTGATATTGGGTATGAACTTACCAATTTGCTTGTTTATACATGGATTAACATACCAGAGTGACATGCTCTAGGGGTTCCATTTCACTCATTTTTACAATTGAATTTATCAAAGAGGATTTTGATGTAGACTGACAACAGTTTTAACAGAAATTTAGTATAATGATGTGCCTCAAAAATTAATGTGTTTATTTCTGTTACCATAATACAAATTGCTTCTTTTCAGGAAAACTACAATTGGCTTATGATCTAAATTTCTATTCTTCAAAGTTTTCACAAAAGATGGAAATAATAAACAAGTTGGTATTAGTCATTAGTGATCTGGGCTCATAAACCACATGTGAAGATCATGCATCTGTTAGGATTTTGCTTATATGATGTCTTTCTTATATCCAAGATTAAAGAAAAAGCAAATAAATATTTTAAATATGTTGGCCATATGCAAAATGTTTTTGAAATTGCTCATTAAAATTTTCTCCGCCCAAATAAAAAAAAACTTGATTTAATTTCATTCGTATAGTTGTTAGACGAAATAAATAAGAAAAAAAAAAACAGAATATTTTCTTTTAAAAAAGTAAACAGATTTAGCAAACAATAAAAATAATACCATATCAAAATCAAGTACCTTAAATCTAAGAAGATAGAAAAACCAAAAGCTATATTGACTTTGTTGGCAAGACATAAGTATTATCTCATTAAAGTTCAATAAAAATTACTTAAATATTTGATCCATGAGACTCTGAATTTGGGGAGACACAGAATAACATTCTAGAGTTTCCAAAGTTGGCTTTATACGATGTTCATGTTTGTAATAACTTCATGTCTGCACTCTTCTACTTTTAGTCTTGGTATGAACTTGATTTATATTTATTAAGTTGCATCTTTGAGCCAGACTCTGCACAAGACATTATTATGTCCTTGCCTCAAAAACTTCAACTTTTTGTGGAAACAGATATAGAAAAAAATAATCACAAAGCAAAAGGGGTTAGCTTAAAGGGGTTGTCAGAGCCAAAAAAGAATGAATTCTTTCTGACCTAGGAACCAGGGTAAGGAATTAGGAGTGAAGAGACATTTGAAATAATAATTTTTTAATTTAAATCATTAACATTTCATCAAATGTAGCCTAGTTTTCTATATGAATATGATTATGACTTATTTTCCATTAGGGTCATGGAACATTTTCCTTCACACAAACTAAAATACATTTAGAGCCAAATAAATGTTAATATCTTGACAAAATTTTTTAAATCCTGGCCTATACAACATTGGGAATAAGATAATTCCCACAATCTTTGCTGTGCTGAACTACATGTAAAACTTAGTTGTGATACAGTGAGAACCATGTTAACTAAGGTTATTGTACAAAAGTTATATTAATTTTTCACATTGCTGAGTTATGCAGAATTCATTTTCAGCTCAAACCTGTTTTGTACATTTTTTTAACAGGAAAAAGATCTTGAGGAATGTGGGAATTGTACTAAAGATTTCATGTTTTATTCTAAAGGCAAAAAAAGAGACATTAAATAATTTAAAGGAAAAAAGCAAAGTTGCCTTTCAGAAAGATCAATCTAGTGACAGTGTGGACAGGTTGACTGTGGAAAAGAAGCCAGTTAGAGGATATTGTCAGTGGTCTAGTAGAGAAATGTTGAGCATCTGAAGACAACGACAGAGAATGCAGAAAAGGAAGTAGATTTGAGGGATTTTTAAGATATAAAATTGGCAAAATAGGGTCATCGATCAAAAATAGAAGATGAAAGAAAGGGAGAAGCACATTTTCTGATTTCGGTAATAAAATGTATGGAATTGTCAATAACAGATAGATAATGCTGAAGAAGGAAATGATTGGGTCTGAGTAAAAGGAGAGAAACATTTAATTTAAGGTATTTGTGTAACAATACATGTGAAAATACCTCAGATCAGGTATGAAATTTAGTATGTTAACAATAAATTATTGGTTAATACATCTAAAGAGATCCTAGAACAAGGGTACCTGGAACATGCTGAAGTATTTAAAGTGAAGATTTAGCTCTTAATGTAAATTTCGAGCAAATACGTTGATGAAGAGTGTGGATTTTCTGCAACTGGTAAAAGGACAGAAAAAGTCAGGAGGCAAGAGTACGAGGTGGGGAAACATAGAATCCACAGTAGAAGTTATTAGTTTAAACAAAATGAATAATCTGGTACAGGTCGGCAATTGGATTGGGCAAAATAAGATAAAGTATGTCACAATAAATAAACTATAAAATCTGTCTTCAAATTAACAGAATAACATCCCACCTGAATGAAGATGCAAGAATTTTCAACAAATATGAGCCAATAAGATACAACAAAATATAGTACATTAAGACCAGGTGAGATTTATCCCAGGAATGCAAGGTTGATTCAAAATTCAAAGGTCAATTAATGTAAGTAACCACACAAACAGAATAAAAAAAACATAATATTATTTCAATGATGAAGAAATATTATTTGATAAAAATGAAAAACCATTTATGACAAAGACTTTTAGCAAAATAGGCATAGAAGGCAACTTCCTCAATTTAATAAAGGGCATCTAAAGAAAACCCACAGCTAACATTACAGTGAATAGTGAAATATTGAACAATTCCCTCTAAGATCAAGAACAAGCCAAAGATGTCTACTCTTCCCACTCCTACTTAATAGTTCTGGAAGTACTTTCAGGCAAGGGAAACAAAAGATATACAGATTGTAAAGAAGGGACTAGAAATGTTGGTATTTACAGATGCTGTGCTTGCATGCATAAAACATTCTAAGGAATCAATGAAACAGCTACCAGAAGTAATGATAAGTTTATGAACATCTCAGAATCCAAGGCCAATTAATAGAAATAAACTATATTCTTATATATCGAAACAGATCATTGGAAAATTAAGATTTAAAATTACCAGGTATAAAATCATCACAAACATAAAACACTTGGGAATAAATTTAACAAAAGGTATGTTGGATCTTTAAAAATACAGAACACTGTTGAGAATATTTAAAGACCTAAATGAATGAATAGGTATATCATGTGGCTTGATTAGAAGACTCTGTATTATTAAGATGCCTGTTTTCCATAAATTGATCTATAGATTCAACACAATTACATTCGAGAATCTCAGAGGCTTTTTGTAGAAGTTGACAAGATGATTGTAACACACACACACACACACACACACACACACACACACACGCTAGACTCTATGATACACATATTTTTGTATATGTATGTATGAGAAATGTGGAACAGCTAAAACAATTTTATAAAGGAACGAAGTTGGAGGATTTACATAACTTGATTTCAAGACTTAATACTACATTGAGAGAGTGAAGTGTGAGGATATACCATAGATCAAAGGAACAGAAAAGTGTCCAGAAAGAGACACACATAGAATGGGCAAATATTATTTAATAAAGTCACCAAGATAACTCAATATGAAAGGAAATTCTCAACAAATATTGCTAAAACAATTACATATGCACATGGAAAAATATGAGCCTTGATTTCACACCATACACAATAATTAACTTGAAATGAATTGTAGACTTAACATAAAAACTAAGAGAAAATAAATAAGAAGATATTCAAAATCTATTTGTAGTAAACAGATTTTTTAGGAAGGATACCAAAGACATGAACTATAAGAGAAAATTGATACATTAGATAAAATAAAAAACTTCTACTCTCTGAATGGCACCATTAAGAAAATGAAACGACAAGCCATAGGAGAAAATACAGTACACATACCTGACAAGGAAGTTGTGTCAAGACTTTATAAAGAACTTTAAAACGTTAATCATTAGAAGACCACACACACACACACACACACACACACTTTAAAAAATGACAAGTCCTGAGCAGATACTTCACCAAAAAATATTATGAATTGTTAATAGGACATTAGAAGATATTCAAAACCATTAGTTGTGAACACAAATTAAAACCACAATGAGCAACTGAAACTTTTGTGCAGTGTTTTTGGAAGTGTTAAATGATACAAACAGTTTTACATTTTCATGTAAAGTCAAACATCTATTTACCATGTGACCTATTATTCCTTCCACTGTACTTATACAAGAAAAATAAAAACATACATCCACAAGAGAATTTATACATGAAGGCCCATAGAAATTTTATTCATAACAACTGAATACTGGAAATAACCCAGATTTCTCTCAATAAGTGAATGGATAAACAAATTGTGGTATATACTTCAGAGACAATGTACATTTTCTGAAACACTTCTGTAAATTCAGCTTTATTTAATAAAAATCGTTTCCACTAGAGTTGGAACAATAAAATATGCTGTCCTTCAAATGACTTAAAAGCAGCTTTCATGTTGGTGATTGACAATTATTTGACATTCTTTTTATTTACTGAAATTTGACCCCAGAGTTTTGCTCTAATGTGGTCTTCTTTTAAATACCTTGCTAAACGACAAATCAAAGGATCGGGCAGCATGGTATATGACAGTACTCTCTTGTTGTTATTTTAAATGTTTTAAATAGCTCTTGATTTTCATTACAATCAGGAACACTGTAGATTTCTAGATTTATGCATACTTTCTACGTATGTAACACTGAAGGTTTTCTTCATGTTCTCTTCCTCAATATTTAACAAAGCTTTTTATGACCAAAACTTTTAGATAGTAATGTAGCTTTGTGATTATTTCAGAGATAGAGAAATGAACAGCAATTCGAATACTGCTTGTTAGACATACATCTTTTCCCATGCCCTTTATCAGCACCTAGTGCTTCTCTCCACCTCAGTCCTTGACCTCCCCCAATCACCTGTCCTCCCTCTCTTCCCTTTAATTTCTCCAATTAGCCACATTCCACTTTCATACTCTTTTTCTTCAATAATTTTCTCCCTCAGCCTCCCTAATGCAGAACTATTCCCCTCCCACTCACCCTCAATCCTGAATTTGAACATCCCACCCTCTACCTAATAATACACATTATCTGGGTCTTTCATTAACCCATACCCTAGGTTTGAAATGGCTTCTCTACTTATAAAGAACATGTAGAAACTGTTAGAGTATAAATCTATCATTTCCTTCTTTTCTTCCTTCCTTGCTCCCTTTCTTCCTTCCTATACTCCTTTCCTCTTCTTTCCTTTTTCCCTTCAATAAGTAATATAAAAGGAATCAAAGATGTACTGTGTGCTTTCACAGGAGATGAGCCATGCCTATATGTCTAAAAAACTCTAAAATAATTTGTATATAAAGGACATTTAAGAGAGGTAAATATACTTATTAGGGTCTTGTCTCCATTGTGCTATGAAAAATAATAACTTATTGAGACTTTGTGTTTTACTGGACAATTTTTTAAATAAATATATTGACTGAGAATGAGTCTTTGATGAGCAAATCAATTGTATGATTCAAACAGCTATTCAATTGTACAATTCATACAGCTTTCAATTAAAGCCTATGCTCAGGCTTTATAAACCTCAGGTCAAAGTAACAAATAATTCCAGTTTACAATAGAAGTGCCTATGGACACTAAATAATGAAATCTAAAAGCATTCTCATAGATATAGGTTAGGACATAATTGCCTATAAAAAAACTAAAGCAAATAAAACATACTAAATTACAAAATGGATACTAAAGGTAGAAGAAACACTAAGTATGGGTTAGATATATTTTCTTGGAACAGATGAATTCTAAGAAAGTACTCAGAAAGAATTGTATTAGTCTGGTAGGGCTGCCAGAATAAAATATCACAGACTAGGGAGCTTAAACAGAAATTTATTTTTTCACAGTTCTGAAGGCTAGAAATCAAAGATCAAGGTTGATCTTTCCCGAGCCCTCGCTCCTTGGCTGGTAGAGGGCCTCACCTGAACTTTTCTCCCTGCATGTGCACTCCTGGTGTCTCTTCCTCTTCTTATAAAGACACCAGTCCCGTTGGATTAGGGCCCCACCCTGATGACTTCTCTTAACCTTAATCATCTCTTTCAAGTTTCTATCTCCAAATGCAATCACATTGAGGATTTGAGCTTTAACAGACACATTTTGGAGGAACACAATTCAGTCCATAACATGAGTGATGGACATAAAGGTTTAGATTAAAATAACATAGATGAATGCATTTTATTAAGTATAATAACATATTTTTTTATTAAGAAAGAGAAACACAGTGTAGTACTCTAACAGGATGAAAACTTTTCTTCATCATCTGAATTTGTTGAGAGTCAAAAGGATATTCCAGCTGAAAGAGTAATATGAACAAAGGCCCAGATATAAGAACAGGATAAAAGAGCATGAGGAAGGCAAGAAACCCCTGTCTAGGGAGATACAAGAGCACAATAGTCAAGGATAGAGTAAAAAGATGCAGAAAGAAAGGGTTATATTATAAAATTTAATGACAATGAAAAGCAGAATTTTCATCTTAAAAATCAAGGCTTTGCCTTTCACTAGTTTTGTGACTTTGGACGGTAATTTTATCTTCTTTGGCCTCAGATATTGAGAAAAGTAATTTCTCAGTATTTATCATTCTGAGATTTTATTAGTTGTTCCACTGGATCTGTTTCTGAAATGAGCAAGAAGGACAATGCCAAAATAATTCAAGGATGCTTTTACTTCAAACCAGCAATAAACACTGATAGGATATACAAAATTAAGAATACAAATTAGTGAATGGACACAATTACTTTCTTGCCATAGTTACATATTGTTGTACTTTCCTGTATGTAGTAAACAGGCTTAAAGCAGGCCTGGCCAAGTGCACCACAGAAGTCCTCAAAATGTTTCTACTCTTCCGCCAAATGGAAGTAAATGATTTTTCTTTCTGTTTTATCGATGGCATATTTTAATCAACTTTATTGAGGTATAATTTACATGTGCAAAATACACCCATTGAAAATACACATTTCACTGAGTTTTGACAAACATATTTACTATATAAATACTGTTGTCAATATATAGTGTATGTTCGTTGCCTCTGAAAGCCCTTGTGTCCCAAGTTATAAACCCTGGGCACGTCCCACCTCCCAGCAGTTTATTCTCAGGCAACCACTGATTTTTATTCTGTCACTTTAAATTAGTGTCTTTTCTTTAGGTTCATAGAAATGAAATCACATAGTATGTACTCTTTGGATTTGGTTCCTTTAACCCAACAATATTTTTTGAGACTCGTCTATGTTGTTGCATGCGCCAATATTATTCCTTTTTTTTATTTTTTATTTTTTTGGTAAGCAGCATTCCATGTATAAGTACACCATCATTTGTTTATTCATCACCTTTGGATAGGCACCTGGGTTATTTTCAGGCTATTATGAGTAAAGGTGAACATTCATGCACAAGTCTATGTGAATTTCGCTTTCCATTTTTCTTGGGTAAAAATCCAAGAGTGGAATTTCTAAATCATGTTGTAAGTGTATGTTTAACTTTATAAGAATCTCTAAAACTATTTTCCAAAGTGATTTTATCATTTACATCACCCAAATCAATGTACGACACTTTCAACTGTTCTCTTACTGGCCAGCACTTGGTATAGTCAATCTTTTTAAATTTAGACAATCTGGCAGGCGCGTGGTAGTGTTTCATAATGGTTTTAATTTGCATTTCCCTAATAACTAAAGATGTTGAGCATATTTTCATATGTTTATTGGTCATTTGTGTATCTTCTTTTGCTTCTCCCGCCTCTCCTTTGTGCTATTGTTGTTATACGTTTTACTTCCACATATGTTATACACTCAAAATATACATTGCATCATTTTTGTTTAAGCAATTAAATACTTTTAAAAGATACTAAAAATCAAGGGGGAAAACCTTTATATTTAAGCATACATTTAGCTTTACTACTACTGCTTTTCTTTTCTCTATATTGATCTATTTTTTCAGCTGGTATCATTTCCTCTCCACTCGAATATTTTCCTTTAATGTTTATTGTGATTCAGGTCTTCCTGGAAACAAATTTTTAAATTTTTTTTCTGAAAAATGTCTTTATCTGGCTTTATTTAAAGGAGCAATGCTGCTGTTTCTAGACTTTCAGATTGAAAGCTTTTTTTGTTTAGTTCTTTGAAAATGTCATTTTACTGTCCTCTGGCTTATATAATTACAAGAAATCTACTGTAATTTGTCTTTGTTTCTCTGTAGATCATGTCTTTTTCTTTAGCTGTTTTTAAAATATTACTTTTCAGTAGTTTTTAGATATTTGATTATGGTAAACCTTGTTATATCTGTGTTAGCACGTGTGTGCTCATCCTGCTTTAGGTCTCGTGCTTTTATGAACTGTGGGCTTATAATTTTCATCAAATTTGGAAAATTTGGCTATCATTTATTTTTATATATTGTATTTTTTATTCCTAATTTCATTTGATTCTCCTTAATAGTTTACATTTCTCCCCTTGCTATATTCCATGTTTTTAACCTCTTTGCTAATTCTAACAACATTGTCATTTCTGTGCTTTTCCTATTGACTAATTTGTTCCCTGGTAATTAGTCCCATTTTACTTCTTCTTGGCTTGTTTATTAACTTTTTATTGAATGCTAAATATTATGAATTTTATGTTGTTAGTTGCTTAGATGTTGTTTTTTCCTTTACAGAGTTAAGTTCTATCATCTTTGAGGTCTATTAATATATCTTGCTAGGGTGGGTCTAAGATAGCCTCCACTCCAGTGTTAGTTTACTCTTGCTTCTAAGGCAGGACTCCTGGGCTCTCCATCAAATTTCCCAGATGATCCTCAAGAGCTCTCCATTCTGGATGGTCAGAGCTCAAGTGTCTTCGTCCCTTAATGAGCGCTGGGAATATTTTCATTTCCAGTGACATGTGAAGCTTTCTTCTATTTACGGGCAGCCTAGTTCTTAATGAAGCTTTTTTCTTATAAAGTACTCTCCTTTCCACAACTCTACCTGATAACCTCCAAACTTGTTTCAGCCTCCCTGAACTCTGATTTCCATCTTCTCAAGTCAGCGGTACTTCCAGGATCTGTTTGGGTTTCCCATTCTGTGCTCACAGTTGGAAATCGACTCCGGGTAAAAATCCAAGAGGATCATGGAGTTTATAAGTTACTTCTTTTCTCACAAGGATCACAGCCCTGTGCTGCTTGTTCTCCAGCCACTAAAAACAATTATTTCACTCTTTTGTTCAGTTGTCTAGTTGTTTACTATGGGAGGTTAGAGCTGGTTTAGGACCCTTGGTTATTTAATATAGCCCTGGTACAGAATTTTTCCTTGGTGGGACCATATGGTGAGTATAGACTCCGACTAAGTGGAGTTTATGGTAACTTCTTTCAGAAATTGCTACCTGAAGCAATATGTTGTAATTGCAACTCGAAAGTTTTAACACAGACGTTTACTGTCATGTTATATCTGGGTGTAGACAGTCGCCTCTGACTAAACACTAAGTTTTAAAGTCCCATACATTGTAGACAACAAATATAACCATTAAAGATTAATTTAATTAATTTAAAAGTCTTTTTATAATAAACATACTCTTCCAAAGAAAGTCATAATTTTAAGTTATATGCACATACACACATACGTGTGTTATTTTATCACAAATGAATTATAACTGTTTCACCAGTGTGTATATATACCTATCCAAATTATGATGGCTCCATTAAGAATATTAACCTATTCAAAAGTGTTCTCTGATTACTTCTAATGCTCCCAAATAGATGCCACCAATATTTTCATTTGACCAGTCTGCATTACCTATAGTCATCTGGCAGCATCTAATGTCCTCTCTCCCACCATTTCATTGAACCTTACTGAAGCAGCTTAAAATTGTTTCTACTGATGATGCATACTAACCCAAAATTTGTCCCACCTGATGATTCCTGAAGTTCTTAAAGCCATTAAACTTTGGGATGCCAGAGCAGGACTGAATTTTACAAAAAGTCAAGAAGAATGGGTTCCAAGGTAGTTCCAATACATCCAAAATTTTAGAAACTCTTTTATGAAACACTTTGTCCAACTTTGAACTTTTTCTTACTTACTGATCCCAAGGGCCCAATTCTAGCCCAAAGAGCCAGGCTAGGAATATATGTCATGACCCCCTTCCATCACCTGCTTTCTCCATGACCTATAACCACTTCTTTAAACCAAACTCAGTACTTGGATGCAAAGCAGAAGCCCTATGCATACTAACAGATCATAGACACACTGATGTGTGTGTGTTTTGACTTTTGATTGAGGAGTTAAAGGGATAATAAATGTATTATATTTCATAAATATCTGCATCCCAATTCAGACAATGAAAAAATATTCTTTATAGGGCATTAAATACTCATTGAAATTTCAGAAGCTATTAAATGTATACATTTCAGAATGTATACATTTTCTCCTTTAAATACCTTTCACTGTCAAAATCACAAGAATTCTAAAATATTTTAAAATAATTACCATTTTAAGAAACTCAGAGTAAGCAATTTAATGTTCAATAAAATGTAATTTTAATATAAATGATTATAATGGGTTACAGATTGCACAAGTTAGAAGACAAACAAAAATGTAGAAAATACATCAGAGAAAATAACTTGTGGAGAACCACATAATAAATTCTATAGTGCTAATAATTAAAGTTGATACATGCTAAAATCGACCATGGAAAATATGGAAAAGAACATATAACATCTGTTTTGCAAAATATTTACACTGCTTACAGAAAATTTATAATCCATAAGAATCTTTTTTAAAAGATTAATTAATTTAAAAGTCATTTATAATAAATGTATTATTCCAAAAAAACACACACACATAAACACATATATAAACTTATACATATGTTAATGTGATATTACCATTAGCCACAATTTAGTAAATAGAAACTTCCCAAAAAAGCTATGGTCATTTTTCACCCACAGACTTAAGTAAATCAAGAAAATGGGAATTTATAATCATATATTTTGTCATAAATATGAGCTCAGTACGTTCATACTAAAAAATAAAATAATTTAACAAGATCAGTTTACAACAAGAAAGGACATTCAACAGTTAATCTAAGATCACTGGAGAATTGAGAGGACAAGAATACAAGTAGGAATTTCCCTGTTCTGGGTCATGATTAGATGAATTTGCCTTATCCAATCACTTATCACAACTCTAGAGTACATAAATGTCACAATGAGAGGTGTGTGATCAAAGTTGCATTTGCAAGTAGCTTCAATATACTCTTTTTTTGAAGGGGGGAGTAAGCTTGTCAACAAACTACATAAACTCGTTATTAATGTTTAGAAAATGTAATTGATTAAGTACAAGTAAATGCTAATCGGGTTTTGAAAAATAGAAAGAAAAGACAAACAGTTCCCTTAACTTTTGAGGGCTTTCTTCACCTAGCCTCCACTTAACTCTTTTCCCATCCTACTGGAATAGATTTGTAATCTTTCCTCTGTTTCATTCTATTTGATGTCCTTTCTCCAGATTCTGATACAGCACATTCCATCAACCATTTTAAAATGCACAATCATTTTGCCCCACTAAAAAGATTCAAATTCTACATAATTAAGTGTATTCTGTACCTCATTTTTCAGTTAACTTCAATCAGCAGAAAGCATACATCTCCTCCAAATCACTCCCTATTTCACTTATTTTAACCCCAACGACTGGCTGTTCCTTAAATCATGCTTCCAACTTACTATTCTTCTTTACTAATTTACTGTTTCTCTACCCCAGTTCTCATGATCATCTGGCTAGATTAAACCAGGAGGGCCTCATCTCATTGACAATATAACTTGGAATGCTGCCTAAAGAACAAATAAATTCATCATATCATCACTGACCTTGTTTCAATGATATAGCAAAACATTTCTTCTCCTATTTCTTTTTAAATTATCTATTTGTAACACTAGAATAAATAGTGTTAAAAGTTTAATCTAACAGAATTATACAAGTTCTGAAACAAATAACTTAAATATAGTTTTGAAATATATAGTTTTGATACTATGACTTAAGACTGAAGTACTACAGATATAGGAACTGTTTTAAACACTTTGGAGTAAAGCTTATTTTTAAGTTAAAATTCAGTAAAATTAATTAATAATCGATATTTAGAAATGCATATGTGTAAATGTGTACAAATGTGCATATATACATATACACACATACATACAGCATATACTTATATAATTTTCTTAGCTATGCTTCTAATGCCTGGAAATACAGAGAGGAAGAATCCATCATGAGAAAGGAAAATGGTTCTATTGCATGATAAAGCAGAGTCCCCAGAGAATGAAACAAAAGTTCATTTCCTTTCTATCAATCCCCTTATCAGTTCATACTGCATCTGTGTTAAAAGTTCCTATTGCCCCTGTAACTTCTGCAGGGTCCTGTCTCTCAGACAAGGAATATGTGTACGTTGTACAGAGGACAGCTTTAAGACCTCCAAACCCCTTGTCTTGGGCAGCTTGGGCCACCACAACAAAATACCATAGACTGGGTAGCTTAAACAACAATTTACTTTCCTACACATGGAGGCAGCCTGGGAAGGCCAAGGACAGGGTTCCAGCATGGTCAAGTTCTTGGTGAGGGCCCTCTTCCTGGATGATGGAGGGCTGCCTTCTCCTTATATCCTCCCATAACATGAAGAGGAAACATTTGTACCTTTTCCTCTATTATAAGGGCACTGATCTCATCAAAGGGGCTCCACCCTCATGATTTCATCTAAACTCAGCTCCTAATACCATATCATTGGATGTTAGGACCTCAAGATATAAATGGGCAGGGGCAGGGGTGACTCAAACATAATTTCATAATGAGTCTTAATTCCTTCAGAAACCTAGGAGCAATTCAGTTGCAAGACACAAATTTCTCTCACACTGACAACCTCTAACAGCTCTAATGTACTGTTATTCTCACCATGCTGGATATCCTCCAAGTGCTCTTTAAGTCTACTCTCCATCCTTCCTACCCTGCTCTCTTCACCAGAGAGCTGGCCTTATGCACTGCATCTAGGCTGGCTCTGCTCTCTCTCCTCCAGCTGGTTTTGACTAGTGCGTCACACCTGCTGAAGATTAATGCATGGTAGGAGAATGAATCTGGGGTTTAAATCCTCAAAACCCACCAATAGTTATAATTATCTTCCAAAGGCTACACCGATAGTTGACTTCTGGATCTGATCACCAGCCTTTCCCTCATCCTTCAAGCCTGCATTTGGCAGTGGCCTCCATTGTTGTTGGTGGTTCCCCCACCCATCTCACACCCTTGGAAATAGTCTCTCACTCCACTCTTCTTAATGACTGCACCCACTTCCTCCCAGGACCCTAACTCCACAGCTATTCCTCATCTCTTTTCTCCATCTTGACAAACTTCTCCTCATATTAGCTTAATTTTTCATGGACCTAGACCTCATTTGGAGCAGGGTAAATGCCAAAACACAAGAAAAGGTCAAACGCAGGAAAACCCCATTTTGCCACATACAAGACTGAGCTGTGTGAGTGATAAATCCAGTCAAACTATAAACAGAGACCTACGTAGGGATAGAGATTGCCAAAAGTTAAACACTTACCATATTTGGCTTGAATAGATGAAAATTCTACCTTTAGTTAAAGATTTGCCTCTCCCCTGCCAAATCAAACATCGCAATATACTTACCAACTTGCAATGCTCTTATGTTTAAATGAAACCACTTTTCTGAAATTTGACCTGCTAAAATTTAGACATACCTAGATTTTTCTTTTAACGTGAAAATGCTTTAAAATGCTCTTAACATTTTGACCAAAACACCATAAGAAATGACAAAAATCACTCTGAGGGCAAAGATCAAGGGCTATCTTGGGAGGCCTTGTAAAGCAGGCTTGGTTCACATCTCACTGGAATCACGGAAGAGCTTCTTCTGAGATGACTTCCAGAAGGAGAATATACTCAGAGGCTGGACAGAAGCTATTCTATTCACTTTCCCATCCCTCCCAACATAAGATTTTCGTATTAAATCAGGACCAGAATTAATATAATAGACTGCATTAGAGAAGAAAATAAGTTACAAAGATGAAGCTCATGCTGTTGGAAAGTACCCTATCTTGAACCATAGCAATGTTCTTGACTTTATTATTATTTTCTTCAGTACCCCTAAAAAAGGTTTGGGGAAAGTACGTACCAGTTGTGAATTTCTAGGTTGACATGTAAAATGTCTTGTTAACCACAGTTTAAATAGCCATAAATAATGTAATTTCTAAAATATTATAAATACTAACATAACTGTTTTAAATATAACCAATGGACTCTAAATGTCATATCAATTTGATGTCATCATCATCTATTTTATTAATATTTGAGCAAATATATGTCAAACTTTACTTGTCAGAATTTTGCCTTGGTCATTTTCCTTCTTGAAATGACAATTACATGTAACTTTCTCTACAGCATCTACAAGACATGATTTTAAAGTAATGTAATTTTTATGCTCAAAAATACTTTTGATCACCTTTTCATGCTTTTGCTACAAAAACATGTCTATAAATTAAAACTTATTTTTATTGCCAGTAATCTTAAATATCTAAGAATTATAAGTTTTCTTCTAGAGTGAGGTGTTGTTACAATTATTAGTAGTGCATCATAATAAATAATAATTTATATTAAAAATATTAGTAGTAAATAATTGATCAAAACAATATAATTATTTCACAAATTTTCATGAGTAATCACTAAACAACAAAAAGACTGTATTGGAAATGTTTATCTTAATGAGAAGGATTAGAGGAAAGGCTATGGCCCCTTGATTGAAGAAGACTTTGTTGACACCAGTATTTTGAAATTGTCTTTATTTACTCTCTCTTCCCCTGAGGTTTTTATAGTACAGCATGATGGTTGACAGGTCTGCATTTCTTTGGTATAAAATGAAAAAGCAGCAATTTTGAAAGGGGAAAAGAAAAGAAAAAGGATAGATGAGTTATCGATCAAATTGATTTTGGTAGAGGATATGTGGAAGTTGAACAAATGAAAACAATTACCCTTAAAACTGCTTTTGCTCACATACTCCTTGGCCAGCCTCTGAACAATCCCCATCCCTTCAAGGCAACCAAATTAGTGTCCTCCATCCTTACTTATTCCTGGAAGTGAGGAAAGATGGTCTGAGGACTATAGTCAAGCTTTGATGGCAACAGATCCTAATTTTCCCGGGACCGTCTCTGTCTCTGCTGGTTGTCCTGATGGAATATCAACAGTAGCCTCTTTTCATTCTCAGGAATCTTTTGGTCTGGACTGTGATGCTAACATTGGCCTTAGACCATGAAGGTTAAACAGAACCATCAAGAAATAGATCAGTATTTCTCAACTGCCATCACTAGACATTAAATTGTAAATCTGTAAGTGTGTTGCAGATTTATATATTTTTAAAAAGTGTATGCAGCTAAGCTAAAACGGAACATATATGTCTGAGGAAGATAAAAGCCAGGTGAGTAATTATACTGAAGAGACAGCAAAGACAAAAGAAATATAAAAGTCATGGATATGTAAATGAAGAATTGTGATACTGGTTATGTCAACATATTCAGAGAAAAATAGTCTACGCACTCATAATAAGATACGTTAAAAAGACGATTTGTAAAAGCAAGATGTCGTCTCTAATACTAGATACTATCTCTTCCCAGGAAGCAAGTAGCATGAATAAGAATGCATTTTTCACTCTCCAAAGAGACATTTTAATTAGGTTGATTATTCTGGCCCCTGTGGGTTCCTGTGAGAGGATGTTCTCCAGTGACCCATGCCTTGGAAAGAATATTAGTCTCAAACCAGTACTCAATTATGCTTTTCATCTCCCTCCTGATTTTAGGAGGGACCTTTCGCCTTTCACTCTTGACATTGCCAACCTTAATATATTCTTCTATTCTTATTGAATTATCTAATTTTTAAAATTGTTTTTTGCTATTTAAAATCAAGTTGAAAATGTACAGCTGAAACTTACTGGATTTCATTAACCAAAGTCACCACAAAAACATTAATTAATTAATCAATTGATTGATTAATTGATTAATTAAAAAATAAAAAGTAAAAAATTAAATTAAAATACATACATACATACATACATACATACATACATAAATACATACATATCAAATCAAATTGTATATGCACATGATGAGGATGTGGAGCCACTGGAATTCTCATTCAGTGCTGCTGGGAGTATAAATTAGTATAATGCCTTTATGAAATTGGAAATATCTACTATAATTGAAAATACATTTACCTTTTAACTCAGTGAATCTCCTAGATATAAAACCGACAGAAACTTTTCACTAGCTGCACCAAAAGACATATTCAGAAATGTCCCTAGCAACATTGGTCACAGTGGCCCCGACAGGAAACAACCCACATTTCCATCGACATTAGCATGGATAAATAAATTGTGGTGAAACACCACAGCAGTGAAGTGAAATGAAAATGCAAGAACTACTCCTTTATACAATATGGATGTATCTCATAGTCATGCTTAATGAAACAAATTGTACTCAGAAGAATATTATATATGATCTCCTTTACTTAAATTTAAAACAGGCATGTCTAATGTGTCGCCTTAAAGTAGTTATTTGTGTGAAGGAGATGAGGATGGTGATGGACGTGGGATAAGACAGATTTCTGAGGTCTGGTGATGTTCTATTTCTTGATCTGGGTGGAGGTTATAGAGCATCTTTTCCTTCTAATCGCTCACTGAGCTATATAGCTATTCTTTGGTCACTTTGATGTATATAAATTACATTTTAACAAGAATATTCATCAAGTTGTGTGTTTCTTTTTTCTTTTTCCACAGTATGTCTAGTTAATATCCATCACCACACATAGTTACAAGCTTTTTTGCTTGTGATGAGAATTTTTAAGACCTATTCTTAATGACTTTCAAATACATAATACAGCACTAACTATCACCACCATGCTATGCACTACATCTCCAGGACATATTTGTTTTAACTGAAAGTTTACCCCCCTTCACCAATTTCACCCACCCGCTCCACCCGACTTTTGCCTCTGGCAACCACCAATCTGTTCTTTGTATCTATGAATTAGGTTTCTTTTTTCAGATTCCATGTCTAAGCGAGATCTTTATCTGATTTGTTTCACTTAGCCTCAAGGTCCACTCATGTTGTCACAAGTGGTAGAATTTTGTTCTTTTTATGGCTGAATAATATTCCATTATATATACATGTTATTCATATTATATACACAGACACGTTACATCTTTATCCATTCATCTCTTGATGGGCACTTAAGTTGTGTTTCCATGTCTTGGCAACTGCAAATAATGCTTCAGCGAACATGGGGATATCTTTTCAAGTTAGTGTTTTTGTTTTCTTCAGATAAATACCTAGACGTGGAATTGCTGTATTATATTGCAGTTGTAAATAAACAGACTTTTGGCAATAGTTATAGACTAACAGATCATTTGAAGAAAGCAATTTTGGGAGAATAGAAGAGCCAAATCAAACATGGAACCTATTGAAATGATTCAGGTAAGATATAAACTTAGACAAGGAGAAGAAGTGAAAATAGGAGAAAGCGTTAGTTTTGGAGGTAGAACTAACAGCCTTGTGGGGAAGAAGACAATGAGGAAAATGAAGGAATTAAAACCGACTCTGAGTTTGACCAACCGTGTGATGAGAATGATCAGAGGGTCAGATTTGAGGGTAAAAATCAAAAGCTAAGCTTTTTAAGACATATGAAGTTTGAGATGTATTTGTCAGCAGGACTCATGAATTTGAAGCTAGGAAGCAGGCACAGCTAGAGCTATAAATCTAGAAATTGTCAACACGTGGATAGTATTTATAGTCATTAAAGTGGAATGAATGATTCATGACTCAGTCCTCAAGCCTGTTTTGTTCAACATTTTACTGATAAAGGTCTGAGCAAAATCACAGATTAACAGTGTTAGAAGTAAGAAAAAGCCTGATACCATTTAACAGGAATAATGTCATTCTCTTAGACTCCACTAACTGATTACTTCATATTAGCAGGGTGATTTAACCAAAATACAAATGAGTACAAAAGATTTTACTAGCCAGTGGGATTAACTGAATAAGCACTAAGATAAATCAGCCAAAAAAAAAAAAATCAGTACAAAGAAGGTAATATAGTATTCTTGTTTCTTGCACTACTCAGCCCCCAGACCAAGTGTTATACTTTAAATGTGATTTTTTGAGTGATGTTTCAGAGAAAAAGAAAAGTACAAGAAGCATGTGAAAATAGTGACACACAAAGAACAGCTGAAGGAAATGAATCTGTTTAACTAGAAAAGGGCCTCAGTATGTCCAGAATTGGTGTTTAAAAACTGCCTTCAAGTACTTTGATGGCTGACCTTCCACACTTAAAAAACCAAAGCAGAAGATGATTAATGTGGAGAGATGGCGGAGTAGAGAGAAAGAAGGAGAGGGTGAGGGGAGGGGAGAAAGAAAGAGGGAGAAGAAAGGAGGAAATTTCAGATAGATAATCCGGGCACAAATAATGAAGGACTTTCTAACAGCAATATAATTGTATCTGGGTTGCTTTCCAAAGTAACTGCCATTGCTGAATATTCCAGTAGAGCAATAGAGCCTGTGTGCTCACTTGTGAAGATCTATTGGTAGGTGATCATGACCTGGAACTTCTGAAATTCCTCCCAACTCTGAGACATTGTTAGTAACCAGGATTGTGACAGAGAAAAACAGGGTTTGGGAAAGAAAGCAAGAAAGCAAGGAAGAGAGAGAAAGGGGGAGGATAAAAGGGGAATAAAAGGTTAACAATTCTATCATGGAAACAGTTTCTCTGGCAGTAAAAAAACAACCAAGAAAACACTGAAGAAACCAAGGAAAAAATAAGATCCATGGCGAGAGTGTGAGCTTCTAAAGTAAGTTATGAAATGCTAAAATATCTGCCTACACCTGAAAGGACTTAACTGCGTTTTACTCTTTTCTGAAAAGACAGTCCAACTCTGATAGACGATTGGTATCCTATGGTTATAAATAATTTAAACCCAACAGTCATTCATTTGTCACCTCTCATTTCTTCTGTTATGCTACTTTTTTAATGAAAAAGACCTGCAACACAATCACAGTGAAATTGGATAGGCTTTTCCAAAATGATAAAATAATAACTCTATTTTTTGGCCCAAACATTTAGCTATTTGTGCTCTACTCCTTCAGAAAATACTTCGCTTTCATAGTAAGAGTCTTCAGAACCAAGTAATTTGAGTAGCATGCCCTTTACAGCAACATTCTGTGAATTCTACTATTTCCAAATAAAGTCGTATGCAGTTTTTCAGGACCACAGTGTTTTACTAAGTTTATTTTCAGTGATTTGTTTATCCAGGAGCTTCCAATGAACACAATAGTTTTTAGAAAGGAAAAAAAGCATGCTTGTTAGTAAAATGTGAATGTATATAGCACGATAGTAAGTGAAAGCAGAATTTTATATTCATTCACTGTTAAAGAAGAAATTGTCACTATCTATTTGGTAAATAATTGTTATCACTTCCCAAAAAATGAGATGGTCACATAAATACAGATGTCATAGGAAACAGTGTATATTTCAATGAAAAGTGTGTTGTTTCTCTCCACGTTAGCATGATGAGAATATTTTGAATGCCCTGAAGGATCCCCCCCTTTTTTTTTTTTTAGGGAAATGCAAACATCTACTAAAATTAGTTTTGAAATAATACATTTATTTGTTTGCTAATTGCTTAACTAGAGAAGAATTATCTTATTCAGATAAACAAGAATGCCAACAGCCCTACTTATAACGTATTTAATAGAATAAACTTGTTAATATCTACCTTTAGATCTAATCCTCTCACTGTTCTAAACAGGGAATCTAGAACTGGATAAGCAGTTGAGAGAAAGTGAGGGCCGACGTGGGCTTCAGTGGCTCAGAAAGAGCGGACACAACCACCTAAGTAGTCGAATTTATTGTATGCCTTTATGTAGTGGAGAAACCTTCCTTACAGTTTCATGTAGCTACAGAACAGAAATAGACAAACATTCTTTTAGCAAATTCTCTGGAAACAAAATTCTTCCCAGATATTTATTGATAGGAAAATAAAATCTAAAAATTCTTCTGCCCAGCCCCTTGGCAGCATCCCAGTCTTCCATCTGCTCTGTGCAGTTGGATTCTTTTTGCTCTTGATTCCCGGGTTATTGTCTCAAGTATTAAAAGTCACCAAATAGACACTGAAACCATAATTTACAAAAACAAGGTGGAAAACAGTTTGTGCTTTTGTCCTTATTCTCCTATTGGAAATATGCAATAAGATAAAGATTTGTAAAATCTAAAATTAAAAAAAAAAACTTTCCTAACATTTTTTTCTCTTGACTAATGAAATTAGCTATGGTGTTTTTTAAAAATTGGCATTTACTCTAAATGAAAGTAGAATAATAGTTGTAAAAAGAATCACTAGAAAAAACAAAGGCTTCAAATTGAGCTATAATAACTTTTGTGTCCAAAATAAAACTCTAAATCAAGAAAACAACCTTCAGATCTGTTGTTTTCATAACTAGTGATCTTACTGTGAATATTTCCGTTGGTATTTGGAAAACATGCAACTGTTGCAGCTTTGCAGAAATACATTTTCATTTGAATATAGAAGAAGTTATAGTTATTAAGAATTTAATATGAAAACTAGTGCTCACCATAAGTTAATTAGTGCCTATAACCTATTTTGGAAAGATGAACTATCAAAGTTCTATAGAGATGTTTCATTTATATATACAGTATTCCAGAAATCAATGGGATACTCAAAAGATTAAACAGGAACATCCTTTACTTATGAAAAGCAGGATAAAATAAATCTAAAATTACTTGTCATACATTGTTCTGAATGAGAATGGAATGACCTATCCTATCAGCTCTAATTGTGAACATAGACTTTTCAAGACCTTCCTCCCCACCTATTTCTAAGATCCGAGTAGTCCCAAACAGTTAATTCTGAAAATTCTTCAGAATTAGTATGAAAAGAGGTGTTTGGCCAGAGGAGGTGCTATTTAAAATACCCAGGACATTAAGCTGATAGCAACAACAAAAACGCTACCATGGCTTAATATGAAACCAAAAATTCTCTGGTTCACTAGTACAAGGCTAATTTTACCCAGAATGTAGCCCAAAAGACAAGTGATAGGTAAGAAAAAAAATAAACAAGCTTTCATTAAAGGCCATAAAACTCTCTGGCACAGTTCCATAAAAGCTGATTATTGAATAACTTTAATAACAGACTTTTAAAAATCTGTTTCTTTAAACATCTTTCTTTTTTTTTGTGGGGAGGGGCCGTCCTGTCCATTAGGAAGAGGATAATTGCAAGGACATGAGGGAAGGGGAAAAAGATGAAGATACATTGACAAAGAAGGAGTAGGAGATTAGGAGTTCTGCAAGGCATAGTTCATGCAAAGCCCACTATCCACAGAGAATGGCTCCTATAGGACTACAGGTCTTTCCAAATTTCTCAAGCTTTGTCCTTGCTGACAGCAAGCCAGTCTGCGAAAGGATGTTTAAAGTACGTGATAAGCAGCAGCCTGGCTATTCCACTAACAAGCCCATAGACTCCTCAGGTCACCTAAAACTTGCAAAAGCTATTCAGTGGCCAAAGAGTGTCAAAAGTTACTAAATTTTACAGTCTTGAGATGGAATCAAGAAGTCCCAAATCTCTGTTTGTTCAGCTATAATTATTCAGACAGTCCTGCCTTTGTTTGGAAAGTGCAGGAGGCTGGAAGGTAGCCAGGGCCTAGCAGTTGCTTCTTGATGCTCTCGGAATGAGGTACACGAATCTCTCGCAGAACACTAACATTGTATTGAAAACTTGATATTAATTGGTGGTAACTAGTTCTGAAAATATTACATGGCAAACAAATATTCTTAAACTTAATTTCAAAAATCCCTGGTGTTTCTGACAAATTGGTATGACACTTCTGAGATTTCAGCATGGGTTTGTAAACAGACAACTGGAACTTAAATTTCCCCATTCACATAAAGAATTGTTTCATCAATGTATTATGAAATGGTTCTCAGCCCAGGAAAGAGGGAAAAGGCAATTTTGGTCCCCAGGGGACATTTGGCAATGTCTGGAAGCATTTTTGGTTGCCATGACTGGGGAGTGCTCCTGGCTTCTAGTGGGGGAGAAGCCATGGATGCTGCTAAACAACCTGCAATGCATAAGACAGCCCCCGTAACAAAGAATGATCTGGTCCAAAATATCAATAGTGTTGAGGCTGAGAAACTCTGGTCTAATCCCAAAGTTTTATATAATGGTGAAATCAAGAGTCATTGTTATTTTCATTAATAACCAGTTTGCGCAAAGGCAATTTGAAAAACAGACCCTTTGTAAAATTCTATGAAACTATATAGGGAAAAGAAATGATGCATTTATCATTCCTAAAAAAGGGGGGGGGATATTTTTATTCATAAAAGCATTCACATGAAATTTTCAATGAACCAGAAAAGTAACCCTCTTTTTTAGACACTTTGCTGAGAATAGTAAGGAACAAAATAGTTATAAGCTATCTTACAAATACTAATCTATTATCAAGTTGTTGTTCTTCAAATATATGGATATGCCATCTGAAAACTAGCCCTCTTGTCAGAAGCTATGATAACAACCAGAGGATAAATGCACTCGTATAGATTTATTATGAAAATTTTTTGGTTCCTTTGATCATTGGACAATTTTTTTAAAAAACTAAAGAAGGCTTACTGGAGAGTAAGCCTATGGTCTGGGAGATCCTAGAGTGTGCTCAGCCATTTAGCTCCAACCCACCTCCTCTCTTCTCCCTTCCTAGATCTTCCCTCCAGTTAGAGCAGTGGTTCCCAATCTTTTGACATCAGGGACTGGTACGCCTATCAGAACCTCATGCCTGATGATCTGAGCTGGAACTGAAGCAGTGATGCTAGTGTCAAGAAGCAGCTGCAAATACAGATGAAGCTTCACCAGCTCACCTGCCGCTCACATCCTGCAGTGTGGCCCGGTTCCTAACAGACCATGGACTGGTACCCATCCATGGCCCAGGGGTTGGAGACCCCTGAATTAGAGGACACAGGATGCCATTTGCTGTAGTAATCACTAATTTAAACTCCTTGCGAACAATAGTAGTTAAGATTTTCCCAACATTTACTAATAGAACAAGAAAAATTATTTTAATAACTCCCCTCAAAAATTGTATGAACTAAAATGATGAAATGGACAAGAATTTCATCAAAATAAGAACCTCACACAGACCCAACCTACTGAGGGTGGGGCAGGTGCTCAATAAAAATGTATAAATGAATGAATTCATGCATGCATCCTACTCTGAAGTCGTATGCTACATAGAACACATCTAGATGGGTTTCTTTTAACTTAGGTTTTAGATACACTTTTTCATGGATTACTACCATATTACAAATAAATCTTTAAGCTGTCCCATTAAGATCATGTTAATTTCACCCATTTTGCCCTCCTACCCCCACTGCCTGATGGTGGAGGGTGGGCAATTACTTGTAAAAACTATTACAAATATGTTACTAACCCCATTGGAAATGGAAATGTGCTCAGGCAAAAACAAAAAAACAAACAAACAAAAACACCACAGGAATGACTTTCTTCTTTGGATGAAATGTCTTAAAATCTGGGGTTATTTTAAGAAACAGAAATTTTTACAAAATGTTAATAAGCTGTAAACTCACTTATTTTCTATGTCCTGGTAATTGATATTACAGATTTCCTTAAGGGTGAAGGTCTTCTATTCAAATTGATAAAATAGTTGTTGGGCAAAAACTCTGGGAGAGTTCTAACTTTCAGAGTCAGCCTGTCCAGGTGAATGGAGGAGGTAGAGAAGGACAGACAAAACGGTAAGCAGAATGTCTAAGTCATTACTTTGGAATTAATTGAACATAAAATCGGGAGAGAAAAGTACAAAAGAAGTAAGAAGGAAGGGAGAGGGCCATCTCTGGAGAAGGAGGAGCACGAGATCTAAGAGCGACACTCTACAGTGACAGTCACCCACGTGCAGTAGTAGCAACAGGTAAGTTTTGCTTACTTAGGATACTGAGTTTGGGGTCCAAAGTCCAGTTCAGACCCCGCTCTTTTTATTTTTATTTTTGGAATTGTCATTGTTTCAAAAATAGCCTTTTTCCCCCCTTCAGAAGAGCTAATTCTTCAAATCCAGTTCACAAAGGGGATCCGCTGTGTGCAGCTAGTTCCACCTGCACTGCGTTCGCACCCCCTGACTGCATTCCTGCCACGTGTTGGGCCATGATCAAGCCGCGGGCTCCCCGCAAGTCTGGGACCCGCTTATTTAGCTTTTGGCAAGTTTTCACGAGGTCCTTTCCCGCCCCCATACACATCCATCTCCATCAGCCCGTACCCCCTTCGTGACCGCGCCGACCCTCCCCCTTCGTGGCCGCGCCGACCCTCCCCCTTCACGACCCCGCCGACCCTCCCCCTTCACGACCCCGCCGACCCTCCCTCCTAAAGGCTTCGCGGGGGGGGGGGTGTGCGGCGGCCGGTCCCCCCCCCGCACTGCGGGTCTCCGCCCGGGGCTGGCCGACCCGGCCCCCGAAAGGGCCGTGGAGACGCGAGAGCGCCTTAGGGGCGGCGGCAGCGTCTGCGAGGAGGGTCGGGTTCAGGGAAACCCGAGCGGGAGTTTGGGGGGTGACAGCCAGGCCTCCCTGCCCGCTCTGAGGGTGCGGCCCCCGCACAGGGCCTCCCTCCGCGCCGCCTCCACGGCCGCCGCGCTCGGGGTCGGCGCCCACTCCCCGCGGGGGCGGCGGGGGGCTCAGGTGGCCCCGGCTCTGCGCCCCCCGGGGCCGCGGGAACACGGCGGGGAGGGGCGCACGCTGCGCTGGGGGCCGCGCGGCGGCTCCGCACGAACGACACTCAGTCCCCTGCGACAGCTCTCCCGAGGCGGCGGGAACTGCGGTCCCCGCGTGGCCGAGTGGCCCTGGCCGCCCGCCGGCCTCCTTCCTAAACCCATCACCCCTAGGACAACCCGCCGGCCCGGCAGCCCGGTCGGGGCGCCCAGCGGCGTGGCCCGGGCCTCCGGGGGGCGAGTGCGAGGCCCCGAGCCCTGGCCGGGCGGTTCCCTGCGGGGACCCGGCCGGGGGACAGGCGGGGACCCGGCCGGGCCGCGGGGCGGGGCCGGGCCGCGCGGGGCGGGGCGGGCCGGGCCGGGCGCGGCGGGGAGAGGCCCAGCCCGGCTGCAGCCGCCGCGCGCCGGGGCCGCCATGGGGCTGCGGACCGAGCAGGCGGACGTCCAGCTCTTCATGGACGACGACTCCTGCAGCCGCCGCAGCGGCGCGGACCACGCCGAGCCCGAGGAGCTCGCGGATGCCGGCCGGGACCGGGACCCCAACGGGCTGCACTCGCATCTCAAGGTGACGCGTGCGGGGGCTGTCACCCGAGCCTCGGGCTGCTGCAAGCCCCCGTGCTGCCCGGGCACGCGGGTGCCCCCCGGGCCCCTGCCCCTGCCCCTCGCCCGCACCCCTGGGCCAGCGCCTGCGGGGTGCGTGGCCCGGACCCCCCCGGCCGCCGGCCGCCTGCGTGGCCGGGAATTCTTAGCCGCATTCCTGTGCGCCTGCCGTGACCCCAGCAGGAGACAGGCCACCCAGCAAGTCCTTTTTCCTGTTGCTTCCCCCGCAGGTGGGCTTCGAAGACGTGATCGCGGAGCCCTCGTCTGCGCACTCCTTCGACAAAGTGTGGATCTGCAGCCATGCCCTCTTCGAAGTCAGCAAATACGTGATTTACAAGTTCCTGACAGTGTTCCTGGCTATCCCCCTGGCCTTTGCTGCAGGAATCCTCTTTGCCACCCTCAGCTGTCTGCACATCTGGTGAGAACGGGCACAGCGGGCTGGACAGGCTTTCCAAAACATAGGCATGTTCTTTGCCACCTGTCCCCCGGCCTCCCCTCTCCCAAGCGGGCTTGCAGGGGAAGGAATTCACATCAGCTCCAGATACAGTGGTGAGAATGGAAGGCCTCGAAAGGCAGTGTGCTTTCTCTAGAATCTAGACTGGGTTAGGAGTTTAAATAGAAGAAGGAATGTCCCTCTGTCCTGGATGTGATTTTCCTTTGAATGCTAAGGCCCAGCTGACTGGAGGCCAAGCTTCCTGCCACAGGCTGCTCTCTCACGGGGCTGTGTTATGACTTGTGCCTGTGGTTTTGGGCAGGGCTCTTATTTTTTCCATCACCTTTTATTCAGTCACCACCTGTGCTTGGGGTAAAACAAAAGTAATCTCTGAACAGAATGCCAGTGGCAATATCACTGGACGGGGATGTCAGACCTGTTGAGCAGTCTTCTAGAAGGCCACAGAGGGATGGCCAGGATGAGACCAGAGGAGATTCAAGGTGCTGCAGTTAAGATGAGCAACCTCCCCCCTCCCCCACACACAAGCACGAATGAATGAAAACTCAAACTGCAAGATAGTGAAATGAGAAGGCCTCCAAATCAACTTTTTTACCTATGAGGAACAAATGGGAGTGGCACCTAGTCAAAGGGAAAATAAATACAGAAACTTACTAGACGCTGATCAGATGTTTTGAGTAACAATTCACACAAAATGCATCACATATATTTGGAGAACAGTTAAAAGCATTTTTAAAAATTTAAAGGAAAATGTCGTATTTTACCAAGTTTTGTTGTTTTACAAGATATCAACTTGAGGAAGAACACGCAGATTATCTCTAGTGTGGCAACAGTTGCCGAGCCTGTACCTTAGGGCCTTCCTGGTGAAATGTGTAACTCCAGATGCCTCCAGTGCCTTTCCCAATCACTGTATATGATATTTGCTACAACCTAACACAGACAGTAGTTAAAAGTTATAAAGTTATTCTCATTCTCATTTATCATCTGAATCAATTTCATTATTCAGTTAGCTAGCTATTTAGTGCAACCAAGGAAATTTATTGAATAGTTTGTTTGGGGCATTGGGCCCAGAATGAATAAGAGGATCTGCCTTCAGCTTCCTCCCAGTATATCAGGGCATCTGGCTAAGTAGAAGTGGGTACTGAAGAAACTCACTTAAATCTGTCAAAGAGGAGGGAGCCATGGGGAAGGTTTTGTAGAGAAAAGAGTCTTAAAAGAATTTCAAGAATAAATAAAAATTCACCAAACAAGTAAAGGGTAAACAATGAATACCAATTATTTTTATCATTAAAGGTTATAAACAACTAAACTATGTTGAAGGTACCAAAAGACTGACAAAGAAATGAAAATCTTTGCTTTTATATATCAGCAGATCCACAAAAGCCAGATGTATACAGTTAGCTCATATTTTGACATTTAGCACAGATTTTTAAAGATACCTAAATAGCCTATAAAATTTTGGATTCCTAATTATCTAAACCTCTATGTCATTTTCTCACTTTCGAAAATGTGAAAAACTGAGTAACCACAAAGCATATTAAGAAGTGTTGGCTATGAAGCTATTTGGAAATATAGAGTACTGTGTTTATAGGCAACAGAGCTAGGTTTTTCTGAAGCACTTGTGGAAGAATTGAAAACAAAAGCGTTCTCATTTTCTAAATGGTGGAAAGATATAAGTAAAACTACAATTAACCAAATGATTCTTCTTTCCACCTGGCTCTCCTGAGAAGGATAGGCGTTTTTGTGTAGCGCTTCCAATGGTCAATCATCAAACCATTTCTTTTTCAGCCACATAAAATGTAGTATTTAACTTTAGCTTGTTTTTCAAATTACATTCATGTACAGCATAATATTTAACCATCATACATTTGTCATCAGGCAGCTGTGATCGCAAGTAGAGGAGTAACTGCAAATAAAATGCTTAAAAGTTAGTTTATTCCTTGATTAAACAGATTAATCATTAATGGACTACATTCTTGTGACATGGTAAGAATGGATCAAGGAGAGGCTTTATAGGAGAACAAACCTGTTTCTCTTTATTTTTTCTCCTTTTTCTTTTTTTTCTTTTTCCTTTCCTTATTTTCTTTTTTGATAAAAGGTGGGAGTTTATTGTTTTACCAGGAAGTTTGTGACCAAAACTATGAAAATATGAAGTAGTGGGTCTTCCAACCACATCACATCATCACTGCACAGCTAATTTTAGATTCTTTAAACAAAACAACATCAACAAATACCCAGAACTCAGCCTAGCGATGTTGTACCTATGCCAGTAGGATCCAAGTCTCCTGAGACAGCCTCCAGCTGGTAACTGCAGGTTATTGGTCATAAGTAAATCATGCCAAAGAAATGTGGCTGGAGCACCCTTACCCCTTATTTTTGCTAGGGTGCAATTCAAACGTGTGGTCCCACTGATGGGAATGCTATAGCTTCATTTCCCAGAAGCAAACTGCTATAACAAGACAATCTGCATGACGCAATAGTTAATACAAAGCTAAATAAAAGTCTTTGTCCTAAGGGTTTTATTATTCAATAGAGGAATATATAATCTTATAAATTATCAGACTGGATCAATTCAAATTGCCTGGAGTTTCAGAAAGGGAACTATTTGGGATGTTGAGGACATGATTTCACTATCAGAGGATCATTGGGTCCTCTGATCCATAGTGAGAGAACAACTTAACAACTTAAAGAAAATAAAATTAAAATGAGCTCACCACTCCTGTGAACAAACTGAAGTCCTTGAATGTGAGCTCTGGCACTCTGCTGAACTGGAAAATCCACTTTTGTCCTGAGTTTGATTCCCTCTTAGGACATGGACACCTAACAAGTTATGGGGGTAGGAAATTCCTGAGCCTAAGGAAGAAAAGAAAGTGAAATATATTCTGAATGAAGTGGATTTAGTTAGGAAGCTTTCTGATCTAAACTTGTCTTATAGTTTGTGAATTTGAGATTATTTTGTTATATTTGTTTTCATTATGTATTCTGACTTTGAAATAGTTCTATTTATTATCCACTATAATGACAGCATCATATTGACATCTCAAGGGTGCGTACGTGTTGATATTGAAAGCCAGCCTGTAAGATTCCTGTTCTTACTTTAATTTGTAGTGATTTACCCAAAGCCACAGATAAAATCAGAAATGTAATGGAATAAGAGGTCAAAAGTTGCTATCATTCAGGTTTCTATTCAGCTATTTGCCTCTGAAACACCTAGTAACTAATTCTCTTTAAAGATTGCTTCAAGTCTTTAGTGCTTGGGACAAAATACAAGTTAAGTCAATATGAATAATTTAGTATTCTAAAAATGACCCAGTCAGGCAGTTCTCTTATCTTTTCTTCACTGGGGCTAAGTATAAAAGACCTTTATTTAAAATTATATTTTATTAGCAAACCAAGAAAATCAACCTTATTTCCTTGTACCCACCCAAGTAGTAGTAAAAATTCCATTGAGGCTATCAGCAATGCCTGATAATTTACAGATATTTTTGTGCTCAAAGAGCACCAATACAACAGAAGACATTACTCAGAGGATCACACAGAAAACCAGCCTGAGGAATATGAGAATATGCAGTTACGTTAAAAAAAGGCACATGGAAAAAATAATTTCAGAAAAGTCTAGCTTCTCCTGCCTAAGAGTTCTGATGTTATTGCAGGGCTCTTTTAACTATACCACGTAGCATTTTTCAGTGCGTGTAATTACTGTGGAAAATAAATATAAATGATAACAGAATGCTAAATTCACTTCAGCTCCAAAATTTACCAAGGGTCAAGGATGGCCTCACTTAAAGAACTTCTAGCAGAAAAGACAGAACCATTAGCATTCATTTATGATACTTTTTGGTAAATTTGAGCATTAAGGAGTTTGTTTCAGTACTTTAGAAACACAAAGAAGAGGAGTGTTCAACCCTGCCTGGCCCAGGGGAGAGGGAAGTGGAATGAGGTGACAGGAAAGGCTCAGGAAATACAACCACAGGGAAATATGAAGAGTTTAGCAGATTAATGTTTAGGGGCAGAGGTCTGGTAGATAAATTCACTATTTTATTTCTTTTTTTGTTTTACTAATTCAGACATCATGGCACCAATGGAAAGATTATTGTTTCTCATCTACATGCCTGTTTGTTCCTTTAAGCAATATGTCTTCTGTGCATCTCATCATTATGTGGGTCATTTTTATTTAGTTGTTTCAAATATTCAACCAAATTTAGGTGAATTGGGCCATTATTCTATCTTTTCACACAGATGCAAGAGTCAGTGGCCTTATTTGGTAACACCAATAATCCTTACACATCTTCCTCCATTCCAGGATTATAATGCCTTTTGTCAAGACCTGCCTAATGGTCCTGCCTTCAGTGCAAACAATATGGAAGAGTGTGACAGATGTTCTCATTGCCCCATTGTCCACGAGTGTAGGACGCATCTTCTCCTCTGTCAGCGTGCAACTGAGCCACGACTGAACACTTGGACCCCAGGTCTGGAGATTTGGATACTGTAATACTTCTTTGTTGTCATAACATAAAAACACTACTGTTCTGTTCATTCCCCACCTGTTCTAAGTAAGAAAACTGTTAAGATGGGCAACCACAGTTAGAAATGTTTATTGGCAAATCTTTCCAAATAATGCTTTTCTCATTAATAACCAAGGATTTCATGTCTAACTTTATAATGAGAGTAATATTATAGGTTGGCAACACTTAATTTTAAAGGCAGACAGTTTTTGCTTTAGAATAAAAATATACATTTTATCATGATGAATTTATTATGATCAAGGGACATTTCTCACAAATAATATAATGGTTTTGTCTACAACTGCCATAAAAATAGAGCATTTCTTTTTTTTTTTTTTTTAACTCTGGAAGTAATATTTTTTAAATCGCCTTGGCAGGTAAAGTCATGGGCATACTTAACAGGGATAAGATATACAAAGATCCTAGAGATTGTAATATCAAAAGTGTACAGTGATGATAGGGGCTATCTAATACAGTAAAACAAATGTGAAAATATTGCAAGCAAATGAGTTCCTTTAAATAAGGTATTGTTAACCTACGGGCCTATTTAACAAGATGTTTTATTTTACTGTATATTTTGCACTTAATATTAAATGTTGCTCTAATTAGATTGCTTTAAAGCACTTTTATTATATTTATGATCTTATTGAGCTAATATATAGAATGAGAAAATGTATGTTTCACCAGGAACTTCGTTGGTGAGATTGCACTGTCTTGATTATGCAAGCATATGTATCTTCTCTGGGGATAGAATGTAAAAGAGCAATATACTAGGCTTTTCTTTCTAACTTGTCCAAGAAAAACCCTGAAATGTTTTATAACTAATGTTTATCTGGGCGTGATCTTAAAATCATCTGTATCTTATTTTGTCTAACCAGAAATTCAACATGTATGCTACATTCCTATTAATGTCTCACTTTACTTTCAAGTAATATCGGTGCTATTTAATAATATTTTACAATAACTATTTCTGACAATTTTAACTACAGTGGTTCATGTAGATTTACAAGAAAGTTGTCAACTTGTTGGACCCATGCTACTGATTTATATATAAATTAAACACTAACAGCTACAAACTTTTAATATGTTGTCGAATATGGGTTTTGTTACACAGTATAAAATTATTCTTATCATTTTTGAGCTTCAGAATCCTATTTCAATGTTTAAGTTGCTGTTGTTTTAAAAATCTCATAATTCCAAAATGATAGGCATGTACAAAAGTTGCCTATGTTGTGAGTGGTTCCTATCATTTACACAACTTAAAAGTTGTATAAATGCTCAAATTTCAGAATTATTCTCAGAACCAGAATTAACATTTCTTTGAATATCTTCATGGATGACAAATATTCATTCAATGAAGATTAATTTTATTTTTCCAAATTGCCAGGACTAGTAAATATAAAGGATGATCAAACTGGAATACTATTGGAGACCAGAGCAAATGAATAAATTATGAAACTCATATTTTTTTTTGAAGGTAGCCTCAAAAGAGACTTTTTAAAACTATCTTAGACCATTACAGCATCCTTAGGAAAAGGCCTCATGATTATTACCTTAAAGCATTACCACTCATTTGACTGCATAGATTTTATTATGTTAGTTAAAAAGGTCAATCAGTCTCATGACTTTATAATTACACCTTGTATTTAAAGTGTTTTTTTTTAAACTTTTGGACATGTCAATTAGCCAAAGTATTTGATTAATAAAATATCTATTTAAATAAATCATCAGCTTCTATCTTTTCAAAAAGCTATTAGCAAGTTTTAAAATTAAATATATACATAGTCATATAATAAAACATTAACTTTTAACAAGTGACACATATGATTTCCTTATTTCCGAAAAGCATTGAATACTTTCAAAATGAATTTGTGTTGAGATTTGCCATTAACTGTTTCAAATACTGAAATTTGATACCAAGTGGATCCAGGTTTTGTATGCAAACATGTTTATTCTTTTAGCTGGTGTCAGGGAGAGGTAGGTAACAAGACTATCCCAATATCTATGATAAACTTTCTAAAAACTCATAAAATGTATTTATTGCTTTTATTACATTAAATATAGAACTGATTAATAAAGAACCTTATTAAATTAATTTTACCTTATTAATAACTCATAAAAGATAGAAAAATACATGAGTTAGTGCTTATTTAGGAATGTATTTGTGAAAAAATTATGATATTGGTAATTTAATTATGTTTTCCCAGCACTTAAAGGGGTTCCCTTTAAATTTTTCTGTCATGTGATGAATAGTATGGAATAGCTTGTTCCCAAACCTATCATGTTTCATCTTCTTCGTGAAATAAAGTCTCTTACTAATCCTAAATAAACTGATATTTCTGTTTTAAATTTTTTAAATAAGAAAGTAAAACAATATAAATCACATGAACTTGAATACTGGTACCATGAAGCCAGACTAGATTACAAAATCATTTTGGAAAGTGAGGATATAAAGAGTAGTTCATGATATTGGCACGTATTTTTTTGTCAGTTAATCTGGAAAACTGACCAACCTCTAATAACAAAGCAGGTGTTGCCTTTTTAAAATACTCTTTATAGTTTCAACAAACGTTTAAAAGTCTCTCTTTTCAATAGTTATGCACATCCCGTGAATTTATTTAGAGGCCTTTTTGTGGAAACTGTTAGCACACAGTGCAATATACAAATGACGTATTATTGAATCATACACTTTAAACCTGTTTGATTTTATTAACCAGTGTCACTGCAATACTTGTAATTTTATAAAATCTAAAAATAAATAAATAAATAAGTAAATAAATAAGTAAATAAATAAATAAATAAATAAATAAATAGAAAGAAGAAGAAGAAGAAGGGCCCTACCCTCCAGGTCAAGCATTTGGATTCTAGTCCCAGCACTTTTATTACTGAGGTATATCACCTCCTGCAAATGGTTTAATCTCAGAGGTCTCAATTCTCTTATCTTCAATAAAAGGATTAGATTAAAATATCTCTCAGGAGTCCTCTAACTCATTGTTTTCTGTGACTTCAGTAGGGTGGAAACTTGGCTATGTATATATGAAAACCAATCTATATGTTCAGTCCCGGAATTTTTAAAACTCATAAATGTTTTATCAATTAGAGGGCTGGTGTTCTTTAAATACAATAATTAATACATTTGCTTTCACTCTTCAGATGATTATGAGACTGTATATGTGGTTTTGGTTCTTTGTGACAGGGATTTCTAGATTTATAATAATTCTAAGCCTTTATTATTGTGATATATTTCATCAAAATAATGTCACTCTGTATTTTAAATTAATTAAAATTAATTTTATTTGAAGATTTTTCTACCAAAATCAATGCTATATGACCATAGTCATTGCTGTCTTCATTTCTGGCCTGGCTAGTTACCAGAATCTCTCAACTGGCCTCACCCCCAACCTTCATATGATCGTCTCCAATCCATCTTCCACTGCAAAAAAAAAAAAAAGTTCTCACATCAAGACTCCCATGTAATTCTCCTGCTTAAAACTATCAATTGTATGTGTGATTGCCCTTAGAATAAAATCCAGACACTTGAGTAATGTATAGAAGACCTTCACTGTCAACCCATTGTCATCTTCAGCAACTCCTTCCTGCAGCCCTCACTGAGGTGCCCACGCTGCCACTGGGTGCCTGGCTCTCTCCCATCCTCATGCCAGCATCGCTCCTCTCCTCATGGCCTGTCTAATCTCTCTTATTTCTAAAACTCCTCCACATCAAGTGCCTCTTTTGTGTCTTCACATCAAATCTCATACAAATTCCTAGTATGATTTACCATACGGTAAAATTTACTCCGTTAATGAACCCCACTAGACTGCAAGTTAAGTCTAAAAACGTGACTTCATCCTTGTTTCCTGGGATTCTAAGATGGTGCCAAGCACCTAATGAACTCCATCCATATTTTTAGAGTGAATGACTATGTGAATAAACAACTGAAGAAAACTTGGGATGATATCTGAGCCAGAGTAAGAATCACACTTAACTTCATAATTTTCTTCATTTGTAAGAGCAGTTTAATATGTACTGATTCTAATGAGATTTTTCTTCTCACCAATTTCTCACTCAAGAATCATTAAGTTAGTAAAACTAAAACAAACGTAAGCATTCCAGGTGTATTTTCATCCTTTGGGCTATTGCCAGTTCTTATTCTCAGTTCTCTTAATTTTATTTCACATCTTCAGAGGTAAGAAACACTAACACTCAGAAAAGGGTTTGGAAACATACTTTCTGGAAGTTTAGAATGTTGCTATGTATACTTTTACTATGCTATTTCCTATTTTGAAATTTATAATACTAAAACATTATTTTTATAGCATTTTACAGTTTAGAAAACACAATCCCATATATTGTCTCTTTTGAATCCAGGACAAATTAAATGGCATAATGGTAAAATTTTATAAATAATCAGCTTGCAACTTTGTTATTTTAGGATGTTTCTCTAAGATAACAATGGCCCAAAGGATTTTTACAAGATTGCACATTACTTTCAGAAACTTAAAAAAAAAAAAAAGTAGGTAGTGCTGTAATGAAAAATTACCACTGCTCCATCAGGATTTGGTATATTTTCTTTTTTCAAGTTATATATGTATGTAAGGAAGACAAGGGAAGAAACTGAAGAAGGATAGAGCAGACGATAGGATATACTAGATAATCAGGTTGTATTTTTAGGAATAAAAATAATTTGGGGTTCCATAATTCAATCATCCAAATGTTCCCTCCCTGATCATCTTCAAATTAGCAAATGAGCAAAAGAAGGCATCTGTTGTATTTTCAAATCATTTTGTTCTCACTCCAGCTTCTTTCTTCGAACTGCACCTGAAATGCCACTATTGGAATCTTATACCTAGATGCTTGCTTAAGTGAAAGATACCCTTTGGTGGGGTAACATTTCAATCTGTTAGCAGTCAGTTGTTACTTCTGTATGAATGGACATTCTGAAAAGGAGACACTGAAAAAGACATAAAAGACCCAAACATGAGGGCCTTGAGCAGAGAACCGTATGGGAGCACCACACACTGATTAAAAGACAGCCACCAAACAAAATCAGGACAGAAAAGGGAAAACGAGAGTCTCCAATGACACAATCCTCACTTTTCACAGTTTTGCTGTGAAGGGGCAATGGCAATAGAACAGGGATGGAGAGATTTGAAGTCAGCTAAAGACTTTCCAATAAAGGAAAGTTGCCTATATTTTAGTGAATAAAAAGGGCCCTGGGAGAAGTGTGAGGGCTCTGCGAGGACCATGTCCCTTGAAGAGAACGGCAGAAGAGCAAAAGTTAAAATGAAAACTGAACGACAACTTGTAACCATCTGTCTCTCTTCCCCTTCGCCTCTCTATGCTGTCGACTGTTGCAACGTATCTGTGGCAGAGAAAGGGGGCCATGCAGCAGTCAGAGAAATCAGAGGACACCACTTCAACAATTATCCCAAAATAGGACAGAGACACCTATCTGCTTGCACCAGGACGTGTTAGGTCACTCAGCTTAGCTGCATGGCTGGAGAAGTCATTTTGCCATTATAGGAAAAGGTAGGGGTGGAGAATTATGAAAAAGGAAGGGACATGATTCAAAGTGAGAAACAGCACGTAACCCAGGGTAAATCTCTCTCCCAGACATAAATGGATCAGGAGGAGATCAGAGCAACAGTTCACCTCTGGAGCACTCTCTCCTTTCCCTGTCTCTGCGTAGCTTGTCATCAAGCACCTGCCAGTAACAAAAGGGGGAAGAAGGGCAGTAAGCAGGTCCCGCTTCTCTAGCTGAATGGCACCACAATCCCAGCCAACTGCTGGCTCAGCTAACTGGGACAAGTGAAACAAGGAATCATTTGGAAAGTTGCAGGAATAAACACACAATTACCCAGTGAGTCAAGTGACAAGGATTAACACGCTTCTCTTACTGGGGAGAAAACTGGTTGGAATCCTGATCTCTGGTACAAACAAAAACGTTTATGTCGGTTGAGCATTTGCTATCTGCTGGGTGTTTATTTAATCTGCACAATAACCCTATGATGTAGCTTCTCTTATTATCCTCATTTTTCCGATAGGAGAACTGATGCCCTGCAGTTGAAGAATTTTCCCAAGATCACACTGCAAGTCAGGATTTGAGCCAAGAGAATCTGACACCAGATTTCAAGCTCTTAATCCCTATAGAGATTATCAACTATTTCTAGAATGTGTGCATGGCTGTCCTTTCTGTTTTATTCATCATTCGGTCATGTCACCTTTTATACTCTGAGAAGCATCTTTTTCTCCATTTCTCCCATCAGTGGAATAAATTCCAAATCCTCAATGGTTAGAGCTCCCCTCATGTTGGTATCTGGGCTCCCCACTCTGCCCCCTTTCTAATCCCTGTGCCTCTCCCAGCCCAGTAGCCTGCTTTCCTTGGCTCACTCTTCTTCTCTGTATGATCTGTGCTCTAGGCTCTAAACTCCAGCTGATGTCAAAAAAGGTGTTTTTTCCCCAAATGTCATTATTCCCATGTTTTGTAAACTTCATAAAATTCAACTACTTTTAACAAACTTTCTTAATATATTTAAAAAACGCAATGATGATATTTCTCAGTACTAGACACCTTGACACAAACACTAATAATTCAGTAATAATTTCTATTTAAACAAAGCATATATTTTTTTAGATAGAGGCTATATTTTATATCTTTATGTAGCTAAAATTCTTGTTAGTTTGTACATCTTTAAATATGCGATGCACTCTTATTGTCAGTTATCTTATTTTGGAAATCCCAAAAACCGTATGCAAATTTAATTTCCTTTTGTAGACTAATTTGCTCATGATAAATTTCCAAAGCAGAAAAACTGGATTTATGTATAAAATCATATTAATGACTTGGTTATATATTATCATACTGCTTTTCAATAGGTTTTTAGAATTTATAATTGCAATAGCAGTGTATGTGTTATAGCTTCCCTACACATTATCAGCATTTATATGTATATATGTAAGAAGTTATATATATATATATATATATATATATATATATATATATATAAAATCTCCATATACAAATGTAATTTTCACTAAGATGCTAGATGGTATTACAGAACATTATAGGATTCCATTTTTCACATATAAAATTTTAATAAACATTTTTATACAGTGATAATGAGCATTGTGATCCCCATGCTCATTTTTTTCTCTAATTTTTCATTCCCATCTAATATACTAATGCTGCCTCTCCTTTGCAATAATGGTCATGCTGAACTCCTGTCATAGGGTACGAACTTTGCATCTGTCATCATTGGCAATGGCCACCACAGATTCAGCCACTCTTCTTTTCTTTCCTCTTTCTTCTCCCTGCTCTCATCTAGTCTAGTTAATTGAATATTTTAGATGTCTTTGAAGGGTGAAGGTTTACAATGTTTTGCTATGACACAAAGAAAAATTAATTGGATCACACAATATAACCTTGTTTTCTTGAGAATTTTGTCTTAAATGGTCTAAAAAAGTTTAAGATTCTTTCTGATCGAAACTTTGTAAACTACAATGTGCCAAAATAAAGAAATCACCAGATGAAAACGTCTGTAATGACAAATACTTTTTACATACGTGTTTCCTCACAAAAAGACAACAGTAAACTAGTCAATATAAAAATAGGGAGCAATATTAAAAATAGGAATATATGACATCGAAATGTATAAAAAGCATAAGATTCAAACAAACTTTCCTCTACAGTTTACATATGATCTGGCTGAGAAATCACAGGAATAACACACATTATTTAGGGTTAGATAATATAAACAAGATGAAAATCTCTACAGAGTATCTAGGATATTTAATCAACTTCATGGGCTCCATGTGCAGGGTCCATTAAGGGAGAGAAATGATTGGAGAAATGGACATGATCAAAGTATTAGAAAAAAAAAGCAAAAAAAATTTGTTATCTTGTAGAAGAAGAAACAAAAGAGCAATCAACTGAATTATTTATATATATATATATTGGACAAGGGGAAGATTCTACGATGATTAAAAATTTGAAAGTAGATTTCTATAAAAAGAATCAGAGTTGTCAATATTACTTGTTCTAAAGGTGGTTAAATAGCCACCTGAAACATGAAAATATTGTACAAAGATGATTTTATTAAAACTACTTTTTTTTCTGAGAGGGGAAAAAACCTAAGTGGAGTTGTCTTAAGTGATAATTTTATTAGAGGAAGCACACACAACAAAATTGTGATCAGAAATATATCCAAACATGGGACATGGTAAAAAAAATATATATTTGTTAAATATTATTCCTGGAAGAACTTTGGGAATGATGATGAGCATTGATCTATTTGGGACAGATCAGAGGCAGGCAGGTTCTACCTTACATGATGGACTAGAGATTCATTTAAAGCTTTTATGATCCTGAGAGTTGGAGCAATATTCAAAACTGAGAAGGAAAATCGCCCTGATTTCTAAAATGTGCACTGAAGTTTTCTCAGCATGAAGGGCTTCATAGCACAGGATAGATTCCGGCCACTTCAAAGCAGTCCCTAAGGAACTGCTCCGTCTTCTTATAAATTTATTACACCAGCACTGCCTCACCTCTTGCCACAAGCCAATACATTTTTGGGTGTGGCTAATATGAGGGTTTAATATAGCTCAAGCTCTTCCGTAATCAAAAAAAAAAAATTACTTGGCTGCTCCCCAGTTCATAATTCTTGATTTCACATTCCAAGAAGCCTTCAGTTTATAGAAATGGAAAGAACTGCCAGTTCCCTGCTAGCAACTTGACTAAACTAGCTTGGGAGGGTTCCCCCTTAAACGATGCTTCCTTCAATTTGCTTACAAATATTTCTTCAATAGCATGCTACTTCCTCTTGTGGAGGAATTGGGATTCCCTGCAGTTTTATTGTTCTTCCCATGATGTAAAGGGCTCTTTTAGGCATGAATTTGTGTGAGTTTCTCTTCATTCATTCATGGTTCTTATATGGTATTTGTGGGCATCGCTTTTGTCTTTTAAGATACCTTCAGAAAATGTGTATTTTCAAGTTTCCCCTAGAGTTTACTGTGCATGTGAACAAACTGGGGATCTTGTCAAAATGCAGATTTGGATTCAGTGAATCTGAAATTGGGCTTGAGATCCTGGTTTTTAATGAGCTCTCAGGCCATGCTGATGCTGATGCTGTGGGTCCCTGGACCACACTTCGAATAGCAAGGCTCTAGAAATTATCTTGAGAAAAACGTGGAGAGAGATGAAGATGAAGTAGCTGCAGACAGAGAAAAGAAGAACCTGACAGAGAAATCATTTTTTGGCTCTATAAAAAATTTATAATTCCACGTACATACCCGCTTTAGAACACATTCACACTCCTTCCTAAGTAAGCTGAATTGATTGAAGGCAAAGCCAGTATTGCAGAATGAAAGCCCATCCTCTGGTAAGTACAAAAACCAATGTTGCAATCACAATTTTTTTCTGGAATTAGTGAAAAAACAAACTCATCAACTGATTATGAGAAAATAAAGTTCTCTATAAAAACAAGATGACTTAATGACCAGTCAATAACGTATATACTTTTTAAAGAATGAAATACTTTATGATTAAGCATCATTGCCTCAAAGCTAGTGGTTGTAGAGATAAATTTCCCCCAGGTAAAAGCAACTCCTGGTAAATAGTTTATTTACTAGGGAAAGGGCCAAAAGGAAAGAGAGTTTCCTTTGTTAAATAATGGAGCTCTGACTTAAAGCCAGATGGGTTGGTACAAAACAAAGGGCTTTTGTAAAGGACTCCTCCTAAATATTTACAATAACTTAAGAAAAATGTAAAATTAAAAAAAATTACAGTAGTATCCAGAGGCTAATATCACTTTTATTTTTATTATTTCGTTATAGTTAAAATGGAATGTTGAAATTAATGACTTGTTAAAATAATATATGTGATGTTCCCACTATGCTGCTTAAACACGCTAATGGTATACTATAAAATGGTAAATGTATTGTATCATACCACATTATAGTTCATTATCCTATTAAATTTTTTGAGAGTCACACTTTAAATAAGATCTATGAAATTTTTGTATTTCTAAAGGGTGGTCACAATTTTGTTTCACTTGAATAGGATATTTAGTCATTGCTCATATATCTAAATACTCTGCTTCTCTCAACCAGAGAGTAATCTGGTTCACAACATGACTCCAGATTTTCTGAAAATTCCTATGGCCAAGGCTTATATTAAATATTTTCAGGTTTATATTAGATGGGACATAATTATTTTATTATTGATAAAAATCTACCTAGATGAAAGTAATGTGCTAAATACATATTTACCTCTCGCTTCATGCTTTCTGAATACATTAACCCATTGGATATGTTAATGTTTAGACTAAGACTTCTTCTCTTTAAAGAATGCTAAAATAATTATTTTGTTAGAACTTTTATATAAGCAGTTATTACAATAGTCAAGGTAGGTAGATAACCCATTTTCATGGCAGTTGGTTTGATTTCTTACATGTTATCATGATGAGATGATAAATTGACCCAGAATTTTGCATGAACTTAAAGCACAATTTAAAAAGAAATCAATGTGATTATTGTTTGCTTATCGTTTAGTATTTTCTCAATGTTTGGATTTACTTGTATGCTAACAAATCATATTGTGTTATGATTTTGTTTTTAATGTAATTTGTGAAAAATCTGAAAAATTTACAGATAAAATAAAAATCAAGCCTATAAATTTTGAGTACTCTTAGAGATAAAATTTTGCTACATTTTCAAAGAATCACAAATTTCATCAGATTGAGTTCTAAATACAAAACAATAATAATGACGGTGATAATAAGATGATGTAAGATGATGGTTTAATTTTTTTAAAGTACAATAAATTGTTAACTACCTTGAAAATCACATTCTGTTTTAAGACAAGAGAATGTATCTTGTAACCTGTCTGGACCCTCTGCTAAGCATTCTTATATAGAAGTTTGCATTTAATTTAAGATTAAGGGATTTTTTTGGAAAGATTTTTATTACTATCTAAAGTTGTCTGAGAATGAAATAAAAGGTGGCAAAGGGTATATTTCAAGTATTATATTAAAACATCAAAAATTGAAAGCCAAAACCAGCTTTTACTGACTAATTCATTTGATGTAGATTTGGGTTCTTTACACTTTGAAGTATTCACACCCATGCCAGGACCTCAATATTAATGAATTTACTTCTCCAACCCTCGACGTTAGGCTGGATCACATCATTTGCCTGGGCCAACAAAAAGAGGCAGAAGTGTTGATGTATCATTTACAAATCTAGGCTTCTAGGAGCCTTGCATAATTTTCGGTGTCCTCTTATACGGCTGCCACTTCTTAGATGATGAGACAAATCTGCCCTGACTAGCATGCTGGTCCATGGAGGATGAGAGACGCACGCACCAGAGCCAGCATAGACCTGCCGTGAGAAGCAGAGCTGCCCTGACCACCTCAGCCAAGATCTGCCAAGCCTCAGCCTACCCATCCCACAGATCTGTGAGAATAAATGGTTATTGTTTGGAGCCACTGAGGTTTATGGTTGTCTATTCATGCCAGATTAGTGTAGCAATAATTGGTATACCCTAAATTCAGTTTTTAAATTGTGTTGGATGTATGATGGGGTAAAAAGGTTGTTCACATCATCTTTCCTTTTTAATTAGCTATTGTGACATCACTCAGACATGGCCATAAAGCTTCATCTGTACTAATTTAGGATTTATAATACCTTTACCAATTTTAGGTAGGGCACCAAAAAGAACTGTACTTTTCTACGCAGGATTTGCTACCAAAAAGTTTTCCCAAGAAAATTAAATAACCAGTCAGATTGATTTGATCTTGAGTAACAAAAGATTTGAAAAGATAATTGTAAAGTAAACTGCCATACTGGTAGCTAAAGGCCAGACGTATTATTCCACAATTAATATTTTGAGTTAATTAGAAGGATAAAAATCCTAATGCAAGGCTATCAATAAAATATTAATATTGGCAGAAATTCTAAAATTGTGTATTTGAAATTTGAGTTTAAGGATTTGCTCTAGTTCAGAAATGCCAGATAGATCTGTTATTGGCGAATCTTGGTGGGACTGTGTTGAAGGGAAAGAGAAAAACTGGTAAATGATGATATTTCAGAAATATTTTCACCAATGTTCTTTTCTGGATGCCTCTGGAGCCTTCTCCTGCTCTTCCCATTCCCATGCCTAGGGAAAGTTTACTACATCAGAAAAGCAGAGATAAAATTTATTATTATTATTATTATTATTATTATTATTATTATTATTCCAAAAGCCTTGGTCCTGGGGGAATTCAGGGCATAAGAAGAAAAAAAAAAAAACGTTGTTGGGTGATGGATGTGCAAGACCTCCTGCTCAAGGGAGAGGAAATTGGGAAATACACAAAAGTAATTTTTGACACGTGTGTCCTTAGCACAGACCCAGGTCAGTTAGGAGGATCCAAGAGCAAAGACACATGTGCCACTTGCTTCTGGGTAAGGCCCACGGAAGGAGCAACCTCCTGGCGTTTCTCTGCACCGTGGCCTAGCATTTGCTCTGTCTCTGCACTTCACTCTTCATGGGAGGCTCCATGATGCTGTGTCCTGCCTGCCCACGCAGATTCATCAGACTTGCACAGAGCGCCCAGAGAAGAACAGAAGTAGCAAAAAGTGTCTCGTCTAAGGCTCTAAGGCCATGCTACCCTGAATTGCCTGATCTCTTCTGATCTTGGAAGCCAAGCAGGGTCGGGCCTGGTTAGCACCTGGATGGGAGACCACCTGGAAGACCAGGTGCTGTCATGTGGGGTCATGTGGAATGATCATGAAAGGCGCTGTAGCAGTGTCTTCAATGGACCAATGACTGAGGACAGATAGAAACGTGCACCTATTAGCAGATTCTAGGTATGCAGCTAAGGAAGAGCCTCTCCGTAGACCCGCCCTGAGATTCCTTGGCAATTCATAAGCCTCTGGAATGTAGCTGCGACCCCCCAAAAATGGAAGAAACTAGGAATTGACTGAGAGGAAGATTCTGCTTCCTGAATCAACAGGGGTTTATAAAAGAAATTAAGTTCAGTTACAGGAAAGAGAAAGTTATATCTCACAAGAGACTTCAATAGTATTTGTAATGTTTTCTACTTTTAAAAAAATCTGAAATGAATAAAGAAAAATGATATTTTTTATCAGACTTGATGGTGTTAATTATACTGTTTGCTGTATCTTGAATGGTGAACTATTTTACTATAAAAACACTTTGAACTAAAATACATTTATTCCAACCTTGAATCTGTGGATTAAAATTTATACCCTTAGTCCCATATCTGTTAGAGCTAGGTATCAGTGCTTTACACGTATCATCTCCTTAAATGTTCACCGCACATCTATTGGTGCCAAATAACGTTTTTCATTTGCAAATTTAAAAAGTGAAGCTAATTTTAAAAAACACCATGAAAACAATGCTTTCTCATCCACCTTGGTCAGAAAGATTTTTTAAATACAAAAATAATCATTTCCTTTTTAAAAAAAACTATATTTTAAAGATTATTTAAAATATTCAAAATGGAAAGGCTCAAAGTGACGAAGATTCCAGCAGGGACTTCAAGCTAGAACAGAAGAAGGAAGGGGTCAGGCAAGGAGGCAAGCTTTCTTCTGGGAAGCAGTACTTTTCTGTGTATAAAAAGGAAAATATGGAAGAAGTATGGCAGGTATGGGAAGAAGGCCTGAATGGAATTCGGTGAATGGGGATGAATGGCGGAAGGTGTGTGAGATGGTGATGGTGTTAATCAGGGTAAACATACGGCTGAACACACAGATGGTAAAATTATTGACATGTGTGTCCTTGCATATAAATAGTCACTCTCTGAAGTGCACCCCCTTCCCTCTCACCTTTCTCCTAAGCGCCCCCCACCCTCCCATTGAGCCAGCAACTAGCCAGCAAGACTCTAAGGTGTAGCTTCCGAGCTGTGACCCAAGTCTGGAATGACTGCTGGGTGGCTCTGCCATAACTGGTCATTGATTTTTTTATGTCACATCTGTTAATAGCCTGAGATATAATCCAAGCTCTAATCCCTTTTCTGAACTCCTCAACAAAGGCACATTTGGCTAGTCTCGGGCTTTGAGTGTTGGGAAATGTTGGAAAGATGTCTGTCTGCTTCTTAAAACCTGAATTATCATTGTAAGTGATCAAACCTTAGCTTCCTAATCCTCAAGTGTTAATTAGATGGACCCATCTGAGATGTGAAGAGGGCCCGGGACAGTGGGAATGGGAAAGGAAATTGCACCATGGGGAAAAGGGGCTTTGAGAAGAGGATGAGAGAACACAAAAGGCAAATAGCTTCACAATCTTGCTATGAGCAGGTCCTACCTAGACCACTGAGGAGTCCCACGTCCCACAAGTGTTTACAGTTGTTTACCAGCTTTACAATGTTTCTTACATCTGCAAAATTCCTAAAGAATAAATCATTTTCATATATTTCAACTTCAGTTTTTGCATCGACGATGGCTGGTTTGCATGATCTGTGTCCCTTTTAGCTCTGTATTTTTAATACATGAGCTGGCTGACCTTTAACACTGCTTCTGAAAAAAAAAAAGCAGAAGAGTCGCCATTTACCCATTTTTTTTTTCTTTTTAGTAAATGATTCGGAGAAAGTTATTAACTTGCCTCTGTGTGGATATCAAAGAATAAATCTTTTGTTTCCTTCCATCACCTGTTCGATTCTTATACTATGCTAACAATGTTCTTCTTCACGTTCTCGTTATTTCTCACAAAGTTTGAGCCAATTCTGTCATTACAACCAGAATGAGATCTGTTTCTCCGTGCTGCCAGCTTCTTGTCGAGGCAGGTTAATGAAGGTTTGTGGTTTTTCCCCTCATTAGGAATTCATTTTGTCACGGACAATGCTTCACTGATCATTACGACTTCGTGTGCTGCAGTGGATTCGACCTCCCAGCCAGGCTGCTTCGCCTCCTTTGCGAACTGGTTAAGCGCTCACTGGGCTCCTGGGAAAGTCCTTTCCTTGCTGGAAGGCAGGACGTGCCTTCGCACTGTTCCTGTTGACATTTTTCACCGTCAAGATTACTCATCACAGCTGAGGACTGAATAACAATAGATGGGAAACGGTTTTTACATTTTTCCATAGAACACAGCCCCCACCACTTCGCAGCCAACTTTCGGAAGAGTTAGAGGAGCAACGGTTTTAAAGCAAGCGTTAGAGGGAAACTGGGCGCTACACGGCACACGGAACCTGACACCGCCCTTTTCTAGAATATCAGGTTTGTTAACACACAATTTGTTCAAATATTTTAGAAATTCAGTTTGGCAGAAATAAATTAAGAAAAGCCAGACTTTGGAAGATCTTTAGTATTATAATGATGATTAACCAGGCGACACGTGACATTTTCCCTGCCCTGTAGTTGAAACTGATCTTTTTTTCCAAAAAGTATATTGCCTTTTTGCTGTAAACAAAGTGTTGTCTTTTGCATTTCTCCGTTACAGTTCCATGGCTTCTCTAAAATTAATAATAAGCCCTAAGGATTCCATCCTCTATTTCCTCTCTACCTCTTCCTTTTGTGCCCTCCCCAGATTCTCTTTTCTAAACTGCCAGTATTTTTAATGTAATGTGTCCTTTTAAATATGTTTCCAGCTTTTTAATTTTGTGTCATAATTTGACTTTTCATTGAATATGAAAATTTAGGTTAAAAAAATCCTTTTCACTTCTGGATTAATAAGTCAAGAATTTTCTGACTTAGTATAGCCCCAAAGTGAAAATGACCGATTATTGTTTAATTCGTCTTATGCTACTTTACAGTAAGGTAAATAGAGAAGCCCCAAATTCAGGAACGGATAAAACATTTTAAACACTAACAATTTTTAAAAATTCTAATCAATTAGAAAAGTCAAGTCTTCCCTAGCTCACAGCCCAGCACGTTAAAAAAATTATCTCTGGTAAATTTGAAGCTTAATGAAACACTTCTGCAATTCTATATATTCTGTGTATTTTGTAGCTATGACATGGCCTGTTGGCATGAATTTCTTTTGCTTCAGAAAGATCAGTAATAAAATTATAGCAAAATATCATATTTTCATTTCTTTCAAATCATTTCAGAAGCAGGCGGGAAATCTTAAATTCTGCATGCCTGCTCTCTCCAAGTTTCCATGCACACCGACTAAACGTACACCAGTGTCACCAAAGGCACACCACACAGCATCCTCCCCGATTCCGTCCTTGTGTGTCGGTGTGAAGTGCACCCGAAGGCTCCGAGCCACTTTTTCCATCCCTTCCTCTGTGAAACGGAGAGAGAGCTGTGTCTCAGGCAGCTGCAGAAGGTGGGCGACGGAAGAAACGGCTAGAACAGAGTGGAATTCCCTCTGCCTATCCTGGGCATCTCCGCTGGCAGATCGGCTGCCTCCACTCCCCGCCCCCCCGAGACGATGCCCTGCGCGACCGTTCCTGTCCCCAGGACGCCTCTCAGCGGGGTGTGGGTGGGGACATGTCGCCCGCGGCTCAAAGCATCTGCCGGGCGCGGGTGAAGCGCCTTCTCGCTGTCTGCGCCCTGGGGCACCCCCAGCCCTCCGCTGCCAGAGCCGTGGGGATGTGCCCAGACCCGGCACAGCGCGCGTCCGGGCCAACCCCGAGCAGAACAAACCCTTGGCGGGCGGCCAGCGGCTCCCTCCCAGCCGCCGCCCCCCCCCGCCCAATCCCCCGCCAGCGCCTCCCCCCCCCCCCCGCGCCCCATACAATGCGAGGTCTTCCCGGCTCAGTTTTCCTAAATCACCGGCCAGGGGAAGCGCAGAGCCTGCGTCCAGCCACGGGCCAGCATGTCTGGGGGCAAATACGTGGACCCGGAGGTAGGCTCGGGTGGGCCCGGGGCGGGGGGCTCTGCCGCCTGCCACCCCAGACCCCCGGCTGCTTCCCGGCCCCGCCGGCCCCGGACTTCGGGGCGCTGCCGCGGGAGGGGCCTGGGCGGGGAGGCGAACAGGCGCCAGGCACGTTCTGGGCTTTTCCTTGGGGCCGGGGCCTGGGGGTGAGGGCGAAGCTAGAGGGATCCGAAGTGGGGTCCGCGGGGCGCGGCTTCGGGTGGGTGCCAGGTGCTGCCTAGCTGCGGGGCCCCAGGGGCGGCCCCGGCCCGCGGGGCGGCGGGTCACTCGCCGCTGTCGTCCCGGGGGCGGTCGCAGCGACTCCCCGCCCGGCGCCGGCGCCTCCCCGACGGCGCGCGCGGTGTTTGCACTTCGCCGCGCCCGCAGGCCCCTCAAGAGCTCTCCCCACACCTGGGCGCCTGGCGAGGGCGCCTGGCGAGGGGCCGCCCCCCCTCCCCGTTCCCACCCCGCCCGGCCGCGGAGATGACCACCTCGTCCTCGCAAACGCGGCCGCCGTCCGGCCACGGGCCCTCGGCCTGGGCGTGACCCGGGGGCGGGTCGCGAGGGCGCGCAGGTGACACGTCGCTGCGGAGGGTTTCGGGGTCTGACGCAGGCTCCCCCCGGAGACGGGGCGCGCTGCGCTGTGGCCGCCGCGGCAGGTGCCGGGGAGGCGCGGGCAGGAGGCCCCGACGTGGGGACCCGCTCCGGGAGCCGGGACTTCGAACTGAGCCTGCAGGATGGTGGGGAGAGAGGGAACGGGGTCCGGGGCGGGGAGACGGAGCGGGTGGCAGCCTCGGTGCGGGAGCGGGGCTGCAGGGAGGGCGGCGGCCCGGTGCGTCCCCCCCGCCCCCCGCGGCCGGGGTGGCCCGGGCCCGCGGGCGCGCGCGGGGCGGGCGGGGGCGGGCGCGCTCCCCGCCTGGCACGCGGGGTGTGGCGTCCCCCCCCCTTCTCTTAAAGAGCTGGCGGCGCCGCGGCGGTGACCGGGCGCCGAGCCGCGGCTGCAGAGCGTTGGGTTTCCAGCCCCCCGTGCGCCCCGCCGCCAGGTGCACCGCTGCTCACTGGCTTTTTTCCTTTTCGAAAATTCCTTTCCGCCGCCGGTGCCGCTCTCCGTCTCCCGGCCGTCGCCCTCTGCAGGGACATCTCTACACTGTTCCCGTCCGGGAGCAGGGCAACATCTACAAGCCCAACAACAAGGCCATGGCAGACGACATGAACGAGAAGCCAGTGTACGACGTGCACACCAAGGAGATCGACCTGGTCAACCGCGACCCCAAGCATCTCAACGACGACGTGGTCAAGGTAAGCTGGGACGGCCCCGAGGAAGGGCGGTCTCCTGCCTGAAGGGACGCCGTCGGGCCTGCGACGGCTCCCCCCTGGCGAGCATCCTGTGCATCCTTCTCCGCCTTTGCTCCACACATGCGGCTGTCAGAAAGGTCGCATCTCTCCTCCCCCCTCTTGCTGGTTAGTTCCGCTGGAATTTATCTGGTTTATTTGTAAGAGTTCATGTAACTGCACGGTTATTTATGAGTTCATGGAACTGCACTCTTCTCCTGGCAAATGAACCTCCTGACCTCAGCAGCGGACAGACCCGCACTCCTTAGGAGGGTGAGATGGCTATGCTCCAAGTCTCCCTCTCTCCATTCCCAGGGTGGAAGTCCAGGGAAGAAGGGTGGTGCTCGCTGCACATAGAATTAAAGCAGTCAGGTCTGTTTGTAAGGTTTTGTGCCAAAGGCAAAAGCCGTGATACAGAGATGGCAGGTCCCCTCAGCTAAAATTAAGTGCCTTGAAGTGATTTTCTTAAAAATAATAAAATGGAAAAAAGTGCTTCTGACCAAAGATATTTACTCATTGCTATTGATATGTATGTATATATATGTATATATATACTATATATATCTATATCTATATATATATATATATAGCATTTTAACTGAAAAAAAAATGGCACTCACGCACATTTAAGCAAATTTTACAAAATCAAAAATAATGTGCCCCTCCTGATATCTCCCAAAGATACTTCTAGTTAGGTGTGGAAAGTTGCTTCTTTAGTGCCTACCTGCATCAGCTTTCCCCGAACTAACGGGACATTTAGGTTGGAGTTCTTTATACTTTCAGGATGTGCTCGGTGATATTAAAAACAGGTTAATTAAACCAGTTATTGGCCAAACTTAGATTTGACTCCACGTCAGTTTTCTATTTCATTATGTTATTCAACTTTGACCATTTTAGCAAACCAAGTAAGAGGAATTTATTGTCTGAACAAATCTGGATTGTGAAGTCATGGGCCTGAGCCATCCTTGGCAAAGGGTTTTCTTTGAAGGGCCAGGAGGGCCAATGAAAGTCCCAGCCTGGCAGACAGACTGTGAAGACCCAGTTCTGTCCAACCCCGGAGCAGTCAATGGGTGCATGAGCAATTTCCACCCACAAGGCTTCCTATCCATGGGTGGAAGGAGCTATAGTTCAGAGACTGTGTACACTTATGAATAATATATTTCAAAAAAAGGGAACAATTTAATCTGTAACTGGAAGGAAAACATAACTGTCAGAATTGACTCTCTTGGCTTACTGGTGGAGGAAAAAGGAAAATTGGAGCATTCGTAGGAATATTTAAAAGCAGCAATAATAAAAGCACCTTATAAACTGAAAATCAGAATTGCTAAAACTATTTACTAAAAACATTACCTTAACAGGGGTAAGGGCATTTTTGCTTTTTTCCCTTCTCATGTAGCTTTGGACGAAGAGAGAGGCCAGGAAAAGAGGCAGATTTCAGAAAGGGATAGCTTCACTGGAACCTCCCTGTTGTTCCATCACAGGGTGAGTGGGGTTCCTGGAGCACGCAAGCCTTCCACATGAGTCAGAGAGGCCAGCAGTGTGGATGTGGGTCTCTACACATAGCATGACTAAATTGAGAAAGAAAGTCCCACTGGGAAAAGATACTTCAACGCAGATGGAAAAAAGGCATAACAGGCTTAGAGGAAACAGCAGTTTACAAAACAGTATTTCAAAGAGCAAGTGTGAGGATCCTCATATTAAAGAAATTAAAAGGAAGAGTTAGAACAAGTTCCTGCTGGCACAGAGAAAGCAAACCCCGCCTACTTGCTCATAGAATTGTGAGCAAAACAAGACAGTCAAACAGAAAACTCTACCTTGAGAAGAACTTGGTAGGCCACACAGTACTTATGTGCCCTAAGGGGACTTGAGAATGCCCTACAGAGGGAGACCCACGGAGTGCTATCTGCATGTTGGGCTGGGAAAGGAGGCCTACATCCTCCAGAGATTCTTAGTTTTTAATTATTTTCTTTGGGTCTAAGCACAGACATCATGACTGAAACAAGGATGATCCTCTTCACGTTACCATGACAGTAAATAATAAATTTTTCCTAAATTTTATTTTGACAACACAGACTTCTTAAAATAATAAAGGCACCCAAAGTTTTGTTAATGTGTGGTAGCTTGAAACTTCATGTGATCATACACAGTCATCAACTGAATCTACTATCGAAGGTACCAAATCAGGTACAAAAAGTTCTGTTCTAAAGGCAAGCAGCTCCGTACAGATGGCTTTCTCCGATTCTGTAGTCACTAGCCACCGTGGCTATTTGCATTTAAATTTCAAGTAATTTAAGTTAAATAAAATTAAAATTTTAGTTCCTCAGTCATATTAGCCACATTTTGAGTTCTCAGCACATGAAGCTAGTGGCTTCTGTGTTGGAGAGCATAGAAGTAAGACATTTCCATGACATTCATGAAAGTCACTATCGGACAGAACCAGTCGAGAGTGTTCCCTGCGTTTTAAATACCGAGTTTACATACCGAGTTTAGAAAAACAACTCTAGACTGTGTGAGGAACAGCATAGTACCCTCTCAGTCCCATAAAACAGCTATTTGGGGAAGAAAAGAAAACTCGGAACCGAGGTGTATCATGAATTTATATTTCAAGAAGGTGGAGTATTATTATCAATTCCACTGGTGATAAAGATGTGAATTAGTCTATGCCATTTAGTTCCATTAAATTGGTTTCTTACCTTACTAAAGGTTTGCTGCATCATAGTATGAGATAACTGTGTAGACATTTATCCAAAAGACAGTAGGCTATGAATGCTTTTCAAAATTTCCTCTAATTAAAGTGATCACAACTTCAGACCGTTCATCCTCTGAGATTTCTATATCTTCTTATGTTCACATTTTCATTCATGGTTATTATGTACTTATTTAGAATTTGTAAATAAATATAATGGCTTCAAATGTATGGTTCTAGTATCATATTAGGCATCAATGTGTTCATTTATTAAAGTCTTATGATAAGCTAAACTAAACGCTGTGCTACATACTGCAAAGGGTAATTTCTAACATTAGTTCTAGCAATCACAAAGATTAGCATTAATGAATGAGATGAGATGCATACAGGTAAAAAGTTTTTAAAAACACACACAATATCACAACAGTAAGTCATTGCCAAATGATAACTAACGGATTCTTTTTTACTTTGACTGCCAGGAAACATAGAACTAGATTTTAAATTTCATTAACCCATGTTACTTATTCTCTCCCACATATGGTTTTAAATTTTCACTTTCTTTTTCAAATAGGATGCCGTTTTATATGGTCTCTATTTTAAGCCCTCTCATTCCTTCTTTTGGAAATAGACCAAATATATACTAACTCAAATATATAATAAATCAAAAGTAAGTAGTATTAGAGATTGTATAGTAAAAAGGTTTATAAAAAGTGTTATTAATTATCTTAATCTTGGTAATCTTTCTACAGTGTAGATGTATATCAAATGATCATTGCACACTTTAAATACATACAATTATATTTGTCGATTAGTCCTCAATGAAGTTTTTTTTTTTTAAGTGAATGGTATTGATATTAAGTATTAGGGAGGGTAGGGCATTAGAGTGAGAGAAGGAAGGATGCATTAGAGATAGTTTAATGCAGAAGAGCATGAAAGAGATGCACCCTGAGTTGCGTCATAAGGATAAAATGCAAATAGCTGAGAATGGCACGGAGGGCATGTTAAGTGAGCAAAGCACGGAAATGGAAATGTCTCACTCAGGGCATGAGCCTGGAAAGTTTAGTAGCCTATCTGGATTGGATTTAGAGTTCATGTGGCAGAGTGGTAGGTCACAGAGACGGAAAGACTCATCAGGTCAGATGGCAGAGTCCTGACTCCAGTACTAATGATGACTTTTGACCTTATCATGTCAGCAGTAAAAAACCAAGAAGACTTCAAGCATGAGGATAGCATGATGAAGGTCGGCTTTTTGGAAGATGAATGGTTAAGGTAGAGGATGTAATAACACATAGACAGTCTGGGTGAGCAGAGAATAGTTATGACGTAATCGCATGGTGGTCCAGACATGGCATGTGAAGGACAGTATATAAAGGCATATATAAGTGCACAAAGTGACAGATTTTTAGAAATAGAAGGGAACATAATAGTTATACCAGGCTAAGCTCTAACTTCCCTTTTCTAACATTAAGAGAAGAACTTTAACAGCTGACAAAGTTTCAGATTTTATGCATGTTTTCACATGGTTTCTTTCCAAAACAGATATTTTTAAATGTATCACGATGGAAGAATAGACAAGATTATGTGATTTTCATGGAATTTTGTCATAAGAAATTAGTTGAGATGATTCTGAGGTTAGCTCTAAGACAAATAAGGACATCTGAGAGGAGCTCTTGGGTGGAAAGTAAAAAGTGCATTTGTAACTTTTTTTTCTAAAGCTTGAACGTAAAGATTCTTAAATACACACAAACTTTTTTTTTATCATTCAAGAAAAGGCATGCATATTGTAATCAGGTCTGTTTGGGTTTTCAAATAATGGACTCTGTGATCCCTTTCAACTAGAAAGCATTCTAGAGAGCTTACCAATTAGTATCAATAAAATGGTAATTTTAATTGTATATTTATTTGAGATTCATGTAATCAAAGCATAACATTGAAAAGATCAGATTATCTCGAAACACCCAGCACCGTGGTAATGTTCTCTTCCGTTGGGGCTGGTATCAGTGTTGCTTGTCTGTTCATTTAGGAGGTAGTGTCACAAGATGGTGATTGATATTCTGCCACATGTGGCACGGATTCAGAATCCTCAGCTTGTAAAGGAGTATTATGGTCATCTTCAGCGGGAAATTCTCCTCACATCACTGAGCAAAGAATGATACTAAAATGATGGATATTATTTATTCTTAAGCATCTGAAACAATTTCGAGTTCAGCTAACAATGATATACATTTTAAATGCTTATTGAAAGTCTTTTTACTTCCCCACCTGTTAATTGTGCTCAAAAACATTAAAGAATTAGCTCAATTTTATTCTAACTGAATAAAATATTATATTGTTTATTAAATAGGAAGACAAGACATACCAAATACCCCGAATTATGAAAAAGTTCACGATGTGGGTGATTCTTCCAATGAACAACAGTGATGGCTACATTTTAAAGGGGGCTAAAGTAAGAACAGCTGCAACAGTAAGCAGCATCTGGAGAGTCCAGTAATTTCGAAAATTACCTGCTTGTGCGTTTTGCCCACTCAAGGCCATAATATAACAGTCAATTTCATATTCCAAATGAAACCACTTTTTGTTTGCCCTAGTTTCAACATAGGTCCTCTGTGATGAAATACCTGGGGAGAGCTGGTCACTAGGAGAACGGGGCTGCAGGCACTGACCTGCGGGGCTGTGGGCCCTTTCATGGTTCAGCTGACGGGGCTTGCAGGGGAGAAAGGGCGGAGCTGCTCTTTTCTCGCAAAGATGGTTTATGCCAAGAAACACACTTTTTTCTCCCATACCCTGGACTATATATATATAATCTTCATTATTGTACACAAAGGCCCTGGAAAACAAGATTTGCACACTGTCCTTTTTTTAAAAAAAAAAGTTCCTTAAAAAGAAGCCCTCAGCCTCTAGAAATGTCCCTAGCACACAGGCATCTTGGTAGCGTAGAACAGTATTGTGCTAAGATAAGAAAAGATATTTTCACAACTTTTGCAACTTTTTCTCTAAAACTGGAATGTAATGATTCTTAAATATGCCAACACAAAAATTTTTTTCTTTGTCCGTCAGGAAAAGGCATGCTCATAGTAATCAGATCGGTTTGGGTTTCAAAATAAGAACCTGATGCTTTTGTGGTCTCTTCCAACTAGAAAGCGTAGGGCTGGACACAAGGAAGGAGAGGGGGAGGGTGTCAGTAGACTTCTCTTCCTCAGTAGTCTCTGAGAGATCCTCTTATAAATAGAGAGCAAACTTGTTTGCGGAGCAAAAGTTAATAAACACCCACCCTAGGAATATTTGGGGCAAACTGTTTTATGTTTTTATGCAATTTCTCTAACTATAATTAAAAGAGTGCGAGTCATTCTCAGATACTAGCATTCCCTCCGAAGCTCTTCACCTTCCAACAAATGATTATTATCCATCTGCTGTTACGTGCCAGGGGCTACAATAATAGCAAATTCTATTGTCTGTGAAAACTTATAAACTTCAGGGCTTAGTTAAAAAAAAAAAAGTCTCATCTCTAAGGCTTCGAATTGTTCCTGAACCAGTCAATAAGAGTTGGGCCAAATGAGAAACATATTTTTAAAATAATTTGCCCTGCTTTGGTCCTATAAAAAGTTCTAATAAAATTATAGACAATATTTTTTAGTTCCCTAGTAGTCTTTCTTCCCATATTGGTGCCTAATTTCTAATCATCCTATTGAAAATTTGGAAATTTCAGCCCTTTTAAAACCTCATAGCCTCTTTACAAATCCAAGAGGGAGGGCTATCAAATCTGGCTGGGCATTGGAATCACCAGAGGAATTTTTAAAAATGCAGATGCCAGGGCCCATTGCAGATCTACTAAATCAGCATATTTAGGGATGGGCCCTAAGGATCTATGTTTTTCAAAGTTCCCTTGATGATGACCTTTGTTAGGTCAGGTTTAGAAGTAACTGCGCCCAAGGTTAGCTTAAAGGTATACACCGTGGATGGTGGATGTGGTTCCACCCTAGGATGACAGATGAGTCACGTTGTCTAGTTCCTGGTGTTCATCATGCCAGAAGAATACCTGAGGATCGAGCGAGCTTAACCCACGCCAGGGAATTGGGAAACACTACAGAGGTTTCCCAAACCAGCCCTGCTCACAGGCCCGCTATCCTTTGGGGCCACTTTGGGGTATGGAACGCTGTAGGCTCAGAGTCTCACCTGTCCTTGTGTCCCATACAGACCAGTTAATAATGGCCCGCCCTGAGTAACCATTTACAGTGCCACCTTTCATGCTCAGAAGTGTCCCAGATGGAAAGAAGAATTATATGGTGATGAGTGAGTGGACAATTGCCTGTCACTGATTCTTGTACCTGAAATGCACGGGCATCCCTATTCTCAGTGGAAAGGGCAAAATTTCCACGTTGCAGACATGTCTTGCTTTTCTTTTTTCTTTCCTCTCCACTCTCTGAGGTCACCTCTCATCATCGCTGCCATCAGGTTGCACTGTCACTTGGAGGAGGAGCCCTTAGCAGCCAAACTACTCTACCCTCAGGCCTTAGTGTCTCGCCTTGCAGCTCGAGGTTAAGAAAACAGACATCCTTTCGTGGCATATTTTGTCAGCCACTCAATCAGAGAGTAAAATGTTTAAAATAGTTTAGACTACTTCTCAGGAAACAAAAATGGCATGCTTTTACATGAATCATTATTGAGGGTGGGGGAATTGTTTTTCATTTTGTTTTAAAAGCAATCTGCATGATCCATGTACTGCGTGACCACCAAGGGCATTAACTGGCACAGCGATTTACGCCTGTGCAGAATGCATGCCTATTTCCTGCGCCTCGTGGCAATCAGGTTGCTGTTTTAGATGTAAGATACATCTCGTTTTCTTTACTGAAACTTGAGAAAATGTCTCTTTGGTCATTATTTGATGGCAGGGAAGTACGTATTTCTAAGGACACAGCCAAGCTTCCCCTTAGCCGCTCTCAGCTGTTTAGATAAGAAAGAGCAAGGCACAACGCGTTTTGATGGTGTGGATATGTGCGTAATCTCATAGCAATTTAAAAGTCAACGTTTTTAAAGGTATATTCAATATACAAACCTTTCCTGAGCCCAGCAGGAGCATTACAGTACAAATGGGCATTGATAGATTCTCTATAAAAAAGGTAAATTCTATCTAGCGTTTGCACTGGGTCATATCACGGATGTTGCGAGCAACAAACACATTTTCTCATTTACAGTGATTAACTGGAAAAGATGCCTATTTCTGGGCTATTTTCTCAAGTAGTGAGAAAGTAAGAGGTTGGGAGGAAAAGAAGCAAAAACTCGCAAGGCTCCTTCTCTCTGTCCTGCCACCCGCTCCGTGCCGGACTGGGCTTTGCACGTGTCAGCTCCAGGGTCCCTGCATTCGTTGCTTTGCTGCCATGTCTGGTGAAGCACTCAGGTTCAGGCATGGACTAAGCATTAACTCGATGCTTCTGCCCCAAGGGGTGTAGAGTTTAATGGGGAAGCACGGCCAGAACAAGAGACATCAGCTGGAGCCATTTATCAGCAGCGTTTTTGTGCCCAGCCAAGGCATTTGTTCCCTTGTGGACCACAGTGACCCACCTAGGCGATTTTAGGCCACAGATGGACCTGACGACATATGGCCTATGTTAATAGAAAGGCTTAACTTCAGTGCGATGGACGAAACCAAGGGGTGCTAATGTACAGGTAGGGGTGGGTGAAACAGGAGCGGGTTGGCTTCCTACAGGCTGGCTCAGTGGTACAGATTACTTACTCCTCCAGTGGCCCTTTGAAGAGGGTGCTATTATCACCCACGATCATACTCATTTTACAGATAAGGACACTCAGGCTTAGCCATTTCTGGGATGACATAGGGAGGAGGTGGTAGGGTCAGAGTGAGAACCCAGATAGTGAGGCCCCAGGGCCCAGGTCTTAAGCAGGCTGCTCCAGTGCCTCTCTGTAACGAATGGTCCTGACCTAAGCAGACAGTGGTGTCCCCATTGTGCCGAGAAGATGACTGCGCTTCAACAGCGGGTGGGCAGCGTTTGGCCAGAGGACTTCCAGCGGTCTGTTTTCAGAGTGACGAGCCTACAGTTCTGTGATCAGATTCCAGGTCCTGGCAGTGGGTGGGAAAAGGAGAGAAGGGCCAGTGTCAAGACGAAGGTAAAACCCCAGACCAAGGAAAGTGTGCGGTCTGGGTGAGTTCTGAACCAGGCAGGGAGGGTTAAGTCCCAAAGACCAAAAGGGAGGTAAGAAGTGGGGGTGTGGTGTCCGTGATTAGAAGCAGAGCACACTCTCAGAACCAGTGTTGGCTGGTGAATTGCCTGAGTCTTTAAAGCACCCCGTTTGCCCAAGGTGGCCACAGCACCTGGGGTGCAGCTGGTCCTGCCTGGATGGGCAGGAGGGGTAAGATGTCAGAGGAGGAAGCAGGGCCTCAGAAGAACTTCGCATTTACAGCTTTTTTTTAAAGCCTTTCAGTTTGCCTGTTGGTTTTCTGCAGAATTTTGCGCCGGTGCAGCAGTGCACTGCAAAAATAGGGAACAATTGAGAAGAACCTTAGTCCTGTGCTCGTGGAAGGAATGCCTATTGAATCCTGAAGGTGGTTTCTCTGAGACTTCCTCCCTAGTGATTATGTATTTGTTCTAAAAAACAAACGCCAGAAGTAAGGAACAGACTTAATAGTGCATTTTACGAGGCACCACTAACCTCTCCGAAGAACAGTGAAATCCTGGCTCACTGCTGGCCTGTATTTTCTGTCTGTCAGCAGTAACAGGTGTAGCTGGAAATGGGCCTATCAGGGTATGTCAAGGCAACAGAACTGCATCCACTGGATTAGGTCAACAGGGCTCTCTCTCTTCCTCACCTGCTCCTGAACACCTTGTTAGTAGGGGAAAATGATTTGCCCAGAGCAGTTCATAGCTACCAGTTCATGCAGCTGTTTTCGGTGAGCCAGTCTACTACTCTAGCATAGAGGTGGGAATTAGAGTCATCCTCAGACAATGCGCTCCCCAGGAAGGCCCTTTGACAGCTATTTTGGAAGCAATTACTCCGCACAGGCAAGGAGAATGCCGCGGGCCCTGCTGAGTAACTAACAGCCACGGCCTCCTGCCCAGGCTCGCCTCAGGTGCCTGGGCCACGGCCCCTCTCCCCTGGCCGCCTTCATCAGAAATGGTCACCTCTCCTCTTGGCTTCTTTCTACCACATTTTGTTTTCATTTACATCTTAGCATGTAGCAAAGCCTTCTGAGTATTTGGCTTCTCTTTCCCCATTTCTCTTCTCACTTCACGCCTGAATCCCTGAAAGCCACCCACCACCCACCCCAGGGCCCCAACTGAGTCTGTCCGCAGGAAATGGACGCCAAATTGAATCTGCTGAAAAAAATCTGAAACTCTTATGTAAATAACTGAAGATCTCCCGTGAGCAAAAAAAAGTGTCTTCCTTTGCCCCCTTTCTCTATAAAAGTCACATTTAAAATCTTGTAAGAAAAAAAAATCAAAATAATTAAGAAATCCAAAACATTCAATCTATGTACTAAGATAAAGAGATAGCATCTTCTCTTATGTGTACACATTAAGATTTTTGTTTTAATTTCCAGTTTGAGGATGACACACATAATGTGGCTCCCAGGGCTTTCAGGAAGCAGGCTGTGGGATCTCAGGGCCTAAAGAATAAGGCTCATCTCCTAGGTACCCAGGGGCCGGGGCGTGCCAGCAGAAGAAGTCCCGAGTCAGACCCCACCTCACCACACCTTCCACCCCGCCACGTGCCCCTAGGCAGTGGCAAAGGGCAGAGGAAAGACTAGGTCAGGAGACAGCCCAAGGGAAAAATCTAAAACTTTCCATGCCTCTTCTTTCTTTTTGGCTTTTTCTTTTTGGCTTTACGAGTTCTGGATGTTAAGTACCCAGAGCCCTGGAGCTCTGAGGTTTTACTAGCTTGGAGGTAGTGACCATTAATCTACTTTTCCAACTGCAGAGAGGTTTCTTTGTACCTCAGAGGTGGTCTCCCTCCCATAGATCTCAGATGTCTCCTCAGGAAAAATAAAACAAAACAGGCAAATACTTAAGTGTGTCTCCAAGGGGCTAGACATAACTCACTTTATTATTGATATCTGTGCCAAGTGAATTATTAGCTCCCTTTTCAGATGTGTTTCTTTTTCGCGTCTCCTGTGATAGGAAGTGGATTTATTGTAAGATGTACAAAAGCTAAGACGTCACTTTGACCCCTAATTGTTTCCCTATCAACAAGCTAAATATAGGAAATCAGGATCATTATTCAGTTAAGAACAGGGAGGAGCAGGAAGTAGCCATAAGACAAGGGTGATGATGTGCGATGTGAATCTTAGGTGTGATTGGTATCTGACATGCAGCCAGGAACACAGTCCTTGCACGGTTGTATTTCATCAACGACCAGAATGAGTACGTTAAGAGGACTCTCAACTTAAAAATGACACCAATTACAATGGCCTTGTCAGCATCCGCAGTAAAAATAGCATCAAAGTGATTTTGACCAATTACAAATAGCCCATAAGAGTAAGATAAAGACCAACACAAAGTAAGATACGTTTTACAAGCAGAAACAAAAGGTGGAGATAGTAAGTAGGAAAACAAATAGGTAAATATGTGAAAGATAAGAAAATATCCAGAGAAGGATATTTCGTGGGGGCTTGTGATGTGGAAAACCAAAATGTTTGGCGAGCATAATGGACATGGAATCCCCTGTAATAATTTCATACCCTCCAGGGGAACAAGCTCTCCAGAGTGAAAATCATTACTGCAAACTTGACCTTAAATGCACCCACCATACCCCGTACCCCCTAGGGATATAGGGTATCCAAATTAAGTCTGCCTGTTGTTCCTAAATATTAAATATCTCAATGATTTAATGATATTTTAAAGGAAGCATAACAAATGGAATCAAAAGAGAAATGTCATTAACAGGATTCTTTACTTTATTCGCCGGTGATTAGACTTATTAAGAATGGATTCCCCTTTAGATCTTACGAGGGAGGTGGAGATGCTGGAAAGATCCTAGGGAAGAGCTAAAGGAAGGAGAAAAGGGAAGAAAGAGACCCCTCAGCTGTGGCTGGAAAGAGACTATTTGGTCGGGATGATTTGTTAGGAGAGATGGAAGGCAACGTGGAATGATAACTGCCTTTGGTTTTGCCAGGTCATTACGAGATTTACAAAGAAAATACTAACAATCACCATCCAGACAAGGGAAAGGGAGGAAAGGGGGTATGCTTAGGGTGACTATTTTTTTCCTCTTAAGTGTTAATTTACATGGGAGAAGAAATACCAAGTAATAAGTAGTCATTTTAGGAAGGCGTCACAGGGCCTGTTTTATGATAGTTGTGTGTTAAATTCCTTACTTGCCTGTGTCACTTCTCAAATCTTCCTGCCACCACAACTACAATTTGGGGTGTGACAGCACTGGCGCACAGCCTCGCAAGTAAGCACAGGTGTACGTGTGCACACTCTCCTCTGTTCCAGCAGGGTACCTGGTCTGTTCGGGGGCAACGAGGAGTTGCTGTGGCAACTTGACAGTGCTTAAGAATGCAAGTGGTAAACATCCGAGAGTGGAACACTGCAAAATGCATGCATTGTACGTACCAAAAGGTCAGCATGAAGCAGTGTCCTTTTGGCAAGCCTGCCCATCCACTCGCTCCTACGCATTGCATATTTACACAGTTCTGCAGCTTGTGTAAACCCCTATTGTGATTTAAACTCATGAGCGAGTGTGGTTTCTGTAAAGGTGGCTGTTTTGTTACTTTAGACCAGTGGTTCTGCACCCTGGCTGCAAATCATCTGGGGAATGTTTAAAAATACTGTTGTGCACACCCCATTCCTAGAAATTTTGGTTGAATTGGTCTATGATGGGACCCAAGCCTGTGTATTCTTATTTTTCTTTTTTCAAACTCCCCAGGCAATGCTAATGTACAGCTGGGATTGAGTCTCATTTCGACTCTCAGAATTTCTTAACAATAAAACTGAACCATGGTAAAACTTTTAGGACCCTAAGGGCAGAGTGAGAAAATTAATGCTTCTCTATGTCCTCATTTGGGCGAGTCCTTAGCCTGTTATTGGAACATGATCTTTGGCATCCAGATTCCTATTACAAAAATACTCTGCTGTAGAAACTGCATTAGGCTTTGTATGTGGGTATAAATCACATGTCACTTAGGTAATCTAATCTTGTCGTTTTCCCCCTTTCCTTTCCTCATCCTTTTTATTTCCCAAGAGGAAAATCAGCTAGTGTCAGAATGTCATTTCCATCCCCTTTTTTCTACCTGGGTTCATGGCTCAGGCATACTAGGAATGGAACTGACAGCATGCACTGTGTTTTCCCAAATGTACAGCAAAATTCCTGTGTTGCCAGTGGCCACGAGAAGCTCCACTGGACCTAGAAGCAGGCGGCATCCTTCATTTATCCAGTGCCTGGCAGAGAGGAGAGGCCCCTAAGTCACTGCCAGTCACCCAGAACAGAATAAGTCTCCTGGACCCTGATACTGAGTGTTACTTGGGGCCTTGGAAAAGTCACTTGTACCACCTAGACAGCACTTTCTCCACCTAGACCAAACAAGAACTCGAACTTAAAGATCTCTAAGTCACTTTTATTTCTAAAATCTTTGATTTTGATTGACCAGCATTTATGAAAGAATGGGAGCCTATAAAAGATCTTCCTAGACCTTACTGATTGTCATTCTCACTCTTAATATTCAGACTGTGGGCCTTAAATCATCTTTGAAATACCGAACTATCAGCAGATGGCATGCTGACTGCAAATATACCACAAACAAACATTTGGAGCTGAAGATCAAGAGCTGGAGTTCATTTTCCCTTCTCATCTGGGCTCAGAACTCTGTGGTCTTCCCTTTTACTGCCTTTGCCTCCAAACTGGCTGTTTGTGTTCCGAGATGAATCAGAAACTCAGTTCCAAAGTCGGTTACAAGCTTTCAGTAATTTTTTTTTGTGATCAACCAATTCCTCTTAGTTCATATGACAGAGAAGTGCATAATTACTTGCCACTTTAGTTAGCACAATGGTCCTAAAAAGGTCTAGCTAAACAGAAAATGCTCAGACTTTCTGAGTTCTGACAGCTGTCAAATTCACCTAGTTCATGTGGCCACATTTCTGAAGTTCTTTTAACAGGCCATCTGTGAGCAATAGGATCAGATGACTAAGAACTAACGGGCAGAAGCTCTGTTAATTTGAGTCAGATTTTCCCATTACCCAGCTATAAAGAGTTTGTGTTTCTCTGACAGTTGTAAAGTTGAGCAGTGAGGGACCTGAATGGTTCTAATCTCATCACTTAGCACCTCAGCTGTATGATTCCGAGGGTAAACATGAAGTTATTTGAATTCCAGACCACCTGAGCATTCCTAGGGAACTCATCAGCTCCCTAAACAAAGCTAAGTCAAAATTTGTAGTTTTAACCTGAATTTCACGGTAAGCAGGAACTGAATTGTCAGTCTTCCCTGTCACCTTTTGTTCACTCTTTTACCAATATTACTGTGGCTGGATTAGAATAAATGGGTGCAACCCATGAATCCAATTAGTAACCCTTCAGCTGGATAATAACACATTCAGAACTTTCTTAAAGGAGATGTTATCAGGTTGGTGCTCTTGTAGAGAGAAGAAATATCTTAGCAAATGATAGCATTCATTCATTCATTCATTCAAAAAATATTAACTGAGTACCTTCCAGGGAGCTTAGAGTCTAGTAGCAGAAAAGAAATCACTCTCTCACACACACACACACACACACACACACACACACACACACACACCGTTAAATGCGTGTGACAGGGCGGATAGAAAAAACATCCAGGCGAGAAAAGGGGTGGGGACCAGAAAGAAGTCTTTGAAGGAAGAGCACTTGGGTTAAGATATTACCATAACTGAGAGTTAGTCAAGTGAAGCGCAATGGAGGGCGTGTTTCCAGCAAAACCAGTGGCAAGTAGGAAGGCCCCAAAGCAGGAAACGGCTGGAGCCTTTGTCCTGGAGCCTTTGTCCTTAGGATTCCAATCTAAATGGAAGAGGTTAGGGACTCGGCGCAGTGTAAGGAAGTGACTCCCTCTCTAACCTTAAAAATAAAGGAGTACACCGTGCAAGACACCACCTCGGTTGCAATTATTGAGTGAACCTCAGCAGCCAAAGGCAGTGTCCCCTTTTCAGATGACACAGAGCCAGCTTATCAGACCTGTCCCAGTCATGTTTTCCCATTTCACTCATTCCACCTTCCAAAAGTAGATGCTTCCTAAATATTGAATGAATGAATGAATGAATGAATGAACTGATGAGGTCACAGTCTACAAACAAACACTTCTTGCAGTAGAGTAGTAAGCAAGCATTCTAGGCTATAAATATTTCTAAATTTCATGTCCTATCTCATTGTATTATACTTGAGTTTCTATAACAGCAGTTTCCAACCAGGGATAACTTGCCCTCTCCCTAAGGAACAAACATTTGGCAATGTCTGAACATAATTTAGAAGGTGCTGCTGGCATCTGGTGGGTAGAGAACAGGGCTGCTACAGTGCACAGGACAATACCCCACACTGACCCCAAAATGCCAATAGTGCCCAGATGAGGAACCCTGTGGTAGGGGTGGGGGCCGTGTCTTGGGAGACACATAAGGGGCCGTGATTATCCTTGCTTAGACCTTACAAGAACCTTGGTGTAGATCCTTCTCCTCACTTGCCAAGCAACGTTCAAACCTGCAGAGATTTATTTCATTCATTTTTCTATCTGTTTAGTAAACAGAGTCAAAGCGCTGGGACGAAAAATATTCTCGCAGTGAGGTAAGACGACAGCTATTAGTAACCCTAGTGTGACTTAACTGAATGGTAGGAAACAACCTCTGCCCTCAGGAAGTGAACTTGGGAAACTGCAAAGAAATTAATAGTGTTGAAAAGTGTTGGTTCAAACAAATGTCTGTGTGGACCCGTGGATAGACTGCAAAGGGTGCATGCGCTTTGTTTCTTGTGTCTTTGATAGAATGGAAAGAGCCTTTCTTTTCTTGCGTGCATTAATCATTCATGTTTGTCCCATGACACACCTAGAAGTTTAAAGAATAACGAACTCCCAACTGTAAACACAGAATTTTGTGAGCGAGTAAGGCTTCGCGATGAATCTTTATAATTGTATGTTTGGATAAAGTGAGGTTTGCACGCGTTAAACAGTGCCAGACTTTTCTGTCTGGGAAGAGAACCCAACATTTGGAAGGGCTGGAGTTATTTTCCCTCAAGGATGGCAGCATAAGTGCCCCCAAACACTGCTCCTCCCTGTTCAAGTTCAACGCTCCCGTTGCTAGGCCTTGTGTGGCCTATTTTTACATTTTTCACTAGTTCATGTCATTTATTTGATGTCACTCAACATCAAGAATTGCTACCCAATTGATACCAGAAGCCTGAAGGTCTGAAAAAGGTATCAAAAGACATGCAGCCTGCTTTGTACTAAGCCATCTTTATCTTGGTGCTTTTTCTAATAATGAAAATGTGATGTCATGTGAACAGGAGAGATGGTTCCAGATTCTTAAAGAAGGCTCCTGGCCAGCTAGTCTCATGTGCACCAGGTGTGCTTTTGTCTTCCCATCCAGGAGCCCCATGGGAAGAGGTGGGCAGCCTCCTCGTGGAGGTGTAAAATGCCCTGGAACCCTGCTACGTCTCATTCATCAGGATAGTTTCTAGCGACTTCAAAGGGCTGTAAACATATTCACTTCCTAGGGCTGCCTTAAAAAGGTTCGTAATCCAGGTGGCCTAAAGTGAGAAAATTATAGTCTCACAACTCTGGAGGCGAGAAATCCACAGTCGATGTGTCCGCAGGGCCCTGCATCCATCCTTGGAAGCCTGCAGGGGATCCCTTCCTTGTCCCCACCTCGTTCCGGGGGCTCCGCGGCAATCTTTGACACGCCTGGGCGTGCAGTGACACGGCTCTAGTCACACTGCCCTTCCCCTTTGAGCCTTCACAGTTCCACCTTCTCGTAAAGACTCCAGCCACATTGGATAAGGGGGCAACCTTGCTCCAGTATGGCCTCATCCTAATCACATCTGTAAGACCAGTTCCAGGAAAGGTCACATTCTAAGGAGCAGGGGATCAGGCCTTTAAGTATCTTTTGGAGGAAGATTTAATTCAATGCAGAACAGGAGGTAAACTAGGAATGTGTATCTTTGATGTCAAAATAGGAACATTTAGCTTAAATTTTCTAAGTATAAAACAAACCCTCGGATAATGGATACTCCTTTCTAAAAAGAACAAAAGATGGACAAACCTGTCGGTTACCTTCCAATGAAAGGAAAGAAAAATTAAAGCAATAAAGGAATTAATCCAAAGTAAAGAGAGTTCCATCAAATTGGTGTTGGCACCATTTTCTGGCATATGCAGGTGCTCGGTCAGCTGAGGCATCTTCTTTCTCCCCAGGGCATACTTGGTCACTGTGTGCCTCATGTTTGCAATAAACTCCTGGAGGCTGACGCACTTGCTAGAGATGAGCTAATCCTGCTGCTTGCTCACTTAATGGTAAAATGCAAAAAAAAAAGCAGTGACCAGAATGGTTTCAGGAATGTCAAGAGGTTCTCCTTTTCCAGAACATCTCCTCTGTCCTCCTGACACTGATCCTGAAATCCCTGACATTTCTCACAGTTCTGTGAGGTAGGTGTTATTATACCCATATTTTACAGGTTGGAAATGAAGGCACAGAGAAGTTCAGTAGCATATGTGGGACAATACAGCAAGGCTGGGATTCAGATCCAGTCACCAGCCAGGTCACCACATTGCTTCCACACAGGTCACTATTATGCTTTCCAAAAGTAGGGGGCGAAACCGTAACTAACTTGTTGTCATGCCCATCAGGTCATCTCATCCTGCAGAGAATGAGGCTTATGGCAGCTTTTGTTTCTCCAAGTGTCGTCCCCAGACCACGTGCATCAAAATGGGGGGTGGGGGGAGAAGGTACAGATACCTGGACCCTACCCTCAGAACGTGACAGAGAATCTCAGGAATCGTCACTGTAGCCAACATACCCAGAAAATTCTTCAGCTGACTGACGTTTGAGAACCACGGGCCCTAAAGGCATGGAACGCAATAAGGAAAAATAACGGTTTTACGGTAAACCAGGAAAAGCCAGGGAGAGATGGGAAAGCGGTGGGGATCCCGGTCAGTCGGGTGACCCAGGGTTCTTGGCCAGAGAGCAGCTCCGTTGCCGGAGAGTGAGAATAACATTAAACACGGCCTGACAGCGGAAGGAGGCCAGCTGCATCCTCTTCCTTGGATCACACACCCTTTCCTGGTGGAAATGGCTGTGTGCTGTCAGGGGAAGCATTACCTACTCGTCTGGAGGAGAAGTGTGGGTGCACGCAGGGGAGAGCGACCAGAGCATGTGGAGTATGTGACTGTGTGAGGATGCAGGTTTGAATAAACGGAATGGGCCTCGGGGTGGGGTTAAAGAGGATGCTGTGATGGCAGGAGCCAAATGAAGGACCAAGAGACCTAAATCCTGGTTTGGTCTCCCAGAGGCTCAGTCTCCTTATGTGTAACATGGAGGAAATCACATCTGTCTGGCAGGTCTTCACACACAGGATGTGAGGTGAACCCCTTAAGGGATATTTTGCCCACAACATAAATTCTTACGATTCCAAGTCCTCTGTGAAAAGGCCACCTCAGGATCTACGTGCCCCCCAACACCTGAATCCATTAATGACGCATAAAAGACAATTGGCAACGATGCTCTGCCTTGCTCCGTGCATCCACCTGCTCTCCTACCAAGAAAGAAAACATTCACCTGAATTCATTCTAAAATACAAATTACCTGTAGGCCTCCTTTCCTGCGGTGGGGACACACACACACACGTGTGCATGTGCATGCGTGCACTACACACACACATGTACACACACACACACACACACACACACACATGCACAACGAGAAAACTGTCAACCAGAGGCACCAAAGAACAAATTCACTCTCTTGATCCTACCCCTTCCCGCTGGGGCACTTTGCTGCTGGTCCCCTGCAGGCCAGAGCCAGGCTTCTCCTCCGCTTCCAAACCGGCTTCCTCTTGGAGCCTCCTCTTCCTCATTCTCCAGTGCGTGCCACCTGCTTTGCGGCCAGGTCTGCACAGCTGTAGTTATTCAGATCGCTGGGGCAAACCATAACCCAGCAAAAACATGCTTTAATCAGTATTTTCTAAGTCATTTTTCCTTAAAGACGAAGACTTCTGATTGGAACATCTCCTTCTGTGGGCTTTCTGTGTTGCTCAGATCACCTAAATGATAACCAGCCCTCCACTTCATTTTGGTCAGGATGGTCATGGCATTATAGAACCATGGTAAATAAGAAGATCATTTTAAACAAAATGAGATACAAAAAAAAAAAATAATTAAAATATACCTGTGATACTAGGTGAAGAATTCATAGAAGACGGTATGGTTAGGGAAATGTTATATATGCTTACATCCTTTCAGTGGATACTTTAGCTCCTTTAAAGTGTTATTCATATTGAAGAAATGTTTTTTGCTAATTAATGTGTGCCTAGCACTGCTAGGTATTGTGGAGGATACCAAGAGGGGTTCAAGAAGCATAGACCTGCCCTAAACTCTGGTTTGGTCCAGCCATTTATTAGTTAAGTGACTTCTCCTTAGTGGAGAAGAGAAGACATTTTTCCATTCTTATTATGAAGATGATCTAGAATTTCACGACTTCGTGAAAAAAAGGAGATGAGTGAAATAGGGCACGATAAACGTAAAATATTATTATTCTGAGGCCTCTGTAATGGCTGGCAAGCAACAAGAGGGACATCAGTTCAAAGGGACAGGCGCAAATGTTCTCTCTGGAGGCCCAGGCCAGGAGCTGCAGATCCTCGCACACACCCCCCACCCACCCACACACACCCTAACCCTCTTGCTCACAGAGGTAGGCAAGTACCCATTTTTAACCCCCTCCAGACTGAAACCCTAATTAGTAGTGCCCCTTTATTCCCCCCCAAGGGGCAATCCTATGCTCTTGTGCATGGTAGGTTGCCTGGTTCCTGCCACTTCGAGGCAGCCCAAGCGTCAGTATCCCCACCCAAGTTTATATGTTTCCTAGGGCTGTGTGTGGATCCTCTGGGAATCCAAGTAATTGCAGACCTTACAACACAATCCAGGCTGTAAGAACACTTCAGCCTTTTCCCCTGTTGGTTCCAGTCTGGCCCAGTAAACACACGGGTATTTGCCCTTGCCCTTGACAAAGCACATGGGCATTAGAGCAAAGTTTCTGTGTTCTGGTAACATTTCACTGTGCTAGCTCACTGCACTCACACGCTCACACACCACACTTCATCCATTAACCTCAGAGGCCGCTCAGCATGTTGGGAAGACGAGCGAGAACAGAGAAGGAAGTCTGAAACTCGTCTAAGCCCTCTTTCTGCCCCACTGGGTTTGGTGCACACATTAGGATTTTAGAAGTGTGTATTTCATTTCTTAAAACTTGCGTTTGTCTATACTGGGTTTAGAATCGTGAAAATAAATCAGGATTTCTATTGCCCGTTTCTGTGTTTTTCATAATAAACAATAGTCATTCACCCTTGTCCAGTAATACATATTTATAGGCTTAAATTGGGCAAAGCTTTGCAAAGAGATTTCCATTCATTATCCACCAACTTCCAGATGTCATCTAGCCCATGAGGCGTTCCCAGGAAGCAGCAGGAAGTGAAACAGGGCTTCGAGGCATGGAGGGGAAGGAGAGGCAGAGACAAAAGGAGCTGTCACTAAATCCAAATGGGGCCTGGTATCCCCTGATCTTTTGCTTAAGAAAAAAAAAAAGAGATCTTGTTTAAACTACAGATTCCCCAAGCCCCGCCTCAGAGTCTAATCCGAATCTGGAATGGAGCCTGAGCGTCTGCATTCGAGCAAGCACTCCACACCCACTCCCACAGTTGCCTGCTTCGTCACACTGCCCCTACGGAGAACCCCTGGGAACTGAGGACCCCTCTGTCAGTGCAGAGTCCAGACTCAGTGACGGGTTTTCTAATGGAGCTGGGTCTTAGTCTTTGGTGCACATCTCGGTGTGAGACCAAGCTGCTTGGCATGTAGGAGCTGATTGCACGATCAATATCCTCAAACTTTTCTAATGTTTTATTTAACACGAATTGTAGAAAGTTGAATATGTTTTATTTCCTTCTCAAACATTTCTGGACTTTGCCTAGAACCAAATCCCTGGGTACTTATACACACATTTCTATAACGTGAAAACTGAATTAGCTAGTAGAAGAGAGCAATGAAATAGAAAATAAGAAATGATCATCAAAATAAAGATGGTTGTTTTGCAATTGTTTCCTATAGCTGCATAACAAATTAACTCGAAATTTTGTGGCTTGAAAGAACAAGCATTTATCATCTTGCAGTGTGTCAGGAATTCAGGTGTGACTTAGCCGAGTGGTTCGGACTCAGGGCCTCTCCTAAGCTGCAATCCAGTTGTCAATACTGGAGACGTCTCAAGAGCCAACTGGGAGGGACCCACTTACAAGCTCACGCACACGGCCAATGGCAAGATTCAGCTCTTCCCAGACTGTTGGACCGAGGACCTCAGTTTCTCACGGTCGTTGGCCAGAGGCCTCCTTCAGTTTCTCTGCAGGACCACTCACAGTGTGGCAGCTGTCTTCCAGCAAAGCAAGTAAGAAGAGAGAAAAAGAAGGGAGCACGATGGATGGTCTTTTATAACCTGATTTAGGAAGTAGCATTGCATCACTTTTGCCATGTTTATCTTAAAAGCAAATCACTAAGTCCAGCCTACACTCCAGGGGAGAGCATTACACAGGGCATGGATACCATCAAGTGGCGCGGGCAGGGGGAGGAGAGAATCATGGGAAGCCATCATAGGTGCTATCTACATAGAATACATTCATGTGTTTTTTCATGACCAATTTCTAATCCTATTAATTTTTTTTTGCTAAAACTAAATGTTAATGTAAAGCAAATATTTTTTGATATGGGTTAGGCAGCATATTCTGGAATAAAATCTAATAGTATTGGGAAGTCACACTGAAGTTAGACATGGAACTCAGGTTTCTAAGTGAGGAGATATACACCTACTATGTCGACCAACAGGAAAGAGTGTTTAGGAATGCTTTCTGCTACAGGAACTAAAATTCTGAATAGCTGCAGCCTTAAAAATAAGGACATATATGTCACATAGGTAAAGTCTAGAGATGAACAGCTACTAGCATTGTTTTTACAGCTTGATAATGGCAAAAGCAGCATCTTCTATTTTCTTGGCCTTTTAATCGTGCTTGTCATTTCATGGTCAAAGATGACTTCTCTACATTAAGGCTATCTGTCATATTCTAAGTAGGATGAAAGGGGAAAAGGGCAGCGTCATATGCCTCTGTCGTTTCTTATAAGGAGGATAAAGCTTTCCTCAAAGCCACGTCCAGTAGATTTCCACTGAGATCTCATTGTTCAGGCAGGGTCATGTGTCTGCCATAAACCAATCACTCAGCAAGGAGACTAACATTACCAGAGCAATCTAAATCAACAACTCATCTCTGAGGTCATACAATTATTGCTATTACCTGGGTAACGAAGATTCTGTTGGCAGAGACATAGGTTGTGGATACTGAGCAGACAACACGTGAATTTTCTATAAACATTTGTGTTGTTATTTATGTGTTCTATGTATCTGATACAAGCAAGATTTCCACTTAAAAGTCTAAACAGATATTTTCCCACAAAAACAGAATATGCAAGCATCATCGCTTATAAAATCTTAAATGTACTTAAAGTTTCCTTCTTAAAAATTTCTTATTCAGAAATAGAAAGTCCAGATTTTGAGACAAAAACTGACCTCGTGTTTTTTTTTAATCCTGTGTACATATAAAATGTTTCTAGAATGTTGCCATAAGACATATTTAATAAGATGTAATCTTCTGAGATTTACTACATTAGCCTAGTATTAGCAAAACAGAAGACAGATTGCTTTTCCTGACATCTACTGCTAGATTTTTGTTGACTTGTGTTTCTGAAACTGTAGCCTCATAAGTCAACGTTGCACAAAGGTATTTAACGTCATTTATAACAATCTAGTAATATAAACTGTTGACTCCTTTTAAAGCATCTATTAAGACGCAGAAAAATCACTGAAGCACATTTATGCCTTTGATCTTGAGGTCTACATAGTGATTCTTGTCGTAAGGACAACTAGTTCTGTAAACTACAGAACAGAAAATCAGTTCTTGGAGCAGCAGCTCAATCCCACCTACATCTCTTGTTTTCTGTTTCTTTCTTTTGTTTATTTTTGTTTTTAAAGCAAATCTCGAATTCCTGTTCTGCTCCAAATCTAAATGAGCAGGTAAAGTTCTGCTCCAGTCAAGGCCTGCCCTCCTGTGAGGGATGAGAAGAGTGAATCCCTGAGGAAATGGGACTCCAGAGTGGTAGTTTGATGAGGCTAAATCAAACTGACGATGCCTGGGAATAACGAGCACATTGTGGTTTGTCAGAGAGAGATACCAGCATTTATCGAACATTAGACCTGCAGGACCTGTTGAGAGCAAGATGCTATTCGGGATCAGACACAAGCCTAGCTGCTTTTTGCATTCCATGGCCACAGAATGCAACAGCCAGACTGAAGGTGTGTGGTGGCAGCAGAAGAGGTGGTGGAAGAGCCGAGAACGGTTCCTAAGCCTGAATTCCAACCCTGTGACTGCCATTCAATGGGAAAGTATCCTTGACCCTGTCATGTGACAGCTGTGGCCATCGTTTCTCTGTCTCCAGTGGGGCTTCATTTCCTTGAGGATCCCTTTAGCTTTAAATATCCGTGAATATGCCGAAGCAACTGGGTTTTGATTGACGTGGAATTTTGAGCTGCCCTTCAGTGAAATGACTAGCAGAACTTCTTTGGATTCAGGACATTATGAATACATGGCAAAAGGTGCAATGAGGATATTTTATTTAACGATTTCCTCCAGTTTTCTTCACCCTGGATAGATTTACAGCAACGTCTGTGTTCATGCTGGGAAAAGAACATTTCTCCTAACCTCACACAGAGACACTGAGATACTGTTCAAGTCAATGTCTTAGAAGACGATGAGAGACTTACAGGAGGCCTAGAGTTATGAACAGGCTAGGTGAAGGGATGTGGGGAGAGCCATGTAAGGGAAAATTTCCGAGGGAAGTAGTGTCACTACTTCCCTGGACATAGGCCTGGGAATCAGGAAGTTAGAGTTCTAATTTCAGATTTTTTGCTGATTCACTTGGGACCTTGAGAATGTCTGGCCCACTTAAATTGTTCTGTGCCTCAGTTTCCCTATCTGTTCGTTAGAGTGAGAGTTTTGGGCTGGGTGCCCAGACGTGAGAGAACACTCTGTGCAAGGCCATGAAAATCCAACCAGCCCCTAAAATGGAAAGCATCCTAGTTACTAAGTGTCCTAACTTAAAATGGAACTGTTAACAAGAGTAATTTTCTTAATAACCGAAATGTGAATGTTTTAGAAAGCACATCTATCTGGGTGGAAATTAAGCAAGTAAGACGACTATAAAGGCTTGTCACCTGGGAATACGTAAGCAAAAAGAGGTCAAATTTGAAGTAGGACAAGTTCCAGCTTTGCTTCTTAATGTCTGTATCACCTTGAGTGATTTCTTAACCTTCCACATTACCCTCGTCTGCAAAATGAGAGTGATGGGATTTATCTCAGAGGGTTGTGGTGGATGATTACAAGTGGAAGTTGGTTTTTCTGGTGGGGTTGAATTCATAGCCACTATATACTTTGCAGCTGGTAGTTTCTATTATTGCAGTTATGTATTAAACATTTTAGTCACTCAGAGCTAGGAATTTTTTAGTGCTTCTACTTGCTGAGCATTTACTGTATTGCAGTGCTCTATCCCCATGTTAAGGACTTTACATACATTATTTCATGTGCTCTTCACAAAAGTCTATTACTATTCCTGTTGCAGAAAGAAACTAAGCTTTATTTCTGGCTCCATTGTGTTTCCTTACCCTGCCTTGTTTTCTTCTTCTCAGCTGTACTTTTAGTAATTTTTAAGCCTCCTTCAATTTTCAAGACTAGAGCAATAACTAACTGATTGAATATACTAAGGACAAATCATGTTCACTGGCAGTTTCTGGAAAAGCACTGAAAAATCAGCTACCTTGAAATTTTCTAAGCAACTAAAACTTAAGAATTTTATATACATTCATTGATAAAAATCCTTTATATTTACATTTATAAAAATAAAGTTATTATTAACAAATCTGACACACATGCATACAGATATTCACTAACAGCCAGTTGTGTATGGGATGTACGTGAGCTCCTAACACTGTCCTCAAACACCATTCTGTAGGGATTTCTAATTACCAGTAAGGTCAAATTCAGCAAACTCCTTTTTTGTTAATGTGCCTTTTAATTGAGAAATATTATAATTGCCTTAGAGAAATTTTTAAAAATATTTCTTAAAGCATATGTGGTATTGAATAGTCTGTATCTTTCAGACCAGGTTTGAAATTTGAATCCACTGCTGACCTACCTGGACAATTTATTTCTATTTTTTTCTATTTTTTTCTATTTATTTCTATTTATTTCTATTCTCACATTTTTTTCTATGAGATGAGAATAATATATTCGCAAGTTGCTGTGAGTTAAATGAGAACAGTGTGTGATCATAATAGCCAGTCGCTAATATCAGATCAGTTACTATCTCTTCCCTTGGAAAAGTTTCTCGGGGCAGATGTGTTTAAAGTCCGTCAAGAAGTCGGAATCCTCTGATCTAGTAAAGTGCTTCCCAACTTCCTTTGATGATAGACTCTTTATTTTCAAATGAAAGTAATGGACCCTCTCCCATTGTACACTCAAAACTTAGGTCCCTCTTTCCAAGCATTCATGGGCCACCGTTGCCGATCCTTTGACTTAAAATAAGAATGCTTGCTCAGGTGTATTAATTTTGACTTCACCAAAGCTCCTGAGAATTAATTGTTTCACCAAATCCTCTTACAGAACAAAATCATCTTTAAAAAATAAGATTTTTTGAGTATCTTGCATTTGAATGAAGAAAAATAACTTTGGGAAAATGCAGTGCTAGAACAAAACCCCACAGTAGACAAGTAGATTACACAGAAACTTCATCAAAGAATTGATCTGACTTGCCACATATTTTGCCCAACCTTTTAAAACGCACAAGTTAGTGTTTGTTTCTGAGTCTAGATCTAAAGGAGCAAAGAAAAAAAATAGAATGACTATAAATCTAATTCATTTACGTAATTGTGGACATACCATTTTTACATATGACATTATTAGGACATTGAACACCAGATCAGATACAGAATGTTCTAGAAAATAAACTTTAACTATTGGTAAGCATCGTCTACTTTTTCATCCAAGGTGGCTCCTTAGCAATGAGAGGCGCCATAGACTCACCCAAGTTTTCATCCCCTCCTCCTGAGCTGGGCTGAATCACAGCGTATAGGCACCAACTTGTTTGGATTTCAAACCGCATTAGACCCCTTCGTGCATCTGCCAATGCCAAGCAGCTGAGCGGCCTTGTCCCACTCTTCTGGGAGTAATTTTTTATCTTATGTTTTGTCTATACAAATGCTTCCAGAGGGATGAAATCTCCTGAGAATTAATCTTTTAGGTGGATATGTACTGTGGGAAAGCATGCTCCTGGGAAAGGGGCCAAGTTGGCATTCTGGCCCTGCCTTCATTGCGGGTTTGACTTTAGCGAGTCACCTTCGCCTCTCTGACCCACTGTATCCTCTTCTGTGAAATGACAGCCTGCTCACTGCAACATCCATTCTTGTTCCTGGGGCCTTGCTCACACCATTTCCAAGGTCCCTTCTTCCTTCCTTTCCAAATCATACCCCATTTTTCAAGCCCTGCTCAAGACCCAAAAATATCCTGTGAAGACTTCTTGAGTTCTCTCAGCTCACAATGTTCTAATTTTATCACATCCCTTTAGTTTCCCCGAGAGCAGTACTTTTCAACCTTTCACATGGTGAAGTAACATACGGAGAACATGTTAAAAGTTCCCCCTGGATTTCACACCCCGCAGAAACGCAGTAACCTGGGGCCCAAATATCTGCTTTTCCAACAAGCTCCAAGGGCTGCTGATGTGGCTGGGTGCCTTGGAGTATCTCACACAGAACCTGTACATAAAACTAATATACATTTATGGATGCTCAGTAGTGGGGTTTTTTCTTTTCTATTTCATGCTCATGTGCTGTCACTTATTTCTTTTAGATTGATTTTGAAGACGTGATTGCAGAACCAGAAGGGACACACAGTTTCGACGGCATCTGGAAGGCCAGCTTCACCACCTTCACCGTGACGAAATACTGGTTTTATCGCCTGCTGTCTGCCCTCTTTGGCATCCCAATGGCACTCATCTGGGGCATTTACTTTGCCATTGTTTCTTTCCTGCACATCTGGGTAGTTGTGCCGTACATTAAGAGTTTCCTGATTGAGATTCAGTGCATCAGCCGTGTCTATTCCATCTGCATCCACACCTTCTGTGACCCCCTCTTTGAGGCTACTGGTAAAATATTCAGCAATATCCGTATCAACATGCAGAAAGAAATATAAATGACATTTTAAAGATAGAAGTATATCTGATTCTTTTTTTTCTCCTTTTAATTTTCTCGGTGCCAATTTCAAGTTTGAAGTTGCGAATACAGCAACAACATATAACTGAATTTTCTTGGTTCAGAAAAAAGAAATCACTCTCAGTTTTCAGAGCTATTATTTATCTCTTCTGAGCTATTTCATCTATTTTTTTTTGGAGGTCTAAATTTTTTATACTCATTTAAAATGTTTTCTTTACATTTTTATTTGCACTTGGATCATTGTTTTATTGCCTGAGATATGGCTCTATTGTTAAAAGATAATTTGAGAGAAATGGGAAGAACTGCGGAGGAAAAACAAGAACCAACAATCTCAAATGCCTATTCTAAAACGATCATTTTATGATAAGAGAAGAATTCTAGGCTATGGCCATGAATTGTGCAGGTATGTGGACTGGTTTTAAGCAAACTCTTCCCTTTCATCTGAAGTGCTAGTGGATTGCTGCCATCCACTTTAATGATCCAGTGGGATCTAGCGATCTTTATCAAATTAGGAAACAGATTCTGCCTTCACATGATCCGACTAATGCCTTACGCTTCTTGAAATTTTAACCTGTGATGCTTTCTGTGCCAGAATATTTCTTACATAGATAATGAGACCTCAAGTGCCTTCCTGTTCTTCACCGTTTCCTTTTCAAATAGGGTCCAACTGGTCAGCTTTCATTAGATCAGCAACCTTCCTAGAGACCAAAATTAGAAAACACATTGCTGAGTTCTTCATGCTCGTTTCTGACTGTGAGATAGAGTCGGATGAAGTTCCTGTCTGCACTTGATCATGCAACATCTTTATCCACATGGAGTATGATCCACATCAGCCCCGTGAAATGAAGTAAGGTGAACAGATGGGGCTGAGCCCTCTCTGGGCTAGCAGGAGTGGAAGCCAACTTTCCCTGCCTCTCATCAGCTGAATGAGGTCAGCATGTCTATTCAACTTCGTTTATTTTCAAGAATAATCACGCTTTCCTGACTCCAAACTAATCCATCACTGGGGTGGTTTAGTGGCTGAACATTGTGTTCCCTTTTCAACTGATCAGTGGGCCTCAGGGGAAGGGCTCATAAAATGGAGGCCATTGTGTGAGACCGTCAGAGTTGGTGTGAACGTGACCTCTTTAAAGTTAAGCACTCGCAAACGTCTGTTATGCTGCGACACGTGGCCCCTCCCCCTGCCAGGAACTTTGGACCTAATCCAAGCATCATCTTGCTCAGAGAGAAGATGGGGGAGGAGGCAATAATGAAAGATTGAGTAGTTTGCTGAAATCAATTAGAATTCTTCTGAAACCAAACTGAGGAATGTAAGTTACCTGTAAACCTGAGTCATACAGAAAGCTGCCTGGTACATCCAAAAGCTTTTTATTCCTCCTGATCATACTAAGATTCTGTCCTTGGGGAATTTACTTTTAACCTTCAGTTGTGCTTTTACTTTTAGTTTCATACACCTGTTGGATGGACTCTCCCTGATTTTTTTTTTTTTGTCTTTTTCGATTTTCCTGACACTTTATTTACCAACATCTTACCATTTTGATTTTTTGCATTTAAAACAGACACTGGCATGAACATAGTTTTACTTTTCAACTGTACATAACTGAAAATGTACTATACTGCATATTTTTTAAGTGTAAAGGTATTTTTATCTTTATATAAGGAAACTTACTTGGGAAATTACTTTGTGATTCAATCTGTAAACTGCCTATCCCAAGACATGTCTGTTCTACTTAGATGCTTAGTCCGCCACTCAGATCAAGTGCTGGTCCAAAAGGTTGCTGAAATTTATATGCTTACTGATATATTTTACACTTTTTTATCCTGCATGTCTGTAAAGGTTATAAATCTACACAATAAAATATTTAACAGTTCAATAATCGGCTTTATTATTTTTCCTGAAAATAGATGTGTGCACGTGTGTGTGTATGTATAACGGTTAGTGTGCATGAATATAGTGTGTATGGTGTTTGTGGGGGTTGGTCTTCCACTTTTCAGCTATTACAACGTCATGGAGGCAGAATATTTCTTCTAAGGCCACCGTCACCCATGAGTTACTTTAGATAAAAATTATAACTAATAGGAAAGATTTGTTTAGCCGTTTACCCAATGCTTTATTGTATGTCATCTGATTTGAGCCCCTAACAACTTTGTGTGATGGGTATTAGTATTCCCCTTTAGTAAGTGACACATTCAGGGGGTAATGCCTTGATTTTCGCCATGTCTTAACCAGAATTTTTTTAAAGGCACATTTCAGAAACAATTTATTTGGGGCCCTTGAATAAGTTTATAATCAGAGCTTCTGTGTTAGGGCTCTCCAGAGAAACAGAACCAATAGGAAATATATATGTATATACACACTCACACACACATATATACATATATATACATGTATATATAACATATATGAATGTGTTTAAAGAGATATTTTAAGAAATTAGTTTGCCCAATATTTGGAGGCTAACAAGCCGGAGACCCAAGAGAGCTGATGACATAGTTCCAGTCGAAAAGCTGGCAGACTCCAGACCCAGAAAAAGCTGACATTTCACTGTAAGGTCAAAGACAGAGGAGAAAAAAAAAAAAAACCAATATTCCAGTTCAAAGGCAGTAACGCACAAAGAATTATCTCTCAGGAAAGAATCAGCTTTTCTATTCTGTTCAGTCCAACAACTGATTTGATGAGGCCCACCCACAATGAAGAGAGCAATCTTCTTTATTCCATCTACCAATTTAAACGTTTCGCTCATCCGAAACATCTCCACAGAAACACCCAGAATAACGTTTGACCAAAAATCCTTGTCAGGCTGACACATGAAATTAACCATTGCAGTTCCCAAACAAAAGTTTGCAGAGGGACCTTCTTCCAACCTCCCTCACCCCGAAATGCCTTCCATTCAGTTTAGAGAGCCCCTCTCTTTGCTGGGCTCTCAAGCAAGCACTGAGGATGCTAATTGAGTAAACCAGTCTGATATTTGTGTTGACCCAACAAACCCACGCCTCGTAAGCAGGATGGAGATGTGCTTTTGACCATGGCAGCATGTGAGATCCTGGCCAAAGTTATGCCCCAATTCACGTGGAATCAGTGAAGCGACTTTAAAGGATTATCTTTCTGTTGGTTTTATTATTTGAGTTTCTAAATGAATACAGATTAACCACATCAAGATTTTATTTATTCATATTTTGTTCAGCCACACACACAAAACAGATCCGTTTTTATCTGCGTAAATAATGACATGGTTTCAGACCCCTTTTATTTCATATTGGAAATAAGCAGCTTTGTACTTTACACACTTTATAAATGTTAGCTACGTAATATATACCAACCTAGTGGGATGGGACTGTCTGAATAGCTGACTCATTCCTTCTCTGACGCAAGTGATGATACTCTTAATGTAACACAAAAGAGTGAAAAACATCCATATGAAAAATATTTGTTAGTAATGAAGTAATAAAAATAAAAGCATGGAAATACCATTTTTGTCTAAGTTTACAGTAATCAAAAATTAAAATAATATCTAAATTGGTGAGAGTGCAAGGAAGCAAGCACATTCATCATTGCTTCTGCAAGTATAACTGGTACAAGCCTTCTGGAGGACAATTAATATATATATATGATTGATCCAACAATTTCACTTACTAAGCAAAAGTAACAGGAATACCAAGGTTCATCATCATGGACACTCATAAATGTTAAAAAAGAGAGAATTGGTTGAACTATGGTATATACATTTAATAGGCTACTATTAGCTTTTAAATATTTTTATGTAATAAAATGATGACATGGAAATATGATCTTAATATAATGTTAACATTAAATTTTTAAAATTGTACCTAAAATATGCTGCTACTTTTTTTGTTAAAAAAAAATGTTGGAGTGATTAAAATAATTGCATCATTTCTTAGCAGCCATCATGTCATTTATACGAGATTTCAAAATGGTTATTAACGTCCTCATTTTACAATGAGATTTAACTTCAGTGAGTCACCAGTTACGCACAACTAATCAGCACCAGAGTGCTGGTTTCATCCAGGTGTATCTAACACCAAAGCACTGCTCCTTCTCCTACTTCTCTATCCCCCTGCGCTGCACGGTTTCTGAGCCCTAAGCCTCCACCTCTTCATAAGGCTTCCTGTTCCTACTGGCCTGAAGAATCATTTCACACACCCTTAAATACATAATAAGCAAATAATGTGAGCAGAGTTGGAGTAAAATTTAGCAATAGTTATGTAACAGCAGTTAAAACTATTATAACCTCTGGGTGCCAAGCATTACTCTATACATTTTAATATATTTTGTTCACTTAATTTTCCCAATAATCCTATGTGGTATGTACTCTTATTATCACCTCACTGCACAGATTAGGAAATTTAGGTACAGAGAAGTCAAATAACTTGCCACTTACAGCCAGTAATAGACATGAAGTCCAGCTCCAGAGTCCAGGAGCTGAACCATGGCACCAAACCACAGAGTTCCTGATAATGCCAGGAACCAGGAATCAAGTTGTGCCTCTACCAAGAGCAAGTAATGGTAGATAATATGGGATTAAAATGCAAATTAAAATGCAAATTAAAACATTTTGCACCTAAATATAAAATTAAATTGCTCTCATAGATTTACACAAATCTTTGATTTAAAGATTTAAATATAAGGTTTTGCGACATAAAAAGTGTTTTATAGTAGTGTATATTCAATCGCATTACAGCTTAATGACTTCCAGGACCATAGAATAACTGAAAGTTGATGTACAGACTCCAAGACAGAGGTTTCAGTTATGAAAAGAAACACTTAAAATTGTGAAATAAGTCGTAATATTTATATTTATGTGTACAAAAACTCAACAATGTAAAAAAATCAGATTGGATATAGAGAACTGATAAAAAAAAAAAAACATTTTACCATTGAGATTCAAAATCCTTCTATTTTATTTCTCTAGGAATTCATTTTTTTACTTCATTTTTATATGCATTCTCAAATCTGACAATTACTTGAGCAATAATGAGTTTCTCTAGGTGTTATTTATCACCCAACTTACTGGAGCCATCGATACAAACTCTCTTCTCTTTCTACAAAGCAAACAAATCTACATAGATTTGTTCCTATCTTCTCTTTTCCTACTACTAATGAAGAAAGATCCCCTACTATCAGAAGCCATTCCTTCCATGTGTGTTCTGAATCTCATTCCTTTTTATTTTTCCATTATCTTTACTCCTCGGTTATATCCTCTTATTCCTTTCCGTCAGTCTCTTCCTGTATCCTGGATTGTTCTTATCAGAATACAAACATCATGTCTATATCGTTAAAAAAAACTCCCTCTCTTGATCTCAGATTATCCTCTAACCATCAGCTATTTTCTTTTAAAGTCAAACATCTCAAAAGAATTATCTATAGACATTAAACACTATCAGATTACCCTAGCTATAACTGTATTTTAGGTCAAATAGGTTTTTAAAATAATTTATTTTCGGTGCCCAGACATAGGCATAGGCATAGTCATGGGTCAATGTCATCATTAGTCTATGTGTGACTCTCTTTGATTTGATTTTATTTATTTTCTTATTTAGCTATCATTGATTAGCACTTGTGAATTGATCACCTAATCAACGAGCTAGAATAGTACTAAAAACTCATAAATACACATTTTATCTTTCTCTTTGCCATTTACTTGTCCCCCTCTACTCCTATGAGGTAACCATTCTCCTAAATTTTCTATTTATTATTTTCTTAAATTCTTAAAAAATTTGTTTAGATATAAACAATCTCTCAAACTGAAAATTACTTAGTTTTAGCTATTTTTATGTTTTCCTTTTAAAAAAGAGTATCATGTAGAATGGAATATTACAATTGATTTTTTTCACTTAACATTATTTAATTTTCATCCACATTATTTAATATAGTTCTAGTTCATTCATTGTTTGAACATGCCACTATTTATCCAGCTGCCTCTTGATAGGCCTTTGGGATGCCAGTGATCTGCTATAATCATACCTGTGAATTTCTCCTGAGGGGTTCATGGACCTAAATTCCTTGAGGGGTTATCATTAAGACTAAATTGTTTGCTCCTGACTATGACATATTCTCAATTTTTCTCAATAATGACAAATGGCTTTTCAAAATAATGACAGCAATTTACATTCTCACTGGCATTTGGAGCTGTCACATTTCTTAAATTTTGTTAATCAAATAGGTATAAATGAGTATCATGTTTTAGTCTTAATTTATAACTTTCTTATTACCAATGAGATTGAGTATCTTTTTAATATGTTTACTGATCATGTGTGTTTCCTCTTCTGCACAATGACTTCCCACGTCATTTAGCAATTTTTTCTTAGGATTGTTTATTTTCTATCATTTATTCATAGGATTCTGTCGATTCCATCTCTATTATGGACCTTGGTTTTGAACTCTTGCTTCATCTCCACTGTCATTACCTTACTATGAGCAGCCATTATTTAAATCCTGGTCTTAGCTAGTCTTTCCATCTATACTCTTGCCAACCTCATTCTGACTCAGTTGGCCATTTTGCATCAAGCAACACAAATCAGCACACACATAAGTACATAAACATACACAGTTTAAAACCCTCCAGTAACTTCTCATTGAATTTAGTATAAAATTTGAGCCCTTCACCAAGGACTACAAAGGCTTACGTCATGCATCCCCTACCTTTCTTTCCATCTCAGCTCATACCACCACTTCCTCGCCATCTGTACTCCAAACACACTGATCTTCTTTCACCCCCAAGAACACATTAAGCCCTATCTGCTCAAAGAACTTTACACACACATTCTCTCTGACCGAAATGTTCTCACATCTTCCTCTCTGCTCCATCCTTCCCATCCTTCAGACTCCATGTCACTCCTCAGAGAGGTCATCCATGTCTTCCCTATCTGAAGCAAGTCCTCCCTTCTTAATCTCTACCTTAGCCTCTTTCCTATTTCCTTCAGAGCACATATCATATAGAATAATTATTTTGTCATTTACAATCTATGTTTATATCCCTTAGGATATAAATTCCATGAAATTGAGATTTTACCATAACATCGTAATGTTCAATTAGTATTTGTTTTATAAATAGATGGATAGACAAATGGGTAGATAGTCAAGCTATTCTGGAGACTATGAAGGCACCAGGTGCCAAATTTCTGCTTTATCACTAAAAGAGTCATAGAGAAAATCACCTAACTTGTTCTAAAATAAATTCCAACATTATCCACAACATACTTGCCATTTTTTTCTTCTCTCATTTCACTTTATATTTTAATGATTTCATTTCCCTCAAAATTTTCTCGACTGTACCCAAACATTTTTATGTGTAAAAAACATGAGGTTCCCCAATGAAAGATTTAACGTGGACTACCATGGGCATTGGATATATATTTTTCTTCTTGAAAAATAGCAAACATGTGTTGATACAGTTATTAAAGAAAAAAAATATTTTCCAGCAGCTGCTCATTTCATCAATTCCACTATGTGATGAGGCACTCTAACTTTCACAGAGCTAGAGAGTTACAAGGAAGGAAGAAGGATTTTTTTTTACGGTGATAAAGTAGGAAGTTAGACATGGGCAAGTGAATAAAATCAACTGGAATAAGAATTTTATGCTGTAGGAAGTTGAGTAATTTATATGTCAAAGAGAAAAAGATTATATACCTACAACAGGACAACTGGAAAAAAAAACATGAAAACTGGCATAAAGAGTGGGATATTTGCAACAGGAAAAAGGCAGTCATTTTTACAAAGGCAACAGCTGCCAGTCTGAGCCACTCTATGGATGGGCAACTAACTCCTCTCCTTTGTTTGTATTAATATGTTGCCAACTATTAATGAAGTAATAACTATCCCAGGCATCAGTCAAAGTCCTTTTCAAAAGGCTCTTTTTTAAATCCTTCATGACATTGCGCAGCCTCTTGGAAAAGGTGAGATTTAGTCACCTGCCAACTCTAAAACAGAAAGGTCTGTCAACTGCAGAAGACAAATGAGTGCTCTGTGAAATGCACGGCACAAAGTTCACATTGACTGATATAAACTGGCTTGACGATGACTTCATTTTCTCTACCATTTTGTTCTCTGCTTCATTGTCTTTTATGTTGCTCTCAAAATAAAAATAGCTTTATATACTGAGCATATACCATATGCTAAGCAGTGTGCTAAGCATCTTACAAATAATACTCCTCACAATAGCACTACGACTTTTTTATCTAGATTGTAATTATCTAGATTGAGTGAACACCATTGCTCTATTTTTGAGATCATAAAATAGGAGTTCAGAAGGGTTAAGTATCTTACTTAAGGTTACCCAGCAAGTTTAACACCTATGACCATTAGCTCAAAACTCACTATGTTCTTGAGAGAAACAGCAAATGTAGAACACCATTAGCATTGTGTGTCATCAAGGAGAAGAAAAAACAATAAACGGTAGAAAGGCATGCAGGTAATGTATGCCCTAGCCCCAGGTTCTGTTCATATAGCTGTTCACTTTCTTCCTTCAACAGGCACTTTTGGAGCAACTATTTGATGTAATAAGAAATAAAAAAGATAAGTAAAACGAAGGTGGGTAAGACAAAAGCCTTTGTCTTCATGGAAGTTCAGTGATGCATCAATGAAGCAACTCTAAGATGAAGTTAATATTTTGCTATTTTTCTGCCGAGAAAATAGCTTTTTGTAAAATAAAATTATTAACAATAAATTTTATAGGTTGGTAGAGTAGCTTTAAAAATGTACCCTAGAGAATCCAAAAGAATTGATTAGTTCCTTAGGAGAACAGTGGTGGGCTGGGGCAAGAGATGAAAGGAACAGCATCTACCACATTCTTTCAAACAGACAAGCCGCATTTTAATTTCTTTTCATATTATTTTTTGGCATAATATTTTGTTTGACTAAATAGCTCAATCACTAAGAAAATTGAAAAATCGTTAATTGAATTGGTGAAATAAATATATTTTTTATACCAACCTCATTTTTAAATGAAATACTCATGCTTGCTTTTATGCTTGTCACTCAAATATGTTCTAATAATGTTTTTTGAAGATTCAGGCTCAACTGAGGAGATGACTAAACTCAGAAAATATCTATCAAAACCATGAATAAATACCAATTAAAATATGTCATAGTTTTGCAAACTCACACTCTAATTCTAACAGTAATGAGTATTGATTTGAGTGGGATGAGTAGGAAAGATTAATAGTGTCATTTATATTCATGAGGAGGAAATAATTTAACAGTGTGGTTTTGAGCATTAGAAAAAATATTCAGGATGATGTGAAAGATTGCTCAGGCAGCTTACAAATAGAACACCAGCCTTCAGTATCTGAATTGGGCTAGGACGATTTCTTTAGATCTTAGTTCACCTTCCACTGTAAACAGTAACAAATGCAAATAATAAGCCATCCTGTGGGGCAAAAACAACAACAAACAACAACAACAACTTTGAGTTTAGAAGCAGGGACCTGTAATTAAATCCTCGACCAACCTCAGAGCAATCTGTGACCTTGGATAAGTCTCATAAGTGACTACATTCTCTTAAAGCAGCAGCCATAATGCCTCTAACCTCATGTGATGGTAGTTCGAATGGAAATGTGAAAATGTCTGAAACGGAGCCAGACCTCGTGGAAACTACAAAGTTCCAAACAGATTATGTCACCCGATCTTATTCTTTCTCGTGCCTCTGGATCACTTACCTGCTTTTCTCAACACATCCAGGCCATTCATAGAGCATATTTCTCTCTGTGCTCATTAATACAGACTGAGTAAAATGTCCAAAATCTACCCGACCTTTTATTCCAAAGATCAATCATTGTTTCGCTTCCTTTTCAGCATCTCTACCTTCACAGACTCACAGAGGACATGTGATTAGCTCAGCCTAGATCATAGATGGGCCCCTTCTGCATTCGTGGTCCTTCTAGTCCAATAAGTGGCAGCTATGGCAGCAGAGTACCCTGGGTTGAAAGATTACTCATTCAAGGGGAAAACTAATTAGTAAGAGAGATATACCATGTCTAATATTTCAATCTAAATGTCTGCAAAACTCTAAGCTTCCAAATTCTTCCACATCTATGTCCTCCCGTATTTTTATGAGTGAGGCATGGAAGGGTGCTCATAACCCCATTTTACAGATGAGAAGAATAAAACACCAAGGAAAAATGACTTACCTAGGGTCACTTAATGAGTGGGTAGTGGAGCAAGTGATAAATCCAGATTATCTGGGAGCTTCAGTTGTCTCATTTCTCTTTAACATTTTAGCAAAGATTTCAAAACACACAGCAAGTGCAACTAATGCTGCGTCAGTATCGAGTGTAGAGGCAGAAGCACAGGCACAGATTGAAGAAAGAACTGTCCAAGGTCACTAAAGTGAGGGAATAAACCAGATTGAAATAAAAGTCTTCCTTGACAACACTGTACTTCCACTCTTGGGCAACTTCCTCTCTGTAGAGTAACACGAATATCAGTCAGAAAAGGACCTGAGGATTAAATTCTTGGCACCAAACAGATGTCAATGAAAACTTTTCCCCTCAGAATTTAGCCAATGAATAGGTGTCTGTTTAATACAAGTCTCAGAAAACAGCTAATATTCAGCCACTACCAGCAAGTTAAATGAGGAGTTATCTTATTGTAAAGAGCAAAACTATTTCATTATTTGTACAATTTAAACGAGATATAATAAAAAAAGAGAGAGATACAAAAGAGCTGTTGCCAGAAGTTTTAACAAGTCACCACGAGCCATTCTTAGAACTGTGAGATTGTTGTTAAACATAAATGTCTCCTGCACCTGACTCACAGAGGAAGAGGGGTTGAGAGGGAGGTTCTCTCCACTTACAGCATCAGAGGCAAAGAGAAGTGTTTTGGTATGAGGTCCAATCGCCTGTCTTATGAATGATGTTGCCAAGAGAATTTGGGATGGTCACAGTTCCCCACCCTATGTTCCAGGCCTATCTGCAAGTTAGAACAAAGAGAGCCATTGCTTCGAGAAGGCAAATGCAAGATTATAATAATTGCTTCCTGCTCCATACAGTTATTAAAGTATTTCCTGTGTCATGCAATAAATAAGGCAGGCATATGGACAAAGAGGATAGAAGAAATGGACATAATTATCTTTTCTTCTTGTCATTTTCCCAGAGAAAGTGGCTCTGGTCCTCAAGGACTCAAGGCATTTTATTCATATCCCCCCTGAACTATAAGTTACTGGGAGGTAGAGACCCACTTTTACCCGTCAGTATGTTCACTAAGTTTATCATAGGGATAATCACAACACCGAACTGATATTCACTACACCGAACTGATATTCTGTTACAGAATGTACCATGGCGTATTCTAGGTTTTACGACGGGCGTACAATAATCACAAGTTCTTAAAACTGAGAGACCAAGTCTCATCCCTTTATGTCTTTATAATTATGACGCAGTGCTATCCAATAGGACTTTCTAGAAAGGCTCTATTTCTGCTCTAATAAATGGAAAGCTGTTAAAGAAACTTTCTTCCTTTAAGAATCTACATCTGTTATGTCCAATAGTAGCCTCTAGCCACATGTGGCTATTGAGCATTTAAAATGTGGCCAGTGTGACTATGAACTGAATTTTTAAACCGTATCCAATTTTATTTAGTTTAAATTTAAATCACAGCTTGTGGTCCGTGGCTACTATGTTGGCCAGAGCAGCACTGGAGTCTGGGATGATGCTTGGCTCACAGTAACTGTTATTGAATATTTCTGAATGACTGACTGACTGCACATACCTCATCTTTCTGTAAACCCACATCCTTCCAAACAGCTGACAGCCACAGAGTGCTGGGAGCTTTCAATACCTATTCACTTACTTGGCTCATTTGGGATTGAGAAAGTATGTGATCTAAAGGAAGAGAAAATTTGGTCACTCACTGGACAGTGTTAGGAAAGACTTTTGTGGCTAATTTGAAGAATGTACTTCACAGTAACTGATTTGCTTCAGAATAAGTCATCTATAAATCATATTTTCACTCCCCTCTTACAGTTTAGGGCGGAGTGGTAAAGTAGGAGTTCTAGTCCCCCTCAACTGTCTGCTGGCTAGCAGACTTTGGAGCTCAATTAACGTGAAAAGCATTTGACTTTTCTTAGCTGCAAAATGGGGAAATCTTATCTACCATACTTTCTTTCCAAAGATACAGTCAACAGCACATGATATCACACGAATGAAAATATATAATGCTAAGCATTCATATTTCATTATTACAATGGTACTCATTTTGAATTAAACAATATTTTGAATTAAACAATGATCATAATAGTAATAATGCTTGTTATTTGCAAATAATTGAATATGTATTTTCTTACAAAGAAAAGGTATACGTGTGCCCCTTCCCCCAAAAAAATTCATGTTACTTTCCTTCATTTTAAGGCGATTTCAATTTTTTCCTCTGCCACTTCGTATCTCATAAGGTCACACCCTGCTTATTGGATAGGTTCAGGTGAGAATTCTGCAGGTGTTCCTCTCACCCACCTATCGACGTTGTGGAATGTGGCCGTCAGCACAACAGGGTTGCATTACGGAATCTGGGTTTGTAGGAAAAAGACTAGCGTTGGCATTTTATTTTCCCAGACAAGCCTTCAAGGAGATTTCAGGTTGTGCTTCTAAAAGACAAGGCAAGACCAGAAGGCAACAGGGAAATGTGTGAACTCTAGAAACACTGCGAGCCTCTGCCCTGATGCCTTACAGTGCCCCAGCATGTGACAGGACCTCAGAAAGGGACAGCCACCTAGAGTGCCTAGGGAGGCTGGACCCGGAGCGAAAAAACGTAAAGGGATCACTCAGAGCAGATGCATTGGTGCCCTGGCGAAGAATTCCACTGGACTTCTGATCAGAACTCAGGCAACAGGTTCATATTGGAACAAAGCCTGAATGAAGTCCTGGTCTAAAAAGTCCCCTGTAAATGGAGTCGGGGGTGGGACTCTCTCAGAGCCTTATTTCCTGTTGCTCATACAAGGACAGTGGTGTCTGTACACTTCTTGCTATTGCACATATCTTGATCACCACTCATTTCGCCAATGAAAACTTATTCTAAAATCCCTTATGCTGACCAGCACCTCTTCTTGTGCTCATTGTAGGATTGCTGGTTAGGGTTTCTTGATGTTAGCTGAGTGTTCCTGGAGTGTGAATTCCTTAGTCCAGTATTTCAGAAGTTAACTGCCCATGGTTAAAGTATTCTCTAAACACACACACACACACACACACACACACACACACACACACACACACACTCACACCCCTACACCTCTGTTCATGTTTAATAATTTTGAAATTTTTTACAGAGAATATAACAGCACTGAGCTCCCTTCGGAGCAGTACTCCCCTGAATGGCTGAGGTTTGAGCTCTTGCTTCTCCTCAGAAGTAAAGCTTAACTGGAAGTTTAGTATTTCTCTTTGTTTCCCTTATTGTCTTTCCTCCACTTCTGCCACACAGATAAACCTCTGGTGAACCCACCGAGCTGGCTAGAGATAACCATACACGTATGAGATCAGAGTGAGCACACAGTTTGTTCACACCTGTTTCTGCTTTTCCAACCGGACAAAGCACTAGAGTCATTCTTAAAAGCAAGAGAAAACTCAGCAGTGCTGTCCTAAACCTTCAGGAGCCTTCCAATTTCAGTTATCTCTTTGCTCCATTTGACCCCACAGTGTTTGCTGTCACTGGAATGGGGATACCTGGAATAATACCTACACGGGGAATCCTGGTACCTCAATGGATTGATTTTCTTTTTTGCCTTCTAGAAACAGAGGATGTTAAAAAATTGGGGGGTTTTAACACAAAATTTGTTAGATAGCTGTCCTGAGGGACAATGAATAACTTTGCAAATTCAATTCCTTTATTAATCTTTTCTTAAACTTTCTTCCTTTCAGAATATTATTTTGCCAGTCTCCATTTTGAAATGTGTGTCTTTTTCAACTACTGTTTCTCAAACTGCAAGTGCTTATCTATTAAAGAATGATAAGTAATGGCTTTCATTTTTAAGTGAAAATGTAACCAAATAGAATAGGATGGAATAGGATGGAATAGAATGAAATATCAGGGTCTAACACAGAACAGAACACAGACAGCCCAGACTGATAGGCTGATAAGTCTTGTTTCACTTTTATGAGTGTGCGTAGCCAGTTGCAGTGTAGAGCATAGTTCCCACTGAGGCTAACACCAAAAATTCTCTTAAGCCATTTCCATAATTTATGTGGAGATAAATTCTCTTTGGGTCTCAAATAAAATAAAAGAAAGTTCTAATGGGAACTTGCCATGTGTCTATAGAGATTAGCTAGGCAGGAAGGTTGGGAGTAAATTCCATCGTGATCCCAAAATATCTGCTTGGGGAAACATTATTTTTAAAGTGTCAGATGACTCCCTCATACAGCCCAGGCTATTTTCTGGAAAAGTAGAGTCCTAGTTTGCATTCTCCCAGAAGCAGATGCTGAAACTGGGATTCAAATGCAAACAGTTTATCTAGAAGAGCAGGGAACATCAGTTGAGAACGAAGAAACTGATACAGGAAACAGAAGGAAGCTAGGAGTAGCTGTGGAGTCAGCTCTCATGGTCAGCTTATGGGAGAGAGAACTCAGGGAAATGGCGCACAAGACATGCCATAGAATTATCCCACCCAAGGAGCACGAGAGCAAGCATTTTATCCAATTCCCAAGTTGGTTGAGTCATGCTGCTGGAGCAGGGGGAGGAGGTGGCACTTCCATCCCTGGCACTTCCATCCTTCCCTGATCCTGGGCAGTAAGGAAGAGAAATTTTCATTCCCCCCACCAACAAAAAAACCCTAAGACCCCTTGGTGCAAATACTGAAAGGTCCCAGGCTTATGGGTAGATGGCTGCTGATAACATCTGCTCGGTGGCCCCATCTTACAGAAACTCAACTGAAAGGCCGTGGTGTCCTCTCCATGCTTGTCCACTCAAACGTACCTTGGAGACAATGGTAGTTCTGAGCTTAGCACCCTGGTGTGACTAAGGGTGGAAAGCAGCATGGGTGATGTCAGGAATGGTTCGGGCTCTTATGTTTGGAAGCATGTGCCAGGTAGCTAAAACCTTTGGGGTTGCCTAAAATGTCTATCATTTTGTGATGAGAAGAACAAAGCCTGCATAACCCTAAGAGGAAAGCCCTAATTTGGGCAAATTTAAGCCACTTAAGCTAGTTTCTCTGGCTCTGAACCATCAACTACACAACCCAACTTTGCCTGGTTTTACAGGCAAAGTCCCTGCAAGATTTAGTACTCAGGCTGGAATTCTGGGCCATGATCTCCTGCGTGGTTTCTGAAGGAGCCCACCCTTCTGGCCTCAGTGTCCCAGCCAGCTAGAGGGCAGGGGGTGGTCAAATGCAGTCCTCAGCCCCTTAGACTGTCCTTGCCATTTATGCCCCAGGCCTGGTGTCCAAGTTGTATCAGTCCTGCTCCCTAGTCTCCTGCCACCATGAAGGGGGAGGGGAGATTTGCTAAAGTTTCATGGTCACTTGGATCCACTGAGCTGAAACAGGCAGATCCAAGTCATTCTTAAATTCTGTATTAAGAAATGCCTCACCTGAGGGAGGTGTTAGGTATGGAGTGATTCCGGAAGGCTACAAAGGAGACTGGTAATTTCACACTTTGTCATCAATCACACAACTGCAGAGTCACATGGGTCTTCCAGACTCTGCCAAGTTTCCTGGCAAGATAAATGAATGAATTTACCAAGTTGCATTTAGTTCTATAGTGAAATAAATTTTGCAGATTCCACCACAATGTCTACTAGATTCAAGGAAAAAGCAACATGGGTGTATGTAACTCTGCTATCCTCAACCCCAATCAACTGAAGAAATTCAAGACATTTACTCAGCTCCAGAGTGCTCATTCCACCAAGTTTGGCAGAGCCCTGGAGACCCCTCTCCACCAGGCGGTATGGTCTAGAACTTTACTTTTCACATCATGTTCAGAAAATTTGTCCCAGACCCTGAGCACCTACCCAGGGCTCAGGCCACACCTTCTCCTAATTTATTGTATTGGCCAAGAAATCATGACTGAGTTTCCACCATGGGTTTCCTGAGATCATTTTGGCTTCTTGGGGGATTGAAACTTGTTAGGACCCAGAACCCTGCCCGTTTCTTTCAAGTCTTCTCTTCTCATTCCCTATTCTCCATGCTTTTGTCACTGGCCTCTTCAAACTTAATAGACTCTCTTAGAAGCAGATACAATTCATCATCTGACTTCAAGATTCCCCATCGCTTGAAGACCCAAGTCCCTAGTACTGATACCAGCCACACCGAGCAGTGGATCTCGGTGACGATGGCAGAGACTAGACACACAGTTAGGTTACATCTCCTACTCTTTCTTGCATGGACATGTGACTCAGATACGGCACTGGAACTAGGGCAGAAGTTATGTGCTCTTTTTATAGTCTGGAGCCTTCATAACCTCCCTAGTGTTCTTCCACATGTTGGCTGGATGTCTAGACCAAGGGTGTCTGTGAAAATCACGTGTTAAAGTGGCAAAGCGTCTCTCGGCTTGGATCATTCAAAGACTGTAAAGGAAAGTGCCATTCCCCACCCACTCTCCAGCACTAATGGGCATTTACGTGAGTAAAAGCTGAGCTACTACGATTGAAGGCTTTATCTGTTACAGCAGCTGCACTTACATTAACCGATGCAGTCACCATGGCAAAGGTTAGGCTTGTGGCCAAGTTGTTCACCTCAGCTGGCTGCAGCCTGCTCCGCTCTCCCTCACAGTGGTGCAGTTTCCAGCATGTTTTGTTGTCTAAGGAAGCCGTCTTAAACATATAGGGTGATAGATGAGTGAGAGACATTGCAAAGCAGTGGTTTCTCAAGGGAAAAACGTTGAGTTTTCCATGTTTTGTAATCGGAATTTCCCGTGGTCATGCAGTGAGTCAGGGGCAAAGTGGAGAGTCTTGTTCTCCATCTGCTGGGTCACCTCTCCTCCTGCAAAATGGGGTCTGGACTCTATATTTTGGGAAACAGAGGATCAGTCACAAGAAGGATCATGAAATCAGGATCCTATCTTCTGACAGACCTTTGAGGAGACTTTGAGCTCACCAGTCTCAGACAAGTAAGAAAGTTTAACATGAACTAGACAGTCTCTTTCCAGTCTAAATATAGTACTGTTCACTCCCCCTGCCAAGTGACTTATCTCATCAGTATTTTCATGTTATTAGAAATGCATGTCCCCATTGTTTAACCTATAAACTACATTGTCCAACTCATTCGTACAAAGAAGCAAATGGAAAAGTTCTCCACTATGGTGTCATCACACTTAGCGACTAAGTGCTGCCACCCAAATGCATAGCAAATTAGTTTAAAAACTGGGGGTGGGGCAGGGAAACATGCCCTGACAGGGTGTCTTGAGGCTTCCAACTCTGTGCCTGGCTACCATGGCCAGCTTCTTTCCTCCAAAAAAGAGTTCATGCAGCTCCCGCAGTTTCTGTGTCCTAAGGGGATTTAGGAACGCTCGATCAGTTCTATCCGGAGGAAAAAGATTCAGAGCAGAGCAAAAGGCACAAGGCAAAGCGAGGGGGAGGAGGTTCATGACATGTAGCAGGCCTCTGTCTACAGAGAAACGGCTGGGCCTGGGAGTGCCTTGCTGGGCCTATATTTAGTTCATCCAGTGACATCTTTGCACTTCAGCGCCATCTCTCACGCTAGCAAAGGTCTGTGAGACCAAATGTTTTTCTCATAGGAGCAGGGCTCTGACTCACTAGTTTAAAAAAATATATGAGAACAATAAGACCCAAGGGGACAAGAGAGTTCCAAAAAAATAATAATAAAAGAAACAGTCAAGCATTCCTGTAGGCTGAATAAAAATATGACGGCCCTGGAAAACTTTTCCAGGAGGCCTCCAATAAGCTTTTTTTTTTTTTTTTCCTAAAACACAAATCCAAATTGCACCAAACACTAGTTTATAATTTCCAATGAGTTCTGAAAAACACTAGCCTATTTTTATGAGTGTTTGCAAACCTAAAATGTTAGCGCCGACTACAGACCAGCATTGTGTCTCACTGCCAAAAGCTTTGGCTGGGCCGACCCCAAGCTGCAGAGGTGCTACACTGAAGCCAAGTGGTGGATTGTTTGGTTTAGTCTTGACCCCCCAAAGAGGTTAGAAACAAGTTGGATATTTTTTAACCAATTCTCTTCTAAATCTGTAAAGGATAACAAGCTTTTTCTGGGCCAGATAGTATACATTTTAGGCTTTGCAGGACATATGGTCTTTGTCACAGCTAGACAACTTTGTCATTCCAAGCGTTGGCTATGTCCCAATAAAACTGTATTTGTTAGAAAAATAGGCAGCCAGCTGGATCTGGCCTATGGCCATAGTTTTCTGACCCCTGACTTAGTGGTCAGAGCCAGTGTTGCTGAGGCCAGGCTCTCAAACACTACCCAGGGCTTCACCCTGTCCTCTAACCAGAGATGTCCCCACACTCCAACCCAGCAGTCTGTTTCAAAAACCCTCTCTTGGCCAAGGAACATGAAGCAAGACAGGGTGAATCTATCCCTGTGTTTCTATCAATACCACAGGATAATTAACTTGAACTCTATTTAAGAAACAGAAAGTTACTAGGAATCTAAAAATTTCTTCTTATTCTTTTAAGATTGAACCTGAAGGGAGAAAAAAAATTTTGAAAACTTCTACATCCACCAACAGAAATTGGACTCTTAGTTAACTTATCTGATGTTAAGCCTTTGTGAGACTTGGCTTTCATGTTTATAGATAACGTTCTGGGGCATTATACAAAATTTGGTTTCCAGAAAGTGCTCACACCCAAAACTGTGTGACTAGAGTTTGTGGTACTGGGGGCTTTGTGAATTCAACTGTTTCTTGCGTAAGCATCAGTACTAATGGACGGGGTTGAGTGGTACACCCGAAGTGTGAATGTTTTGGCTTCCATGGTATCTCATTGCAGTTCTTTGGAAAATAATAAAAGGACTTAGCTACCTGATAATGGTATTCAAACTTATAAATAATATATTTAGACCTGTAAACGTAATACCTTTTTCCCAAGGAAATGATAAACTCTTACCATCCCAAGTAAAATTTCAAAATTTCAGACCTGGCTCTGCCTCTTTTCATAGGACAAAAAAGCATGAACTTGAATAAGAAAAAAGAAGAGTCATTTTTTCTAAGTCAGGATAACTCTTTTAAGGCAGTAATTTTGGAAAAGACCGGGCTCTAAATTTGATCCAGCCCAGTTGTGAAGGGAGGGTACAGACTTGGGTACAGTGTCATATTCAAGTAGGACATGAGAAGACGTCAAGAGACAATAAACAAGCCAGTGGCATTTATCCTGACCACTCATTCTTAAATCTATCGGATCCACCTATTATCAGTGGCCAATAGAAGAAAGCAACAGCATGCAGCTGCATTCGTGGCGGCAACCTTGCTCTCCGTTCAAATTTCCCAGCTCTGCCCATCTTCTGAACCTTCAGCGTCATGGAAGGTGGAATCAAGTAGCTATTAGAAAACTGGAATTTAATACAGTTTATCTAAATCCTGAGTGAGACTTCTAGTCTAATTGGTGGAGTAGGAAAATGCTTTGTTCACCTCTTCCAATGGCCACATCAAAATTACAACTAAATTATTAGAAAAATTACCCCTGAGAATCACCTAAAGACTAGCTGAACAAAAGTCTCACAATGAAAGATATATAGAAAAAGTCACATTGAGCCTGGTAGGAGGGGCAGACACAGAAAGGGCTGGTCCCACATACACATGTGGCGGATAAGAATCAGGAGAGATATCTGGGCAGTAGAGTTCCAACCTGAAGTAAGGGGTCCAGACCCACTGGGTTCCCCAGCCCAGTGCATCAGTGCCAAGAAGAGGAGTCTCCAGAACATCTGGCTGTGAAAATCAGTAGGACTCCATCTGGGTGAGACGAAGAGCTGCTGTAGACTCAGATGTCCTCTTAAAGCGCCTGAGAACAGACTCATTTGCTCACAGACACTCACCTTAAGCTCCAGAGAAAAGAAAGCAGCTTAAAAAGTGCCAGGAACATATAGGAATAAACTGAATTTTCTGGCTTCAGGACAAGGGCTGGAGGAACATCTCTTTCCAGGACCAGCAGGTGCCATTGCTCCTTTGTTCAGTTCTCTCCCCACACAGCCTGTAGGTGCAGGCAGTTACCAAGTTTAAGTCTTCATTAACCTGACTAACACCGCTCTCATCCGACCTCAGTGACTCCCTGAGACTACAGCCCACTTCGATTATGTACCCAGCCTGAACCTCTTCCAGAGGCTAATCTATACACAAGTGGCCAGCCTGAGCCTACACTGTGGACTTCACTAAAATCTCTAAAAGGTCCACAAACCCCAAACAAACAGCAGCTGGCCTTGGCATGCCCTGTACCTGTTGCTAAGCAGCCCCAAGCCTAGAACTAGGGGCAGCCAGTCTTGTTTCACATCAGAACCACTCCCAGGTGCCTCTAAGCCCAGCACAGGCTGCTACCAACAACAAACCACTTTGTAGCTGCTACAAGGTGGCATCAGACAAAACACAGGTAGTGGCTGACCTTGTCTTGAACAAGAGTCCCTCCCAAAAGGCCCTAACAGATACCCCTTACGGCCAGGTTCAGACCACAATGGAGCACTACCACTTAGCTCTACAAATGACACATCCAAAGGGTGGACTCACAGGCATCAGAATTCTGCTAAAGCAAATCCTGCTCTGTGGAGTCAGCCCCCACACAACAGCTTGTCCACTCTAGTCTCAGCCAGTCCTCATGGCCAGTAAGTCTGAGGGTCAATTCCATCCACTGATGTGCCAACAGTAATCAAGACTCAGCCACAACAGACAAACACACACAGCCAACACAAGGGACACAACTGGAACACCTGGCTCAAGTGAAAAGGGTGAGTGTGTCACTAGGCCCCACAGGATACCTATTACAAAGGCCACTCTGGATGGAGGACATAGAAGAACTATATAATACATAGAAACAAGCACAAAGAGGCAGCCAAAATGGGAGACAAAGAAACATGTCCCAAATGAAAGAACAGGGAAAAACTCCAGAAAAAGAACTAAATAAAATGGAAGCAAGCAATCTACTAGATATAAAATTCAAAACGTTGGTTACAAAAATGGTCATTGAACTTAGGGGAAGAGTAGATGAACTCAGTGAGAACTTTAACAAAGAGATAAAAAACATAAAAAAGGAGAGAGAAAACATTTAATTATAAACCGTCGGAAATAAAAAATACAATAACTGCTATGAAGAATACATTAGATGACATCAATAACAGATTAAATGAAACACAGGATTGAATCAGCTCTTTGGAAGACAAAGAAAAGAAAAACACCTAATCAAACAGCAAAAAGAAAAAAAGAAAATTTTAAATGAGGATAGCTTTTCCACCCTGACTGTTTGAGGATTGGCCATCATCATAAACAATACAATAATTGTTCAGACCAGGAAGCTCATGATCAACAGACTAGTTTAGCAGGAAAAAAAAGGGAGGGGGTCATCAATATCCTCCACCCTGGTGGTGGCAAGAAAAGTGGCTTTGGCATGACTTGTGATTCCTTGGGTTATGCAAAGAAGAATGAACTCAAATATAGACTTATGAGACATGGCGAGTATGAAGACCTCAGGAAACAGCAGAGAGAAAGCAAGAACAGAATAATGAAAGTCAGGGGGACTGCAAAGACTAGTGTTGGTGACAGCAAAAAGTGAGCTGGAGACTGGACAATAAAAGTAAAGAATTTTTAGTGACTTTATCTGTGATGATGCTGCAAATTTTTCATGCAAAAATTAATAAACCAAGAACTTTTTTAAAAAATGAAGCTAATTAAAGGGTCTTCTGGGACAATATGAAAAGTAACAACATTTGCATAATAGGAGTACCAAAAGAAGAAGAGAGAGAGCAAAGAATTAAAAACCTATTTAAAGAAATAATGACAAAAATTTCCTAACCTGGTGAAGAAAATAGACATAGGAGCCCAGGAAGCATAGTCTCAAACAAGAGGAACCCAAAGAGGTCCACACCAAGATGTACCATAATTAAAATGTCGAAGTTTACAGACAAAGGGAGAATCCTAAAAGCAGCAGAAGAAAGACTATTTACAAGAGAGCTCGCATGAGATTTCTCGACAGAAACTTTGCAGGACAGGAAGGATTGCCACAAACTATTTAAAGTGATGGAAAGCAAGGACCTGCAACCAAGGTTACTCTACCCAGCAAAGCTATCATTTACAATCAAAGGAGAGAAAAAGAGCTTTCCAGACAAGAAAAAGCTGAAGGAGTTCATCACTGCCAAACAAGTATCACAAGAAATGTTAAAGAGACTTTTTTAAGAAAAAAATAAAAATATGAATAAGAAAATACTACAAAGAAAAAAATATTCTCACTGACAAAGGTAAATACACAATAAAAGCAGTGGATCAAATGACACTAAAGCTAGCACAAAGGTTAAAAAGCAAAGGTAAGATCATGTGTAATTACAACAGTAAATTAAGGGGTACACACAAAAACACACACATGGAAGAACTAAAAAATGAGAAAAACATAAATGTGGAAGAAATGAGTAAAAATGATAGTGATTCGAGAATGTTTTCAAACTTAAGCAAGTATCAGCTTAGAATACGCTGCTATAAACACAGCTTGGTATATACGAAGTACATGGAAACCACAGACTAAAAATCTATAGGAGACATGTAAAAACTAAAGAGAAAAGAATCTAAACATAATACTTCAGAAAGTCAACATACAAGAGAAGAGAGCAAAAGAATAAAAAAGAATAGAGAACTACAAAACCAATCAGAAAACAGTTAATCAGATGGCAGTGACTACATGCCTCTCAATATTTACTCTAAATGCAAATGGGTCAAAGGCAGTACAGACATACAATGAAGAAAAGAATGAAAATTTACCATTTTTAATAACATAGATGAACCTGGAGGCTGTTACACTAAGTGGAATAAGTCAGTCAGAGAAAGACAAACCTTTTATGAAATTACTTACATGTGGAATCTAGAAAACAACACAAATGAACAAAACAGAAACAAGCATGGAAACCAAGTACACATGGTTATCAGATGGGAGCGGGGTTGGGAGGTTGGGTGGGAAAGGCGAAGGGATTCAGAAGTACAAACTGGAAGTTACAAAATAGTCATGGGGATGGAAAGCACAGCTTAGGCAATACAGTCAGTAATGTGGCAGTAGCTACAGGCAGTGTCAGGTGGGAGCAGACTTACGGGAGCGCCATTCGTAAGTTATGTAAGTGTTTGGCCACCGTTCTGTGCACTTAACACTAATGTAATGTTGAATGTCAGCAGTAATAGAAAATTAACAAATAAAAAGAAAGACAAACCCTGGATGCACATTAAAATCATCCCAGACCATCGAATGAAGATTTTTAGGTGTGAAACTAGCTTATCAGTCTGTTTTCAAGCCCCCTGGGCACCCGGTTAATATCAGGTGGCCTGGATTCAGAGTCCAGCAGAACCAATGACCTAATCTCTACAAGTCTGTTTCCTCAACTATAAAATGGTGCCGGTCATAGTGTATAAGTTATAAAGTTGGAAGAATTAAATGGGTTAATCTGTAAAGAAATCTCAGCACAATTGTTTCCATTTTAATAATTTTCTTTTTCTTGATTACATTTGGCATACAACATTAGTTTCAGATGTAGAGCATAGCGATTGGACATATATGTAACTATGAAGTGATCACACTGATAAACCTAGTGCCCATCCGACACCACGCACACTTATCACAATGCTACTGGCTGTTCCCTATGCTGTACTTTACATCCCCGCGACTACCTTGTAAGTACTAACTTGCACTTAATCCCTTCACCTTTTCCATCTCGCCCCTGATACTCCTCTCATCTGGCAACCATCTGTTTCTTCTCTCTGTCTGTGAGTCTGTTTCCCTTTCGTCTGTATATTCTGTTCTTTAGATTCCAGATATAAGTGGAATTATATGGTGTTTATCTTTCTCTGGCTGACACATCTTACTTAGCTGAACTGTGTCTCCCATAGATTGCTTATCCAGATTTTATTTAGTTCTTTTCTGGAGGTTTTATCATTTGGGACATGTTTTTTGTCTTCTCAATTTGGCTGCCTCCCTGTGTTTTTTTCTATGTATTATGTAGAGTTGCTATCTCTCCCGGTCTCAGTGGAGTGGCCTTATGTAGTAGACATCAGAGGTGCAGTCTCTCTGTTCACCTAAGCCCCTAGTGCTAGTCTTGGAGCTGCTTAGCAAGACAGGCCAGTGGTCTGGAAAAGCCACTGGAAGTTGCTTGGGTAAGCCCCCTTACCCAGATTGGGTGAGGTGGGCCTCGGGGACTCACCAGGACAGAGCAACCAGTATTAGCCAAGTTGACAGAGACGCGGGCATGGAGTCCACCTGTGCTCACAGACTGTGTGAGAGGAGAGCTCAACAAAAGGAACAATGGCTTTTACCAGCACTTCTGTTTGGAATAAAGCTGTTCCTCCTGCTCTCACACTGAAGCCAGACAATTCAGTTCTTTTCTATATGTCCCTGGGACCTTTTGAGCTGCTGCCCAGCACTGCAGCTCAGAGCAAGTGAGCCCGTTAGTAAATAAGTCCATGCATGGGCTTTAAGCGAAATGCCTGAGACTCCAGCAGCCCTCATGTCACGCAGCTGTTTTCCCAGCCAGACACGATGGGAACTCTTCTTCCTGGTACTGGAATCCTGGGCTGGGGCGCCTGGTGTGGTGCTGGGGCTCCTTGCTCTTCTTTAGCCTACATATCCTTCCTGACTTTTAAGTACCAGTTGTGGGTGTGGTACCAGACCGTCTGTGTCTCTGCCCCTCCTGCAAGTCTGGAGGTGGCTTCTTGTGTATATCCTTAGATGTAGGACTTCTGTTCAGCTAGACTTCGGGCAACTCGAAATGATGGCCGTTCTGTAGTTTAGTTTAAATTTTGATATAGCCATGAGAAGAGTAAAGCACAACATCTTGACTGGAAGCCTTCTCAGCACAATTCTTCTTCTTTTTTTTTAATGTATTTATTTTTAATTCTTTAATGTCATCACATATTTGACCCCATCTATTTTCCTCCTCCCTCCTCTCCACTAAGCTCTGGTAACCACAAGTCTATCGTCCATTCCACGGGTCTCTGTTTGTTCTATTCATTTATTGCTTTTAGGTTTATATCTTACATATAAGTGATATCACCTGGTTTTCAACTTTTTCTGTCTGGCTTATTTGGCTCAGCATAATTATCTTGAAGTTCATCCAAGTTGTCGCAAATGACAGTAATTCATCCCTTCTTATGGCTGAGTAATAATCCATTATGTATACGTATAACAGCTTCTGTATCCGGCATGGCTCTGAGACATTACTTCTTAAAATCAAGCTTCCTCTTTTTGGCTTCCCCGTTTTGAACTTCAAAGCCTTCCAAAGGTTTAGCTTTTCCTCATCCTCTGTGTCCTCCAATATAAAGTTGGTTTAGTTCTGGCTCCGGGCACTGCCCCTAACTCCAGGCTATGTGCTTAGTGCCTTGGCCAGCTCACCCCCATCTCCACCAAGGGCCATTGGTCAGACATTGGAGGGTCCAACGCTAAAGAACACAGGGCTAGAGGACAGTTACAAGTAGGGTGACCAACTGTCTCAGTTTGAGGAGTTTCCCAAGATATGGAAATTTTGGTACTAAACCCAGGACATTCCTGGACAACCAGGGACAACTGGTTACCCTAGTTTAATCACCTGGGGAAATATAGAGAGAGAAAAGTTAAGAAAGTTAATTAGAAAGAAGTCAGGGTCTCAGGGTCAGGGCCTACTCCTAAACAATAACGGGGTTTGAGAAGAGAAGGGACGACAAGAGCAAGGCAGGGCTCCAGCCCTAAAAACATCAGGTCAATGCCTTTTAAGGAATGCAAGAACCCGGTTAACAAAACCGGAATTCGATAGGCAATATTATTAGGTCAAGTCCCAACTAGAGCGTAGGTAGCATGAATGTTGAACTAAAAATGCTCAAATCCTGGAAATCAAAGCAAGGTTAAACTGCATATGGAGATCCTAGCCCCAAGGAAAAGAAATGCAGATGCTGGCTGAAGCGTTTCACCCTGCATGATCCACTCTGAGCTCTTCTTCTTCTTCTTTTTTCCTTTTTAACATTTTTTAATTGTGATGAATACATATAACATAAAAAATACCTTCTTCACCATTTTATGTGTACAGTTCCGTAGTGTTATGTATATTGTTGGGCAAACAGTCTCCAAAACCTTTTGATCTTGTAAAACTGAAACTCTGACCCACTGAAGGACCCATCATTTCCCCTGCTCCTGCTGCTGGCAACCACCATTCTATTCTCCGTTTTTATGAGTTCGGCTACTCAAGATACTTTATATAAGTAAAATCACAAAGCATTTGTCTTTTTGTGACTGGCGTATTTTAGGTAGTGTAATCCCCTTCCTTTTTAAGACTGAATAATATTCTATCGTGTGTGTGCACCACACACGCTTTATCCATTCGTATGTTAGTGGACATCAGGATTACTTCCCCCTCAGGCTGTCACAACAGTGCTACTGTGACTCTTTCTGCCCTGGTGGTGCATGCAGTTTTCTCTTCTTCATCACAAAGACCCACAAAACTTGCAGAATTAAGCGGTTCCTAGCCAAGACAGAATTGGCCCGTTCTGCAGTGCATTCTGATTAAACCTCGTTATAAAATCAGGTACAATTCCAAGAAGAAACAGATGCTGGAGAAGAACCGAGCTGGGTCTATAAGAAAATTGCACCTGAGATGGCACACATATTTAGTCTGTATCCAGGTTGTTTGCATTTTACCATATCATCATCAAAAACAAATCACTACTATCTGGACAGTTAGGAGTATTTTATTGGGAAATTATGGGAAAAATGATTTTTCTTTTTAATATGTTTCTGCATTAGGTTGGTTCAGTAATAAATATATGAGACCTTTGAAAAAATAATGCTGCTATGAAGATTAGTGTACAAATATATCTTGAAAACCCTACTTTTAATTATTTTAGGTAAATGTCCAGAAGTAGGATTGTCTTGATGTCTTCTTAAACTTTTATGATGACCTCCATGCCTCCATACAGTGGGCCGGAGACTCCATGACTTTTCTGGGGGTGGCAAGAACTTGCTACCCTTCCCGTGGACAAATTCTCTCCTGCTGTCTCTTCCATGGCTGTACTCTCTGCCTCTGTGGTCCCTTCACACCACTGAACTTGCAATATTCTAATAATTTTCTCTGTGTGATCATCCATTTGCTCATTGATTGAAGAAATATTTATTATGAGGCTGAGACATGTGGACTGAGAAGGTAATGGCCTGGTGAAAGGTGGAGGGGCAAAAGAGCCTTCAGAGTTGAGTGAATGGATGGGGAGTGAAGGCTTGTATTTGATTTACTTCCTCTCACTTTCCCTGAATTTTTACTACATGCTCTTGTACAACAGGCCACATACTCCTGGACTTCAAGCAGAGTCAGTGCCCTCACCTGATACTTTCCTGATCCTTTGACCAGGAAAGGTTTCTCTTTGACCTTCCTCTGACCTGGCACCACCCCGGGCAGTCTCACGTTTTCTTATTTCTGACAAATACAACGGATGCTCACTGATGCCTGGGAACAGTAATTTTTCCTTTCTGCTTCCTCGCGAACCAGGACTGTTCTGTATCTTGCCCAGGTCTTTTGAGATAGATAAGAACCACCATCAAGACAGAGGTTTCCTGGGAAATCCCTATCCCTTAGGGGAGAACATTCCTTTCTCTCTCTTTTCTCCCCAAAACTTCCCCTTAACAAATCAGATTGGAAGCTACTTTGTCGTATTTGACATTAATAACAATGCCTACAATTACTCATAGGCTGTGTCTTCAACAAAGAGAGGAAATGTTCTAGAACAAAGCATCATCTGGTATGCTGCTGGTCACTTTTAAAGGATGGCATTTTGGCTGCATATCACACCTCTGAGTCTGCTCCTTGCTAAAACGTCAAGAAAACAGACAGAAATTTGTTTATTGTCTTTATAAGTACAGTGTTTGTGGCTATTTTAAGTTAAAAATTTTCTTCTGTTTTATTGTGCCATCTTTGTTAAGCAAAAGGAGACAAAAGAGCAAATATATGTTCCATTTACATTGGTTCTCTGAGGCTACAAATGAAAGAGTAGCTTAAATTTGACTTTCCATGTTTTTGTGTGAAACTTTATTAAAGTTTCCAAAATGCAGATTATTAAAACAATAATAACTGCAGTTAGGGTTTAAGACAATATTCTGTGCATTTTAGTGCATATACTGCCATCTCCTGGATATTTGTTAAATAAAACTAGGTCAGCGGCATTTAATAACTGAAGCAGGATTGTAGAAGAAAATCACGTTACAGTATTAAATTTTATAGTAAAGATAAGTGTCTGGATAGATGGAACAAATCAACATAATACACATCTGCAACAGTATTCTCTCTGGAACTACTTACCACTTAGGAGTTTTCATTTCCCTCTGCAAAGTAATGTTTGTTTTCCACTTTGGTGACTGTCGAATCATGGCATTCATTCTAGCAAAGTGATTTCAAACTGTGGTTCCTTCCTATGGTCAGAGCAAAGATAATTCATATCATGCTTCATGCGGTAGGTTTAAAGGTAGATAAGTAAAACTTCTCTTGTTTCCAAAATGACTTCTAAATAGAAACTTCTGTCTAATCACATGTTCTGAAAATATACATTATAAAGGGCAAGGATGGAAGTTGCAAGGGTTTTTTGCAGAGTGATTTTATAGCAAGGTGGAAATTGCAGGTAGGGCAGGCTTAGGGGTGGAAAAGATAAAATTAATGATAGGTATTAAAACTAACTTTTATAAGTAACATGACATTTTCCTACTCATTTTGGGGAAAATTGCTACCAGTCACCTTAAATCTTAAAAATGTGTGTGTGTGTGTGTGTGTGTGATGTCTGTGTATGTTTGTGTGTTTGTATCTACATAATGTCTTTGTGTGTGTGTATGTGTGTGCGAATGTGTAACATCTGTGTGTGTGTGTGCATGCATGTGCAGTTTTTGTAGAAGGAGCTGTTTATCTGACAATAGGAGTTAAACAAAAATGTCTTCTGTGATGCCAACAATAGTCAAGACAGGTTATGTGCTAAAAAAAGAGTTAATCCAGTGGGTCTAATTTTAACTACAAGAGCACCGAAGGAAGTATGCTTAATGATAAATAATTTGGAATGAATATTTTAAAATCATTGAGTGTTTTCAGGGTAGATTTTAAGGAACCTTAGAGTCTAAGAAAGCTAAAAATTAAGTTAAATAAAATTAAAAGAAATTGTCTACATATTTATATCTTTTTAGACAACATAACAAATACAAAGTAAGTATATTTCAATATTTCATGAGACTTCTAGCTTTTTTTTAAAACCAAACTCTCAAATGCAGAATATTAGCTTAGAAAAATAATCGTAAGGGTTAGGCTTTAAAATTTACTCTTACTGAGCATCACAAAGCATCTCAATGTTTTTGCATATTTTAATACTTGTTCATGAACCAGAAAAAATTTTTTTGCCCTACCTAAATTTAAACCAGACCTACATAGCAGAAACCATGAGAGAAAACACAGTAATGGAATCAGTCCTAAAGCACGTGTATGGCGGATTCAAGCACAAAAGAAGAAAAAAAATGGAACTGGTCAATATGGAATAATAAAAGTAATGTAGATCCAATCAGCATGGAAAGCAAATTACTATACTAGTGAATGCCACCCCAAATTCTTCAGTAAACTCTCATATTTCCATACTTTGTAAATCTGTATTGTCCAAGTCAGTAGCCCTCAGCGACATGTGGCTATTTAACTTTAAATTAATATTATATGAATAAAATAAAAATTTAGTTTCTCAGTCTCACTAGCCATATTTTAAGTTCCAAATATAAAACAGTCCAGATATAGAAACATTTCCATCAGCACAGAAGTTCTATTAGACAGTTATAAGTCATTAAAATTATAGCCTATGGCCATACTACCCAAAGCAATCTATTGATTCAGTGCAATCTCTGACAAAATACCAATGGCATTTTTCAGAGAACTGGAAAAAATTATCCAAAAATCTATATGGAACCATTAAAGAGCCTGAATAACCACAGCAATTTTGAGATAGAAGAACAAAGTTGGAGGTAGCACACTACCTGATATCAAACTATATTACAAGCCTACAGTAATCAAAAAAGCATAAAACAGACACACAGATGAATGGGACAGAATAGAGAGCCCAGAAATTAATTCATGCCTATATGGTCATTTAATCTATGACAAAAGAGTCAAGAATATACAATGGGGTAAAGACAGTCTTTTCAACAAATGGTGTTGGGAAAACTGGGCAGATACGTGTGAAAAATGAAACTGGACCACCTTCGTACACCATACACAATAATGAACTCAAAATAAATCAAACATTTAAATGTAAGACCCAAAACCATAAAACTTCTAGAAGGTATCATATGCAATAAATGCTCTGATGTTTTTATTAGTAATTTTTTCCTGCTATATCTATCTCCTAGAACAAGGGAAACTAAAGAATAAACAAATAGAACCACATTAAACTAAAAATTTTTGCCCAGCAAAGGAAACCATCAACAAAACAAAATGACAACCTACTGAACGAGAGAAGCTACTTGCCTATGACACATCTGATAGTATCCAAAATTTATAAAGGACTCAGACAGCTCAACAATAAAAACACAAACAATACAATTTAAAAATGGACAGAGGACCTGAACAGACATTTCTCCAGAGAAGATATACGGATGGCCAATAGACACATGATAAGATTCTCAAGGTCACTAATCATCAGAGAAATGCAAATTAAAACCACAATGCGATATCACCTCACACCTGTCAGATTGCCTATCACCAATAAATCAAAAATCAAAAAAGCAAGGATGTGGAGAAAAGGAACCGTCGTACACTGTTGGTGGGATTGCAAATTAGTACAGCCACAATGGTTAGTAGTTTGAAGGTCCCTCAAAAAATTTAAAATATAACTACCTTTTGACCCCAAAATTGTACTACTGGGTATTTAGCCAAAAACCCCCAAAGCACTAGTTTGTAAGGATCTATGCACCCCTATGTTCACAGCAGCACTATTCACAATAGCCAAGATATAGAAGCAACCGAAGTACACATCAGCAGATGACTCCATAAATAAATTATGGTTCATATATACAATGGAATACTACTCAGCCATTAGAAAAAACGAAATCTTACAATTTGCAATGACATGGATGGACCTAGAGGTTACTATGCTGAATGAAATAAGTCAGAAAGAGAGGGATAAATACTACTCTTATATGCAGAACCTAAGAAACAAAAGAAATGAACAAACTAAATGAAAACAGACTCACAGATACAGAGAACAAATTGGTGATTGCCAGCGGGGGAGGGTTGGAGGGCTGGGTAAAGCAAAAAATAAATAAAAATTAAGATAAATCTTATTTTAGTTCTTTATAATAACTTGTAACATCAGCTTTGGGGTTTCTTTTCACAAATAATAATAATAATAATAATAATAATAATAATAATAATAAAACCATACTCCTGCAATTAACAACTGTTGTATTTGCTAGTTTGTTCAGTGAACATATTCCAAGTTTCCAAATAGAGCTAGCATGCACATCCATTGCTTTGAAAACATATCTCAAAGATTTTGAAAGGACTAGAGACAAATAAGGCATTCCATCACCCTCATTTTATCAATGAGGCCATTCAAACAGACTCGATAAAGAAAACCATTTAGACATGGTCATGGAAGCTAGTCAGCTCCACAACTAGACCCCAGCCTACTGACTTCAAGTCTTGTTGTGCAATTTGAATATCAAAAAGCAAGTTATATCTATCCTGAGACTATATCATAAACTGAATAGATCTCACAGGGTATATATATAAAGAAACTAAATGGAATTTTAAAAACGGAGACCCTCTGTATATACTTTGTACGTGAAATATTTAGCAGTGCTCAAAATAAACACTAGGTGTCCTATTATTAGATTTGAGAAAAACCTAATGAACACATAGTTTTGGTTTGATAAAAAATTACCTCTCTTCCTAAATTCATTGGAAATGACCTTGCATGGTAAAGTAACATAGCGTGACTTGGTTGTCCTTGTGGTTGGAGTAATACAGTCAGTCAGTTCCTACTTCAGATCTGCGTTCCAAGAAGAGAATAATAGTTACTTTCCATAAGTCTAATCGATCTTTGTTAATTATTGGGACATTCTGAATTGTTCTCCTCTGCATTTGAGAAGCAACCAAAACATCTAATACTACTTAACTGTGAAATGACTTAAAGTGGCATTAGATTTCATCTGAAAGTGACAGCGCTTCAGTGCCAGTGCAAAAGTTTTTCTTTTAGATGATTTAAGTGACAGACACAAATGTAAATCAATAAATAAAGATTTAATTCCAGCTGGCCGAAGACAATACAGCAGGCTGAAGACTAGGGAGACAAGGAAAGGATTTAGACAGAAGCAAGACTTCTTGGCAGCGCAGACTCAGAGGCACGTTTTCCCATGAGGGGCAAGTGGCAGAGAGGGCTCTGAGTCCAAGGCCACCTCGGAGCAGAGCGAAGAGGGAAGCTTGGCAAGAGAAGAGAACAGAAGGAGTGTGGGCAAGGATAAGGCCTACAATCTGGCCAGCCATGACTCTGCTCCTCTCTCTGAAAATGAGAACCCGATAGAAGAGAAGTCAGGGAACAAAGTCAAGGGAAGAGGCGATAGGATTTGAAGCCCTTGAAAGGAAAATGGAGTCTGGGGTTCTGGGGAAAATGGGAAGGATGAGATTAAAGAGATCAGAGTTCAGAGAACAAGGGAGATTCAGATTCGACCCCAAAATACGCGCTTCTGATATCACTTCTTTTGAGAAGGAAAATAATTCCTCAACTGGAGATAAAGTTAATTTGACTTGATAAAGTTTACAGCAGACCTTGCTGCTCTTGCTCTATTCTCTGACTTACGGACGTGCTAGAATCCTCAGAGTCACCTCAAGCATGTGGCGAAAGGTGCCTGCCCTTGTGTTCTAGCTGCCTGACCGCCTTTGTGCCGCCCGGAGCCATTTTCAGGTGCTGCAGGAAACAAGCCATGCAGCACCAAGAGGAAAAGAAAAGCAAGTGGACAACGTTTGCCCTTGAGAGCTGTGGTTTTGATGCCCCTCGCGTTTTTCAGGAGCCCCCTCCAATGCCTGTTGGTCGTGTCAACCTGCCTTTCCAGAGCTCCTACCCTCTACACATAATCTTAATCCCTCCGGGCATCACATTCCTGGTCCAACAACGAAAAACGGCGATGGGCCACCGGGAAGGTCTGTTCTGTTCAGCGTTTTAGCTGCTGCCACACACAGGGCTGGACCTGCATCGCGGGAGAACACTTGCCGTGACATCCAGAACATTCACAAAGTGAAGAAACGCACCGTTTTCCGTGGAACGTGTAGGAATCGGGGTCTCGATGTTCTCCAGGTGACCCCTTCAGCACCGCATTTTAAAACGAACCTCAGACGGAGAGGAACTGCTACCCTGCCGTTTGTGTCTGTGCTCCTAGACCTAGGGAAGGGAAATAACAGTTAGAGGGTGCAGTCGTGGCGTGAGCAGAGAGGACTGTTTTTCCAGAGGTTTTTAAATCTCGTGGAGTTCTGGTGACACAGAGGGGCCTTAGAGACTTTCATGGGGGAAGGTCATACACTGGCAAGGGGGGCAGCTAAGTGGGCCCCATTCTCCCAGCTTATGCTTCCTTTGTCTATCTGACATACCACAGTGCATGTGAAACTATATTTTTAATGGTTCTACTGGTCAGTGTTTAAAATTCAGCTTTCCAGAGAGTGCAAAAAGCCCTAATTTGCAGTATTTTCCACTTTCCGTGGCTTAAGTACTCCTGGACAGCCCACTTCAAGCTGCCAGCATGAAGTGTCTGAACGCAGAGTTGGAAAGGCGCACGCACCGTTCACTCTCATGAGTGGGTGTGAGCCGGTTCCAGCACGTTCTGACGGACTGCTCAGTAGTGGATGGGCCCGAGCTGGAACTCAGAGCCACCACAACGACGCACAATCCCATCACACATTCAAAACTACAACAATCTTGGGCTAAATTACCCGAATCGCTGTTTAGATCTCTTGTGCCAAACTTCGGTTTGGGCCCTTTTCATCACGATGGTTCAAATGTTTCACAAGAAATACATGTTCAACTAGACATGTAAATGTGGGCATCACGTTCTCAGGATTTCCAGGGTCGACAGGAGCCGAGAGGTTGTTAGTCTAACCATGCTTCCTCTGCCTCAGTTCCTAGGATAATTAACCTTCCAGCTTACGAGTAAAGGCTCTGAATGACAGAAAAGACACGACTTCAGATCACTCATTATGTCTGTAGTTATGAAACGCCCTTTCCTAACGTGCACCAGGCATCTATCACCTGGATTATCGTCAACCACATGGAGCCAAGCAGAACAAACTAAATTCGACTTTCGCTTTAACAGCCTCTCAGCCAGACACAAACAGGCCTGAGTCCTATCTTTCCGACCCAAGCATCCCGAGCTTCCTTGACTGTTTTCAGGACATTATTTTAAGCCCTGTCACCACCCTAGTCACTCTGCTTCAACTTGCTCGCCTCTCTGCTTTGCTAGGCTTCTGAGATCACAGTTGTCACGTGACCAAATCAGAGTAAATCAGGACCGGCCTTTTCTGTTTACTTCCTGCATGACCGCCACAGCGCCACATTGCATCCTGTGACACAAGAGATTTTCTCACATAAGTCATTGCTAAGGCCTGTTTTCTGGACTCATTCCCCTCAGAATAGGGTTCTTGAACATCAGCACAGATTTCACTTTTACCACCAGCTCCTTTAACCTTGTGAGATTTGGGTCACCACTCTTTCCTGCCAGCACTTTTTTGGTTCCTGATTCTCTCATCCAATGTATTTCTATTTCCCTGAGATCCAAGCAGAGGACAAGACCCATGTGGCAACACCTGGAACTTCTCTTCCAGGGAATATCAATATGTTAATCAACATCTTTTGGGCATCATTATTCCTATTCCCCTTTGGAGAGTTAAAAAGTGAAGAGTGACTTAGTTCTCACTGTGGGTTTCTAAATAAACTTCAGCTACTCATTATCGCTAGCACATGAGGGATCCAGAACAACTTGCAAAGGGAATTGACCTCAAAGGGTGTGCCCCTCGTATCAGTGGGACACAGAAAAGGATCGGGGAAAGTAAGCAGGTTTCCTGCTACTTGGTCCCTGGCTACGGTGCTGTGTCTGTGTGTGTGTGAATTGTTCTTCTTTCTTGTGCTTGGGTGCAGTAATTATGAAAAGCCTGGGTAATAAACCCAGGTAATAAAATTATCTACTCACAATGTAAAGCAGTGTCTGCCATGCCAGTATTATTCTAACACCTTTCGTGCAGCACAATTTCCATTTGAATACTTAGAAGACTCTCCTTCAAGGTCAACACCAAAATAAAGGACAGAGTAACTGCTAGGATGAGTCAGCAATTCGCACCACCTCGGAGAAGTCACGTTTGGATGGGAGCTAGAATGAAGGCAACAAATTAGATTCCCTAAATATCAAGTACATACTGGATAACAAATCTGATCCAATAGTAGAGAAGTTCTAAAACTACCCCCGGGTTTCAGATAGAGAATTCAAAAGTCTGCATGGACTTTCCCCCATTGAGAGGCACGGAAGTAAAGCTGCTCCCAACTCAAGAAAACCCCTGAGTGCGAAAGACGGGACCAGGTCCACAATTTGAGCCGAAGTGCTTTGATCATAGAAAGGCCTTCTCTCCTGATCACTCAATAAACACTGTATCATAGGCTGAGAACTTGAGCACTTCTGTTGGATACCTAATTGTTTTTGTGTCCCTGCAGGTAGTAATATTTTGACATTTAAGTGGGAGAAGAAGAAAAAAGAAAAACCCTGAAGTTTAACCCTGTGCCTATCTAGTTCCTCTGAAGTGGAAGTTGAATAATGAGCATAAAGGCAGAGTAGGCCTCAAATGGACACATTCCAAAATCTACAGGAGGTGCCCTTGTTCCTGCATAAAGGAAGGAAGTGAGTATGGCCCTTTGGGTGTTCACTCAGGAAGATTTAGGGAAATTCAGTCAAGGAAACATGGGTGGTCCCACAAAAATGCTTATCAAGGCCAGTGCCAATCAGGAAAGGTAGAGAGGAATGCATTTGAAATTCCCCTAAAAGTTGGCACTATAAAATGGCCATGGATTTTTGTTAACTGTGTGATGAAGGGAAGAGAAACATTTAGAAAAGAGACAAAAGTAACGTTTGATTCAGTTTTCATAGCTTTATTTTAATTTTTCTAAACTAGTGAAATCATGTTTGAACCATTTTTCTAATTACAAATCTAAGTCTCAGAAATCTTAAGACGTCCAATATCACAACATGTTAATAAAGGAGTCGAATTGAAAAATCAGGTGTGTCTGACCGCAAAATCCATGCTTTGTCCTTGTGAGAAAGAAGAGAGAGAAGAGAGAGGGAGAAAATAGGAAGGACATTTAACGTTCATTTAGTTTCTAATAAAGGCCAAGTACTATGCTGGGCAATTCACATAGTATTTATTCTTATTATGTGGTTTTTACACAGCAGATGTGGTTGGGATTTGTGTTTTGTTTCGCATACGTAACTGTGGCTTTTTGTGTACGTTTGAGGGTCCCACAGCACTTCGACCCAAGCCTGCCACTTTCCACCCAGCCCCAGACTCCCTTGATATGCTCAAGGCTTACTTACAGCCAGTAACTAAAGGAGTCAAAGGCCCAGACCTACGGACTCAGCTCAGAAGAGCCATCTCCAGGCTGAGGAATCTCATAACTGACACAAAAAACACCTTGTTCCAGAGAGAGCAAACCAGTGGGCCTGGAGCTGCCTCAAAGTGAGAGGCAGCCACAAGGGTGTCTCTGTCACCACGAGAGGGCGCCTCGGTTTTGCCTCCGTCACCCCCAGAGGTCCCCATCCCCAAGCTCTGCCACGGGGGAGCACAGGGCATCTGCTCTCTCCCCTCCTCTGCACAGCTCGGTCACAGGGACTCCAAGCCGAAGGCGTCCAGGCTCCACCTCGCGGCCTTTGCGAGCGGTCCTCACCAAAGAGCTTTTCTCCTTCGACAGTCATCACCATCTCACTTTAGAAGTGTGTCACCCAGCTCTCCCCCCCGACCTTGCTCAAAGCAAGCCTGGGTCACTCTAATAGGTTTTCTGACTTGACCCATAGAAAGACTGAAATTAGAGGGTAGTGAGCAATCCGGGCCCCTTCTGCCCCAGAAGTCTTCTGGGCTCTTATGCAAAATTAAAACATTACCTATTCTATTGCCAAATAGTTAATTATTCACCTCACAGAAAGAAAAAGTTTACCTTCCATTCTGCCAGGCTTTCTTTACACGGTTAAGGAACTGTAGCTCAGAGAAGTTATTGGCAAAGGAGAAAGCAGAGGAGAAAGGAGAAAACGTGCCCAAGTTTTTTCAGCTACTTAGAGTGGGATAGTAAAGGTTCAAACCCATGTCTGATCCCACGATGCCAAGTGCCTCAAAAACAACAACAACAACAACAACAACAACAACAACAATTCTCTGATATTCAAAGTGTGGAACCTTCATTCTTGGATGCTCCCCTTGGAGACTCAGCCACCACGCTGTGAGAAGCCCCAGCCACATGGAGAGGCCACGGGTGGGCATTGCAGTCCATGGTCCCCACTGAGTCCAGCCTCTCAGTCATCCCAGCGCGGACGTCTGGCATGGACCCTGCACACGATTCCAGCCCCCAGTCATTCCAGGAACCCTCAGCTGTTTGAGTCTTCCCAGCGGAGGTCTCAGGCATCAGAGAACAGAGATTCCACCCCAGGGTGTGCCCTGTCTGAATTTCTGTGGACACAGATTCAGTGGACACAATGAGATGGTTGCTGCTTCCAACCCTGAGGCTTGGAGTGACTTGTTGCACAGCAATAGATAACCTGGGAAGATTCATCAGGAAAGCTAGGAGATCAAAGACCCCAAAGAGCAGTTTTTGGTCATCCTGGACAAGCAGTGTGAAAATGCCAGAAAGTGCATCCGTCACATAAGTCAGCCAAGTGCAAGCCTCTCATTAGTTTCTGGCCGAGGGACTCACTGTGCACATTACTAGGTTATTGTTCACTGAGTATTGTTCCTGTGGCTGGAGAATCCTGTACAGCAACAGTGGAACATTTTGGTGTGGAATTCTCTACCATGGAAAATACAGAAATACACTGGTCATCTGGAAAAAGCTTCATCAGTATCTCAACTAATATCTTTTATTTTCTTATGAGGCAAAAAACAATTTTTTCCCAGGTCTAGATTACATTTGGAGCTTTTAAAAAAATAAACCCCATTATGTAGATAACAGTGCATGAGAAACTGTCCAAATCATGAATAAGTCTATAGTGTAAGACAAGGAATCATAAATATGGAACTGATTTATTTGTTTAACATACATTCTCCTTTTTTAACATATGTAGAGTGTCATATATCATATAAGTGGTGTGTGGTGGGGAAGGAGAGGAAGGGAAGAGAAAGAAAGAATTTCTAGGGCTATGAAACCAAATAAACAAATGAACTTCTATTAAACATCTTGGTTCTGTGAAACTAAAACATAAGGATAAAGTTTTCAGTGGTCCTATTTTCATTATTTTTGCTATCATGGAAGCAAATAATTAAAGTCATGCAAGATATATAGCCTTAGACATGTTATTTATAGACCTGCAACCATATACATTTATTTATAGACTGTCATAGTTCATTAGGAACCAAGGGGCAAGAGCCTTCTTCTCCTCTCCTGCTATAGGAGGACGGGCATATGACTGAGATGTGGCCAGTAAAAACTTTGATTCTCAACAGATAAATTCCTCACAGGTCTCAATAGAGGCAGGCTAAGCAAGCCTCGCCATGTGCGATGGTTAATTTTATATGTCCACTTGGCATGGCTGTGATAGCCAGATGTTGGACCAGCATTATTCTACATATTTCTGTGGAAGCATTTTTTAACGAGATTAATATGGAAATTAGTAGACTTGGAGTAAAGCAGATTACCCTTCATAATGAGGGTGGGCCTTATGTAACAGGTAAAAGTTCTTAGTAGAAAAAAGACTTACTTCCCCCAAGGAAGGGGGATTCCACCAGCAAAATGCCTTTGAACCCAAGCTGCAGCACCAATTCTTCCCGAGGTCTACAACCTGCAGGACCACCATGCACATTTTAAATCATCTGTCAGTCCTTTAAAATCTCTCAGAAAGGTAAATAGATGATTGATTGATTGATTAATAGATAAATAAGCTTTTTTATATATACAAACATCCTGTGTATGTATGTGTGTGTATGTATATATTTTTTTTCTATTAGTTCTGTTTCTCTGAAGAATCCAGATTAATACACCATTTTTTTTAAACCTGGAGCTCCAAAATACCTTGCTTCTTCCTCTTTTAAGCCTAGCTCTTTTGCTGTGTTATTCTGCAAATGGACACTTTCCACCCTCAAATATTGATACAATGATAGTCAATTAAATAATAAAATGATAGCCAGTTAAAGAAAAAAAGCTATAGATCGATCACACAGACTAGCATCATAAAAACACAACTTAAATTTTGCAGCATCCATGCTTCCAAATCTATGCATCAGTCCTATGAAATTCCCTCTGCTTGGTGGAAAGAGGCACCGCAATCACGCACCTTGGCTGATACCTATTAAAACTGGTGATCTCTTGTCGGGAGCCAAAACACCCCTGCGGCTGGAGCTGGAGTCACCGGGAGACAGTCTCGGCTGCAGAGCAGCGAGATATGTGGGCTGGCTTTCCTATCTTTTCTTACATGTTTTGTAACCTTGCTATTAATATGGAATAGTGAAGGAATGGAATTTTTACAACGATGAAATAGGGGACTGGAAAAGAGAAACATTAGTAAAAATCTATGTTGGGAGCCAAAAGACCCTCATCCTGACCGCCCAGCCCCCCGGCATAGAACCTGGCTGTTAACAAACCTGTATGCTATCTAAAGAATGCAGGAGCAGACAATGTCCCAGGGAATAGTTAACCACAGAATAATACCCGCTGGATAAGGAAGGACCAGAGATATGATCAGTTAAACCCATAAGTCAACCATTGTGATTAATATGTCTGACAGCTTACCCTGGGTGATAATTTGTTTTTTACACTATATAATGGCTTTGTAAAATAAAGATTGTAGCATTCCTCTCCAACTCGTCTGAATGCTCATCACTTTTCGCCGCACCTGTACCTCCCTCCGGGACTCTGGTTCAGCCGGAGCTGGACTCCGGCAATCTCTCCAAATCTTTTGCTCACATCTTTTGCTTTTTGTTCTCTGAAGATTCTCGGTCTGCTCTTGCCTCCAGTAAATCATTTTCCTACTCAGAACACTTGTGGAATCTTCACATTAATTCTTATTTGATTTATGTATTATGATTAAAGCTTTCCTTGTCTCCCCAGCTAGATCCTGCAGAGCAGTGATTATGCTTTGCACTCCCTTATGCCACTCATGGTGACCCTTCAGTGTCCTGCCTGTGATAGTTACTTGGAAATGTTTCTTAAGGAGGCTGAGGTGCAATGCCTCAATGAAAGAACAACTTTTAGTTCGAGAATTAACAGTATGTTGTTACTTGTGATAGCAGTGACTAATTTGATTAATTGAGCATCTTTCTCCCAATGAATTCTAAACGCCTGAAAACATTATTTCATGCATGCAAGATAATTTCTGGCAATTATTTACAAATAGGAGCCCAATAAAGACAAAATATTGCAGTGATTTTCCATGGACAGAGCCACTAAAAGGTAATCTGAGAAAAGGCTGCAATTGTCAGTATTTTCAGTAAGTTCTGCTTTTATGATGCTAGTCTGTGTGGTTGAGCTATAGCTTATTTCTTTAATTAGGACTATCATTTTATCAATATTTGAGATGAAGATTAAAGGAGATTGGAATGTCTGCCCACATATCCCTGACTGACAGGGAGAGGATAAAGGTAAGGGGAAAGTGTATGGAAAGTTGATGGGTGTGTGTGTGTGTGTGTGTGTGTGTGTGTGTGTGTGTGTGTGTGTGTAGAGGAGAGGGGGTCATTCAAAACTATTTATTTTTCTTCAAAAGATCAGGAGAAAGACAGAATCAAAGCGGTCAGAAAGAGACGGGGTGCGTCATCTTTTTCCCTCCAGCTCCATCTATTGCTTGTGCATAAAGAAATCAGGCAAAGGATTGAGGTACGAGGCGAAAGGTTTCTGAAATGAGTACAGCTAAGATGTGATATTTAGCACCTTAATAAGGAAGCCCTTCTTAAACAGGATGGTAGTTTAAAGCACTCCTAACTGGGCATCAATTTTTCCAAGGCTGCTCCCATTTTCAATACTTTTTATGAGCTCGAAGTTAAGTTTAATAGTCACAAAATAAGACGAATTACCGTATGAGTCTCCCTCTTAGTTGAATTTGCATTTTTTTTTGACGTTTTAGAAGTTACTAAGGGGAAGTAGCAACAAAACAGGAAACAGTGCTAAGAGAATTCAACTCCTTAAGCGTAAATTGCTATCTGCTATTGACACCCAATTTCAGTTTTAATTAATAAATTATTAACTACATGGCCAGAAAGATAAAACAATCAAGTTGGTGAGCATTACCAGAGCAGAACCTGGGTAACAATGGCATAATGGTCTTATGTAGACGCAAACTTGGGAATTTCAGCCCCCACGGTTCTAAACTCTCTTCTTTGAATTTATTACAGAGACCATTAACTTCCAAGCTCAAATGCAAGAGACGATGAGACAGGGAAAATTGAAGTCAGCTGAAAACGCACTGGGCTTCCCGTGTGACTTTTCTGTTAAATTACTATCACCACAGACTCATTTTCACCACAGTCCAAGTCACTGGCTTGTACGATGAGACCCTAACAGGCCATGCAGGAAAATTCTTGCTCGACAGAGCTCCAAGCACAGTGATTACACCATCTCAGCGCATGGTACACAGAGAGAACAGCCACTGAACCCCATCGAGTACAGCATTCTGCTGTCGGCGTCTAATAAGTGCAGCACAGTGTGAATTTCTGCGGCTGCTTAAAACAGGGACAAAACGAGGCCCCCGAATGAAATCCAGATCTTAAAAGTGCCACTTCCAATTCTTATCTAGGAAGAAGAGTTTCTACCTCAGCTTCAGGCACGGGAGGAATCGAGTCTCTTTACCTTTTGAGCTTCAGGAAGGCTAAAGTAATGATAATAATAACAAAAAAGATGAAAATAATGGCCAGTACCAATAAGAGCCAATAATATAGCAGCCACTACCTGCCAGGCACTGAGCTGAGCCATTCACGTATATAACTCATTAACACTCAGAACGCACCTATGAGACAGGGATCAAGCACCCTGCTCCCAGCGGTTTCAATCTCAGGCCACCTTAACCTCACCTCTTACCAATACATGGAGTTGATCTCAAATAGTGCCTGCAAAGGGAATAGGCCTTAAAACCTAAGACAGAAAACAGCACCAGGCCCCTACAAGCAGGCTGTGTGTGTGTGGTGCACTAAAAACCAGAATTTGGTCTTTGCCCTGGTTTTAGTCACAGAGCTCATAAAGCCCTGGAGATTTCCTGAGCGACAAGTGTCTTTCACTATTCGTAGCCAGCACCTTGCTATTAGACTTGAGCTGGCAATGAAGTAACTCATAGTGGGACCCTTCAAGAGCTTCAGGAGGATAGCTGCTCATCAGAAAGTCCAAGCACATGGTTGGAGGTTGGAACTTACAATCCCACCCCTCGACCTCTGGGGAGGAAACTGGAGGCTAGAGATTGAGTTCAATTACCAATGGCCAGTGATTTAATCAATCGTGTTTACACAATGAAACAGATAAGGAATTTGGACAGTGAGGTTTGAAGAACTTTCCGGTGGGCAAACTGAGGTTCTAGAACGGTGATGTACCCAGGAAGGACTTGGAAGCTCTGTAACACCAATCCAGACACCAGGCCCTATAAGCTCTTCCTTTTGACTGTTCCTGAGTTATATCTTTGAGAATAAAACTGTAATTGTAAGTATAGTACTTTCCTGAGTTCCATGAGTGGTTCTAGCAAATTACGGAACTTGAGGAGGAATCCAGGGAACCTCTGAATTTGTATTTGACTAGGCCGACGTGTGGGTAGCCTAGGAGCTCCATTTGCAATTGGTATCTCAAGTGAGGGCAGTCTTGTGGTACTGAGCCCGTAACTTGTGGGGTCTGTGCTAACCCTAGGCAATGTCAGAATTGAATCGAATCCTAAGACACCCAGCTGATGTCAGAGAATTGGTTGTTGTTGAAAAAAAAAAATATATCTCCAATGGCTAATTAACTGGCTAACTCAAGCTCAGGTGCAGAGACAGATAACTCTAAAAGGGAGTGGTATAATTTGCTCTGCGACTTGTGAGATACATGTATTTCTAGCAATTAGAAAAGAGGAACAGAAAATTCTTACTTATGGCATAATATTAGGAATTTTTCCAACATTGCTCTTTGTGGTCATTTGGCCCTACTCTGAATGAGAAGATGATATATCATTTCAAATTTTCCATGAGGAATCTGCATCTTCTGAAAAAGCGATTTTTAAAAACTATCCTCAATAGAAAATAAACACATGTATATATGGGAGGAGAAGGACTTATAAAAGATTTTATGTAATGAGAAGAATGTGTTACATAAATATTTCTTTTACAAGTGTTCTGTCTACCAACTTGCAGCCCACTGCAATATTTGGCACTGTGAACATCTAGTGAAAGGGAGCGAATATTTGGCCTTAAGTCACTACTTCTGTAGTCTAAAATGCTTTGGAAACATGGGAAATAGATGAAGGAGAGAAGAGAAGAAGCAGAAGACAGGTAGGAGGGAGGCAGGGAAGGAGGGAGAGGAGAAAGTCAGCCTTTCCCCTGCGCTGACCCACAGAGGCAAAGGCTTTCCTATTGATTTGTAGTCATTCTTTTTGTCAGGTATTAATGTGATCTAATGAAACATCAGCCTCTATTTTGATCTGTTGCTACTGCAGCACCCTCAATTTATTAAGTTCTTGCCTTGCATTTCAAAACATAACAATGCTTTGAAGGATGATTGGCCTCCTTTGATCAAAGCAAATTTCATTAGCTGAAATAGCTTGACGTATAGCTGGACTATAAGACAGAATTGGAAAAAAACTTTAATGTCTGTAGAAAAATACCTGCCAGAGTCCTTTCAGTAGCATTAATTTTTCTTAAAAGACAAAAAGAAGAAAGGGTGATGAAATAACTTCTCTAATTAAAAAGATTGTGTCCAGAAATGATTCAGAAAATTTTCATTTGAACCAAAATCTAGAAAACCTTTTAAAATGCTGCTATATACACTGCACCGTCTTACCTAACAGAACAGAAAATGACTTAGAAAAGCAAGCATACTACATAGGTCCTTTTAAGCTCACTTAAAGACGTCAAGAATTACTGGATTTAAATAGTGTTTTTAAAGGAATCTTTTTTCCTCGGCAGCATTTTGGTCATTTTACTGTTTTTAGTCTCAACCACTGAGTTTGGGTAAGGAGTGCAAGAGAAGATCTAGCTCAAATTGTTCCACTCAGTCTTTATTTAATTATTTGGTCATTTGATGTGAAAGTTTAAGCCATGGACTAACATGGGCTTTACATTTTCTGTCTTTACTTTATATTATTTTACTGTTCTGTTACTGTCTATTAAGGAAAAGAAGGTTTGAGCTGTTTGTATTAACTTTACAATGAAAAATCTTGGAAATTTTCCTATTTAAGTAAAATGAAAGGAAGGCCCTTTCAAATAACATAATCAAATAGTCAATCAGTATAAGCTAAAAAAGAACAAATTCATCAATACAAATGCTATTTCATCTAACATATTCTAGCGCTTGCATTTTTCTGTAATCTTGTTTGAATTCTTTATTTTGTCTACGTAAATATAACATCCACTGTAAAAATTTTTAGGTATTTTTCTCATTTGTAATAACTTTTGCTATATGTACTCTAAATTATCAATAACTGGGAGTCAGATGACATTTGCATTCAAGTCACAATATAATTGTAAAGAGCAAATTTGAGAATTTATTATTGGATAAATTCGTTTAAAGATTTCCCGCTGCCTCAATAATTAAATAACTCAAGTTTTAGACCACTAAGAACTCTGAGACGGAAGAAGAAGAAAATCTAACTGCGGGCCGCAGCCTCAGCTCCTGCCTGAGTTTCTGGGCTACCTTTTCTGTTGGTCTGCCCTACTGATCTGAACTTGCCCAGCCAGGCCCCACAACGGTGTTAGGTCAATTCCTTGCGATAAACCTTCTAATACAGGTGTCCTGCTGATTGCGTTTTTCTGGTTGAATCCTGACTGATACAATTCCCAGAGCTCTTGCCATCTGCCTCCTCATTTTTTCTGCATCTAACTTCCTACCCTTTTCCTCTCTTAAAAACTTTCTTTGCATCCTGACCTCCAATCTTCACTGGTACCACAGAGGAAGACATACCATAGAGAATAATCCATTAGTAATGAAAAACTTTAAACCATGAGGATTTTAGGCTTTTTTTAACTTGACTTTTCTCTTTCCCAATATTTCATTGTAAATATTTTCAAACTACAGAAAATTTAAAAACTTTTATAGTAGATATCTGTACAACCTAGAATCTATCACTAGCATTTTTTTACATTTACTTCATCTGTTGTCTGTCCATCAGTGTATCTCTCTCACTTTTTGGTGCATTTTAAAGTAAGACATCAATACCCTTTCCCCTAAGTGCTTCTGCAATTACATCGTTAATTAAAATTTAATACTTGTTTATAACTTTTTAAATGAAAATCTCATGTAATGAAACGCCCAAATCTAAAGTGTACCATTGAATGAGAGTTTTGTTGTAGCTGTTTCTATTCTTGTTGTGGTAGCAGTTGTGGTTGTTTTTAAAGACTTTGTGGTTTAAAAGACATTTTAGTTTCACAGCAAAATGGAGAAGCTTCAGAGATTTCCTGTCTGTCCCCTGCTTTCACACTTGCACAGCTTTCTTTTTTACCAGCCTCCCTCACCAGAATGATATACTTGTTACAACTGACGAACTTAGTCAACCGAAGTCCACAGTTCGCATTACAGTTCAGTCTTGGTGTTGTACACTACGGGTTTGGACAAATGTATAATGTCTACCATTTGAGTATTATATCGAGTATTTTCACTGCCTTAAAAGCCCTCTGTGTTTCACCTAATTCTTGGCAACCACTGATCTCTTTACTGTCTTCATACTTTTGCTTTTCATTCAATGAGCTTTGACAAAAATCTTATTGATAGGACATTTACCTTACCCTAGCCTTCCGCTATATTTTTTCCCAGTAAATCCTGTCTCACCTCACCAGAAGCAACCTCTGGTATGATTTCTTTTCCTCCACAAATTAGTCTCAGTTGTTCAGGAAATTCGTAAATACAGAATCAGATCGTATGTACTGTTCCATGCTTGACTTCTTTCATTCAAAATAATGATTTTGAAATTGTATGTGTATCTATCATTCTGTTTCACCACTGAGAAGCATTAATTTGTTTATACATTCTCCTGTTGATGGGTACCTGGAATTTTTGCTAATATAAATAGGTTGCTATGAACATTCTTATATTAAAAATAAATGGAAATCTAAGACTATATTGTGAGTACTATTCCTCACATAAACAAGTATTCATTGGACAACTACCATATGCAAGCAAGCGCTGTTCCAAACACTGAAGTCAAGGAGTTTAAAATCCAATAGAACAACACATGTATGTAAATTATTACTGTAAAAAGTAAAAGTACTGCATGGACAATATACTGGTGGGTACCAGAGAGGAGGGGGAAGAGGGGAGGGGAGAGGAAGATAGGGTAAAAAGGGTCAAATATGTTTAAAAAAAAAAGACAATATGGCTTGAAGAAAAAGTAATAGAAGAATAATGTGAAATTGAGTGCATCCAGAGAGGCTTCATGAAGAAGCTTACAAATGTGTGTTTAGACTATATTTCAGAGGATTTTTAATGGGAGAGAAGTGGTCTCTATTGACTTAAAAAAAAATTATGAAAGAGAAATCACTGAGGAATTTTGAGCAGGAAGCGGTAATCAGAGCTGTGTTATAGCTAGATTCCTTTAGAGGCTGTGGCAGACTGAAGAGAGGATGGCCTGGAATTAAAACACTGTTATACCCAAGTGGGGCAATGAAGAATCTGCCCAAAGGTAGGGGTACTGAGAATGAACGAAGGGCATAGGTTTGTGACAAACAGAGCTGTAGAACTTAGCCGCCAACTACTTTTTAAATATGTCCTCATTACATTGTACTCTAACACACACATGTGTCTAAAGAACAGAAACAAAAATTTCATAAAAACACACCCTTTACTATGTGTGAGTCACACTAATATTTTCTATTTTTTCTTTCTTTTCTATTTAAAAGCTGAGAGTAAACCAAAAATCATTACAAAACTGATTTTGCAATTTGTTGGGTCATGACCTGTGAACTGAGTAATGAAAATAAAAACGATGACTCAGATTCAAACAGGGGCGATTGAGAGAATGGTGGTTGTGAGCACTTAGATATATTTTATTGAGGGAGATAAACATATAATAACTTAATTTTTTTTAGTAATTTGCCTTCAGCTCTGCTATATTGCTCACCTCATCCCCCCCAAATTCATAGGTTTTCTTTTTATTTATTTTTAATGAACTTTAGGAGTACAACATTAGATAAAGCATAATATGTGTTTCATTAAATATTGTGATCATTTGTGGCCTTCTTTTTATTTATTTATTATGTATTTATTAATAATATAATCAATACCCATAAATCATTCACCCAACTGGAGCATTATAACAGTGACAAAAGCTTACTCCTATTTATATTTGCCTCCTTATTCTATCTCTTGCCTTCTCTTATCTAATTCTACTACCCCATTTATGTTCATCTTTCCCCTGCTTTTTAAACAATAATTTATTGCAAATGCTAGTTTGCGATATAGAATATTTTAGGAATGACTTTTTAAAAACTCAACATTATGTTATTATAATCTATCCCCATTTTTTGGATATGGTTATAATTAATTCATTTTCATTGTTGTGTAATATTCCACTGTTCAAAGAACTGCCAGTTATCCTTTTTTATTTTATTTTTTTGCCACGAGCATTCTGGTTATCTGCAGGTTTTTTGTTTGTTTGTGCTGCTACAGTGTTGCTGCAAACATTTGTGTACCCGTGTACTGCCCACATTTTCATAAGTTTATCTTGAACACATACCTCGGAGTAGAATTACTGGGTCACAGGGTATGCATATCTTCAACGTCATAAGGTAATTACAATGCAGTTTATCCATTCTTACCTCCTTCTAGAAAGATTTTGGAGATATTGTTGCTTTATATTTACTCCAGGGTTGGTCTGACTTTTTTCCACCCCTTTAACTACCAGAGCAGTTTCATTCTACTGAGCTAAATTCAGTCCTGGCAATTTAGAAACCTCAATATCACATGAATTTATCTCTCTCTTTTGACGCTCCTTTCCATCGTGCCATGTTAGACCTACACAACTCCAGCACTTGAGACAGAGGTTGGGTCATGGCCTCGTTTTCATGTGTCCCACACCTCCCATTCTCCATGCTTCCCCTCGGGTCTTAGGGTGGGGAGGAGGGACAGAGGAGGCAGAAGTGTTCTTACTTAATGGCTCCAGACCAAATTTTACAAATTCCTGTTCTGCTAGGACAAGTATAGAAAAAGAGGTTGGAGAGGGATAGAGGCAGGTGAAGGGTTGGGGAGTTGAAGAGGGCTCGGCATATAGAAAATTCAGCTGGTTCATCAAGCCTTGAGAAAGTGCCTGACTTCTACAGCAGTTTGCTTTCTGCACTTAGAGTGCAGCCTTCTTAGAATCTTTTGTTTCCAGCTTTGAGCCTTGATCATAGTTTTGAAATAAGTCCCACTCAATACCATCCTGTTACAGAGAAGCAACAGTGGGATGAAGGGAGAGAAGATGAACCTCCGACACATTTGATTTTAAGTAACTAGTGAGATGTCAAGGTAGGGTTTCCTAGTATGCAAGCTGTAATAGGATTCTGGAACTCTGGAGAAGGGTGGGGACTAAAGGTGAGGACTTAGAAATTAGCCACATTGCTAAAGTCGTTAGAAGGTAGGTATTTTTACTATAGTAATCCATTTTACTGATGAAAAATCTGAAGCTCGGTTAATATAAATAGCTTCCAAGATCTAACCAGAGGCAGAGAGATCTCCCTCTAAAATCAATGCTTTTTTGGCCATATGACAACACTGTGTGAGAGCACAAAGAAAGAAGAGGAACCTATGACAATCGTTATTTCCTTTGGAAATCATGGAAATGAGATTGCAAATGACAGTTATATGAATTAAATTAATTATCCTTTATACAATCTGCTTCTAATAACTCAGAGGATAGGCAGAGTCTCATATCAGTTACTACTGTACCTTAAAGAAAAACCGTTAATAAAGAACAGTGAGGGTGCGGGAATGGATACAAGGTCCGAGAGGGAGGTAAAGCAGGACATTGAATGGTGGGAATCAACTAAGAAAGCAGAGATGAAAGAAACACAGAAAAAAACCGTGGCAGTGCTCATTCAAGCTTGCAAGCACCACCCTTGGGGAAGAGGAACACCAGCGCACAAACTCACCCTTCCCTTCCCAAACCCAGACCAAGAAGATAACCCCACTGTGCAGATCAGTTACAGACCCTACTCCGTGTTTTCCTGTCCCAGGCTCACTATGCAGCCTGCTGATGGTAGCTTGGCTACCTCACGCTTTGCCTTAAAGAAAGAACACAGTGACCATGAGACAGGAGTGTCCATCTTCAAAGATCTTTCATGTCTCACTGCAGGTTAATTAATCAGGTTTATAAGCATCAATTTCTGGTGCAATTTTCTATGGGGGTAAGATATGCTAGTCAGTTTGGAAGCTGGTATCGAATTTCTAATTCCACGAGGCTCCAGGCAGTGGTCACCCCACCATAGTAAGGATTTGGTGAGGCTCTGTGGTGATCCAATGTCTTATCCCACTCCCACCCCCAGTCTGGACTGCTGGGTCAAGTGAGGAAGCACTGCAGATGCCAAAAATTATTTTATAATAGCTGATTTTAGAGTCACAAAACACAGCTTCCCCCCTAAATAATTGTTTTTTTTTTAATCCTACCCTTCTCTTTTGCAGCTTCCAATTTTTCAAAGTGACAGCATCTCAAATAAAAACGTAAGCTAGAAGACCTTTGGTAAACGATGATGTGTCTGATGAAACAAATGTCACCTTCCTTTCCATTTCCAGAGCCTGAGCTCACGTTCACATTACATGTCAAGGATGGATGAGAGAGTTACATTTTCAGCCCTGGTTTCCCTTCCCCTGGTACTTGTGATTCTCCCAGATAATTCTTATTAAGAATAGAGACAGGAACATGGGAAAGTATTACCTAACAGTCTCAATTAAATCAGAAAGTGTATAAGGTCATATTGCACTTGCTTAAACCTGTGGCTTAGCTCATCAGATTGGACAATGACTCCTTCGCTGCTAGTTAATAACAAACAAACCGGGAAAGGCTACGCTCCTTCCCCAGCTGAGGTTTCAAGCGCACGGGCTGCTCATTAATGGCAACCAAGAGTAGGGAGAAAGAATCCTTTTGAGCCCAGTGCCCACACTGAGTCCTTGTTTAGAAGTCCAGATGATCCCAGGGTAGACTAAGAGAAAAAAATACATTTAAGTGAAAAAAGATAGTGTCAAAAATTTAAACTCATTAAGTCAAGGAGAACTCAATTCAATAACCCCACAGTCCATTTAAGGGGAATGTGTGTACAGTGAAAAATACAAATCTCGGTGATGTCATGTTACCTGGTGTCTGAGACCTACCTACACAATAGACAGGTCAACTGGTGACAACCCAGCAGTGCTTCTTTAATTTGATTTGAATGCTGTGCTCTCAATATCGACTTCTAAGCTTTATCTTGACTTTCTGTTACAGGCACAGCCTTTCCAAGTTGCTGGTTGTCTAGGTGATAAGCGCTGCACACCACAATAAAATACAAAAACTTCTGAAATAAACAGTAATTAATGCACTTGTTTTGTAAGTTTAACTTTTTCCCTGATGGAGGAATGAGGGTGGGTCATCAACAGTCAAAACAAGGTTTTGTGTTCATGCACCCATGAGCATTCTCATCCTTGGAGGGCTGCAATTATTAGTCCACGTTATGAAAATACTTTTAGTAAACTAGATTTAAGAAAAAGAAAAAGAACGCAACCTCCTCTCTCGCCAATTGGTGTAAAATGTGTGTAAACCATTTCTGTACAATTCTTTTCATAACTTACCAAATTCAAATCCTGAGAATGTCCTGTAAGAGTAAATGCGGTTAGATTTAGACGATTATGCCTTTTTTTTCAGTTTCAGCACAGGTTTCAGTCTTGCCCCTACCTGAGGCCTGACATACCAGTCCCCCGATTACCAGCTATTCCACCGAGCGAGCATCAAGGGTCCTCTCAGTTATAGCTCAGTGATTCCGTGACAAGCAGCAGCTTGAGGCTGAACTGTACAGCAATGCAGTGGCTGATCTCTTTATACTTTTTAGGGAAAATAATGAAGCTGAAGAGAAACGGAAGCTATCTACAAAAGAATGAAAGTGATACTGGGATGCAAGTGTCCCATTAGCTAGCTCAGTGCATTTTCGGATTTTGGAAAATGACATTTAAAGGCCTAGCGATAAATGAGAAGAGATTGTTTTGAATGCTCGTGCTATTCTTCATTTATAAGAATAAATGCGCACATACCGCACGTGCAGGCACATGCACGCGCACACACTCATTCACACCTACACACACACCCGAGAACGTAGTAAATTGGTGCGCTGCGCCCAGGGAAAGAAAAGGCAGGAGCAGCAGGAGCAGGTTGGCTGGCAGCGCCACACAACAAAAGGCAAGTCCACACAGCGTGCAGAACGTGTGCTTGGCTCAAGTCTGTGCAATTAGTATTGCTATTTACAGCAAATTCCTTGTCCCAGCACTTTAAAAGCAAATGACAACTAGATTGAAACTGTTTCATCAGAATGCAAAATTGAACCACGGTGGGTTCCAAAGCTGATTAACTAGCTCCCATTTTTTTTTTTTCCCTACTGCTAATTGCTAAGTACATTTGCTGGTTCCTGGCATTGATTTGCTGAATTCTAATTCAGGGTATGAGTCTAAAATATTAATCCACAAACTTCTCATTTTCTTTATTGGTCAATACAACTCATGACAAATTGCGCTCCATAAATTCTTCATCTTAATGCTTCCACTTTGATTTTTTCCCCTGATTCCTCCATCTATTTTATATATTTGTCTCCATCCCTTCCCCCACAGACTACACTTTTATTTTTTCTTCTGCTAAATTTTTTTAGACTAGAGCAACATTAGTTAGAAAAATGAGAATATGAGGAACAGAGATTAATAGATACCACTCAGAGCTGAGGGGCTCAGTGCAATGGGTGTTCTGTCCTGAATAATGGGAGCATGTTAGAAACCTAAAGAGACTGGTACCCACAGCAGGAATGGGGTTGATCCCTTTTTTCCTATGAATGTTTCCGAATACTTTATTTGAGAAGCACCGTGTCTTATTAATGACTATGTTTTCCTTTGGAGTTTGTGGCTAATCTAATTTTACAACAATGCCAGGCTGCCTGTCTGTTGAAGAGAATATTGATACTCTAAGGAGGGTGGTTGACCCCAGCGAAATGTAATGCCTGATCCTGTCCTCTGTTCCTTGCAGGCAGGGAATAAACTAAACTCTACACTGTAGAATGACTCACAACGATGATTCTTCCAGCAGACAATACACGAAAACCTCTGCACCCCCCAGTCTCTTCTGAGAAGGGTTATTGTTCCTCAAAGGATCTGCCATTTTCATTGCAATTCCATTTATACCACGTAAGACAAAAGTAAAATTCACCCTTGTGGAAGAAAAGGCAAGATCATTATGGGAAGCTGTACTTTCTTATGCCTAAAACAAGTATTTCCCACACAGAAAACATGAACCAGCCAAAGTAAAAATTCTTGGAAAAAAGTAATCAACTCCTTAAAATAAATATTTAAAGTTAATATGATAACACAGATAAATGCTGCCGTTACATTTACAGTAATTTCTCTAATTATTCACAAAACTTATAATTCAGAAGAATAAACTCAGAGGCATTTTGAAAAGTAAACAGCAAAGGGAACACTATTTTTCAAGACTCACCTGTATGCAAGCTTCTTCACATGTATCATTTCACTAGATCCTCTGGACAACCCAATAGGGCCCCAAGGATTACCTGATGGAAAAGCTGAGATTCAGAGGGACCGAGTCATCCCAGGTCACACACAGAGTAAGCTGTGAATTCAACATTTAAATCCAGGAATATCCACCCTGAACGGCCCTCACAGCTTTTTCACACAATACGTTACTCCCTAAAGTTCTCGTTCTTTCTTTCCTCTTTTTAATCCAAAGCTAATATTTTATACACAACAGCTAGGAATGCATCGCATAGCTTAGTAAGGGTGTTCTTATGTACAAATTAATGAGTAAGTGAAGCTATTTTTCTTTCTGCCATATATTCTTTGGCAAATCATTTTAACACTGTTTTGTTTAAATTATTAAATAGTCTTTAATTTAAAGTACATGTCCTAATTTTCACTGCAGTGTAATGAGTACCAGAAGGGCGCATAGCAATTATTAGCAAGTTTTCGTATGTAAACACAAATGACGCCAGTGACCAGCCACACGAGGTAATATTGCTCAAGGTGTTTTTCTAATGGCGGTGATAGATTTGCACTGAGTCACTCTTTCTCCTTTCTTTTGCTGGTTCCCTTGGGACAATGTGTATGTTCCGCAATTGGAGAAAGTCTGTTCAAAATTGAGAGCGTGAAAATAGTGCAAAGTGAACTAGCCCCCGAGGGAATTAAACCTATGACCCTGGCCTCATTCGTATCATGCTCAAATCGACTAAGTTAGCCAGCTGTATTTTCTTAAATCCAAGGATATATTTATTTGGTAAATATGAGATTTCAACTTCTTAAGGTCCCTCGGGGACCATTTAGTGGACTTCAGCATTCATTCATTCAACAGATACTAACCGAATACTTAAATTGAGCAAGTCTTGTCCTTAGCACTCTGAGAGTTATCAAGAAGTACAATGTGGCTCCCAGTCACCAGGCATCACAGGTTAGTTGATTGAAGGGAGAAATAATATAATCAAGCAGGCTCTTATGTAGTAGTTAAGAGCGTGGGTCTGGAAACAGAAACCTGACCTGGAAACCTGGCTCTGCCACTTACTGGCTGCCGGACACCTGTCACAAAACAGCTTCCCTAAATCTCCACCTCTCTACACGTGAAATCATACAAATCTAACATCCTGTATCGTAGGGAGTCCTGAGGGCCAGATGAGAGTCCATTGTTAAAGCCCTCAGCAAAGCTCACACCACACATCAAGCCCCCGGAGGCTGTAGCTGCTACACTAAAGACTGGAAGGATGAGAATCAAAATTTTGTAATCTCGGAAGGTTGCTTTTTCTTTTCTAGAACTTTACTAGAACTGAAGCTCCTCCCAATTCGACTACCCATACTTTTCTTCTCCATTTCTGCTAACGGTGTCCTCATTCGTCAAACCATCTCTGTAAACCCTAGTGTCTTTTTGACTTCCTCCACCACTAGATTTCAACACCTCAACGTCATTTCTTAGTATTGCTCCTGCAGAGCCCCCTTATCACCCTCCGAGTCATCTCCTCAGCTACTCTCCACTTACAGCTCTTGGTTCCTGAGCTGGCCTAGTCCCTTGCCTATCTCGGTGGTCCCCCGACTTGGTATATTTCTTTCCAGTTCATCATTTATCTAATTGGTCCATGCAATTGCTCCCAGTAATCTAACTAAGCACAGCACTGGTCGATTCCTGAAATCCCCTACGGTGGCTTTCCATTTCCTGCAGGTTACTCACCAAGCGGTCCACAGCCATATAAATAAAAGTTTCTCCCTTTGGGCCTCCATTTCCAGTAGAACTCTCAGTGTTTGCCATTAGACACATCCCACACAGGTCAACCTACCTGTCAGACATCTTTCCACCTCCGTGTCTTCACTCTTTTCATTCTCTACCTCCTGTGACTCTGCTTATTTTGCAAAAACCAACTTAAAGGCATCCTCCTTCAAATCAACCCTCTTACGATGCTCTCAGCATGAGACAAGCTCTCGTCTGCTTATGTTCCGATTGCATTTCATTTATTATGTTAGACAAAGTTCTCTACGGTACACCTTCTACTTGAGTTATTTGTGCATCTTTCCCCCATTTCTCAAGGAAGCTCCCTGGAAGTAGTTAGCGTCTTATATATTCCTCTCTCTTACAAATTCTAAAGCGATGACTTTTTCTACCTGCATGATCCATTCCCTTACTCCTTTACCCACTTTTGACACTTCTGCTGTCTATATTAAAGTTCTACACAAGATCTCCTAGTTTCTAAATCCTACTCACACATTTCAGTTCTTAATTTTACTTGGTTTCTCTGCAGCATTTGGCACTATTCTTCATTTCTTTATTTCTTTAAATCTCTCTTCTGTTTGCTTCCACGATACCACTCCCTCCTAATTTTATCTCCTTCCTAATATAACCTTCTCAGCTTCTTTCATGGGGTTCTCTTCCTCGCCATCCCTACAATGGATATTCTCACATTTCAGTTTTCAGTCATGTCCCCTTTTCATTCTAAATGCACTCATGGACTCACAAAATTTGACCTGAGTCCATCAATTTCTTCCCCCCAACCTCCTTCCTTATTGAAAAGCATCAGCCTAAAATCCATCTCTCAAGCCAAAATCCTGTAAGTCATCTCAGAAGTCCCCCCAACCTCATGCCAGCTATCAACATTTTGCCTCCAAACTCCAAATCCACCCTTCATTGTCTTGCTTGTGCTATTAAAGCTGTAACCTGTGAACATGTCTCCCTTGCCAGCTTGCCCAAAGGTACGCTTTTTCAGTGGCGGGGACTGGAGGGACATTGCAGAAAGCAGAGGCTTCTCTTCCTAGTGCCAGTTTTCTTTTGTCTTTTCTTGCTCCTGTGCTGTTTGTCCAGTGTCAACGACATGCAATGGGGCTCAGCCTGAGACAGTTTCCCAGCAAGTTCCACTGGTGCCACAAGCAGCCTGCCGGCGAGGTCAGCCATGAAGTGGGTCCTCAGAAAGCTCCGCCACAGCCCCCTAGACAGCTTCCCAGCAAATTCCACCAGCTTCCAGAAGTCAGTTTGATGGCAAAGTTGCTCAGCAGCCTAGTAGGTGGGTTTTTCACTTGCCAGCCTCAGACTTCCTCACCATCCAGTGGGCTACTTTGTGGAGATTTGGATTTCAGCCTTGAGAAGGTAGGAACATTTCCAAATTTGTTCCTTGTGGATGTTCTGCCTCTTCCCTAGGGGCAGTGGCTGTTCCTTATAACTGCTGTTCCTGTGTTCTTTCGAGTCCTCTTTATTCTTTGGTAGTTAATCCCCTGTTTTTAGTTAATGATTCTTTATATTAAACTTCCCCTGCCCAAATCACTGCGTGGTTTCTGTCTCCTGATGGGAGCTTGATTGATACTCTTCCTCATCTCAATTTCATCTCCTAGGCATCTCTCCGATAAATCAATTTTCCTCCAGTCCCAGAGTCCCTGGCTGAGTTTAGACCCTTGTCATTCCCAGCTTGGCTTTTAGTGCAAGCTCCCTAAGCAATTGCCTTCTTCCTATTTAGATGTTTTCTAGGGCTTCTCCAGCACCAAAAAACCCATTCTATTATGTGCGGTATGTGTGAATTTTAATCTGCCAAGTCCAATGTGGATGAAATGCCAAATTATTTTTCCTAAAACCTACTTAAATCTAACACAGAATAGAAAATCTTAGTCTTAGTGATTTTGGGGTTTCTTCTAATCTCTCCAACTCTTTCCCTGCAGGATTACGCGAGGACCCAAGAGTCTTATGGAGTTTAAAATGTGATCCCTTGATCCTGGGGGGCACAGCTAGTTCTGAAGCACAAGAAACTCTGCTGAGGCTGGTAGACCCATTACCATGAGTTCAGCCTTCTAAGCGCGCCCCACCCTCCTTTTCTCTGAAATCGTACCAGCTTCTCGGGACACTGTAAGGAAACGGTTCAGGTCTGCGTGGGCTCTGAGGACCTCCACCCCTGCGCAGGTCGGGGCCTCTTGCCTCTCTCCTCCTTTTCCCTTAACAAGGTGAGATTTTCTCCCGATAAGTTTTTTTCTTCTGGTAAGTCTGTTTTAGACAACAAGACTCAAAACTCCCCAGGCCAAGAAAGACAAAATTCCAACTACCTTCTAGAAACAGAAAAAGACAGAGAAATACATGGAGAGCAAAGCCGAAATTAGTATCTCACGCAGGGTTAAAATCTTTTTGGTCTAGAAAAGATGTTCAGCCCTTTATGTTGCTGGCCAAGATATTTTGAATAGAAGCTGTATTTCTTAAACTCCTTATCTTACCTTTTCCACACATCCTCTACACTCTCAATAAAAGGCTTAGATTTCAGAGACACAATTTCTCAGATTTTCAGTACTTTATTTTTTGCTACAACTCTAAGGCAATGAGCCATGGGCCAGCAGTTAAAATTTGGCAGATTGAGACTGACGAACAGTAGAAAAGGGGGAAATGCAGGGAGGAAAAAAATTAGCTAATATCTCAACATGTTATCCCACCGGACATTTAATAAATAGACTGTAGTCCCACAAATGCAAATTTAACTTGTCCCTGTCCTGCTCATCACCTTTCATTATTTCTCTTTTATCCCTAGGACAAAACTCAGTCTCGCTGTGTTTGGGGAAGGCCCTTCTCCCTGTGGCTCTCATGACTTCTCCAGTTCACTTCCTCCAGGCTTCCCTCCAGGCACACCTTAGGACTGAATTCCCTGCCAGCACGTTCTCCTTCTTGCCTTGTACTTTTTTTTTAAGTGTTCCATCTTGGAAACACGCAGATTTGTCTTTCAAAACTTATTTTGGGTAACAACCCCCCCCAAGATAGCTGTGGGCATGCCCGCATGCATCAGCCGTGCCTTCGTGGGACTTGCACACGCCCTGCAGGCACAGCGCCTGCCTCGGGCTTTATTACAATCTGGGGTCTCCGTTCCTGTTCACTTTCTCTTCTGCTTCCCTATCTAGATTGTGAGCTACTTGAAGGACAGACACGAGATCTCTCATCTCTGTACTCCAGAGCTAAGGATAAAGATGATTTTTAAGTGCTTCTTTGTTTCTTGAAATAATTTTACTAATACCTTTGAGTTGCTACAAATAAATCTGAAAAACTCATTGTTTCCTGAAGTGTCAGAACTGAGTTGTCAAGTATCCTTTCATCTTTCTATGAACACACTAAGCTCTTCTTTAATTTCAGACATAAAGAAAGGCCATTTATCTTTTAAATGCCGCATATAACATCTGCTGTGATTAGTCTTTGGAAGCCTCTACTATGGAAAAGCGTGGAACCTCTCATTCTTTACATTTTGGAAATCAGGTATAAGTTTTGGAATGTGATTCCTTAAAAGAGGCATGTTTTTCTGATGACCAGTAAGTGACATTGCTGATGATTTGCATTTTTAGGCTTTCATCAGAAGATATTTTTCCTTTAAAAATGAGATATTAATATTTTTATGTTGTTTGTATATTTTGGCAGTCTCAAGAAAGGCCATCTGGATTAACAAAATTAGGTGTATTCTTAAGGGCTGATAAATAGCTCACAATTCATAAAATGTCAGTGCAGAAAATGTGACTTCATAAAACAAAAACTAAGGCTATTAAATTAACTCAGCGTGCAGCAAAAATACGATGAAGAACGCAATATAATCTGTTCCGTGCTTGCTTATTCAAAAGCGAGGTTATCCCAGTGCATTTCGTTTTGCATACAGCCCAACATTTCGGTGATTATTATGTAAACTGACTTCACGTTTTTGCCAAGCAGTTTAGTTCTGCCTGATTCAAAACTTGGCTCTGGCACTTTCCAGCTGTGAAATCGTGACCCATGACTTGAGGACTCTGCCTCAGTTTTCTCACGTGAAAAATAGAGACAATGATAGTATCTACTTCAGATAGTTATGGTGATGATTTAATAAGTAATTTTATTCAAAAAATTATTTATTGATCGCCTTCTGTCTGGTGCCATGCTAGGCACCTGGGATACAATAGCGAGTAAAACAGGCAAATTTCTCTCTTGTCGTAGAGCTGATATAGTAGTTAAAATGCTTAGAATAGTGACTTGCATTTAAAGAGTTATGACCACTATGATTACTATCACTTTTATTAATACTGTGACCAGAAAGCATGTGCTGACTAGTAAGTATACACAATCCTTAAGTGATTGTCCAGGACCTCAGGTTACTTCTCTGCAGCCTGCCACACCCCAGGCTGCTCGATGAAAACTTGCAAATCGTTTCCCAGCCAACTCAGGTTCTGGACTGGGGGAGAGGGATGGAAGAAAAGATGGGGAGCATTCATTCCATCTGTCTCAAGATGCTTAATATTAGCACGAGCAGTTAGGTATAATGAGATGCATTTTCCTCTTCACAAAAGGCTAAGAAAGAAGAAAGGACCGAAACATGAAAAACTCAGCTCAGGGCACAAAGACTGAACCAATCCTGAGAGATTCTAATTTTGCCAACGGTACTTCCAGGAACGTTCTAAAGAGGTTGCAGCATGTGGTGCATAAACCTGAAAGGCAGCTTCAGGGGGCGGTGTGGAGGCTTTGGGAATAAGCTCATCTGCCCTAATCCTCCATTTCTTCCATCGCTCTGTACCAATTTGAAAATTGCATGAAGCACTTTCCCACAGAGAATAACTGATGTAGGTAGCTTTCAGCTTGCTTACTACTATCTTAGCTTTACGTTGATTTCGCTAGCAACAGTCTTCTCGTTCCTCAATTTTATTTGTCTCTTCCTCCTCTTGAGTGCTTGTTTTACCACCTTTCTTCTACATGCTTAATCACTTCATAGATTATAATTTGGAGAAACTCATTAAAATGTGAGATTCTTCTAAACCTTTTTGGAAGACAAGACCAAATAAGAAAAGCATAAGCAATGGTGATAGTTTCAGACTGGCGTCTACTGCATCAGCAAGATTTAGACACGATTGGGTGTGCTCTCGACCCATCCTGCACACTGTTGTGGAGGACTTTCACTGCCACCAAGCTCCTTGTCACATAGGAGCAGAGACGGATGAAGCCGCTAACTAGTCACCATGTCTACAGGATTCACCCAGACCTTGGTTAATGCTTTAAAGTGGTGGACGTCTTCCACATAAACCAGGTTTCCTCAGAAATGCAGTTCAAATGGTGCCCCCCCACACACACACACAGTGATTCCAAAGGGGTATGAGTGTCCCTGTGCCGCGCGTCCCTGCAAACCTTAGTCACCCTCCAAGATACGAGCTCCTCCTGTCACGTGTCTGTGCAGTACACTCGTGCCTAAAATACTCTTTACTTTCTCCCAACCGACCCAACTTCCCACTGCTTTCCTCCCTCCCACACTTTCTGTAGGTGTCCCTAGAACTGCTCTTGGTGGTTAACGAACCTCGCCAGCCTCCTCACCAAGCACTCCATCTCCCCACTTGCCAGAGAGAACAGAGCTGCTCTAAACCCCCTCAGGCAGAGTCAGGAGGTGGGGGCAGTGTCCTCAGGAAAGTTTCTGCTCTTTTGAGGCTTCTACATGTTGATATCTCTCTTGGTTCTTATCATCTACCAACTTCTGGTCACTTCCCCCTTTTCACCAAAGTCTTGAGCATCCCATCTCCATCCACACTCAGAATCATAATTCTGAGAAAAATGAATGCCTCTATGAGCCAGCTGGCCAGTGCTTCCTCCACCCAACTTTGGAATTTGGTTGTCAGCCAGAGCAGATCCATCTTTTGTAACTGCAACTGTGCTCAGAGGATAACCTGCACCACCCCAATCACAGCACTTAGACTACAAGCTCCATGAGAGCAGAATTTTTTTCTGACCTAATTACTACTGTATCCCTAACCTCTACCAGAGTTCCTGACACAGCAAATTTCAAATAAATACTTTTTAAATGAATAAGCCTGTGTTCACCTCAACGAGAAGATTGGTTCCAGAGGCAACACAATATGAGAAATTCATGAAATCATGGGACGTGAGTTTGTTTGCATTCGGAAATGTGGCAGAGGCAAGTGCTAGGCCAGCTGGGATAATGAGAATTTTATTTCTAAGGGGGTTTCCAGTAAAGCTTTTCTGATGGTGTTTATAGCCATTTGGGGTTTTTTAAATCTTCATGTAAACGATTCTGATTGGCAAAGAAATCACTGTTTTGTGAACTAAGACAAGACTGATCCTGTTGGAAATGGTCTTGCTGAAGACTGCCCTAGCTGCATGCCAAGTATCCCTTGGATTCAAACCCAACCATGCCTCACTTGTAAGACAAGGAGAGGCAATTGTTTATCAAAATAAATGAATTTAGCATTTATTTTGGGATGTGATCTGATGAGTGGTTTTGAAACTACAAATAAAAAAGATGATAATAATGAGGTCACGAAACTATACTCCTTGAAACTAATATTTGACCTTATAATTTTATTAGTGGAATTGTTTTATTAATTAGGATACATTTTTAATTGTGATTTAATTTATTTGTGATTTTTATTTAAATTGTCATTATAGTCCAGGACATAGATGTGAACTCGTGGTTATGGAAGTAAAATAAACTGAGACCATGGTTCCTGGGATTCCAGTGCTGGTTTCACTGTAGCGAACAACTATTATGGGAAAGTTTCTCTCATGCAGAAAAGCATATGCCTCCTTCTGGGCCTTTCTATGCAGCTTCAGGAACACCACAGAGATCCTCTAAAATTAATACTTATCCACACAGTGGAAATACACAGTAACACTTCAGCTACCTACTGGGACCAAGAAATAGGTACTCTAATCAAGTAGCTTTTTGAAAATAACCTATTTTTATTATAAAACATATCCAGGCATGAATATCTCCATAAAAGATTTATAAAACAGTGATCAGGGCAATTGTCTTAAATTCTTACAATGATATTAGTGCATTCTCCAGTTAGGTGTCTTGAGAAATGCAGAAATTTACCAACTACAGATCCTCTGTCTTAAAATAAGACATTTAAACTTCAATGTAAAAGTAACCTCAATAAATTTTTGTAAAAATACATAGGGATTTTAAGCAAATAAAATTAAATTTTAATAACAACTGCCATTTATTGAGAACTTCTTAGGTGCCTGGCTCCGTGCACATGCATAATCTTTCCCTAATTTCGATAGCTTCAGAAATCCATGAAAAATGATAGGCATATAAAAGAGGAAACTGGATCACAAAATATAAACCTGGGGTTCTAGCTCCGCAAAACAGTGGGCATGTGGGAGGTATTATTAAGATAATCAGCTTTAAAGACCCAATCATAAATATGAAAATGTGGGAGGTAAATTGATACTTCCCTTCAAATCAAAACTACAGTCTCTGCAGGCTGAGCACACGGAAGCCATGAAGAGCCCTTGGGAAACGTCCGGGCAGGCTTACCAACTGCACCCAGGCCCTCTCCTGTAGCGAGTAGGGTTCCCATCATGCGTTTGAGCCCTGGGTAAATCTGGACTGACTGAAATATTATTATAGAAATGTTATTTTTACCAAATACTAAGAAAGTAAAAGAATGAAAAGCAAAAAAATGAAATCTAAAGCACACGTGATTTCTGGAGATCCCAGTAACTAAACATAACTTTAAAAAATACTTATTAAATGAAAATTTTGAATGTGAAGTAATTCTATAATTATGTACGTACCCAATCAGTACAACCAACATACACAATATCAACCATAAAATAACTAGAATGATGTTTAAAAAGAAAAAACAAAAAAATTTTTTTTTCCTAACAATGAAGGTCAATGTAAATTTAAATAGAACGATGTATGTGTGTGATGTGAAACAGTGAAAACAAAATGCATTTCACTGTTTGGAGTACTAAAAGGAAATTTGAGTAATTAAGGAAAAATTAAAGCCGAGCACACTTAGTAATTATCATAGCTACTCAAGTGATAAAATATGAATAATGATTCGGAAAGAAATCACAGCCCCAAAAGAGAATACCTGAAGTTATATGTTGAGATGATGAGAAATATTAGTAAAAGAGTTTAATTCCGATTGTTAATTAATTCTCCTTAAGTGAGATGAACCATGCCTGCTTCGGCAGTTGTCATTTTTCCTATGATTTAGCTGGGCACACATTAACTTCTTCAGCACAGCAGCACGAGTGCCAGCTCCACAGAGCCCTATTTGGGTTTTCCGAAAGAAAGCTTTGACAAGAACAGTAGAAAGCCAAAGACTGTCCCTTATCAATGACAGAGAGCAAAGAGTCAGCCTCTGCTTGCTCACCTTGGCGTTTGCCTTCTCAGGACACGCAGAACCCAGATTTCTCGTAGCATCGCAATTGGGAGCCTTGTACCTTAGAACAGGGGTCAGCAAACACTTTCCGAAAAGAGCCAGATGGTTAGTGTTTAGCCTGTGTGAGACATGAAGCAGAATGAAAAATAGCATGTTAACATTTATGTGAAAAGAGAAAACACAGCTCCACAAAAGTTTTATTGGTAAAATTTTAAAATACAGGTGATTATAACTGAGTACAGTTGTTTTGGAATTCAGGTCTACTAATGAGAAGGGTGAAATTCCTTTTAAGGGGGATAATTCACTTAACTGGGGGATGAGAGTTAGAGTTCACTATTATCAAATCAATTGCAAATGGTCATCTGTAAAAGCCATCATTAGCTCGTGGCCACACAAAAATCAGATGGCCAGATTTGCCCTGAGGACTGTAACTGACCGTAAGACTTACTTGTGCTTTGGTAGAGTTGAAAAGCAGAAGCAAAGACCAGTAACAATAACAATTGTAATTTATATTTTTTCCGAAATATGTTCATGTGCTTCTTTATTTCACATTTCATTTTATTTCACCTTCTCCTTGATTGGTCAAAGGTATTCATTTGCCTTGGAAGTGGATTAGAATTATCCAGCAGACATGAAAAGAGAGAAAAACAATCAATGCTTAGCTACTGGCTACCAAAATAAAGACTTTCCGGCCTAAATAAGGCCAGAGCATTGAAGCTGAGCGTAGCAGAGAGTGAAGCCTTTTTTAAAAGTTACTTAAATTCCTGTTTATATATCAAGAGCCAGGTTTGACTGGTGCTTTCAGTTTCACGAAGCCAAAAGAAGAGAGTGAACGGTACGACAATGTCTTAAGGGAAGTACAGCGACGTCTGAAGGGAAATCTCGGCTACGTGATGTCTCAGCTACGGCCACAACAAGGCTGAATAACAAACTACCTCAAATCTCAGAGTCTTACAATAGCAAGAATTTACTCTCATCTTCTAGGAGTCTGTAGGGCGACTGCGGTTCAAGTATTCTAGACTGGGTTCAACTGGGTAACTTTTTCGGGCTGAGGTCCAGCGAGGTCGTGTTCCCATTTATAGGTTCGTTCAAGTGCTCATGTCTGCTGCCTCTGGGGCCCAGACTAAGGAAAAGCAACTAGCCATGGTAAGGGGCCAACCCTACTGCGCAAGCCCATTTAAAGTCCACTCATGTTCCATGGCTAAATTATGTCGCACAATCAAGCCCTACATCCATGGCTAAAGAAAGTACACTCTGCCCTCCTGGGGTAAGAGGAGTGAAATTTGTGTCACAGTAATTCAAACTGTCACCATAGGATAAAAGGAAAACCTGCAGCTTAGAGTCCTATGACACATAGAAAAGGAGATGAGAGAGAAGGTAAACGGAAACAACCTAGCAGACTCATTTGTCCTGATATCCCCACTGTATCCGTCAGGAAAGCATTTGGTCTAGAGTGGTTTAAAAAGCTGTGTGTTTTTTTTTTTCTCATAACAAGAGCATTGAGGCAGGAAGCTGAGGGTGATGGTGCTACCCATGTCATCAAGTATCCAGAATTTTTTTTTTTATCTTTTTGCTCTCCTATTCTTATCCTGTAGCTTCCTCTCAGGTGAAGAAGCCAAAAACCTTCTTTTCTTGTGGTTTTTTTATTTTTTTATTTAAGAAAAAAACCCTTTCCAGCTTCTGCTGCATCTTTTTGCTAGAACTGTGTCCCATGGCCAGCTCTGACAATGCAACTAGGGAGACTGAGTATTTAGTTCTCCAACACCCATTGCACAAGAAGGCAAGACAGTTGGTGGTTGGGACTAGAGGCTGAGGGAGCTAATCCATACTCCATACTATAAGTTCCATATCCTAAGATCTTGGCAGAAAGAGGTCTGCCATAAGCGTGCCAGGAGAGAAATGGAAGAACGTGGAAAACTGCAGCAGGTGAAGCAGGGAGAGGCTACAAGCGTGGAGATGAAGCCCAGTCTTGGAACTTGGGTCACATCCAACCTGGCTTTGAAGTGTCGGTGACAGGACATGCATAGAGAGATTTGTGTGAGGTCTGGGTCTCGGTTTCTGCCTGTGCATGCTCTGAGATCCAGAATCTTCTCCCGTCCCTATGAAAGAAGTTAGGGCACTGAGAGGGACATGAGAGGAATGGCAACCTGAGATCAAGGCATTCTGAGAAGAAATGTACAATGAGCGATCCATTCTCCCAACATTCAAAATTATTGAAATAGGCCATGACAGACCAACATGGCTTCAGCCAAGGCCTAAAGACAGCAAAAGGCGACAGATTTCTGAAATAAAGTAAATTTGGAGGGAGGATCAAGCCTGAGCTAATAAGCTCACCTAGTGCTTAGTCAGGGAGTCAAATAGAAAGTTCTGGGTTTGTGATAGGACTAAAGCCCCACTTCCCAGCCCTGCCCTCTTGGATCCAGCTTCTGCCACAAAGCAGCGGCTCTGAAAATGAATCTAAGGGACTGAGGTGTGGGTGGGGAGTGGAGGAAGCTGTGGAAGGGCACTTTGTCCTCAGCACCTCGAAGAATCACAATGCCTTAGGGAGGACAAGCACCAGCGGAAACAAAGACAAGAGGTGCAGCTGCAATCTGTTGTCATGAACAAGGTTTGTGGCTGTGGATCTTCCCCCATTCCGTAAGTCCCAGCGGTGACCCCAGCTGTCTGGCCGGGCTTTCTAGCCACTTCCACAGTCTGAGTCCAGAGCAGGCAAAGCATCCTTCATCCCTGTTGCGGATGCCTAAAATCAGTCCAAACAAAATTATGGAGCCAGGGGGCTTCAGGTGGCTACCTCAAGAGGACATCCTCTCTCCAGGCAAGATGTGAACTCAAGTTAGGACTAACTACTTTATCCTCCTACCTAGACAGTAGGGTTTCCACCATAGGAGGGAAAGAAGGCTTCTATGGCTTTGTTATTCTTTTTCTCCCTTGATGAAGAGACAAAAATGAGTCATCATATCTTCTAATTTCTATAAATGACAACACAAATCTCAATCTTGTTTCTGGGGAGCTTTAGTTAACAATATTTCAGTTATTGTGATTACAACAAATCCTGGTCTGTAGCTCTTAAAATCTTTTGGATAATAATGATGAAGAATCTTTCGTAGGGTGCAGTGGAGTTAGTTTATGATGATGGACGTTTTATTAATCGATTTCAGTAATCCTTCTGTACCTCAATATTACATTTTCCAGAGGAATGACTGGACATAATCATTAAGAATGTCCGGGAAAGAAGACTTCCTGTAATTATCTTCTTCAGTAAATGTGAGAAGTTGCCACCCTGCAACAACACAGTCAAACTAACCTATGCTGATGCTGGGGGTGGGGGGGGACAGAGAGAGAGAGAGAGAGAGAGAGAGAGAGAGAGAGAGAGAGACAGAAAGACAGAGACAGTCAGAGAGACAGAATCGGAGACAGAGACAGAGAGAGATGGAGAGAGACAGAAACAGAAAGAGACAGGGAGACACAGAGAATATGAATGAATGAAAACGAGAAAGAGAGAAAAAGAGGGGAGACAGTAACAGACTCCACACCCGCCTCTAATACTCCGAAAACGAGGTAAGGCAGGAGGGCAGAGCCATTTCCTAGGCTCACACCTCAGATGCCCCGTTTATTAGCTATGTGATACCGAGCCTCACGTGAGTCCCCTAAGCCTCCATCTTTTCATCTGTGAGATGGAAATAACAGTTCCCACTTCATCCGACCGTAACGATGACTAGAAGACCTAGTGGGCACACAGCACTCTCAGGGTGTCTGGCAGGGGCACTCAGTAAACACCAAATGCTGTTATCACAGTGAATAACTGCATCCAACCGTGCACCCCTACTCATTGCTTCTGGCTATTGCTTGCGTCTGACGAAATCTCTCTTAAAGGGATTTGCTCTCTTTTACACTCGTCCACCTCCTGCTTAAATGAAGCTTATTGTGCTCTCCCTCTATAAAGTCCTCTTTCACCTGGTTCCTCCCCTACCACCTCCCATGCCTACCTCTCTGAGACCAGAGCTGGCTCAGCCACAAAGGAGGCAGCGGGCACGCTGCCTGCTCCTCTCCAGCCCTCAGCTCAGCATGGCCACCTCATAGACCCTGCCAAGGCAAAGAATGCAATCAGCCAGGGATTCATTCAGCTAAGCAGTCACCGTCAGGGCCACTGGGTCACGCCCCGACCCTGAGTCATCCATTAGTCACGAGACTACTACAGGTAGGGAAGAGAATTCTGGAAACGGACTCATCAGCAAGGTTCATCCCTCTCCTGCAGGCATTTCAGGGCCCCATGCTTAAAAAGTTCTCTCCGGGCAAAGAAAAACTGCCCGCACTTGGAAGAAATTTTCTACCTGAGGGATCTCCTCCAGGCGAAGATCCCAAATCGACTTGAGCTTTTACTGATGGTCCCCGCTCTTAACACTGTATCGTGAGAGCATAGTGAGGAAGCTGGGGCCCGAGAGGCTGATGGAGCGTCTGAGGTCACACCGCCAGGTGCGAGGGGCCTGGTTTCTGTCACCTTGCTTTCCGTCGGAGCCTGCTATTCTGCTCCTGTCTGACCCAAGGGTGGAGAAAGTGTTGGAACATGTCATGCATGTCGTTTGAAGCCATTTCCCATTTGCCCCAAGAGTATTTGCCTGCGGAACTTGTGGCTACAGAATTTACCTCAAGATAACTCGTGGATCACAGCCAGAGTTTGCCAGGAAACATCTCACTTTATTATGATTTTCACGGAGCTCTAGTATAGCAAAAATCTTTGAAAACAAATGGCGTCATTCTACTCATAGTATTCTGGTTTTAGGAGTAGCATTTCCATTTACAAAATGTAGTGATTCTCAACTGTGAAAATGTCAAATCCTAGAAAACGTGGCACTCCTGCGGGTGTGTTACCATTGTTAGCCAGAGACGCATCTGACAAATCTGATTTGTGCACACATCTCCGTTACATTAGGACTAGAAACAAGTTCTGTTAAGAAATAACTCTAAGAACAGTTTTTATGTTTTATTTTCACGTTGAAAACCAGTCAGATTTGCTTCAGCCTCAGAGTGTGCTTACGTAAAAATAAATGAACGCTGGCAGCAAGCTGCGCTTTTTCTGAATGGGAAATGTGTTAAACGATACCATCTAAGCAACTACAATCTTATAGGGGCTATGACCAAAAAAAGGGAGTGCCCTCCTCCATTAAGCTCTTCATACATTAAAACAGACAAATGCCTTTCGTTTAACTTGATTGTCTGGAAATTGAATTTATTTCTCTAGAAACACGTTTGAAACTATGATGGGAACAATGCTCACCAAAAGGTCTGACTTTTATCTGTAAAATTTTACTTCTAGGGTCCTGAATAGGGTCATAGAATATCTACGATGTTGTCAAATCTTACCCACGTGTGTGTGTGTTTGTGTGTATTTATCTTGCCGGTGAATGACGAGTCAAAATTTTCAATTGATGAAGTTTCCTGCAAACCCGGGAAGGGCTGGCTTGCTGTGGGTTTGCCCTAATGACTGTCCCTTCCTTTCCATCTGTAGCCGGTCAGGCTGAGCTACAGCTGGAATGAAATCCAGTGCTATGCGCTCTGGTGCCAATGTATCAGGACCCTGAGCTCATCTAGACTTTGGTTAAATAATATAAAGGGGGAATGTATGATGTCAGATACGGTCCAATTATTTAAACTCTAAACTGCACATTCTAAACTAAAAACGTGAGCTGACTAATGAGTCTTGGACTCCTGAGTAGGTGATAGGACAGAGTTACTGTGAGACTCGGAACAGAAAACCCTTTATTCATTCCCCAAATATATGCTGACATTTGGTGCAGCTTAGACTGAGCACACCTGTGTAAAAGCAGGTCACATATGTGTATTTTATTTACTATATAGAGTAAAGGTTACAAAGAGGGCGAGGGGACGGAAGACAGATCATGTTATCAGAAACTTGGGGTGAGGCATTTGCCTCAGCTAAACACCTGGGCCTCTGCCCGCAAATAGCAGTGACAAAACTATGTTCCTCACTTTAGGGTCTTCTCTGCCACACGGAGAGCCTGGCTCATTTCATCATCTTCCGTTCACGTCCTCGGAACAGAAGGAATCGTGCGGGTGAGGGGTTTGCTGAGCTGCCGGGGGGAAACTGCATAGTGGACCAACTGGAGAGCCACAGCCGCTCATCCCAGACCGCCAGGCCGGAACTCAGACGAGTCGAGACCGGGAATGTCCTGACCCACGGGAGCTGCGCTGCGGGTCCTTTACAGGGCCTGGGGCCGAGCCCTGCAAACAAGCACGTGACGTCTGAGACGCAGTGCGCAGCGAGCCACCCCCGGCGTCCGCACGGAGGCGGCGGGCAGCTTCTCCTCAGCTCACATCAGGTTTGGCCACCGGGAACGTGTCTCAGTTTGAAAAAACTTCTAGTTTTCAGAACTTGGGGGATTTGCAAATAGATGAAGGATTGTGTGTGTGCGTGCGCGCACACGCACACGCACACACACTCACACTCATACACTCACTCACACACACACTCACACACACACTCACACACACTCACTCTCACACACACACACTCACTCTCACACTCTCACACACACACACTCACACTCACTCACACACACACACTCACACTCACACTCACACACTCACACTCACACTCACACACACACTCACACACTCACACTCACACACACTCACTCTCACACTCACACACACTCACACGCACACTCACACTCACACTCACACACACACACTCACTCTCACACTCTCACACACACACTCACACTCACTCACTCTCACACACACACACACTCACACTCACACACACTCACTCTCACACACACACACTCACTCTCACACACACTCACTCTCACACTCTCACACACACACTCACACTCACTCACACACACACACTCACACACTCACACTCACACACACTCACTCTCACACACACACACACTCACACTCACTCTCACACTCACACACACACTCACACTCACACTCACACTCACACACTCACACTCTCACACTCACGCGCTGTGTCTGAGAAGTGTGACTGGGGGACACTTGGCCTGTGTGGCCTGGAGCCGGTTTTCCCACTCGGGGCGCTGCTGCCCCCCCCAGCAGGAGTGCGCGGGGACAGGCCCGGCTGTGACCACCCGCGCGAGCTCTCCCAGCGCTGGGGCACGCGCCTGGCGGGAGGCCGGCAGCCCCGCTGCTGCTGTGCGTGCGGCCCCAGGCCGGCCGCCTCACTCCCCGTCCTCAGGTCTCACTGCTGCGAAGCGACGCGGCTGGAAACGATGGCCAAGGTCCCTTTCAGCGTCCCAAGCCGAGCTGCTGAGGTTTTCCGTTTCGCCCGGGGCAGCACGTGTGCTTCTTTACATGAACCCCCGGAAGGATGCATTCTAAATCCTCTCTCAGTGAACGCCCCATCTGTTCCCTTTCGCACACTTGTCTCCGTGCGGTCCTTTTCAGTCACCGAGCTGTGAGCATTTGGACCAGTCATTTCTCTTACCGTTTCTGAGATGCTTTGCACACAATCAGCTCATAGCGACGAGGCGCGACAGTAAGACCTGGACACTCCCGCTCCCGTCAGCTGGACTGTGCAAATGTCTCTGCGTTATTTTACATGCCTCGATGTCCTTAAGATAAGAACAGAAAGTGCCACAATGTTATTTCTCAGCTCGGGAGACGTTTGTGAGTAATTTTGCCAAAGGTTTTGCAGATGCGAGTGAAAATCTCCAGATGGCAGTATCACAGCTACCTTGCTTTGCTCATTTTCCTCTTTGAAATCTTGCCCTCCTAAGAAAACACACTGAGAACAAATCTCTTTGAAACATTATCTTGGGCATGGAAATTAGCTTCTCAAGGGTTTTAAAAAACAAACTCGTACTTAAGGTCTCTGTACCATGTCTTTTTTGTAGTCACGGTTTTTTAATTTATATAAAATAAATTTTGGAATCGCTCAATGGTAGGAAACAGTAAGCTGAATCCCTATTAAAAATATGACCAGTTTGAATCTTACGAAACTTCTGGCACTCGGGGAAACAATCATTGTGTTATCCAATGTCTTCCTGGAGACGATCCAGGTTCAAAGTTTCCAGTGACCTTAAATGGAACTCATGTCAGCTGCATGGTCATAAGAATAAAATAAAAATCTAGGTCAGTGTTGCTTGTGCTGACAGAATAACACTTAAAGTTGTTGCCACTGGCATTGTTCCCTGACATGTTCTTGCGAATGTATATTTTCTCCCGTATCTGAAAACTATGTCTGAAATCCTGTGTGTGTATGTGTGAATACACACAGATCCAGTGACCCCTCCATCCCCTGTCCTCAAAACCGGTAACTCACATCACTGTAATTACTTCGTTAACTGACTGAAATGACATGCAGCCTAAATATCTCAATACATATTATGTTATTTAGTAGTTTAGGGCCAGGTCCTCCAAATCCTACCTTGATTTTCCACTTCTCATATGTATACTTCCTGACCTACGCTTGTCTCAGTAGGTTTAGAATGGAAATTAGAAAGTATAAAGATTAGAACATCTTGTCTTTTACCCCTTTTAACTCTCATTTCAAGCTATGCCATGCATTCTTATTGTGTCTTGAGCAGTGGCCTGCAGCTAATATAATTGTATATTTTCGTATGTATTTATGACTGTAGAGATACAATTTGATGTTTAGTATATCCACATACATATTACTGTAGGAATCTGCTTGTACTGTTTTTTGTTTTTCCATTTAGTTAAGGAACATGTTCCCTAATCTATGTGAGAAATGTTTTTATCATTCTTTTTACATTTTTGCAACTGCAACTCATCTTAATCCAGCTTTTTAAACTTTTTTTAAAATCGTCATCACTACTTCTACTTATTGTTCTACTTTTTTGAGCAGTAGTCTCACTTTATTAATTTCTTTTAAAGTTTAATAAGCAAAGATTTTGTATAACTTCTGCCTTTTCTTCTAAGAGTATGGCCTTCAAAATATAAACAAAATTATATCTATGTATAATGACTGTAAAACATATGAAGAAACACTACAAGTATTATATTAACATTTAACAGTAGCAACAATTCTATTAGCATCTTTGTTTTACATACAAGGAAACAGACACTGAAAGATTAATTTGTCCCATGTCACCCAGCTTAAGATCACGCACATAAGAGAAATTTTCACTAATTTGAGAAACTTGAGACTTACTAAAAACATGCAATTGTGAAAATAAAAAAATAAAGAGCAATATAATTCATCAAATGGAAGTTGTTTCATATCCTATTAATTAATTCTATTGTAAATTCTGGGAGGAGAGAGTTAAATTAATCAAATAAAAGAAACTTCAGCCACATAATAAATGAACAGTCATAGAGCAACCATTTTGTGCCAAGAAGTATCTTATAAAGTACAGTATTTTTTATTATTTCCTTAAGCTTAGACAATATGCTAGCTGAATATTCCTATGCTCCAGCAAAAGAAACAAATATATATATATATATATATATATATATATATATATATGTGTGTGTGTGTGTGTGTGTGTGTGTATATAAATATATATATATATATATATATATGTATTTGTGAGCATCACATATAAAACTGAAGCTTTATTATGTCCTCTAATACTGAAAATATTTATTGGGAAAGCCCCAAATGCCCCTGTCAGCAGTATATTAAAATTACAACCCTTCTTGATTTTATATTGAGAATTTAAACTACATGTGTTATTTAGCTCTAATCTTACCACCACCTCAGATGTTACGTTTGTAAACTTATACCTCCTGGTTCATTTTATAGGATGCAGTTAAGCGGATAGCTGCAAATGTTCGTGACACAGTAATATATTTTAGCATGGTCGTTTGATTTAAGACTATTGATATATTTGTTCAAAAGACCGAAGACTGATTATTACACTAGACATTTAAAGGAGGTACCATAAAATCAAATTACAAAAAGTTCAATGATCTATACGCCCATCATAAATGCTCTGCCTCACTATTATTTTGAAGAGCTAAAATAACTTGCAGGAAATTTCATGGTATTAACTCTTTCCATAAAGTCAAGAAAAATAACTGAACTGTACTGAAGCTCCGATTAATCTTTTAAGCACAGTTTGGAGTTTAAACACTTAAATAGAAACACTGGAACGAAAGTATAATTTTTAAAAATTTAAATAAATCTTTTAGAAATATTTCAAAAGAGGCAAATAACATGAATACAAAGAGGACCAAAATGAATTCCACAGAACCTCAAAGGATCCTTCCTTCCAAAAAAAACTCATTTTGGTGTCAAGTAGTTTGAGGAGGTGCAAAGTTTTTTTATAGGCTTTCTTTTCTACAGTTCTGACAATTTTCATCTGTTAATAACCTTATAACTCTCCAAGAAGGAAATATTGTATATAAAATTTCCTAAAATGTTTAACTATAAAATCTCTTTTTCAGAGAACATCTTGGAGAACTCGAGTTACACAGATATCATTTGGGAATTTTTGATTCAGAAACAAAGAACTCTTGCCACAAATACATCTGTTGGGTACATTGCTGGAAGTCAGTGGTGGATGACACTGCCTCCACCTTATGGGAGCTGAGAGTCAAGGAGAAGTCAGACTCAGTCAGATGAAGGTCACAGGGAGGTAAGCATTTTTACTCAAAGATGTAGAGATAAAAAGTGGTAGAAGCTGTATTTGAACCAAGCAGTCTGCCTAAAAATATCTATATGCTTAATCACTATATTAATGCTGTCTGGTAACAACAACCATTGGTAGTTCTTTCAGCATTGTTCTCTGCCTAGTAGGTCTCTAAGACTTTAATTTTCTAAAAAAGTCTCCTCATGAAAAAATAAATAAATAAAAATAAAATCCAACATAACCACTGTGGTCTGCTGATTACCACATCCTAATTCCTCCAGGATTACCACATCCTAATTTCCAGAACCTGTAAATGTTACCTCACATAGCCAAGGGGGCATTCTAAATGTGAGTAAATTACGGTGCTGGAGATGGGGAGATTATTTTAAATTATCCGTGTAGGCCCTGCGTGTAATCACACATGTCCTTCTTGGAGGTAAAAAGAGATTTGACTACAAAAGTAGGAGATGAGACAACAAAAATAAAGACTGGTGTGATACAAGGAGGATTTCATGAGCCAAGTGATGTGGGAGCCCCCCAGAAGCTGGAAAAGTCAAGGAAAAGAATTATCCTCTAGAGCCTTCAGGAAAAATAGCCCAGCCAACACTTTGATTTTAGCCCTGGACTCATCTTGGACCTCCAGAATTGTAAAAAAAAAAAAAAAAAATAGTGTTATTTTAAGTCATTAAATTTGTGTTAATTTGTTACTTCGGTAAGAGGAAGGTAATATAATAATCCACCCCAAACTCAAGAATTTAAAAAGCAGTAATTTATTCTTGCGAATCTGTGGGATCAGCTAATGCTCTCAGTGCTCAGTTTGGGGGAACTCTGCTCTTCATTCTCTCATACTCCTCCTGGAACCATGAAGGTGGCCCAGGCATGTGCTTCCCATGGCAATGGCGTCAGCTCAGAATGCTGCAGGAAGCGACCCAAGACAGAGAAAACTGGACATTCAGACAACTTTGGAGAAGAAAGAGAATGTACTGGGCGGCAGAGTGTGTGGGGTTCACAGCATCATGCATGAGCTCCCCTTAGTTAGATTTATTAGGGCTTGGATGCGTCTGCAGGGTTCGTGCAAGGGGCTCGTGATTCCTTTGTCTGAGGTCCTGTGTGCATTGCTTTGCCACTCAGGATGGGAAGGAGGAGCTGCAGGAAGGGGGCTGCAAAGAGGGGCGGGGAATTTCCAGACTGCCGGTCTCACCTATTCGCAGGGCCTTGTAGAACCCGCGACCTTGACCCTGGGAGAGGATTCTCGGAGAAATGGGACACTGAAGGCCTAAGCAGAAAGCAGCACTTACTGGTGCTGGCACCTGCTCAGGGGATTCCTACCCAAAGGCTGAGCCCCGATTGTAACACAACGAGCAGTTTTGCACCGTCTTGTTGTTCCTACACAGCTACAGGGATAGGAAGGACGTTAGTTGGACAGCAAGCTGTGAGTCCACAGCTGTGAGCTGGAGAGTCTGTGAGGTGGGGGAGGTAGTTATGGGGAAACGCATGAGCTGGACAGCACAGGGTAGAAGCGGGAAGAAGGAAGTTAGGAATGGACTTTACCCTCCTGAGTCGGTCATTTCGGCAGGCCCTGTCCTTTGCAGGTTCAGCTGCCTCCTCCGCTCTCTTGAGAGGCACAGCTGAGACCTGGGTTTGAAACTGCACACGGGCATTTTCACTCCATCCTTTTGGCTACAGCAAGTCATATGGCTGGGCCCAAAATCAAGCAGTGGAGAAATACTCTCCATCCTTTCTCACTGCAACTTTTAAAAATGCATTTTATTGTTTCCTGACATCTAGCTTTTCAATGAGAAAATGGCTTTCAGTCTAATTGTCACTTCTTCTAGATTTTCCTCCATTTTTCTCTAACAGCTTAAGATTTTCTTTGTTTTGTTTGTCTTTGAAGAGCCTAGATTTGGATTTATTTCCATTTATTTCATTCAGATGTTAGGATATGCTGTTAAACAAGACTTTCGTCTTGCTTTGGATCTAGAAAATTTGCAACCGTGCAACCTGTTCCTTATTATCTCAATTTTATGCTTCTAGAACTTCTATACTGAAGCTTTTTATCTTTCCTCCATCTCTCTTAATCATTTTTATATATTTATCTTCTGTGCTATGATCTCATTGCTTGTTTTTTTTTTAGGCTAGTTCCCAATTCACTAATCCTCTCTTCAGCTGGGCCTAATCTGCTTTTAATGTTTGTTGCGTTTTCATTTCACTTACTATGTTTGCTTTATAGCTATGCCTTTTCTTTTTTCACGCCCCTTTTTATTTTTATTATAGTTTTTATTCTTTCTCTTTATCTCTTTAAGCTTTTTTAATGTGCCTATTATGTTTCAGATTGTTCTATAATCTCCAGTTCTTAGAGCACAAATTCTCCTGGTTATTGCAGCTGTTTTCTCTCCCTTGTGTGGTTTTGTTTTGTTTTCTTTCTTTCTATTTTTAATTTCCATGTGCTGTTTCCTCAGATGATCCCTTCAGAGCTGTTGCACTCCTGTTTCTTCCAGGGGGCTTGGAGGTCCAGGAATCCTAGTGCCAATATTGGTGTGAATTTCTCAGTTTGGGGTGCTCACACCAGTAGTGGTGTAAATTCCAGACTCATACCTGTTCGTGCCAACTTAAGTTTCCAATTCCTTGTAGATATCTTTCTCCAACCCTCCCAGGCCTGCCCCAGAGGACAGAGTTTCTGTAGTTCCATTTCATCCAGTGTACTGCCCTTCAAGGCTCCTGGTGTCTGTCTCACACAAGCCTGGGAACTCATCTCACATCTCTGAACTGGACTCAACTCCCAACTCTCAAATCTCAGTCTGACCGGAAAACACCATGGCTTCATCTTCTTGCAGATTGGACCTTCCTTCTTTCCGATATCAGAGATGTTTATTTTCATCCAAATTTGGTTATTTACTTTTTAAAATGTACATATTTTCCAATATTTCTATAACTAGGAACAGGAAGAAGAGACTTGTACCATCATCTCACCATGTTGATAAGTCTGTGCATTGATTTTTCTACTGTGTAGTTTACATCTGGTGGTTTTGAGTATCCCAGTCCCCCATTAGTGTGGAGACCCTATCCCAAGTCCAGCTAGTACCCATGTGCTCTAAAGTCTCTTTCTAGACTTCCTCCCCAGGTTGAACCCTCCCTCACAAGGACCGCTATACAAAAGTCTTCTAGAACCAATCAAGCACTGGCCATCTGATCAGATGTCCCAGTTGTAGCAGTCCCATCATATCTGAACTCCATTTTCTAAAGTCAAGCCAGAAGTTGTAGTGTTTGGATGCTAAACAGACTATCTTCATTCAAGGCCCATCTCTACATCCCAAAGATTTCCTCCTATCCATTCTCCACTGAGCTACACCTTCTTGAGTGAATCATTGCCGGCTGATGGATGAGGTCTTAGCAGTCTACTTCCTGCACTCACCAACATCCCATCAAGAAAGAATGCAGTAAAATCTTGTTTTAACAAACATCTCATAGATTAGAGCCCCTAATTAAACATTTCCAATTTAAAACCATTGTTAGAACTCTATTTTGAGGAGAAGGAAAACTAAGCACATCTTAAGATAGGAAGCTTATATCAAGGATTTATTCAAATAAATTCCCTAGTTATATGCTGAAGTTACATATATTCATCCCCATCTCTGCCCACACAATGAATATTGACATTCAGAAAGATCAATATCAGACACTGGAAATTTGCAGTGGCTAAAGAAAGATGAATATGCTTTTTTATTTCTCATGACACTAAAGATTATGAATTCATTTTTAAAAGATTTTCCATAAGAATTGAAAATAAAACATTTAACTTTTAAATTAAAAAAATTTAAATAATCAAACAAAAAAGCATATTACCCAAATATTTCCATCAATTGAAGCATTTCCTTTCTAGTAAGGTACAGTATCATTTAATGGAATGTTTCAGTTTCCTGAAATTGTTTCCTATACACGTTTAAAATTAGATTATAGATTTAATTCACCATGTGAAAACTTGCAGAAAACATTATCTTTTGACATGATTGAAAAAAAGCAATAATGCCATTTTAAAGTTGATATTTTAATAAGATTATGACCTACATTAGAACAGGTACTATTGAAAAATATTTAGTGTAAAAATGAAAAAAATATATAAGTAAATCCTAATAATATTCTTCTTGAATGTCATTATTTAAAAGAAACTTTGCATACTTAATAATGAACACACATGAATAACCTTCCCCTTAGCTCTTTTTCCTAGAATTCCTTAGAAAATTTTGCTTACTCCTGTGTTCTACAAGTTATTTCAGCTGTCTCTTTCCTGGGGATTTTTTAAAGAAAACCCCCTAAATAACTTTCTAATAAAGAAGCCCTTTATGTATGTTATCCTGTTGTCTATTTGATTACTTTTAAACAGCTATCCCCCAAAGTTTTTAGCAACATATTCTGGGGAAACATATTTCCATGATTAGAACTAAAAGATTTCTGGAATTAAACATAAATCCTTCTATATTTCTTACAGCTCAACTGTGCAATATTAAACACTTCTCTATAGAGTTTAATGTGGCTGATGATATGGTTTGATATATAACTAAACCATGATATGAAGCTCTATGTTGGAAATAGTGGTTTATGTTACTTTTAAAGATATGAAAAGTAGAATATTCTCTAATATAGTTAATCAATGACACACCTGTTCTAACAGTCCTATCTTCCTTAAAATTCAGCTGCCTAACTATTTTGATGTCCAATCTCTTTGAATTAGGAAGCATTTAATCAACTCATTCTATTGTAGAATACACCTAACTACAACACAATTGTGAACCGTTGATATTTACTGATCACAAAGAATGCTACAAAAAGTATCTAGATGTGTTTTGCTTTTAACTGGGACATTTCTAATACCAACATGGGATCAGATTTGCTTAGAAAGCTCTAGAAGTTGGTTAGGTCTTTCTTTTCCTGCTCATTTTATTGTGGTAGCTCCCATTAATGGGAGTGCTTGTTTATGGTTAGATTTCCAAGAGTTTAAGTTACTTAATGCAGTAGGAGAGTCTCAGACTTTTCAGACCTCTGGTAGCCAAGATTTCATATTCTTTCTTTAAACTGAGCATATCTATTCTCGTTCTTTTTCCTATGCTAATGAATATTCCCACTAGGTAGAAAAGACATTTTTTTGGCTAGACTTTACAATGTGATTTCCTGTTAAAACCAAATTTGTTTTTGAGGGGCTTTGCCTGTTTTTCTTCTCTAAATACAATCAATATTCGAATGGACAGCACTAAATAATTTTAATGAACATCATCAATATTATTTCATTTTAATTTTCCAAATCAAGGGCACAATAATTTTAGAGTGGTGATAAAAGAGTGGGATTCTCAAAAGAAAAACCCCATCAAGATTCCCTTGTCATTTGCAGTTGACAGCCTACAAACATAAGGTGATAAAGTGACAAAGCTCAGGCTTTGAAGCCTGACAGACCTGACTTCCAATCTATACTTACTAACTCTACATATTACATATTATTGCCTTGGATAAACTCTAAGCAGCTTATTTACTTAAGTTGTTAACAATCAATTTATTTCTATCTTAAATCCTTTTAAAAGAATTTGAAATGGCTTATGACAAAAGGCAGGCCAATATGATAGACATACAAAGTGGTTCAAACAAATAAAGAAAATACAAATATGCTAATTGTATGTTTAACATGATTGCAATGGTAGAGCCGCAAATATGGCTAAGTTTTATGGTTCAGAAAAAACTATAAGTTATATAGCTCTTGTTATCAGAAAGGAGGAAGCATGCTTTAGGAGAAAAAGAGTTTTTTCTGGCACTGAAATCTAAAAGAACTTTCTAACGCGGAGCTTTCTAGAAGAAAAATTGAGTGATGTAATGGGCAATGTTCTCAACAACATTTTCGCAACAAATGCAAAAGTTAATTTTATTTTATAATGAGATGGGGAAATTTATTATTTAAGCAACTGACACTCTAATTCCTTAAAAGGAGAAAACTTTGGATGGGGCTAACACTTGGGGCAGAAGTAGAAACCCTCTAAGAATCCAGTGAGGACTGTGAAGGCTTGAGAGGAACGTAAAAATAGTTCTGCCTAGCAGAGGAAAAAGAACTTGGAGGTCCATGGGGCAACTGGGTGAAACTAAATGGGTGAAGAGCTGAGGTGGGGAGGGAAATGAGGGAGAGCAAAAACCATCGAAAAGGTGGAAGACTGTGCGAACACGAGCTCCTCATCAACTTCCACCACTCCCAGGCTTTATTAAAGTTTGCTAAACTAATGGTTGCCTTGGGCATTTCAACAGCTATATTGAAAGCAAAGAAGTGCTAAGTTTTGGTCAAGATAGCTGTGGGATGTGATGGTCACAGAATGTGAAGAATCCAGAAGCCAAGAAAAAGAGGAAATCAGGAGATTGTGAGCCATCTGGGTTTAATGAGAAGTGGAAGGCAAAAAGCAATGATGATTGAGGGCAAGGCCACAGGATTTCAATACCAGATGAACAAGTGTTCACTTTTACAACCTCCTGTGAAAGCCAAAGCCCTGACAGTGTCAGTGTGTTAGACCACCCCTCCTCTGAAGGCAGATGAGATGCTAACTGTGGAAGAGGCAGATAATTGTCACCCATTATCCATATCCCCCTTCTTTTTGGTTATAGAACCTCCTCCTTTTTAGCTGGACACATGGGACCCCCACTAAAGCAATTTCTTAATGGACAATTTAGATGGTTGTGCTTGTTAACAAGTGGGCGATGAGACGTATGCAGAAAAGATGTGAGCAATTTCTATCTAGATCATATTCTGCCTATTGCTTCTAATTTCCCCATTCCCAAAGTCTAGCATAGGGACATGGTGGCAGGAAGCCAGCTTTGACCACGTGGTTAACAACAATGCCCTAGTCTAAGAGACGGCCTAGACCGAATTTTCTAGATTTCCTTGTGAACTAGAGCTGCCTACCCTCTCTCCCCCAAACTAACAATTCAGACTTTTATATGAGAGAGAAAAAAACTATGATGTCTAAGCCATTGTTAACTGAACTCTGTTAAAGCAGTCAAATCCATATTCTTTGTTAAGAATATATATTCATCTACTGATACCACTTTACTCTTTGGATAGAGCCCTTAAAAATATGTAGAATAAAATATCTTCCAAATTTACCCCAAATTATACTGCATTAGTTATACTAATGTTTCCATCACTGCGAGCACTTCACTGGGTTTATTTTTGCTATAACCAGATGTAGCACTGTCAAAAAGACGGACTGTTTTGCTGAGCAGACCAAGTTGCCCATTACGGAGCAGGGTTCAACCTGCTACAAATAAAAGGTAAGCAGCATGTAATGTTATTCTGGCACAAAGAGCCCACACTTCTTGAATGTGCCCAAATTTTCCCACATGAGTATAGGACAGAGGGAAGTCAGGAAAGTAACACGTCTACTTGTGGGGAGCTAAAAAAATTAATACTGTTCCTCCCACCCCCTGAGTTCTAGCTGGGCTCATAATCAAATTAACACAGACAGATTAACAGGAGAAAATCAAAGTTTTAAGACATATGCATGGGGAATTCACATAAGCATGAAAATTCCAAAGACAGTGAGGTGACACTGGATATATATAACATTTTGAACAAAGGAGACAAGTATGTATGTGGAGATGGGGCATTAGATTTCAGAAGAGTGGGCAGTTTGGTAATTGAGGGAGAGTGGAGCTCACATGGCAGGCTAATTCCTGCTAGGCAACTCAGAGACGAGACTCAGTGGGCATCGTGCTAACAGGCTTGGAGCTTTCCTAACGCCACATTCTTAAGGCGATTAAGCCAAGGCTCTTCTCAAACACATACTCTTAGAAACTGGTCACCATTGTAGGAGGACGTTCAAGCAACGTCACAAATTGGTCAATAGGGAAAGAAAAACGCCATTAGCTTATAGTTTTGTCTGAACTCCCAGCTCAAAGCTGGCGCCAACTTGCGTACCATTTTAGTAAGCCGTTTTAGGAATCCTCCCGCTTCAGTTGCACTGTCCTGGCTGATGCAAATGGAGCAGAAATGAGCTGTCCCCTCTGAACACTGACCAAATTTCAGATCTCTGATTAACATAAATGATTGTAATGGCTTTAAGCCAGTTTGTTGCATAGCAATAGATCACACTCAGTGAAAGAAACTAATGATGCTTTAATGAAATGTAAATATAGATAGATCTCTAGTGTTCAATAATTGTAAAGAATATAAATATCATCGTGAACATGCCATTTATATTTAGTTAGTACAATAAGCCAAAAAGTATTTATTATTAATATTTGATGGTAGTTTATCTAGCTGTATGTACAGAGCCATGACACAAACATTTGGTGAAAAAAATTGGGGAAGGTATAATCTCCATTTACATGAAAGCAAAAAGTACTTATGAAGCAAATGAAAGCTATACCTGAAAAACATCTATGAATAAATTGGAAACTTGGAAGGTACTTAGAATAGAGATCACATTTTCTTTAACAATTTTGGGCTAGCTCTGTTGGGTTTTACCATTTAGACAAGTCTGTTACTGCCAGTAAACCACTCAGCTGATAAAAGTACGAATGCGATAGAGTAGGACAGAGTGCAGTGGTCTGTCAAGACGGTCTATCTGTCTAGTATGTTAGAATTGCATAATTTAATTAAAACATTTTATTTTCAATTTTACCACTTTTGTAAAGTTTAGAGCTTTCAGGGGAGGAAGTCATTTCAAAGTGGAGCTCCCTAGTTTGTTTAGAGGTACAACTAAACGAATTTTTTTTTATCCATCTTAGGATGGGGAATCACATTCCTAAATTAAAACTTCTAATGCACTCATCATATAAGTAAAAATGACAGTTGTTTTCTAATGAGACTTGATCCATGAGTGAGCAATTTGGCATAAAGTCTGAAAAGTGAATTGCTTTTTTTCTTTTCTCTTTTTCATTCCTGTAAAGGTGGCCTTAAGTTAGTGATTGATAACCAAGACTCAGACTAATCGCATCTTAAGCACATTCACAGGTAGGCATAATAAGGCTGGGATGGCAGCTCAGTCCTGCGAGTTGTTCAGGCATCCAAGCTCTTTTTGTCCTGTTGCTCCTCCATCTTTAGGTTGTTTTCTTCACACACAAGTCCCGGGTGGCTTGTCACCACACCTCTACTCCAAGCAGGAGGGTGGGAAAAGGGCACACCCTGCAAGAAAGCAGCGTAGTAGTTTCACAGATCAATTCTGATCACATCCCCTTGACTGGAACTACAACCCCTCCCACCAGGTGCACTCACTCAGGAGCAGGAATGAATCTTCTGGCTAATGTTTTACTTTTTTAGATCTTTGATTTGAATGTTCTGCCCTAATGAGCACCAGACAAATGCTTTACCTAGACTTCTTTGACCAAAATTTCATTAAGAGTTCTTCACAATGAAAAGAGATGATGCGTCTTTAAGTTATCGTTATGTATAATCATAAAATACTATAATAAATTAAAGAAACCAGAAGCCATTGATTCAGATGTGGCGAATAGATATCCTGAGTACTTTTCTCATTGCTAAGCAACAATTTTTAAAGTGCTCTACATGTTTGCTTTCTATATAATTTTAACTCACGTAATATCTTTCAGAGACAATCTCAAGAAGCTTCTATAAACATTAATTAACTGAACTTCACAACACTCTTGAGAACCGAGTAATATATCCATTTACATGGCAGGAAGCCAGGTGAACATTACAATCAAGCAATATGAAGCTTACTTGGTAACAGCCATGTAAGGACATCAAACAGAAAGCACTGAAAATTCGATGTTTATCTTAAAATTGGGTATTTAAGCTGCTTCTAGACTGGCAAACGATTAGTACCCTATATTCAATACAAGCAAAGCCACATCACTAAAACAAACACAGAAAGAAACCTTCTATTTTAAAATGCTACTTCAATTTAAATGTGACTGATGTTTGATCTTCTATTTATAAATCTAAATATAAAAATAAAATTGGAAAGATTCTCATCAGATAGACTTTTAGCACCAAGCTTGATGTAATTTGTTTCTAGATTAAATCTGAAAACCAGCTGCTAAAAATGTTATTCAAAACATGTCAGGAAAGGATAGCACATATCAGATTTCTTTGAAAAAAATAATCAAATTATATACGAATGTATATTACATGTATTTTCTGAATTGATCCTGGAGTTGTTGTCATAAATAAATCATATAAATGATAGTAAAATACATGTTTATTTTACTAACTTCTTTAGTAAGGCATAAAACATCTTAACAATATTTAAAATCCCAAAGTTTTTTTACACTATGGCTTTTCATTACAGAATTTCACCATATACATTTCATATATTCAAAGGAATTTTCTGGATAAACAAGGAGACGTGACCACAGTTCTTTGTAGAGACCAATAACTTTTTTCAGTTACTAAATAAAAGTTTCAATATGACACTAATTCTGGTAATTTTATCCTGTTTAAAAAAAAGAGGGAGGTCTAAGTCTCGGTTTACTTGAAGCTAACATAGCAATAAAGGCAAGAGTGTTATTTTCATAGAAATGGACAAATGTCCAGTGCAAGATTTACTGGTGACAAACAGCATGACTAATGAAATATGAACCAATGACTTTTAGCTCAGACTTACATCAATAATTTTTTCCGAAAACCTCCTTAAATAGACTTTAAAAAAAACCCTCAAATAAGGGCAATCTAAAGTTTAGATATAAGACGATATCCTGAAGAATCTTTTGAAGTTTCTGGTTTTCCAAGTCACAAGAAACTTAAAATAAATTTTTGGAAAAATTTTCCTAGGACATTTCTCCGGTCTAGGCCGATAGAGAGGGGGAACTGGGCTTCCATTCCACCTGGCTCACCCTTTTTGGTGGCTGACACGCTCAGAACATTAGAGCTGACTAATGAAAGCCATTTCAGAGCTAATAGTTTAACCTTATGGGTTGTTTTTTTTGGTTGCAAGGGTGTGTGTGTGTGTAGGGGGTGGGGTGGGCTTTCCAAAAGAATATCAAATTTAAAACTTTAATGACTTATTCAAGGAAAAGAATCCTGGTCATCAAAACCTGATAAACATGCAAAGTCTCTGCTAATAATTAAGGTGGAAAAGAAAAAATGATAGTCATTAATGATAGAACAGGAAATAGCTTTATCCAGAAACATAACTCTTTTTAAGAGAGACATAAACATAATTTTTTATATACATTAGAAAGGTTTTGTTGGTTTTTTTGTTTTTTAATAAGACTATAGACTTTTGCCTTCATGTGTGTTATATAAAATGCATTTTAACAAGTTATTAAAAGCCTACTACAAAGTATAGTAGGAGATATGAAGATGAGAGAGACATAATTCCTATGATCGAGAAGTTAATGATGTAAAAAGAAGACAGGGAGGTACATTTCCAAGGAAAATCATTATAAAGGTAAAAATAATGTATTATGAATCAGAGAAGGCTGCTTGCGCAAAGAAATATTTAATATGGACTTTGATGGACGGGTAGCATTTTGGCAACCGGAGTCCAGTGACTTGGAGAGGGTGGTAGTGGTGGGAGGATTCTGGGTAACAGAACCCTTATACGGTAATGGAATTTTATGTGCCCCTTCATGGGACACACACAAGTCTCAAACATGCTAAGCAGTAGAAAGGAGAGTGTAGAGAGGCAGGTAACAGAATATGAAGTCGAAAAGATAGGTCACAGTAAACACTCTTCTTTTTTTAAGCTTACAATATGTGCCTTAAAGTGCTGTGTACAAACTCTGATATTGGACTGGATTTTTAGAATTTGTCCCATGTACTCTTTACCACCAAGAGTACTCATTCAATGCTTGAGATAGTGCGCTACGCTGTCTAATTGGACATTAAATGCTTCAAAAAATTCTATCAATTGTGTACTTGAAATGGTCATAGCTATGTTAGAATCTCGTTTATATCCATCCAATGAGAACCACATTGTCTAGGTAGTAGCTGCGACCTTTTTCTCTTTGAATATAATAAACACAGAACTTTCAATCTGTAAATGGACCTTTGAAGTATGAGCCTCTTCTAACCAACCTTTCTCCTAGAGATGCGGACTGAGCACCAGTATGAACTGATTTGTTTCCCTTCCTTTCCATGTCCCAGGCCATCTTGTAATACGAGATCAGTTGTTAGGACCAAATGCGATGTGAAAGATTACATGTACCTAACTGCTTGTTTTACATGCAGGTTAAGTGACTCCCTCAAAGTTACCCAGTAAGTTACCCTAGGAAATTTTCGGAGCTAAAGATGAAATAGATAACACTCAGAGTAAGAGAGAATGTTTACTGGATATGCCAACAAGGTAGGTTTTTAAAAATTCCACTTCTGTTGTCAAAGATCATTTACTAAATTAGGAACTCCTGACTTATTTAGAATAATTGGGACAAAGACATTTGAGACTGTTTTCCTCACTTACTTTTCTTTGTCACACTGGCCTTCGTCGATCCTCAAAGATGCCAAGACGTCTGACGTGGTATCTATTTTATGGATATGATGTCTTTCATACACACATGAAAAAATTAGAATTTGTGTAGTTTTAACATTTCAATTCTGCAGTCTCAGAAGAGAGAATAAGGAAAGTGAATATGAGAAAAAAAATCAGGATTGAAAATAGCATCAAACTTTCCAAGAATAGAAGTGAGGCTGGAAGATAATGGATCTATGTCTTTCAACCTAGAATTCTATATCCATCTAAGTTATCAATCAAGTAATAAGGATTAAATAAAAACACATTCGGACTTATAAAATCTCAAAAAAATCTCATCACATGTACCTTTTTGTAGGAAGCTATGGGAGGAAGTGTTCTGTCAAAAATTAAAGACTAAACCATGAAAGAGAGAGATAAAAGACCTGGGAAACAGGTGAGAGGCAACAAAAATGTCAGTCATCCTGCCTCTGACCTCTTGGCTCACATCTCGGATGTGACTTTGCCTCATCCCTCAGTCCTGACACAAAGTGCTGCTTCTTAATTTCCACCTTTGTCTTTCCCTCCTCAACCTTAATTCAGATCACCTGGCTACATTACCGCGGCCATGACAGGTAAATATGCACATTTTTTATTTGAGCTGCCCTAACCTGTAGGACCTTATGCTACTTGTGGGCAGGTTTTTTGTTGAAGCTACTTGAGCCCATGGGACTTGAATCGTATGACCATGAAAGACTTTGCAATAATTGTACACTAGCACCCCTGTGGAAGGATTATACTCTTCTTCAAAAATATAGCCCTTGCTGCCTGTTTTAGAATATTGCCAAAATTTGGGATCATCTCTGGGTCAGGTTTAATTTCACTATCTTAAATTATAATAGGAAAGTAATTTCAGGTCTCTAAGAGACAAATACAGGCTGATGTGGAGTCTTGTCTGCTTAAGCAGAGCAGGACCTCTGGTGGGCATGGCTCACTGGATCCTAGAGAGAAAAGAAGCCTCTCCTTACCCTTCGGCCAAGAGCCGTGGGCATGATCAGCAAGTGCTTCCAAGGGGACAGGTGTACTGTGAGCCTCAAGTGATATCCAGATACAACTCTCCTCTTGCAGGCCCATGAGATGGATTTACTGGTGCCCTCCGATTACATGCTTTACCTTATTTGTGATGAGTTTAACAGCTACATTCACTCTCACTGTTTTTGGCTCAGGTGAGGCACAAAGTAGTGACACCTTTCGAATATCTAATAAAATAGCTAGGAAGCATGTTATTTGGGCAAAGAGAAAATTATCACAAGAATTTTGCATATATTGCATGTCCTACCCCTTGTATGCTATGGATAATGCGTCCTTGGGGGAAGAGACACCATCTCAGTGTGACTTCCCTAAGAATAATAGAAACTGTCACAGTTATTATCTCATTTGTTTCCCAGGAGAAGAGAAAGGTTATTACTTACACAGCATGGGCCGGGGGTGATCAGACCCATGAAGCAGGTCATGTGTGAAAACTGTGCCCCGAAGGCAGATCTCTGACTCCTGCTATTCCTGCAGAGCAGCCTCTGAAGGTCAGAGCCCAGTTGCCATACTTATTTGATTATGAATTTTTAAATCTTTATAAATACATAGAAATCAAGGTTTTTAGGAAAACTGATTGCAAGAGTGCTATTTCTGAGGCCTTGCCTAACCAAGCTAATGTAAAGCTGGGTTGTCTGCAGCAAGGCAACCCGTCCTGCATACAACACTCTAGGAGATATAAGATCTCTGACCTCCCTCTGCCTCCAGTCACAGTCTTTCTTATTTGCCTTAATGCTTTCTGATCCACAAAGTAGAAGACAGAAACAGATACACAAATTAATATATCATTGGGTCATGCAGTCAACAACAAAAAAGCTCATTGTAATACAGTGCTAGATATTCTAAATTAGGAGTATAAAACACCCCTGGAAAACAGATGAAGTAGCCTGTCAGCCTGCCCAGGATGTGGGATAAGGCAGAGTGGGAGAGGGCCAGCCAGTGATGGAAGCCAATTAGATTTGGACTTTATAAAATGAGTCAGCGTTTGCCATCAAGTATGAGAAGGAAGCCATTCCCACCAAAGGAATAAACGATGCCAATGCCATGGCCTTTGTTAGCAAGGCTGCCAGCCCTGCCTGCTTTGCTTCTCTGTTGGGAATAGGAGACATCCATGTTCTCCCTCGCTGGCCTTGAAAGAAAGTCAAGAAGCAGAACACAAGAAAGCACTTCCCAGGACATGCACCTTTCTGGGTCAAGTCGCATTTCCCAATACTGACCACAAAGTCAATACCTCCCTCCTTACCATCGTCAGCCTTAAACTCCACCCTCTCCCCAGGGCAGGAGTGAGTGGAGAAGAGCAACCCAAATGCTTACTCTGGACGGCACCCCCTACTCACTCCCATTCTTCACCTGCTCATGAGGGGATCCTCGCTAAATCGACAGTATCAGGATCCCTCTTCCACAGCTGCTTTTTCAACAAGAGACTTCGTCCCACTTCACCCAAGAAAGGCTCCACCTGCCAGCAGGAGCAGCTCCTCTTTTTCTGCCACCATTTGCCCTTGTCCTCCCTTCCTGTCTCCAAGGCACCTCAGAGCTTTCGTGTCTGGCTCTCTGTGTCCCAGCTCATTCTAAAGTACTAGATTATATTAAAATGTCCACATACAATAAAAATAATGATTTCATTCAATAGTGTAAGAACCAAATCAATTTTCTTGAAATTGGTTATAGCTATCCTGACAATTTCTCTTATTTGGACACTTTAAGATCATCACTCTGTGGATCACTATCAGGAAGTCAGTTTAAAAAAATATTTGCACAATCAAAATAATTTCAAATGATTAAAAAGTTTAGACTGGAAAATCTAGTGTTTTTAAGGGTTTCCGTGTGAAAACAAATTTCTGTTGTAGCTATAAAAAATACAATCTGGGAAGCAGAACTACTATAAGTGATGTAGGAGAAAGAATTTATGGTAGAAACTAGTACTTAATTGTGGGAAGAACTGGGGAGATAAATTCTGAAAAATGTAGTTGAAGAAACAAAGAAAAGTCATAACAATCCGGAACTTGCAGAGAGCTGTGGAAACCAGCACACGCTGCTGCAGGGTGGGACTCCAAAGTCTACAGAGGTTGTTGGTTCTTCAAGGCTGCCACCTCTGTGAGCTGTCCTCAGAGCATCCGATAGAGGCCTGGGGTCACTTACGGTGGGCAAAGCCAGTGTCGGGAAGGGAAAGAGCAGGAAGGAACAAACTGAAGCCAGCAGCGCCTTCAGAACATAAAGGCGGCTGCTTCTCTTCCGGCTCCCAAACCTCACACAGCCTCCCTTGGAGCCAACTACAACCTGGAATTACATGGAGAAAGAGAGTCTGGAAAACATAATTCCCAGCATAACCAAGTAGTCAACAGAATAATTGGCACGTTGGTATTTTTGACGTAACTGCTGCAACTCATTTCGCAGGAACATGTAAATACTCCATCCCAAGCTCAACAAGTGCAAAATGCACACATCACTGTGCCCCAGACTTCCATTAAACAAAGAAAAATACAGAAAACAAACCAAAGGCAGCTCTTCTTAGTATGGCTCAATTTCTATTACCTCCAAATGGTCTTGCATGTTCCACAACCTCAGCATCTGTCAAACTTGGCTCCCTGCATTGAATCCCAGCACTCCCCACCTTACCTCAAGCTTTTATTATTGCTCTTATTCAGTGAAGAAATAGCCTTCTTTTTGCCACCCTGCCTCCAACCTCACCCTGCTCCATTAAACCAGAGCTCTCTCTCTAAAATGTAAAATCCCAATGATCTTTACTTAAAATATTTTAGTGACTTTTTATCACCTACCGTACAGATTTTTTTCTTGCTGTGGTTGATATACAAGACCCCTCATGCTAATCCTCACCTACGTTTTTAGCCACGTGCCCTGCCCTACTCCCAAACACTGTGCACCAAACTGCCCTGAACTACTTACAGAATCCTGAATATGTAATTATTTCAAGCCTATGTGCCTGCTCCCTCTGCTAAGAATTCGTTTCCTCCCCTGCATCCTCCTGAAATTGCAGTCTGCTCATCCTTTCAGACATGGCTCAAATGTGGCCTCCCTGGCATGTTCCCTTGCCTGGTCTGGGTCACCAGTCTGAGACATTCTCCTAACAGTGGTTAGCATTTGCCACATTGTACCACATCTGTTGATTGGCGTGTGGGCTTTCCGTGCTAGACTATGAGCCTTGCAATGGCAAGGACCACATCTCATCCATCTCTGTAGCCCCAGACACCAGCACTTCCTTGGCACATACAGGGGCTCAATAAACATTTGGTTAAGAAATTAATTGATGGATTATAGATCTGACGTGTTTAAATATTTTATTCTATATTTATAACTGCTTCCATACAAATGAGGATTCCCATAGTACATAGGTTTATATTCACAAAAAAAAAAAACCTGGCTAATTTGGGGGTAATCCAATAAATGTAGATGGCCAAATATTGAAATTCAGTCTAAATCTTAAAATGGCACTAAATCATACGACCTCATTGACCAGATTAATAAGATTATTTATAAAATCTCTATTTCGCTGCTGCTGTTTAAACATGCACTTGACCTGCCATCAGAATACAGAACAACAAAGGAAACATCTGGTTTTTCTTAACTTTGGGGTGACAAATCTGTTTGTTAACAGTAGCAATGGAAAAGCCAACAGCACTTGATAGCAGCTCTAACATGGAGAGTTTGGGCCAAAACAGATGGCCCAGACACTTCAAGGAAAGCTTTAAAAAGATGTCTTTTCTAATTCAGGTTGCACACTCCTTAAAAGTTCAGCATAAGCGTGAAAGTTTGCAGATGATTTTATTGGCTCTGACAATTCTGTCTGGAGGTTAGTTTGCAATTGTCTCTTGGGGGCAGTTTGGCTGGATTTTGTTTTTCGAAGTAAGTAAAGGCAGGAATGTTTATAACAGACCAGTGAACTGAAGTCCAAAGCCGTTTCAACACTGATGACTTTCTAGGCATGACCCTTGACTGGCCACAATTTGTGCGATTTTTTTAATGTGCTAATTTTTAAATTTGTCATTGGCGAACCAAGGTTAATCCAGAGTTACTGCCATTTCTTCTGTGTGTTCTGAAGCCACATTAACAGTAATTATGTTTAGACTCCAAGGTTTTTGAACAAAAGGTCAAAATCTGGCCAGTGTAGAGTATTGCAACCATATTTATTATAATTCAATATACATTACGTATGCATAATAGTTCCAGGGATTCTAATCAAACCTTTCAAACATTTTTTCAATGCCACTAACACTTACACATTACCTCTTAAACTGTTAAATATTGCAACCATTTCTAAATTTCCTAATTTACTTTTGGACTCACCAAATTACTATCCTTAAGTTGATCAATAATTGGAAAAGAAAAATGATTTCATCATATGTAGACAAGGCAATAGTAGTAAGAACCGCACTCTGGAATATGGTTGTTCTAATACAATGTCACCTATATGCAATAAAATTACAAACTGTTGGACGTATTTGCTTCAAAAGGACTGCTTTCCGTAAAAGTTTGGTTGATACTTAATTTTTTTAAATTATTTTCAGCAAACTTTCGAACTGTTTTAAATCATTTTCAGCAAACTTTCGAACTGTTTTGTTAGCTGAAGAAACTGATCCACAAGTCTCAAGTTAGTGGTAAAGTTAGAACTGCAGTTATTATACACACACACACACACACACACACACACACACACACACACATTTTTAAAGAGCTCACTGTAAAGAAATTCTGTTCAATGAAGAAAATACATTTTTTTTGTTAATCCAGTATTTCCCAAGATAAGCTAATCTATTTGTACTGGTGCCAAATAGTTTAAATTAACAGATGGAATCGATATGCTAGTTGGGAAATAATGTTGTATAAAAACAAAAGATTTATTTTCTTCTCCAAAATCCTTTTACAATTTGCCACAAGGTAAAAGACAGACAAGGAAAAGAAAAGAAGAGAATGGAAAAAGTGAGAGCAGAAAAAAAAGAAAAAAGAAAAAAGTTAACATAACTTCAAGGAGGGCAGTGTTGACAGAGTTATGAGGGCAGCCTTTCTGCAAGTTATTGCCATTACGTCTCATCTTTTGAGGAGACAGAAACTCTCTGAAAGGCCCTCTTTTAGGACTCGAGACTCTGTCATCTGGGGCTTCCTTTACTCTACCAAATACCCTAAGTCCCCCAAAGAGGGCTCAAGGGTTGTGAAAACAGAGACACTGGGGAAAAAGCATTCCAGTTCCTTCTCACATCTATAGCCCACCACCTAGGCCACCCTGACCGTCTGGGACCCTTGCTCCAACCTGTGCAGTGTTTTACAGACAGGTAACATCGGTGGTGCCAGCACTTTATTCTGCACGGCAGCAGCCGGTCTCCAAAGGTCAAACCGATTGTGACCATATCTTAAGTTGCAGAGAAAAAAAGGAAAATGAGAAGAAGGCTTAAGTTGGGCTATTCTATGTTAAATGACTGCATCATTACCACCGGAGGAAGATCAGGTAATAAATAGTCACAGTGAGAAGTGTCGTTCTGGAAAGAGACAGACTTAGGCCAGTTGTGTGATCTTGGATAAGTTACGTGATCTCTCCGAACCTCATTTCCCTGGATGTAAACTAAAGGATGATGCCCCGTGCTGGAGTTTTGTCATGAGGACTTAAGTAGAACTCAAGCACATGACTAACACATGGCAGACGTTCATTTAATAAATGGGAGCCACATACATTATGTTTTTGCATGTTTTATAAAAAAGGCAATAAGCTAGATGTGAAAATAAACCAAATCACTAACAAAATTGCTGCACACTGTTGGAGAGAGTAATTTATTTTTAATTTTCCTGCAGTTTCATAGGCCTTCTGATTGAAATCATGATGCTTGTAGCTTCAAGAGCATAGCAGTCTTATTCTTGTCCTCAACATTGAATAAGCTTAGTCATACTTTTAGATAACTTAGCATTGTATGTTTTATTTTTAGGGAGCCCGGCCACAAGCAAATGACCAATACAAATCAACATAAAAGCAGTTCAAAATTGAAATTGCCCTGTTCTAACCCTTTTAGCTGGCATTTTCATTCTGTAAAGAGAGGTTTTCCAGAGTATGTTACCTAGTAAACTAATTTTACAGAAAATTGTTACTGAAACTCTTAAGAGGGGGAAAATCATGTTTTTGCTTTTGTGTTGTTTTGTTTTCCTATGTGAATTTTCAGAATCTTTAATATTCCAATGTGGATAACTTATCTCTAAATGGTTAAGAGGATTCCTATATCCCCAAAATGTATTTGCCCACAGAAATTATTTGAAGAACCATCACCTGAATTATTCTTCTTGTACTTTTGCAGAGATATTTTCCATAAGCAATGGGGCCAGGAAGTTGGGGAGAGCTCAGAGAGAGGATCCAAGAATAAATACTCTGAGACAGGTGTCATGAATCCCAGTGTCTACAGGACAAAGTGACATCAAGTTCAGAGATAGGCTGGATGCAAGATGGGATGATAACAAACTTCAGAATATATGTTCTGTCTACCGCAATTCAAACTCTTAAAAAGCATTCTGTGGGCCTGTACATGTCTGTGGGCCCTACCTTCCACAGGTTGCCAGCATTAGGCCCCTGTTCTAAGATTGCTTTCACTTTTGTTTCAAAAACAGATACCTCCTAAGATTCCAATTTTAATATGTTGAAGAGAGAGCAGAAAGAATGTCAGGACACTGCCATTCCCCTCTCCATGGCTACCAGTCAGCCCATGTTAGGGTTAAGAGATGAGATGCTGCTCATAGGTTAATACAAATATGTGGATAAGGATAACTCATGCCTTTCAAGCACTTATATTTTACCAGACACTATTCCATATGCTTTACGTATAGCTCCTCATTTCCTCCTCACAATAATCCTATTATTATCCCCATTTTACAGAAAAGACACAGCGAAGTTAAGCCACTAGCTTATAGCTACAGAGGCTACAAGCAGCAGAACTGGAATTGAAATACAGGCTGTCTGGCTCTAAAACCCACACTCCCAGATACTATGCTAAACTTGTCTTGGGGACGTTTTGCTAACATGATAAGGGGTATATCAGTTTTGAATGTTTTTGGCAGCAGGTGACAAAACCCCAGCTAACAGTGTCAAGAACAAGTATTTTTCCACAAAACAAGGAATCCAGAAGCAGATGTGCTATAGCTCATCAATGTCAGAGTCAACTTCTCTCCTCAGTCACAAGACGGCTGGCCCTCTGGTGGGCATTATATATAAAATCAAGAAAGCAAGAAGTGGGAAGGGATGGCACCAGTTTCTTAGGTCCCTTTAATGGGGAAACTAAACTCTTTCACGGAAATCCCCAACAGACTTTAGCTTAACCTCGTTGCCAGACGAACATCACATGACCATGTTCGCTGCAAAAGGCTCTGGGAAAGCAAGCATATCTCCTTTCCAGCTCTGCAAGCGGGGGCAGACGAGGGAAGATCTGGTTGGGAACAGGTGTTGGCTTAGCCAGCTACAGGGGTTTGGTTGGGTTAGGAAAATGCCAATAGAACTTCATCATACAGAGTGTCACCCATGACATGGACCCAAGGAAAGTTAAACAGCAACAATTGAAGTTTGCCACAAAACCAAAATTGAATTGTAGAACTCCTATTGCCTTTTTTAAGTATCTGCTTTTATCCATTTCCAGATTCATGAAATTACTTCTACGTCTTTTTTGATCAAACCTATCTAGGTGGTGTTTGAAGCTAACTATTTGATTTTCACACATACTTTTAGTTATGGCATTTAGTTATTTTTATAAAATGTTATCTCCTTATTTATAACTAATAAATCAAAATGACCATTTTTAATAGTTTCAAAGTAGGATTGAAAACTGTCAGTAACCAGAAACTAAGAAACTTCAATGCTGAAAATATACATTCTTTAAATGTATGATATATTTCATTTTCCAGTTTGCATTGGCTTTTCTGGGTCTTTCTACCATCTTAATTGTAATTTTTTTCTTTTATATTTTTATCATGGCACACAAACTCAGAAAACCTGTTAAGGCAACTACATAATGCAGTCTAAAAATCCACTTAACATATTGCTATGGAAACCAGGAAATAGAAACAGAACTCTAATCATTCCTATGGACAACTATGGCTAAGTGTGTGTGTGTGTGTGTGTGTGTGTGAGAGAGAGAGAGAGAGAGAGAGAATTTATTAGTTTATTCACCTTTTATTGAAAGTTGATGCTGAGCTCAAATTCTATCATTGATCTGTCCATAAATAGGCCCAGTGCCTTTCAGCCACTAATTAGCATTTTAATTTGAACCCTAGTCATTGTTAATTTATGCCATGTGACTTCAGGAAATCTTTGGTAGGACGCGTTGTTTATTTAGCCTTGCCAGGCTGCCACCTCTTGGCATGGTTGTGAAGAACACCTGACTGGGAATTGAGAGCCGGGTTTTAACCTCTGCTCTCTTAGTAACCAGCTTTGTGACCCTTTTAGGACTCAGGCACTCAGTTTCCTCACCTGCAAAATGCTTGGATTCGCCGCTCTGCTATTATATAACAGGAACTTGCTTTTTCCATAAAATTGAGGGATCATAAGGCCATCACATTTGAGGACTGAAATTGCTCTGTGTACTTTCTGGTGAAGGGTCTGGCACATTGAAAGCTCTCAAAAACACTATTCTCACTATATTTTTCTGTTTTTCATTCCGTAGGAAATAATTCCTGAACCTGCACAGTTAATAGTAAACTGTCCCACGGCTGTCAGGAACTGATCCCATTATCCGGACTGCCCTTGTGGGTCAGAAAGAATGCTCCCCCAACAAGCAGTGCCGTTCTCAGATCCCATCGCCGTTGGATGCTCATTTTCTCGAGGGTCAGTGTCGACTTTTCTGCCCGCACATGGGAGACCTGAAAAGCAGCTGAGCTGACACGATCACATCGAATGCAACTCGCCAAGACGTCCACACTTGAGAAGTGAACTTGTGCTCTACTTGGCGTGTTCGTGGACGTGTGCCTACTGCTTTCATCAGCCCGTTTCCTGCTGTGGAACAAAGTCGCAGAAGCGGAGGCTTCCCCGGGGCTAAGCTCCTGCGCGGCTCTTCCTTCCAGAAATCCGAGCTGCTGCGGCGGGGGTAAGCGCGGCACAGCGACGCGGCCGCCCGCCCGACAGCGCAGCCCGTGTCCGCGGTGCCTGGACCTTCCCGTCCGCGCCGAGGCCCGGCGGCCACCCCGAGGGCGGCGTGGGGGAGGCGGCGCCCCGCGAGCCGCGACCTGCCGGGCTGGCGGGAGGAGCGTGCAGCCGGGCCGAGGAGGCTCCTGCGCCCACGGAGCCCACCTTGTCGCGGGCGGGGCGGGCGCGGCGGGAAGGAGCGGGGACCGGCCCCCTCCGGGGGTGCCAGGGCTCACCCCGGCGGTCCCGGCCCCGCCGGGCGGGCGGACACGCGCGGGGGCGGGGGCGGGGGCGGGGCCGCGCGTCCCGCCTGGACGCGCCCGGCCCCGGCGGAGTCCCGGGCGGGTGGCCGGGGGCGGGGGGACGCTCGCCGGGCCCGGCCGCAGGTGGCCTGTGTCTCTGCGGGCTTGGTGGCCGGAGGCAGAGCCCAGCGGCGGGCGCGAGCCCGATGCCGGACGACCTCTGACCCGCGGGGGTCCCCGCGCCGCCGCCGCCGCCTGGGCCCCGCGAGGCACGGCCACGACCCCCTCGTCCCCCTCCGGTCCGCACGGCACCCTCCAGCCTCGCCTCGGCGCTCCTGCGCTTTGTTCCCGCGGGAGACCCGCCCGCCTTCCAGAGGACCGGACCCCGGAGGTAGGCGGCAGCCCAGGGGCTCCGCAGCCCGCGGATGTGGCCCGGGGAGAGGAGGGACTAGGAGGGGCTTTTCGTTTCGGGGGGTGGCTTCCGACGACCACCTGTGGGGCTCCGCGTGCGGGTGAGGCACGGCTGTGCACGGCCAGACCCGACTCGGGGTCCGGGGGCACCTTGTCCCGCGGCGAGGGCAGCCGACGGGGCTCGAACCCGGTTTCCCTGTCGCTCGCCCCGCGACATCTGTGTTGCGTGGGGCCTTCCAAGGGACAGGTGCTGCCGTGAGGGTCTGACTTCCTTTCTGGACGCGGGGCTTGCGCCCGACCCTCCGTTTTCTGCTGTTGCTCACCCCGCTGCCGGGCTCCGCGGGGCGCATCTGCCTCGCCGGGTGGGAAAGTTTCTAACCGAGACGGGGTGGGCCGGTGCTGCTGCTGCGGACCCGGTCGTTAAAACCCCAGGGGAAGCATTTTCACTGACTGTCGCCCGAGCAGAGCTCACTCCAGAGTACGGTTTCACATTTCATACTTTTTACGTTTCAAAGAGCCATTTACAAACTGGGCAGTTGAAGAGGGCTCCAGGGTTCCTGCAGGAATGGTTGCCCAAGGAATTTTCCCTCATCACAGTTTCATGTGCAAAGAAGCCCTGGGGTCGAACGAAGTGTTGTCCATTCTCGTAGGCAAAAGAATCAGGACACTTGAATTGCCAAGTTAAAGTGGTCAATGAATATGAGAGGATTGTAAAACTGACGCTGGAGAGAGGGTGGACTATCTGGACCTTCCCCTGAACTTTAAGAAGGCTGCTCACATTTTGTAGAGTTGGGCGGAGGTTTATTCTGTGGTTTACAGCAGCCAGACACATGCACTTGGCCATGCAAATGGATTCAGAACAACATTATTTCCCCTTATAGCTAAACTATTACAGCTGACTAATGACATTTTTCTGCATGGAGGTGATCTGGAAATGATGTACATCATGTTTCCCTCCGCTTCTGGAGCATAAATTATGCTTTCATGTAAACTGTAAATGGTGCTTGGACTATTTACAGGTACATAGCTCTCCTTTCCAGCTCTAAGCTTATTGGGCTTTGTTTTAACATGTAAACTTCCATAATGGAACAAAACTGAGGTGCTTCGGTTCCAGTCATAGACTGTATGTGGTGTATTCAGCATTCATTCTTTTTGAACTGCTGCATAACACAGGCAACATTTGTATCACTCGTAAGAATTTTCTGTAGTTCCAAAAATGTGCCTGATTGCCTATAAAATATACAGGTGTTTTTAAAATTCTGTTTAGGTTTCACACTTAACAGTGCATAAGTCTTAGTTATTAACCTACATATACTTTGATTAACATAATGGAATTTATGGTATATAGAAGATCGTCTGCTGACTACTGCTTTTCCAAAGATTGCTTTGTTCTTATATCCCAGTAGAGGGTTTACATGAGATGTACACTCTGCCTTCAGAATTATTGGATGAGGTTTTTCTGAATGCTAAAAATGTACAAAATTAGCCATAGCCAGTCAATATAACTAGTATAACTAGTCATAACTAGTATTTTCATGAATTTTAAACCTATCATAAAAGAAAAATGACACTTTTCTAAGCAGAAAAAATACTCTGATCTTACAAATTCATTTTAAGGCTAAGCATGTCTCACTGTAATCTTAAATTTTTTGAATTTGTTTTAACGAGGATTTGACTAAGAAATACATTTCAGAAATCAATTTCTTCAGCTATTAGTAAAAAAAAAAAAGTCCAATATAGCATTCTTCTAATTTTCTTTTAACAAATATATACGATAACCTCAAATAAACTTTTTTCTCGTGTGGTCATCTCCGAATAAACTGAATAACTCAACAAGGCTAATATCCTCACAGGTCAGGCACTTTTCTCTTAGTGGCTGCACCAATGCCTATGATGACACACCATGATGAGTACCTAGCTCTCTACACGTTCAGAGCAGCTCCTGTCTCGGCTCCCTTCTTCCTCATCTCTTTCCCTTAATGTGGTCAGAGCTGCTCCCAATCCCTTTTGTGTCCCCATTTCTCCACTCCATTTTCATGGTTTCTTCTTCACTGTTACTAGGCTTAATGCCTCTCACCAGAACCATCTATGCTTTTTTCCCCTCCATTATTATCCCTAATATTTTTCTTGGGCTTCAGTGTTTGTTCATGGGATACTGAATTTCCCAAAAGTGCCACCATAAGTGGAGAAGCTATGCAGAAACTCAAGTGCCAGGGAGTACACCCACCTGGCGTATGTAGAAACTGTTGTCTTTGATTCAACCCTTGGGACAAAATTTCTTCTTTGCTCAGTAAAAAATAAATAGTCACCTCTTAGTAATAAATGATGGATATACTGACTAATGTCAATTCAGCATCACTTTGATTTAACAGGCACTGAGTTGCTGCCAGGCCCATGTTTCCCTCACCAAAAATAGCTAAGAGCTATATGTTTGGTAATAGGTGAACATTTTTTAAAAAGGAAGAAATGAAATATCTGCCCTTGAGGAGTTTACAATCTAGATATAGATAAATAATATACATGTAAAAGGAAGCCGAGATTCATAATTATTAAGGAGATATCACACAAGAATGACATTGTTAGAAATCATCACATTTGCTATTAAATAGAATTTTTTTTTTCAAAAGATTGGAACTTAAAGACCTCTTAAAGTTTTCAAGCTGCATCTGAGTATATCATGTTTCAGATACTTCCACAACCTTACAAGGTAGGCAATGTCTTAATTTCACCATTTTACAGACAATAAAATTGTGCTCGAGCCTAGTCCTTATGCTGTCTCGACAGCACTGTACAGCCTGTGCCCAGCCTTCGATGAAAGTTAACTATTTGAAGCATTTCCACTGAGAAATAGGTTGCAATCCTTAGGTTAGTAATAAATGATGAACATATAGTTCTAGTCTCTGTGGTTTTTCTCACCTCTTTCTTCAGATCTCTTTTTCTCATTTTCTCTTTTTATAGTAAAGCATACTGAGAAAGGCCCCATTCATATGTGTGGGGCATTCTCCTATTATCAGATTAAGAGCTGTGAGTAATTTTGTAATCTACCCTTTTATCAGAAAGTGCATTCTCAGATATCTCTTCAGCTGTGTTTAACAGTTTAGTATATTCCCTTTGGGGTTTGATTTTAATAAAAACATCCAGTAAAATCTGACTACTTTGCTTTTCAAGGGACAAAATTAAAAAGTTTTTATAAGCTGTAAAACATAATTGGGAGAAAAATCACACATGTGGTGTTTGTAACAGGAGGTATAAGCACAGTGAAATTTCAAAACATAAAAAGTTAATTGGCTAATCACATATCCAGGTATCCGTATTTCTTCTGGGACTGTGAGAATTTGTGCAAGTATGTTTATGGAGGATACTCTTGTTGGTTCTAATTTCTGTAATAAATTATGTAACTGTAGGGCCCATAGAAATTATATAAGAGCTTATGAGCCATTAAATTGTATAATGGTCCATGGAATTTGAAAATGTATTTCTCCAAATGTAGCAAAGGATAATTATGAAATATGGTCAGAGAATCACAGGTTCTAGTGGAAGCTAAGTTCCTGTACTCTAAGAATGCAATTGAGGATTTAGTCATTCAGGTAACTTGTGCACTTACCAGACATAATTCTAGATTTTTGGCAGTGTAGCAGAGAATAAAATAGACAAGTCTCTGACCTGATGATGCTCTGTTCTATAATGAGGAAGGCAAACAGTAAATAAAATCCATAAATAAAATGTGTTGTATATGAGGTGTGATAAGAGCTATGAGGAAGTATAAAGTGGTGAAGGGGAGTAGGTACTGTCAAGGATAAGGGGATGGGGTGATCATTAAAAAATTCAGTAATAGGGTCAGAGAAGTCTTCGCTTCAAAGGAGGCCTTTGAGCTAGAACCTGAAGGGGACGAGAAGACAACACGCACATAGATTTCTGGAGCGTGGCTTCTAATTTGCATTCCTGAGGAGTGCCATTTTCGTTGTCTTTGGAATTGGGCAGTCCACAGCCTGCACAGCTGTACATAGACTCCTTGGTTTTTTATGGAAAGCACCTGGACAGTGCCTGCTATAGTTCACTGTAGTTTCGAAAGTGAAGGTGAAGTTGTGGCCCACATCCCTTGGTTTATGAGGTATAAAAGAGGCCCCTGGTATTTTCCTTTATTCTCCTGGTCCCATCCCCCTACCCCATCCTTGACCAGGGATATTGCCCCATTTGGACAATTTTTTTATTATTATTTTCTCTACTGTGAGCCTAACCCAATGATATTTGTTAAGAGGAATACCCATAGCCTTTGCCATGGATCCTGTCCACAGTATAAATTCGGAGACAGCACAGGAGGCAGTTGCTGATAGTACACAGCTTCTGTCTGCTGTGCACTTTTTTCTTTCCTTTTCTCTCTTACCTTCTTTACCCCTTTCCAATGTTAAACCACTGTGTTGGATTTTCTTCATTTTTTTTTCCCCTTCCTCGTTAAGCTTTATAAGCTGTATCAAGATTTGCAGACAACTAACCTAGATGAGTAAAACTAACCCTCTCAGCAGGGACCAGCAACCTGCTCAGAAAAAGCTAAGAAGAGGCAGCACTGCTTGGCATCATCTGCACTGCCACGAAGCCCAGTGTGTGTTAGGCATCCATGTGGTGTTGTCTCTCAAATTTTCAGAAGCTAGAAATCTCTCAATAGTAAAATGTTGACTCATCATCTTTAAAACTATGCAGCTAGAGAGAGAAACTGAGGGCCAGATTTGGCTTCACCTGCCATTGATCCCCTGTGTGACCTTCAGGTGCTGTTGAATTCAGCAGCATACATGGCCTAGGATCCCCAAGACCACTTCTGCAAAGTTTTTTAGCTTCTAACATTCTCAGACTTTTCCTCTCTGGAATATTAGCTTAGCAATATAAAACAGAAAAAGGTATTTCATAATTCATCCTATATTAGCACAAATTTTTCTAAACTCATCAGCCCACACACTTTCTATCAAGCTATGTATGTTTCTAAAGGGTCATCCAGCTATTTCATTCTTAAACAGAAGCAACCATTTTCTGAAGCTTAAATTCACAACTTTATATGCAGATTTTATATTTCATTTCCAAGTTTTCATTCAGAATAAACTCTCTCTTTGGAATACTGGCAATTTCTTTGTTTCGTTTTGTTTTTTTTAGATCTGCCTGAACTTCACCAGTTGTTATTTCTCTACCATTGAAATTCAAAACGCACACTGCATTGGTTTCGAGTGCCCTTTAAAAGCCATCAGATCAGTGTTGCAATCTATTTTTCCAAAGGAATAAAAGCTCACAGGTTGTGCACTAACTTGTTTCCTTTAATCCTAAAAACTCAGTGAAATGCCCAGGCTAGCGGCCTTCCGGAAGGCCATTGTGTTAGAACGGAAGATTATGTACTGTATTTCTTCCTACTATTTTAAATGCAAATATAATAATATATCATGAAACAGTGTGCATATGAAGATCAGTAGCCTTTTCCTGTTTTGAAATGGTCTTGTGTTCCCCGATAGCCGAAAATCTGAGGCAGCACCTAAAATCTCAAGTCCAATTTTAAAGTTGAAGTTAAATATAAAAAACAATTTACTTGGAGGAATTAAAAAGTGCTCTATTTGTCTGATAGACCACGAGATGTTTTGGGTTTTTAAAATTTTATTGAAAATATCAAGAAGAGCATTCAAAGCTGGAGACCTTTGAAACAATGTAGTTTTCTCAAGTCAGAAAAAGAGGTAGAGTAAATTTGGTTCGCAGAAAGCAGGTTGCTTCCTTGAGGCTTAATCATGTAGGAAAAGAAAACCCAGCCAAGTTTTGGGTCTATAAGACAACTCAAACTATCTTTAAAAATAAATTTTGGCTTTGCTTAGGACTAACATGCGTTTAGACCAACATTTTAGCTCTTAAAATTTAAACCGAGGGGTCTTTTAAAAGAAATTTAATCCATATGTTTTTGATTCACTAAATCCTAAATCATTACCCATAAACTGTATGTCTCTCTAAGCTCTTTGATGTCTAAGAAATCTTTGAAACCATGTAAGGCCCTTTTGTTCCAGAAAAATAGGAAGTTGGTTTTTACTGAGGGTCAGTAAACATCATTTTCAAAAATCTGAGTTAGGTCTCAAATCCTGCAACCATGGTAGAGTGGATGTTTGGATGAGCACTAATGCATTTTTCTGATGCAATGTGAAAAATAGAAGTACTTTTAAAGACCTTACTTACCAGTGGTATTTTGTTAAAATTTTTACTAACCCCAAGGAAATTATTTTGGCACAGCTCCTTCTATCATAATGTAAACTAAAGTCTGAATATATATTATAATTTTATCCTGGCACACAGTAGGTACTCAGTAAATACATTGTTGAATGTTAAGTGAATGACTTTTCCTTCTGCCCAGAATCTTCCAGCTAATGATAGTCTTTATTCAGTGTCAATATCCATCTGTCATGTCTTGGAATGAGATCTATTCTGAGTCAGTGACTTGGTTGCACAAATTTTTAAAATAAACCGTCTAACTAAATATATGACATTTATTGAAATTCATTCTGTACCATGAGACAACTGCCTTGCAAAGAGAGCTGAAAATGGGAAGGACTTTCTAGGCTCATTTGATTAAGTATTCAGTTGTGACCATATGCTTTCTGAAAATTGATTTTTTTCCCTTTGACTGTTTCTGCCATCCTTCCTCCCACTTTGACATGCTTACTGATTGAAAGCTATGCACAGAAAAGGGCAATTCGTGTGTATCTATTAGCAAGAGAGGCAGATTCAAACAGGCTTAGAAAACATAATGCTATAGTCATAAGTTGCCATAATATAGAACGGGAGGAGAGGGATACTCAACAGTAATAGTGGTGCTGAGTGTTGCTCCAAATTACATAGATGACACATCTTTTAAACTCCATTGTGTGGAGGAAAACACCTTCTTACTGTGGTTAGATTTCCTGTTTGTGAGTCTATTTTCTGGAAACTAGACTTCCCATATGGACGCGGCTCAAACATGTAGCTTTAAGCGCAGCTGAGATGCACGATTGGAGTTCTGATGGCTATGCAAACAGCAATCCCTTCTGTCCAAAAGAAAGTAGAATTTAGAAGACAGAGCACTGAAGCGTGGACATGGAGATGTTTTTGATTCCACGTTGTGAATTTCTGACTACTCATCACATTCGGTTCCCAGAAAGCCTTTCCTGATTCAAAGTGTCTTGTTTCTGTGCAGCGTTTAGGTATCAGAATTTGACAGTTTCTTGTTTCTTGGTGGGAAGTTAAAGGAATTTTATGTTATTATGGTCTTGAAGAGGAAGTTCTCTTCGGTGAACCTGAGTGTTTGCAGAATACATATATCATCATTAAAACTTGTTCAAGGAAATTTAATTATAGATAGCACTGTATAAGGAGTAACTTATTTATATAGTTTTGACAGGCTTAATTTTTATTTCAGTTGTTGATTAGAGCATCAGTAATAATCATGCATTAATGTGTTCGTACACATTCATATTTAGATGATTTTAACTTCAATGAAAAGGTCTCTCAATTTGACAAATGAGTAGTCATATGATTCTGTATTTGTACATTTGTGAAAATATAGTTCAATTTAAGAAATTTTTCTGTTATAACTCTCATGCCACAGATATGGAAAATAGATAATGAAGGAGAAGACTTGGAGGCTTTGATAGAGTTTTGGATACACGAAGTTAAGGAAGGGAAGAGGTGGGTGGAGACACTGAAGGGTCATGGTCTTGGGTGCTTTGAAAGTCATGAACAGAGTTTCCCATTAGGGATCAGGCTGCTGCCTTCCAAATAGGAAAAAGATTGGTCAAAACTGAGTAAGGAATCAAGGGAAGCTCACAGGAAGGTGGTAGGGCACATGATAAGCAAAGTTTGAACTTCCTCCAGCTCTGTCACAGGTGGCTTGATTCTGGGAGAAGCTAGGCTGTTATCAGTCCAGTCCTAAATCAGACTTCTTAGTCTACACCACCCTCTTACAGCTACCAGTAAGAATAGCAGGAATACATAGCAGATGCAGGAAGAACTTTATTCTGAGCTACTTACAAATACTCTAAATGAAATTCTATGTTCTCAAAGGAAATCACAGTATTAAAAGAAGAACCAAATGTATTTATAAGTGTTTTTACGCCATTTTTATGACTAAAATTTTGTAGCTTATCAGTGCATTATAATGTATCTGTTACTATTGGAACCAAAAGCTGTACCCACTATCACTTTCCATTGGGATATCATCTGCTGTGGATGTATATTAGCTGTCCTTGTGCATATTATCTTGAGGACATTTCTTTGGGCCTTGATTATACAGAGTTCACACAGGAGTGTATGTAGGAATTGTATTTGTTATATTCTAAACACGAACTCAGACAGTGGTCTAAAGATTTGAAGAAAGCTCGTGTCAGGGCCTGCCTCCACTTTTTGTCTTTTTGCTCTTCTAAGAGTCTTAGGTGAGCAGCTGTCATTGGATTCTGGCCTCACATTCAGGCAGAAGCCCTCTAGTTCCTACTGATGACTATGCTGTCCTAAGTGAGCTCAAAGTCTGACTCCTATCTAGTTAAGACAAAGACTGGAATCGGTTAGGGCCTATGTAAACCTCTGAGCTTAAAATGTTACCCTAGCTGTTCGGTTTTTTTAAATTGAGTGTAAAATAGTACAATAAATATTTTAAGTTCTACTGAATTATATAAAGAAGCAGCCAAAACAGTTTGTTGACAAGAAAAAAAGCTTCCTCCTGACAGAAATGAATATGCATTTTAGACTTTTCAAAAATTCACTTTCTGTCATGTCAGAATTAAGATACTTCTACATTTTATTTCAGTGTCACTAACACATACTTGGATTGTTCAGTGAAATCTGGACATCAAGGTCCAGTGATTTTAAACATTCTTCTGGTCTTCAAAGAGCTTACAAAAATAAAATGCGTTCTTTAAATCACCAGAAAAGTGCAGATAAAACCCCAGACAGTTTCAGTAACAAAAATGAAAGGTGGCAGCCTTTGAATCTGTGTCACAAGTTGATTAATTACTTTCCGAATGTTATTAAGGATTCGGAATGACTAACTAGACTGGTATTTGGGATCAGGACTCCCTCACAATTCCTAAATGGGTTTTAATTTTCAGATTTAGGTGATCATTATATCTGACTCATTCGTTTAGCGTCTTTAGACTGTTGGTTTTATTGAAAAGAGAGCAGAGAGTATCTGTTTCAATGTTTTTCTTTTCTCTGAAATTATTCCTTGTAGATTTCAATAAAACTAGTTTTGAAATAAAAAACAATCAAATGCATTTTCTCTTATTAAAGACTTATAAATCTGTTGATTATATAAACATTCCAAAGAATTTACTACAGAGGTCAAGATTATGGAACCATTTAATTCCCAAATCCACTTTGTCGACCGCTTAGGAACTTAATGAGATCGGGCATTTGGATGAGTTTTACCTCAATAGAACTTGCATTCTTGCTTTGGTCATTCTCCACTTTTTCCTCTACTCATTACAATAATTGCAAACTTTTACCATCCTCTCAAGCTCTTGAATCTCTTTGCCCCCCTTATTTTCAGCATAACACAGTGTTATAATTTAGAGAGTAAACAGAAGCCCAGGTAGTCTCCTTGTCACCTATTATATCACCTCACTGCTTCTGCCTCAAATGGTGAAATGTTCTTTTCAGCCTATGGTCTTGAATCCCACTCTTTCACACTTCTCCAAGCGCTTTGCTACATCTGTCCTACCAATGCTTCCCTCACCTTTTCCATTCAGCCCTTACTCAACCTCTTCTTCTAGAGAAAAAGAAAACACATGTGTGCAATACCCTGATAGTGTCCTTAATACACAGTTACCTTAAATATTCACTGCTATTTCTGCCTTATCCTTCAAGTAAAGAATTCTTGAAAGTAAATTTCTAACTCATTTTTTCTACCTCAAGTTATTCCTTAACGCATTCAACTCAAGCAGTCTGTTCCATACTCCCAAGAAAGCGTCCTCCCTGTCATCGCTAGTAACTGACTCATCACCAAACATGACTGGTACTTTTGTTTTGATCCCACCTGACCTCTCTGAAATTTGATATGATATATCTTGAGCTTCCCTTATTGAAATTTCCCCTTAAGTTTCTGAAATACCACTCAAACTTTTTCTCTTTAGAACACAGAGGTTATATTCTGGTCTTTAGGGTTTCGTTTGGGCCTCTTCTTTCCACTTACTGAACATGCCCTCAGGTGAGCTCACTTATCTCTATGACTTCGGATACACCGACGGACCAGTTGTTCACAGATCGCTGTTTCTGACTCCCTCCTTACTCTAGACCACTGTGCCAGTGTCATTAACTGCCTTGTAGACATCTCCACCTGAATAACCAACAGATAACTCAGTTATAAATGGATCTATTATTTTTGCTTCAAAACTTTTCTTTGCCTATTTTCTTGAACATCCATCCTTGACTTCCCAGTCTGCCTTATAATCAAAATCCATGTTGAATTATTGTCATATAAATTTTATCTCGTTAATATCTTTCTAATCTTGTCCTTCCTTTCCTATCATATATCCATACCTCTAGAGTCTTTGTTCAGGATTATTCTTTCATGTGTGTATTCATTCCATTATCCATCCATTCTTCAACAAATTTTTATAAAATGTCATATGATTGCACTATGTTAAGGGCTGAAAACAACTTACAGTCTAGTGGGAGATACAGATAAGTAAATTACAACTCAACATGATAACGTCTGATATATGAGCAATGAGAGAGTTCCTAACCTCTTACCACCTGGTGAGAGAGGCACTGGAGAAGACTTCCTAAAAGAAGTGTTCCCCAAAGTGAAACTTGAAGAGAAAGTGTTAAGCAGACGGAGATAACAGCAAGAGTGTTCCATAAAGAGGAATCCTCATGTACTGAGACCCCAAGTGAGAGAGCACATGGCTTGCTTCAACAGCTCAAAGACGGGCAGAGTGGCTACAGCCTAGATTTCCAGGGAGACGATGGCAAGAGGCAAGACTGGAGAGCTAGGCAGAAGCCCAATCATGCATAGCTTTTAAGTTGTGCTAAGGAACTGAATTGTTTTTAAGCAGAAAGGGGACCTAATTAGACTGTCATTTTAGAAAGAGATCTCTATTGGGGAACAGATGATCAAAAGCAAGAATAGTGAAGGAAGACCAGGTAGGAAGCTGCTGTAGTAATCCAGGCACCCTGAATTGTAGGTGTCAGACGTGATGGAGGCAGATGGACATATTCAGAACACCTGCAGTTAAGGATGATGTGCTGTAAATGTGGGAAATGTTAGGGACTAAACTCCGATACAGAGAGAGAAGGCAGGTTTCATGGGAATAGGGGAAGCTGTCAACAGGATAGCTCGGATTGCTCCTTCTTAGCCTGTCTCATTCAACTCCTCCCCAACCTACGAGCTTTGTGTGCTCCAGTGTGTACTCCTCCTCTCTCCATTCTCTACCCACCTTTATGTGGTGTTCTCATCCAGTCTCAAAGCTTCTCATACCATTGATATACAGACAACCTCCTACTTTAAATCTCTAGACTTTTCTCCTTAACTTCAGGACTCAGATATCCAACTGCATACTCAACAGCTCCACCCGGATTTCTAAAAACTACCTTAAACGTGAGCAAAACTCTTAATAGTCTCATATCCCTACCCAACTTGCTTCACTCGCCAATTTCTCCATGTCAGTAACTAGCAAGGCTGTTTTCCCATTTAAAAAAGCCAAAATCCTTGGGATATTCATGACTCCTTTGTTCCTCATACACCTTGTATTCAAAACTATCAGTCAATCCTGTTAGTTCTGTCTTTAAAATATAACCAGAATTCAGCCACCTCTTTTCCTTCTGGCTGCCATCACTCACCTGGACTACTACAGCAGCCTCCAAATTGGCCTCACTGCTCCATATTGGCCCTGTCCCATCCCGCTGCCATCGGCAGTCTTTCCCTCACACTGTTGACGTGATGCTGTTCAATCATAATCACTTGCTCAACACCCTGAAGTGTCTCCATGTGTCACTCCAATAAAAGCCTAAGCCTCTCAGTGGCCTACAGGCCCTACGTGCTCTGATTCTTTGTCCTCTGACCTCATCTTCCCATCACCAAGTTCCAGGCTTACTGGCCCCTTCGCTGTGCCTCAACCACCAAGCAGGCTCTCAGGTCCTTCTTGTCTCTGCCCAGAAATCTCTTTTCACATCTCAGATGGCTAAGTCTTCTCCTCTTTTAACTCTCTTAAAAGTCATCTTCCCAGTTTTTCAAAGCAAAAATCTTCTCCCACCACCTTCCCTCTGGATATGCCTGATTCCCCAATTCTGCTCTTTTGTCCCCCCTCAACACTCACCAGCTTCTAATACATTCCATAATCTACTTGTTATTTGAATTATCTGTCGTCCAGATCTACCTGCTAGAAAGTAAGTTCTACAAGAGCAGGAATGTTGGTTTTGTTTGCTGATGTACCCCAGGCAACTCACACATAGTAGGGCCTCAGTCCACACATGTCAGATTTAGTCTTAAGTAGCTATTGGACACACAAAACTGATGCTTACGAGATGGATTACTGGACTCTGGAGGCAGTGAGATGACGATATAGAATCTGAGAGTCACTCTGTCCTTAATCGTCGCCTCTGTAGCCTGGACAGATGCAGTGACCTGTATGCCTTTCGGTGTCTAGCGCCTTCCTACTCCAGTCCACTCTCTACACAGTCTCAGAATTGTCAAATGTGTGAAGTGTGCCGATTTCCCTCTCCTGCTTCAAGCCTCCCGGTGACTCACCGCTCCAGGTGAGGTGCAGACCACTCCGCAGCCCACGTCCATCCAGCTGGTTGCCATGCGGCCCCAGCTGGACCTTCCAACTTCACCCTCGCCCAGCCCTCGCCGCTTCGGTCCTGGGTGCGGCTTCCTGAACAGCCATGCACGTTCCTCCTGGTGTCTGTGTGTGAGTCCTCTGGCCCAAGTGCCTCAGCTGTGCCCGAGCATCTCCAACTTGTCCTGCAGGTGTCAGCTCGAGCAGTATCTCCACTTTGAAGTACTCCTTGGCCCTGCCTCCTCCATCTGCCAACGTCCGCTCTCTTCCCTCTGTGGTTCTCCGGGCATGCATGCCCATCGTTACAGAACCACCGGGAGTGCAGTGGGGCAGGGGCCGGGACTGCCAGCTGGAGGGCAACACCTACATGGTTGGAAAGTTATATTTTTTTAAGTGTCTTACCCTCTCTTCTCTCTTTTGTGTCTGTCTCTTTCTCTCCCTTAAACACATATTGCCTCCACACACAAACACATGACTGCCGGAATTATTTTTCCTTGAATTGATTAAAGCAATCCTGAGCACAGTTGGTTTTGAAGTGTGCTAACCTTTTTGTTTATTGACTTTTCAAGGATCCAGAGTGTTTACTGAGTTTTAGAAATTTGATTCTGTACTTAAGTACTTATTTTTCGGCACTGTTCTATTTTTTATGAGGAGAGCTGTGTTTGGTATTCTCTGTTCATTTAAAGGTATTTAAGATTTTTTTAGAAAGTTTTGTTTGGTTCTTTATTCTATGATTACTACTGATTTATATGCTTTTAACTTTTCTCCCAGCACTGTTAGAATTTCATTATGCTCACCTAAGGAATCCACATTTATACAAAAATATGGCTTGGTTTGGCTTTTCCTTCCATTCAGAGTATTTTCATGTTTTCTAAAAGTTTTTTTTTCTCCTTTACCTGAAAAAGATAATGTCACATACTGACAAAATTCACCTTGAAAAAGGTTCCTCGTTTATTCCACTGCCAGAGAGTCTACTTGCTAACTTCAATTTCCAAGAAAAGTTCTCAGGAACTTTTCAGACATACTCTAAGAACTAAAGGAAAGTCATGTTGCAGGGAACACCCAGCTCATCTGATCACTCTGTATTTCAGGGTCAGGGTCAAGGTAAGGCCCTGGTCTATGGGAACCTTCACACCTCTTGCCTTTGTCTCTCTTTCCCTGGATGTGTGTTTTCCTTTACATGACAGCCACCATGACAAGAATGGGGTCCACTCACCATCAGCATTCTCCTACAGCCATTTGATTTCTGCTATAGGTAACATGACAGGATCAGTTATGCAAACCCAGTCCCGGACACAGTCTTCCCCACTTGGAATTTACCATGACTTATGCAAGGACATTTTCAAACCTGGAGAGGGAGAAATACCTGATTCATTAATGAGTAATGTACCAGTTTCCTCTCCAACCTGTCTCCTTTCAGTGGTTCACATTCTGACAGTTCCAGTGAAGTTTCACCTCTTCAGATCCTGTATTTGAATGCAACTGGAAAAGGTTGCTAGGCTTCTGTTAACTTACATACGTGGAAATGTTTCTCAAATGTTATTTGTGGATTCATGTTGTTTAGTGTTCCTGGACTAATTGTACAAAATCTGGTCGCACTTCTATAAAATTATATCTATTCATTAGGCTGAAAAATATTTTTAAATAGTTTTATAGGCTTTCAAGCATTTCAGCACTTTCTTAACATTGAAAGTTCAATCTGCACATTTTCAAGGGCAGTAAAACATTCTTGTCTGACTGACAACTTATTAATGGGACAAAAACCTGTCCATCAATCAGGACTCTGACAATGTGATATATTTTCTGAATAGGACTTTTTACAATATGTACAGTGATAAAACAAATGTCCATTTATTCTTTCCCAGAAGTTGAATACTTTTAGCTATTCTTAAAAGGACAAAAATGTTTACTAGCAGATTATGAATGTATGAGGAATAATCTTGAGAATACAAGGAATTCTATTCTTTTTATCTTTACTCTTAGTACATCCAAGTTGGACAGTGATCACAATCATATATTACAACTAGCAAATGCAAGTTGGCTTTTTCTTGTGCTATAATTCAGTCATTTTCAACTTTTAAAATGTTTATTGGAAGAAGAAGGGATGCAATATTGGATAAGCTTCTGAATAAAAGTACAATTTAGGTCTCATTCACAGAAACAATAGTTTTGTAATAATTATAATCAAGAATCAGTGTTTAGAGGAGCCCCTGGAAATACTATAACACATGAAAGTTATTCTGGTGCCATATTTAACTTTTCTTCTATTGCCACCTATAATTGCATTTTAATAAGCTTGCTTATTATAAATAAAGCAAATCTATCTAGGAATATTTTTTCTGTTTCAGAAATTTCATGTCGGTGACAAGTTGCCATATACAGTACAACTTTTTTCCACATGCACAGTCTTTTTTTTTTTATTTTTATAAAAAAGAAAAGAATCTTTACTCTCACTCACAAAGTTATACCTTCACATGGTAATTAAAACCACCTGTTAGGGATGGGTTACCATAATAATCATTTGAAAACGGCATGATTTAGACACACAACAACAAAATAACAACAATAAAATTTTATGCAGTTTTGCAATGTGTGTGCTGCAAAAAGCTTAAAAATATTGTTCTACTTCATAATAATTAGGTTCAGTCAAAATCTTTTCAGTCTGAGTCCTGTTAGTAAAAAGTGATTGTTACTTTGTTTTTCTCCATTTGCTTACAACTGGGATTGTCATATAAAATAGTTTCATGGGACATAGTTATGCTAAGAAAAATTATTCATTTATCTAAAATTCAAATTTAACTGGGCATCCTATATCTTTATTTGCTAAACCTCAGTGGGAATATGAGTTTACTCTTCCCTAAATAGACAAAGTAATGGTTACTTATTTGTTTTACCTAAATATAGAAGGCCCCTTTTATGGCCTTTTTCTTGGAGGGCAACTTCAGAAGGACTTCAAGAACTTGAAACAGGTTTAATGAAAACCACAAGATAGCCAAAGGGTGGGAAAATAAGAAATAACACTATGCAATCTGTAGATGAGAGGACTAAGGTGGCGAAACAGTCACCAAGTATTTGGAGTAGGCTCACCAAGTGGACTGTGCCAAGATCCTCATTTTTGACAAGGGCAAACAAAAACTGACTAAAACACAATTTAGGATGATAAACATAGTAGCTGCATTTATTGATGCCAGTGTTTGTGACATAAGTGAATGCCAGTACCTCTCATAATTTGTCTCTTACCCTAATGACCAACCCACAAGATGTGTCCCATCATCCCCATGTTTTAAACAAAGAAATAGACATTCAGAGTCAGAAGGTATGTAAATGGTAAAGCCCAAATTCACATCATGTCAAGGTCTGACACAGAAGTCTGTACTCTCTCTGCCATACCCCAACTCTTCTCCAGAGGTTTTATGAGCTATTCAAGCAAACTAGTCTGTAAATATTAGATGTAGGATTGACTCGTGGGTTTTATGGATCATTTCAGGGTAGTTATATAGAAGAGCAGTTGAGCTAAACAATCCTGAAGATTTCTTCATCCCTTCAACTAATGTTAGAAATCATTGCCAAGGTAATGTCCGGCTACATTAGATGAGATTTTTGACGTGGCGTATTGTTTTATCTTTCTAAAGTTAGTTTAAGCTTTTTGATGTTTGTAACACTAAATGTTAAATCTAAAGGAATAAGAATCAATTGTTTAACAAAGCTTTCTCAACAGCTCAGTAGATCTATTCACTTTTCAATTTAGGTTACATATTTCAATTTTAAGCATTTGGTTCAAATTCTCAGACTGTACAATTCTGAGGGTAGAAACTCAGTATCTAGACAAGGGCATGGTGTACAATGGGTGTTCACAAATATTTAGTTAATATTACATGGCATAATATGGCTTCATACGCAGTGAGTGTATAAATGCAGTATTTTAAATGACATCAGAAATCTATTGGAATCTTCTTTTCTTAACTTTGGTTTTATGGGCCTACTTTGAAAGTTAATGGAAATAATGTACATAGAGAGAAGGCTAAGAATTTCCCTTAGGATTTTATTCTGGCAAATCTTCCTGGAGATTTAGCTGTGACTGTTTTTATGGCTGTAATTTCCTTAATATGGGACCTCGGCCATATTCCATCATCATAAATCCCTTTTATATACTTAAAAGCAGGATTAAAATGTTTTCTAATTTTCATATCTTGACTTCACTGATGCATTATTTCTATCCCGAGATTATGTTAAGTAAATATTGTAGAAGAATTTGAAATCATATAGCAGAAAAAAGGTAGTACACCACCTCAGAAATTTTAACTAATAGATGTGTCGAAATGCAAAGTAAAATATTTAAAGTAATTATTCAAATAAATAAAGAAATCATCTTTTTCTAATTCTTGAATAATAAAGTTGCTTATGTATTTGACTTTGTGTTTGAATTCATTGATTTGTAGTATTTTCAAGTAGGCATTGTTTAGTCACAACTGTTTTTAGGAGTAAGGAATAAATGAATTGCAGTGAAAATGCTGATAAAAAAAAAAAGAGGAAAGAAAAAATTTTACTCTCCCATTAGCTTAAAATGCAGCAGATACAGATGGTCAAGCAATAACATCAGGAGCCTGCCTTTCTTCATGTCTGGGATCTTCTCCTCGGGTCAGTGTCATGGTCAGGCAGGCTCTCTCCACAGAGTGGCAGAGATGGTCATCAGACACTCCAAGTTAAAACCTCAGTTTTAGTTTGTGTGATCTTTGAAGGAGAGAGGTCTTCTCACAGTATCTATATTGAATCCTCTAAAAGATTCTGATTGGCCTTGCTTTGGTCACATGCTCACGTCAACCCAAGCTGTGATTTAAAGGACTAGTATTCATCGAAAGGCTAGCCTGGTCTGCAGGCTCACCCATAAGATAGTGAAAGAAAAGTTGTCAAAAGAGTTGCCACAGTAGAAACAGTGGCAGCTGGGCAGGTAAAAACAAATATTTACTAAAATTCGCCTTTTGAATCAAAATATTTTCCAGGAAATACAAATAATTTAAAACAATTCAAGTAAGTATCATACTTTTTAAAAATTAGAAATACGTTCAGAAGAACTAGATTACATGTTTATCACATTCTAGATAATATTTCATTTTTATTGAGTCTGTTTTGTCATCTAAATATGGGAATAATGCTTACCTTCAAAGCAATCATGCCAATTAGAGGAGATGATATAATTAACAGTGTTATAAACTATAAAGTACTATCTGTATTGTTATGAAATATTATGATTTCTAAGAAAATTAGTTTCTAAAGAAAGCAACTATATCAAAGTTTGGAAAGTCTCTCTCTTATAAAATGTATTTCACTACTTGTTGTGTTTTGTTTTCTGAGAAATCAGTACTTGAATACAACATACACAGATGCTCCCTGATAGGTTTTTGTGGATGATGAAGACAGTAGTAGCGAAGATAGGCATAGATAGCTACTCAATGAATTCTTAGAGAATCTATTGCTAGATCTCCTATGTGATAAAAAAAAAAAGACCAATATAAGCTAATTTAATGAGAAAACTAGAGACAGTTAGATAGATGGCAGACAGGGTTGAATAGCTGGTCTTGAGGCTAGGTTGAGCTGATACTTGTATCTAACAGAACAGCCCTTTTTATAGGAAATACTCCTAATACCAGTAGTTTAATGACCAAGGTGCCATTGATATAATCACTCCCAGGAAATGTTTTGCCAGTGAAATTATCTTAACTATCAACTGAAAAGAAAGAAATGTTTTATGGATGATTCAGTTTCATCTGCTATGTGCACAGAATTTTAAGAGAATGAATTAGTCAGCCTGTTTGAATCATCTTTCCGTGTTCCTTTTATTAGGGAACTCAAAGTTGGTTACATGGCCAGCACTATTTCAGAAAGAAAAAAAAAACAAACTGTTAAAAAGACATACCATATTGAAAGCCTAACCCAGGCAAATCACAGGAATAAATTATCAAGATAAAAATGTATGAAAACAAAGTATTTCTAGAGTCACTACAAATATAAATATTAAAATTGCTCTCACAGCTCCATCAGGCAAATTATATAGATGGGGAAAAAAGTCAACTCAATGGCAATAGATTATAATTGTAGAAAACCATCTCAGAGTTGGAAATTACTTAGGAAATACTTAGGAGTTCATTAGTTCAACCCAGGAGTAATCTTGTAAATAATAACCGTCAATTCGGGGGAGGGGAAAAAAGCCCCAGTTGTAGTGCTGGCCTGTTTCTATGGTGTACGGATTCCCACCGTGGGTGATTTCAAGCTACTGAAATGAGATCACTGTGAACGTGAGTTGGGAAGAGATGCTCACAATAGGCTGTCGTGAGCCATTGCCAGAGGGCTTCAGCACATGACCAGTTCAATGCTATAATTTTACAAATAAGAAAACAACTGAGGCCAAAGGAATTGGGTGCCTGTCTTTGAATCATACGACTGTTTAATTGCACTGCCACTAGCTACTAAAGCTCAGGTTCTTCCTGCATGCAGCCCGTCAGTAGTGTGAATTCATTATGAGAAAAAGACTATGTTGGGATGATGGATTGGTAAGCCCACAGGACTCCTCTAACCTGGTTAAGTTCCCCCTTAGGTCCCCATAGACCTTTTCACCTGGAGTTTGTCTACTTCTTCTACAAGTCTGAGATATCACTGACAACTGTTATTCATTTTTGTGTCTTCAGCGCTCTGCACAGTATCTAAAACATAGTAGGTATTCAAAAAGCCTTTATTGAAGGCATGAACAAACAACAATCATAGAAAACATTTATTGGCCTATTGTGTGCCAAGCGTTGCTCTTAATTTGCATGCGTTAACTCATGAACTCCTCAGGGTAACCATCACAAGAGAGGTAGGTACCCGTATTTCAGGTGATAACATGGAGGCTCAGAGAAATTACTTGCCTAAGGTCACACAGACAGTGAGTGGATTCAAATCCTGCGGTCTGTCTGCAGAGTCTGTGTACTTGACCATTCAGCTGTCAATTAACGGGCAGTGTCATCAGGTGTACAGCTCAGGAACAAATACTTCCAAAAGGCCTCTTGTTAGTGACACAGGCATTTTCCACAGGAGCTCTAGTCCCATCAGCACACCCCTTTGTTGATGGGGATGGGCCTAAATTAGTGGAAATGATCAAGGAAATGGGACATTTAAGTTTTCTCATTATCTGGGAATTAAATAGAAACCCGTATTTGAATTTAAAATCCTGTTGTTGACACTGGTCCCTCTGCTCGTCTTTTTTGCTTGAATAAAAAATTAATCTTTTCTTTGGTTTTTCATCCTGAAAAACAGCATCACCATTTGCTACCAAAAATATGTAAAGCAGGTACAGGAGACTGGGTTACTAATGCCAGGGGTATTCTGTAAATTTTTTTTTAATAGAAAAAATATCCTCCTTCCTTAATTATAATTTGCCATCTCAAGTAAGATAACAAATAAAGCCTATTACTATATTTGTACATTTTTTGGATTCTAGTTAATGGTGACTGTCTTAAGATATAAACCTTATTTTTAAAACATGATTTAATATAATACCTAGGATTTTTTTAAAGCTAATTCCGAAGACTTCTTTTAAAAACCTTGAAAAAAAGTCATTCACCTTCTGCAGTGCATTAATAGGCATCAAGTATGATGCGAATTGATTGTTATGCCTTTTTTTCTTTTGACAGTAATGGTTAATTTATTTTCTTCCTCTTTTGTTTTCGGCTAGAGAAAATACAGTGATAAATAATGTATCAGACTAATGTTGCCAATTTTAAAGTTATATCAGTACCATACTGAGAATGCATTTAATTTTTCTGCTTAATATGGTCGAGAAGGTTGAGATACATATTTACAGTTTGCTTGCAGTTTGTATTTGTCTCTTAATAAGATAACCTGTCCCAAATTCTTTTCTTTTACTCCTTATCATTCCCCCCACTAGTGCCAGAAATCGTCTAGTACATTTCAAAACCCTGAGACCTATAGATGAAAGAAGCAAGTACAATGCCCTACATTTATTTACACGTATATACACCGTCTAACAAAGTGCTTTCAGAGATGAGATCTCTTTCTGACATTTAAAATAATCGCATGAGGGTATTGATATGAGACCCTGGAACTCCAGAGACGGACGAATTCCCTGAAGTCACACAGCTAGAGAGGGAAAGGGCCATGACCAAAGCTCTGACTGTCTGCCTTCTGCCCAGTGCATTCCCCTCTAGCTCAGGAAGCCACTGCAGTGTCCTTGACGCATTTAAGGGCCTGGACAGATTCCTGTCAGCCAGACCTGAGATTGAATCTGCTTCTGACTGTGTGACTTTTGGCAAGTTTGCTCAACTACAGGAGGAGAATAACACTTCCTACTTCACAGGGTGTTTATAAAGAGTAATTTAGAGGGGTTAGCAGAATGCCTGGCGTATGGTAAGCACTCAATACATGTTATTTTTATTGTTCTGTGATTTCTCTTCCACTTCTTTACCTTAATGGAGCTCCCACCCCGCCCCTCTCTGGACTACGACAATCTCACAGCCTTCAAAGATTATCTCTCTCATCACATGCGTTCATGTAGGCCCTGAAATCATTATGTCCCTGACCTTCTGCTTTGGGTTTCTTCCATATCTCATAAATGTGGAGAGGAAGTCATAATACATTGTATTTTAGCCCAGAGGAACCCTCAAAGCTACTAAACAGTTTTTTCTTTCATTTCTTGCTGACCTCAGTTTCAGTGTCCTGCTGCAGCAGTTCGAAACCCCTCCCCCCACATTCTGAAGTTCCTCATCCCTCCCTATAGCTATCACTTTCAGCAGATTGTCAATACTCTGATTTATTTTTAAAACATTGGGATCCTACGTCCTGAACTCCGTCAGTGTCCCTGTACTTCATCTGACTTCTCATTGTCTCCTCTGTCTCAGAGAGTGACAGGTCTGGTGTTCCAGGGCTCTTGGAATTGGCTCTTCTCACTCTTTTGGACGGTTGCCCCAACAATTTTCATCTCCCTCATTTGCCTGCTTTGGTTTCCTCCCCTCTGTAGAGACTCAGCTAGGTTCTTCTGACCTGGCATGTGCACAAATTGTCACAGAAATCACTCAAAAATCACTCCATTCTCCAGCCTCCTTCAAGACTCAGCTCTAGCATCATTTCCAGTCTGGTTGGCTGCAACTTCATACACATTTCCATTGCTGACTGTCACTCACTGTCTCCACTGTGAACTTTCTGGGCAGAGGTACCATGTTTCTGTATTCCCAGCACATACAACATTGCCTGGCCCTTAGTAGACACCAATAAATGTTAGCAGAAGAAAGGGAGATTTACAAATAAGCATGTCTTTCCTGCAATTTAGAGATAAACTCCTCTTGACCTGCCTGTTGCCTTCTGCTTGTCCTTCCTTTTACAAATGTTCTGCTTCTTAACCATATTCCCTCACAGTTTAGCATCCAATACCACTATCGAATCTACTAAAACTACGTATGAAGACCAACAAGAGCTTCCATGTGAACGCCTCCTCCTGCTGGAGCCTCTTGCCTGGCCTAGCTTCTGCAGTACAAGTTCCCCTGACACCTCACTGCTTACGTTCATTGAGTCCTTCACTGGTTTGTCCAGTCCTGGTATTCCCCAAGATTTGGTTCATTTGCCTTTTTGTCTTTCACCTTGTCTCTCCATGTACATAGTCTTGGTTTTATCCATCACCTCTGTGTAGATTCAAAGTTTACTTCCAGTCCAGCTAGAATCCCAGTTACTCCACCAAGACTGAGTGCTGAATGATCATTCTTCCTAGTGCAGAGATGGCAGTAACTCGGCACTCATGCTTCCACTTGCCACTGTCTTACCCCAAATGGACATTATCTCACCCAAGACCTGTTATGCCTAATTCCCAGTAAGGGCAGGCTTCTCCTCAGGTTCTTTCCCATTACCCTCCTCTGTTGTCAGACCTGAAAGCTCTGTCTGCTGGGAATCTTCATCTTATTCCAGATACCTGTTGCCTGGTAAGCAATGAAAACTCTTCTAGTCATCCCTGTAGTAGAACATGTTCACTCATTTCTCAATATCACATCATGTAAGACATATTTAAAAGAAACTAATTGTGTCCTCTGGTCTTCAGCCCAGCTTCCTCTCACTGGCTGCCCTGGATTTATGGCTTGTGCCACTTTTCCTCGGATGACCGCTTTGCCTTCTCTCCTTTGTACTCCACCAACTTTGGTGTCAATCTTATTTATTCAATTATGTCTCTCATTCATCCCTTTCTATCTCTTCTTGGGTACACTATTTTGGCTGGCCCTTTTTACCTGGTTATGGGTATAATAATATCTTGTCATCTGGTCTTCCCATTGCCAGCTTCCCCCTGCTCTAAACCAGCTCACCTCCAGATCAGTCTTCCCAAAGTAAAACCTTAGTTATGTAACTATCCAACCCAACGCCTTTTAATGACTTCCTTTTACTTCTTAAACAAAGCCCCAATTCCTATCAAATTTAATAGAATAAAATTATCTTTGAATTTGGAGTCAAAGATTTGGATTCAAGTCTGGTTACTCTGTTTACCTCTTCTGTGATTTTGAATTTATTGCTTAAATTTTGTTCACTCCTTTATTCAGCATGTATTTATTTAACACTACTATGTTCTGGACTCTATATTAGATACTTGAGATAGAGTGACAAGCCAAACAGACCTCATCCTTGTGCTCCTGGACCCTATAACACAGTAGACTTGTCCCTATTTTTCATCATCATAGTAATCCTAAGTACAGGCTATGCCTCCCTCTTTTGCTGCTTTTGGCTTCGGTTTGTGCCAAGCAGGACATTATACTGCCACATGTCGCAGTGGTTCACATATGTATGGTATCTGCCCACTACACTGTAGGTTCCCTGGAGGGTGGAGGCTGTCTTTTATTTCCCACAGTGCAAGCACAGAGCTGTGCACATGCTAGTTACTCAGTGACTTTTGTTGTGACTTTGTAGACCCAGAGTTAGCTTTTAGGATAGTTATAATACCCGGTATGTTTTTAGATGCTTCCTCCGTCCTGTCAGAATTACGTTTTTTAAAAAGGTAATAGCCATTGATTTTTATTTGTTCTAAGGCCTCTCCTTCCAATCTGCCCTACTAATCGCTATTATAAGTAGATCTCACAATATTTATAACTCGTGTACCTTAAGCTTTTAAATATGGAATAACAAATGCACTCATGCTTAGTAGTAGAAACATTGTCCATGTGCATACAGCAGAATGTTAATGTGATGTTCTTTTTCCTAAATAGCTTGCGACTTGGTAATGAACGATATGTTGTTTTTCCCTGTGAAATAATTCTAGGACTTTAGTCCTGAAGATTATATTTTATTTTACACATTTTCAGTTTGCTGTTTTTATGTTCCCAGTGATCTTACGTTAAGTTAAGCATTTGTTTATCCAAAACAATAGGTCAGCTATAGCCAAATTATAACCATACCTTTCCTCTGCACACAAAATCCTATTATAAACAGCATGTGATCATATTGCTTCTTGAATTTATGATTGTTTTCTTCCAAAAGGAAGCTAAATTTAGCCTAGTCATTCTACATGCTCCCGAGGAAACAATGCCTGCTATGATTTCTAGAATAAATGAATCTGAACCACAATTCCTTTACTTGACTGAGAAAGTTGAAATATCAACCTTGTCATTACCACAGACATTGAACCACATTGAACAGCTAGCAAGCGGTTAAGAAAGAAAATGACTACGTTTCTGACTTCACTGCTGAATGAATCTAACTTAGTCGCTCTGTCGTCCTTAATACCGAGCATTGTTTGCATCTCTAATGGTTCTCGAAAATTACTCTTTCATGGCTTGAGTTCTAAAATTAGACTCTGTCGAGTCACGTCCACTGCACAATGCATCTTTATGTGAAACCAGCTAGAGTTTTTCTGTTTTCACTTGACATGCAATTTCGTTTGCAAGCTTTGTTTCTTATAGTTTAACTGATCTAGCCCTTTCCATTTTTTCTTTGTTTCTAACAATGACTCAGTTTCTCTTGCCTTGAACATGTTTTGGCAGATAAACGTCTCACCATGAAGGCCCATGGTGTGCTCGCACCTGGCATCCTTGTGCTTCTGTGTACCTTGGTGCAGAAGAGCGATGGGGAATGCAAAGAGGCCCTAGTGAAGTCTGAGATGAACGTGAACATGAAGTATCAGCTGCCCAACTTCACCGCGGAAACACCCATCCAGAATGTCGTTTTGCACAAGCATCACATTTACCTTGGTGCCATTAACTACATTTACGTTTTAAATGACAGAGACCTCCAGAAGGTCGCTGAGTATAAGACTGGGCCCGTGTGGGAACACCCGGATTGCTCACCGTGTCAGGACTGCAGCCACAGAGCCAATTCCTCCGGGGGCGTCTGGAAAGATAACGTCAACATGGTCCTTCTCGTGGATACGTACTATGACGACCAACTTATTAGCTGTGGCAGCGTCCACAGAGGCACCTGCCAGCGACACGTGCTTCCTCCCCACGATGCTGCTGACATACAGTTCGAGGTGCACTGCATGTACTCCCCACAGCCAGACGACGCCCCGGGCCAGTGTCCGGACTGTGTGGCGAGCGCCCTGGGGACCAAAGTCCTGCTGTCTGAGAAGGACCGGTTCATCAACTTCTTCGTGGGCAACACCATGCATTCTTCCTACCCGCCGGGCCACTCGCTGCACTCCATGTCGGTGCGAAGGCTGAAGGAGACGCAAGACGGGTTCAAGTTTTTGACAGACCAGTCCTACATTGATGTTCTACCTGAGTTCCGCGATTCTTACCCCATCAGGTACGTTCACGCCTTCGAAAGCGACCATTTTGTGTACTTTCTGACAGTGCAACGGGAAACTCTGGACGCCCAGACCTTCCACACAAGGATAGTCAGGTTCTGCTCCGCGGACTCGGGTTTGCACTCCTACATGGAAATGCCCCTGGAGTGTATCCTCACGGAAAAGAGGCGGAGGAGATCCACCAGGCAGGAGGTGTTCAACCTTCTCCAGGCCGCGCACGTGGGCAAGCCCGGGGCCCATCTGGCCAGGCAAATAGGCGCGGCCCTGGACGACGACATCCTCTACGGGGCGTTCGCTCAGAGCCGGCCCGACTCCGCCGAGCCCGCCAACCGCTCGGCCGTCTGCGCCTTCCCCATCAAGTACGTCAACGAGTTCTTCAACAAGATTGTCAACAGGAACAACGTCAGGTGTCTCCAGCACTTTTACGGACCCAACCACGAGCACTGCTTCAGCCGGGTAAGTCCTGCACGTCTCCCGCATTATGGATCGGAGTGGGTACCAGGCGGCTAAAGAATCGGAAGGGCTTGCTGGCGCTTGGCACATGGTCCAAATCTAAAATATTTGCACATTCTCTCCAAGAAAATTTAGAAGTTGAATTTGAATTGAAAAGGGAAATCACAGCTCGAGAAACACTTAATGTGGAAACTAAAAGAAATATACATTTTGACAATTGGGGTTTGTACCTTTGCCAACACTTCAGTTCATTAAACGTATTTCTCTTATAAGCTTTAGTAATTCTAGTCGGATATGGGCAAAGTTTAGCACAACAGCAGTTCCTGAGATCCCAATGCAGTCTTTGCAACATTTCAAATTAGACACTCAGGTTAATTTATGTGCTTCAAAGGCTTTTTTCTTATGAATGCCTGATTGCTCAGTAAGGTGCAAACAATGGTCTGTGTTCATGGCATTACTTAGAGAAACTTAACTAAGAACAAATTTTTAAAACTCTCTTTTAAAATAACCTAGAAAACTAGAGAGGAAATTTCTGCTCCCAGATCCCTCCTTTGGACCTTAACTTTAGTCGTGGACTTCCTGCTTGAATAGACATGTGTCGACTGAGTTCTAGTTTGGTACTTTTTATCCGATTGGTGGTGACATTTATAAATATAAATATTTTTGATCGATGATTGTTTATACTTGCACGAAATGATGTTTTCACAGGAGGTATTGGGGAAAATTCTTTATTGCTTCAATTTAGATATAGTGAAAACTACCAGCTACACCAGGGGATTTATCCTGCTAGTCATAAGATCACTTGGGGCCAGGGGAAAAACACTAAACTGAGTCCATTGTGGTCTTGGGCTTTCTTGGTCTGGAACCAGATCTGAATATATAGACCTGCCTGTGCCACTAATGATCATCATTGAATGAGCAAATAGGATGGCTCTTCTAAAGACACTTTGACTTTAGAAATATACATCTTACTTACTCTTGCAGTTTTCAATCTAAGTAATAAAGATTATAATCGCAAGCAGGAAAAGTATTAAACATGTCTCTGGTGAAAGAAAGTAAATAATTCTCTGAGGAGTACCAGGGGCTTATGAATTCAGAAGTGTTTGGTTCACTTTTGCTGATGTGTCTGGGATACTTCCCCAGATGAAAACTCCAAGTAAATTTTTTTATAAAACTCAGGAATTTCTGAGAAAACAAATTCATCTTTGGGGAACTACAGACATAACTTTCCTCCTTTCCTTCCAAAGTGAAGAATATCCCATACATATATCTCCCAGCTAAGACTTGGTTTTTTCCTGAATATGTTTACTGTTTGTTATAAACTGTAAGCAGCAATGGGATTCCTCAGGAGGCTGCCCCTATACTAGAAACTACAAAAGAACAAAAGGAAACAAAAGGATTTTCAGAAACCTGGAATTGGGAAATAAAAATGTAATATTAATATCATTCCAGAAAAACACTTTTTCCTGCATCCAATTGCTTCAGAAATACAAGTTTAAAAAATTCTTCCAGGTCCTTTAGAGCACATGACTTTGCTATTTAAATCTTGTTATCTTAATAATTAAAAAGAATTTATGAGGGTATATCGATATCTTATTATTTTATTTTGTTCATGTCAGCCCACAAATGTAAAAGTATTTATCAATTCTGAAAATTCTCAAAACACTTCTGAACTTTATCCTACCTCTTTGGCTTTTTTAATGTTCCAAGGGGAACAAAAAAGCAGCATTATCCACTGAAATTCAGGTCAGTTTTATTGCCAAGGAAGAATGTACCAGCCACACCTGAAACCATTATCACTCCCATCGCAAAAATTCTTGTGGAAAGCAAGGTGGAACTTGCCAACACAGTCTTTTTACAAGGGAAGCCAACTTCTACACTGGCCAAATTCCATAAAGACAAATACCTTCAAGCCTCTTCTATTTATTTGCCTGTTTATCTTCTCTCGTTACTAAAGATCAAAATTCTTCCAAGAATGAGACTACTCACATTCTCAGTTTTCACATACTCACTCCAGAGAAAACCAATAATCAGCATACAATTATTTCCCACTTCATTTTAAAATGAAGGCATCTAGAGCTGTTACACAAAAACAAGATGATTTACAAGATCAAACCGGTTAGGAAAGACTCTAAGCAATAAGGTGATTCCCTTTTGTCTTGGTAAATTTACTTGGCAAAGTATCAGGTGACCCTTCTAACAATTTCTTGGAACTGAGTTTGGAGTTTGGCATAAAGTTTCATGAATAGACACACATATTGTAGTTTTGTTTTTAACGTGTCTAACCAACCAAATCTTTATGGAGGGACAATTCTGTGCTGTGTGGAGAAAACTAAGAAAGCTGCAGCACTGATTTTCCGCTGAGGCTTCTGTCTGGTCCTTAATGTGAGCACAGACACAGCAGAAGTTTCTGGCCTTCCAAGTGCAGAAAAGGTTTCTATCACAAGATTAGACAGAGAGTGCGCCAAGAAAGGGTCTTTTAAATTTAGGGCCCTAGTAGGTGGATCAGGCCTGACTTGCTTATTTGAGATCACTCGTTATCTTGCTTTTCTGACTCTGACATTTTAAGAACTACTAGCTGTACACTCTTCCTATACATCTTCTCATATTAAGGACATCACTAAAGCCCTCTTTTGAGTCATCTGATAGTTTCCAGAGCACATCATCATCTTCACCTCTAAGTTATTTGTGCTTCAGAATTATTTGACTCCGCTTGTGAGGCTTTTCTGGGGACTGATCTCAAGACACTGGTACCCGTTTGTGTCATATTAATGTTGATTATATTAGTTTTCTGTAAGAATATATTCTTAATCTTCACAATGTAACCATTTTCTGTGTTGCTTTTGAAATGGATCCTTAAAAGCTGTGTTTACAGTGACTTCCAACAGCTAGAATCTTGAGATTATACACCCACGAGTATCTTAACTATGTTAACTTTTTTTTACCCATTCATCAGTGGACCTCTATAAGCAAACTAAATTATTAGTATTGGTTGAGGTTGCTTTAGACAAATGCATAGTCCCTAAACAGCACATTATTATTGAAAACAAAGTAATTGAGAAAATGCCCCACAATATGGAGACTTTGTAAAGCTCCAATTTGAGTAGTAAAAGAAAGAAGAAGAAAACAATGCACATTCTGTTTGGGATAAACAGTATTAAAAATTCAGTTAATTGTAACCACATTAACTGGAATCTCCCATATTATCATGTAAAGGATTTATTAACATGACCGTTATTCCGGGGGAAAAAAATACTAAAATAAGTATGCATTGGCCCAATCTCCTACAAATGAGAGTATTGAATAAGGGATTTTTTTTAAATCCCCAAATCGGCAAAGATCCTACTTCCTAAATTATAGTATACTTACTAAGAGAAGTGGAATAATACATTTGGAAAGATTTTTAATCCAGGTTAAAATTAAAAAGGGTTTTCTCACCTACCCAGAAAATGACAGTCATCATGTTACGTGCACTGTTTTTGTGTAATCTCATTACCAAAGTTTTGCTCTATCTGTAAGCATTTTAAAGAATAAATGTAGAATTGTAGCAGATATTGTCATCAACATCATGGTCATCTTCATGACCAATGATTGATCAACTGAAAGGGAAAAGCATGGCATTTGTTGCCAGACACTCCTGGATGGAAGTCTTGGCCTCTTGCATACCAGCTGTGGGACTTCTGCCACATTGCTTAACTTCTAAGGCCTCAGTCTCTTCATTGTAACATCCAGGTAGCAATACCTGCCTCACGGTGTTTTGAAAAAATCTGGGGTAATATATATGAAGTACCTTGCCCAATATTATGACCATAAACTTAGCTCTTTGGGAGTCCATATGACCTAATGGAACAAGACGGAAGTCAAAGAGATCTGAAGTTAAACCTATACCCCACCATTTTCTACCTGTCTGGTGATGAGCACATGATTTAAACTCTCTGAACCTGTTTTCTTCCATGCAGGTCTATTGGATGGACAAGTACAACCATGTTTATAAAAGACCTAACCAAATCAATAGCACATAATAAATAACAGCAATTATAGTAAGAAAACTTATGTAAAGAAAGGCAAATTCTGGAAGAAACACATTCGGGTTTTATTGCTCTGAGGGTCTTTCACTTCTCTCCCTAACTGTTATGAGTGAGCCATTTCCATAATGCTTAATTTGGGTAAGTCCTTAAAATGATAGCTCAAAAAGAAAAAAGAAAAAAAAAGGAAAGGAGAGATTGGGTGTGGAGAGAAAGACATTTGAATCAGAGTGTGCTGTAGTCAAGACAGACAGTATGAGGTGTGCTGCTTTCCCTGACTTTCAATTCTGTCTACCCATGGCACTATAAGATGTGATGCCCATATAGTTTTAAGTTATATTGTGCATTCAAGAATTTGCAGAAAATGCAGTTTAAAAAAAAAAAAAACTCAACCTCACAGTTTGTTTGTGTCAAGTTTCCTTGTTTTTAATTATCATTTATACTCAGATTCAAAGAGTAGCCAACTGCTTCCCAAAATAAAGGAAACTTAAAGCAGTAATTTTCCATCTCCGTCTCAGAGTGCCAAAGTTAAAGGGTCACTCTCAGAAGCATCAAAGGAAGAAAGCAAAGTGATTATAACAATTTTGAATGAAAACAAAATCTAAACAAGATGCAAACGAGGAATAATAGGAATAGGCAGAAAAATAAGCATACAGTGATGTTTCTTTATTACTATTATGAAGATGATAGATGAGCAAAATTGGGTTACATTTAAGTTGTAATGGAAGAAAATAATTGCAGCCTTCCATCAGGAAACCACAAGGATCGTTATTGATCTATCATCCTCAGGGCATGTCTCGTAATAGTTAATAAAATAAACAAAGATTTATAATTCTTTATGGGCCATATATCTATAATCTCCCACACGCCACCGTTTGAACGGGGAACGTGGAGTCACTGTTACAAATAACATCCATATAATTATACTGGTTTGGCATGTCTTACTTAAACAATCCAATCTCTAGAGAATGCATTTGGTATTAGGGATGAAAAATGTGAAGTTAGATTTCAGGGTTGTTTTTTTTTTTTCACTTCCTGTACTCCAAAATGAGAGACTGTTGTCCTATATGAAAAATGTTATTGAAGATTCTTTATTCTAAGCACTAAATATCTTGGCTATATGTCAAATGTAATAGCTACCAAAGCAAAATCTTGTAAGAAAGAAAATCTGTGAGGTATAGGATTTAAGATACTTTTTTTTTAATCTAAGTAGGAATTTATTAATTTTATACTTGATTTCTTTCCTTTTGTGAACTCTTCTTCATTCTCTCCTTGGCTCAGGGAGTCACTGCTCCCTAACTTACTAGAACTTTGCAGGCTGCCCTCATTGTATTGTTTTATTAAAAGGAACTTAAATTTTTTTTTTTCCAGAATTTTGTAACACTCTCTGAGCTCACTGGGCGCACCCTGGGGTTATTAGAAAATGTGTTACAGAGTAAGCCATTAATGGCTCTTGCTTTTTTCTCTTCCTCCTTCTAACCTGTCTTTAAACCATTCATAGCTTACTCACAGGTCTACCCCAGAAAAGAATATAAAAGCAAAGGCACGATGTTTTCATAAACTAACAGCCAAGAAAAACAGTTAATGCCGAAACTGTCACTAAAAATGCAGGTAGGCTACACCTGTGTATTATATTGACTCGTGATATGATTGATAGTATTTCCCAGGTATGTGAGTAATTAAGGGTTAACTGTGTCACATGCACTAAAATGAATTTTTTATTCTTCTTAATGTCTTTTGAAGCAGGTGTTGTTGCCTGTTTTATTTAAGTGGTTGGTTTCTATATGGAGATTCATTTGGTAACATTAATGTAGTAAACAATAAGGAGTTTGTGCAAAAAAATCTTGAAGTTGGTATTTGAAAAGCCAGTTTAGGAAAACTTTGAAGACACAGCACTAATACGTGATATTGTCTTTGCTGTACCACCACATGATTAGAGAATTCTGAAAGCATGTGGGATCCTGCATTTTGATAAAAACATTAACCTCCTTAAGTAATAATGGATTTTTTTTTTGCTTGAAATAATATATTAAATTTTAGGTGTTCCACCCTTACTTCAGAATTCTCCCTTATCAAGGCCATCCCACCCTGCATTCTTATCTCCTCAGTCTAATAAGAAAAATGAGAATCTATCAGAATTTGGATAGAAGACCCACCAGGAATTTCCGCCGTTGCTTATTCATGGATTGGCACAGACACCGAACAGTGGGCACACGGCGTTCAGGGTGACTCAGTGCCCACATACGTGCTGCAAGTCACACCAGCAGCCAGGGAGGGCTGAAAGGGGCACATTTATCAGGGAAATGAAACCACTGACACGGCTATTCTTAAAGTCATTAAAACTCCCCTGATTTTTTTTTTTTTAATAATAGTGAATGTGGTAATACATTCCATTCTGCTAATTATATTTTTTTCTAACTAAAATATTTCAGGCAGGTTCAACTTGCTGAGCAGTATTGTCTTTGTATCCTAAAAGCCTTGAGAAAGAGGCAGAGTGCCCTTCACCTTAGACCTGGGCTAGCAGTGAAGCAGATGAAGTGTGTCTGCCTTCTCTACTTCAAATATATTCTCTAGTTTTTCAACACGAGGATAAAAAAATGTCTTACAAATGCATGCTAACATAGAATAAAATCTATCTTAACCGTTCTTGATGTTCACAAAGAAAAGGAAATAGTTTATGAATGCTATAAATATGAAACAAAAAATAAAAATTATGAATTCAGACTAAAATAAGATCTTAGTTGTCTTATTTGGATAAAAAAATTATTAATTAAAAGACATTAAAATGGTAGATGATATTTCAAATTGTGCTCCAGGTAAAAAGCGAATTAAGGTCAGTTTAGATTTGTAGTCTTTTCTAGAACCGATTTTATGGAAATTAATTTTGTTGAATTGCCATTTCAAAATACATATATTATTTTTGATTTACTAAAATTTGTGTCCATGTGCCAGAAAAGTATAAGTCAGTATAATATTAAATTTTCTAATGATGTTTTAAATTTAAAATCCTATTAACACTTTCATCTAGCAACCAGTCTACTAACTAAACTATAGGCAAAGTGGTGTACAGGAAATGGGAAAAGTGCAAAGATTAAATTGGTCTGTTAGCTAAGTAAATCAATAGTATTTAGTGCTAATGCACTAAGCAAATTACAAGCACTACTGCAGTGACAGTCAATAGCAAAAACGAATATCTTTAAAAATTATCTTGATAATAAAATGTGCAATTTTCCATTTATTTTGTTATTCTTGTTCTTTCATCTTATTAGTTTGTCAAATGCTAGAAGCCTATTTTATTTAGTGTATAAAATGTCCAAAAATCATTTCAGCAAAAGATTTATTCATACAACCAAAATTCGACAGGAAATTCAACAGATATGTGATACCCTGTTGGTAATACAGTGGTGAATGAGCTAGGCATGGTTCTTGTCTTTATGAAGCAAACAGACTAGGGGAGGAGATGACTAAACGACTGGTCACGCCAATAACAAATACATTATAATGATTTATGAAATATAGTGTAGGGAAAGTAAACGTCTATGAATGCAAATGAGGAAGAATATGTTAATTTCATAATATAGTCATAAAAGGCCACCCTGAGGGTGTGAACTTTTACATAATTAAAAGATAACTTTTACATAAAGCTCAAAATTTTAGAAAATGCAATGTATCTTTAGTACACGAGCACTTACATAGCCTGATTACTACCTATTTCATAGTTTCAGGTCTTAACTCCATGCTACTGCATTTAAGAAGCTTTTTAAAGTCGACTCTGGCCATAAGTGTCTATTACTTTACACCTTCAAAAACATATCACAAGGAGTGGAAAAATGCTAGATAATTAAACTTTTAAATTGTTTTGTTTTTTAAAAAGTCACGTGTTCAAACTTTTTGGTTTCTAAATGAATTAAGTTACTTTTTATTAAGTGATTTTCCGTGTGAAGAAGATAATGAGTAGCTTTCTAGGATCTAAGGATGTAATTTAAGGATGTGTAGCTTCACTCTTCTTGCCTCTCAGCCTATGACCTTATCAGTGTCTTTGAGAATAGATACTTCTTATATGGGTTCAAGTTGTTTCTTTCTGGTCCCCCTTTTTTTTTCTTCTGTGGCTAACACTTGGGACCCTATTTGTCAGAAGAACACATGTTGTTTGAGAGTGGAAGGAATTATTCTGTTCCCTGTAAATTATATGAAAAAGTGAATCATATAATCCTGCGAACACATAAAATCAGCTCTTTGGAAACTATCAAAATTATAAAAGTTGATAGAATTCAAGGGAATGTGTTGCTGAGGTGGCCCAGGTCATATAGCCCTTCTGCATCAGTGTACTGTCCTCTGCACAGCTGCATCCATTTCAGACAATTTCCTTCTCATGGGACATATGTGGCCTACAGGGCCAAGTAGGAGACAAGTGTTCCTTCCAGGGACTAAGGAGGATGTCATGAGTACCTACCGAATGTACAGGGGTGTTCTGTCTGGTTCGTGCCGCCTTTATGTTCTAATGTAATGCATCTCTGGCTGCAGGCACATTTTGTCTTTCTCTCATTTTAATCATTTATAGGTGTGTGTGTGTGTGTGTGTGTGTTTAATCACGTAGATATCTAAATAAGTTTAAGGTCTTAGAGGGCAGGCAGTTTATCATGCTTTTTTATACCTAAACCTATGCATATGCTTTGCAGACTATAGATAATAGTGTTGATGTTACTTGACAAAAAAATATATATATATTGGTCTTCCAAAAGAAATCTATATATTTACACTGTAAACAGGGACTATCTGAATTGCTGAAATGTTAGAATAAAAGTCTTTGATAAAATCCACAAATGTATTTTTATGACTAGATCATAAAAGTCATTGTTTTTGTCATTTCCACAAACAACAAAGATTTGAAATGCAGATGCAAAGAAAAATATGTATGAGGAATCAAAAGGTAGACTCACTTTCTTCTGTTTTCACTGTGTTCACTTTTGTTTGGCCAAGAGAAGTAGAGTTTGACAAGGGAAAAGGTGAGAGAATAAGAGGCATTTGATCTTCAGGGCTTATTCCTGTGCCTACAAGTCAGAAAGGTCACTGGCTTGCCCCTTCCTGAAAGCTATAATTACAGGCAGAGGACTATTTATTTTTAAGTCGTGGGACCAAAATCTTGAATGTAAGAGGTTGTTTATGAGAGTACAGTGTGTGTAAGGGTTACATAAAACCTCAAGAAAGATAATAGGGGGGTAAGATTATTTTTCTTCATATATTCACTAACATGATAAGGTCAAATAGTAGAGGTGAATATGAGGTCAAATTAGGTGATCCTGATAGTTAAGGAATTGGATTAAATGAATAAAGAAGAGGAATTTATAATAGAATAGAATATATCTGATGAGTCATGAAATGTAAACATATTTATGGCTCCAACATCATGATAAACAAGAATCAGTAAATGTATTAGTAAATGTAATTGAGAAATATTTCTGCTTCGAAAAACACCAGTTACATTGGGTTTGGAAATGTAACTGATATGGAAAAAAATGGGCAGCGTTTTTAACTCTCAACTAAACTCACTCTCGTTTCAGAAGAGTCAGAGAAAAGGTATGATTCTACGTAGAACTGGGCAAAGCACAAGATCAATTCTGTTACTAGCACAGTCTTCAGGATATTAGCCAGTGTTTGCAAATGATGAGTAATTTAACAATAGCAGGTATAACTTATAATTAGCATCGAGAGGTCAAGGTACAGGTTTTTGACATGTACAAAGGGAACTAAAATATAGGCCTGCTTTTGAAAAATAACATAGCTAAGTTGTGAAAACGGTTATATTTTCCGTCTAGATGCTTTTTTAGAATCAAATGCTTATGGAAACATAGGCAGCAACTTCAGGTTTTTAGGGAAGCGGTGTGTTTTATGATCCTGGGTGTGTAGCGGAGTAGCACACTCATCACCCACTTGCCTTCTCTCCTGTCTCTGGTTTTAGTAGATTCTGCCCAGGAAAACATCTTCACCTCAGTATTGAAATTTTGAAGTTCACCAGTTGGGCACTGTTATAGATCATAGAAAAATATACAGCTGGACTTTACCATGCCTAACAAAAGAAAAGCTTTTTATTTGAGAAAAGAAAACCCTCTAAATTCTTACGGGATCTAGGGTAGCCGTGGCGTAAACTCTATGATACTAAGTATCTTATGACGCTAGTGATAAGATGACAATCCAATTGAATGCAGATGAACTCATGAAAAGAGAAGGATTATGAAATGTTTGGAAAGTAAGCAGCTCAATTTTCATAAGCAAATATTAATTCAGTATTTGTGTGAGCTTTAGATATTAAAGCTTCGCTTGCATTCTCTGGGCCTTCAGAATCCGCTGTTGTAACTTCCAGTGCCTCCTTTAATACTCTGTACACTGGGGATTCAAGAACTAGTTAAGAAATGGACAAATTTTCTATTTTCTCTGCCAATATATAATAAAATCTCTGTTCCAGTGAATGCAGAACAATTATCATAATAACAATGATGGCGTAGCTTTATCTTACCTTTTTTACTACAATTTATACTTCAATTTATACTCTAAACTCTGGGTAAATCATGAGTTGACATGAACTCTTGTTTGGTTAATGCTCTGTTTCCTTCTTGTCCTATTCTTGTCTATCACCCTCAACCTAATTACCTAGTGGTTCAGGAAACCCTCAATTGGGTTTAAATAATCGTTTATACAACCTCTCTCATTCACTAACCCATGTTGACATTCTCATTCTGTGTATCAGCCTTATTTAAGACTTTCTTAAGCGCCTTATCCAGCTGCTGGTTTGGGTACAACTAATTTAATCAAGAAACTTAATGTGTCCATTCAGCCTATCTTAGCCTTCATCATTAGCACGATCTAATTCAGTCTGCTTTTTCTATTCTTTCTTCGAAAACCTGGTCTCGTTCATAGTAAACATGAAGTTTAAAGATCTTCGCTTCTTTCCTTCTACATATATGCAAAGTAGAGACAGGAAACTGTTATCATTCCAGACAGATTTTGAGTTATTGGTGTGTTGAAAACGATGCCGGTAATATAAAACCGATCTCCCTGGTTCCATCCTCATCTCCGATCGATCTATTTGTCTCCATTCTGCTGCTGGAGTACGTAATCTTTCCCCAAAACAAACCCATTTGTGTAACAGCATCTGTTACAATAAACTGAGGATTTCCCAATGGTTTCAGAGTAAAATCCACACTCTTCAGTGTGGTTCTCAAAGTCTTATACCTGAGCCTTGGCTATTTCTTGCTCTTCCCTCACACCAAGTGCTGTGCTGGTAGGTGTTTAGCTCTGAGGGGAGAGGGAATAGAGCCCCTGATCTGTAGTGTTTATAAATTTTCTTGGTGGAAATACCCCCACTAAGCCAATTTCAAGCTACCAAGGTAAAAGCACTGAATAAGAATTAGGAGAAAATGTCCACTCTGCTCACTCTTGGCTCTATACTCTTGTATATAGTACAAAATGGCTCAAGCACACCCCCGCCACCCTACCCTACCCTTAATCTATCGTTCTTTTCTCTGTGTATGTGAACACATTTAAGTTCTACTCTCAGCAAATTTCAGTTAAACAATACAGTGTTAACACCTGGGTCACCCTATTATACATTAGATCCTCAGACCTTATTCATTTTTTAACTGAAAGTCTGTACCCTTTTACCAACCTGTTCCTTGACTCCACTGCCTAGACCCTGGCAGCCACGTTTATTCTCTCAGTTTCTATGACTTTGACTTTTTTTTTTTTAGATTCCATATATAAGTGATACTATTTGCCTTTCTCTGTATGGCTTATTTCACTTAGCATAAAAGCTTCATTATATTGTCTCAAACCACAGGATTTCCTTCATATTTAAGGCTGAATAATATTTTTTATACACACACACACATGCCACACCTTTACCCATTAATTCATTGGTGGACACTTAGGTTGTTCCCATATGTTGGCTCTTGTAAATGGTGCTTGAAGGCACATGGTAGTATAGGCATCTCTACGAGACAAGAGTTTTGTTTCCTTTGAATATATACCCAAACGTGGAATGGGTGGATTCTGTGGTAGTTCTATTTTTAATTTCTTGAAGAACTTCCATACTGTTTTCCACAGTGGCTGTCCCAGTTTATATTCCACAAACAGTGTACAAGGGTTTATTTTTCTCTGCATCCTCTCCACTACTTATCTTTTATTATTTTTACAATAGCCATCCTAAGATAAGAAGTGATGTCTCATTGTGATTTTAATTTACATTGCCCTGATGAGTAGTGAAATTAAGCACCTTTTCATTTATCTGTTGGTCTTTTGTATGTCATCTTTGGAAAAATGTCTATGCAGATCCTTTGCCCATTTTTTAATTGGGTTATTTGGTTTTTAACTCTTGTGATGTATGAATTCCCTATGTATTCTGTCTATGGGTATCAACCTGTCCTAGTAGTCCCAGAATCCAGCAGTCTTCCTTACAACCCTGCCTTAACGCATATTCATTTGCCTCAAATTCCCTAAAACATTCATCTTATTTGTTTAACATTTTCTTATTATTCTTTACAACTCCACTCAAGCATTTTCTTCCCCAGGAAATCCCCCCTGGCTTTCTCCTCATGCTCCATTCTGGATAAACTGCCTTTTCTGAGTGCCTCAGTAGCACTCTGAATATTTCTATCATATCTCTTACCATACTCCGGTAATATGTTCACTAGTCCCCACGTTAGCTCCCTGGAGATGTGAACTTTGGCTTTTATGGCCACATCCCCAGTACCTAACAATGAATGTATCAAATGAGTACATAATTTTATGACAAAGCCTGCAAGTTTCAAATAATAGAGTAAAATGCTGACTAGTAAAAATAATTTTGCGATGAAACAGTTTTTAATTTTCTCCTCCAAATTTCTAAAAACTAACATAGAATTGAGGCATTTCTAAAGGTTAAATTAGCACTGAATAAATACTGGGAAGAGTCACTCACCATTACCTATACCCCTTGCTTACATGCACGTGCTCGTGCACGGGCACCCGCGCACTCGTGCACGTGTGCACACACACACACACACACACACACAAACACACACACATCCTCCTCCATCCACCGGTCTGGGATGAAGATGGGCCAAAGAGGAGGAAAACTAGAGAAGAAAAGATGACTGTAGAGAGGTAACTATACAGGAATTCCAGAGCTTTGTAATTAAAATGGAAAAAAACACAATTAAAGCCATTAAAATAAAAAAGGCAGAGTAGCTTCCCTGCTCCTTAGGGCTTTCTGGAGCCTGCCAACAAGGTTGCCCTTTTAGTGGATGACGCCAGTGTGAGGGACTTTAGTCAACACCTTCTGCTGGACATTGCTCACGCAGTGGTACCAGGAGCTGTGCCCCACAACCATGAAGTCTGCATTCGAATCTGCAGATTTTTGATATTGACCACCAATCTGTGATTTCAAGTTGAAAATAATGATTGGCTTAAGGAAAAACAGGTCTTTTTCAATCCCACCCTTACTGTGACCACAGTGGCACCACTTCACAGGCACAAAGTAATGCTTGGTACAGAGAGCTTTCCTAAGCTTGGCCTTGAGGTAGCTGTGGTAAGGTTAGAAGGGGGCAGAAGAGAAGGATACAGTGGAAGCTGCGGGAGAAGAGCCATGGAGCGGGAATGGAGTTGCAAGAAACAGGGCACTGGTCCTTCCTGCTGGCTCTGCCAGTAGTAATAACGCCTCAGGCCTGCAGAGTGGCTGACTCGGTACAAGGCTCTCCCATACATGTCGTCTCTTGATCCTCCTGGAAGTCATAAAATGGAGCTGGAGAGGGGAAGGCAGGCTGTGAATTCCATCAGTGTTATCTGTCCATGATTGAAGAACTCCAGCTGAATGTGAACAAGAGCCAAAATTTCCAGAGGCTACAGGCACAGAGGAACGAGTTGAACGGGTTTGGAGTCCACCTACTGCAGGAGGAGCCACCCTGCTGCAGGAGCAGGGCCCCTCGTGGGGGAAGTGGTTTGGGCCATGGATAAGACGAAATGTGGGTTACGGTACATCCTGAGGGCAGGTTTGTCTTAGATGTGGACAAGAACATCAACCTCGATGACTGACACCCAATTGCTGGGTGACTCTAAGAAATGGCAGTGAAACTGCACCAGATTCTTCCCCACAAAGCAGACCCACTGTTGTCACTGATGATGGTGAAGAAGGTGCCAGAGTCAACCTGCAAGGTGATTGGTGGACTGGACGAGCGGACCGAGGGAAGGAGGTCACAGAAGTCTTCCAGCTGCCGTTAGGCATCTTTGAAGCCCTGGGCGTCGCGCAGCCCAAGGGAGGGCTGCGGTCTGGACCCCAGGCCCTGGGAAGACACCACCGGGCTAGGGTGGCTCATCGCACAGGCTGTCCCTTTATTCGTCATCTGGCTCTGAACTGTACAGAAATTCACCGGAGAAGGGGCAAGAATGGTGGGAGAGCTACTTGTCAGGGCACAAAACACACTCCACCTGTCGTCACCATGGACGACGGCAGCCCCGGCTGCTCCTCACAGGAGGGAGGTGCTGGCGGGGACAGTGCCGTGCAGTGCCAGGGCTGCTGGGCCAGCCGGGTGGGCTGAGGCCGCCGAGAATGTCAAGGTGGTCCTGGCTGCCAGCGGTGACACCCTGGACCCGGCCCTGCTCCGCCCGGGGCGCATCAGCAGAGAATCCCGTCCCCTCCACCCCCTGAGGAGGCGCGGGCCTTTCCTGGAAAACGAACCTGACCCCGAGGACTCGCCTGAGGAAACTTCCGGAGCTCCTGCCCGGAGCACCAGGGGCCGAAGTGAAGGGGGTGCGCAGCCAGCCGGCAGGGGTGCCCTGTGAGATGGTGGGTGCACGTGACCCGGGGGACCCTGAGACAGCCAAAGCCACGCAGGGGGCAGTGAGGGCAACGTGTCCGTCAGGAAGCTGTGGCATGGAGACCCGCGTCCGAGAGTTTGGGGAGGGCCTCGGGGGCTTCGGCAGTCAGAAGGGTGGCTCACAGGTTGAGGTTCCAGTCGGGAGCGTGGAGAGAAGGTGGGCCGGGAGTCTCAGGACTCAGAGGTAAGATGGAAACGGGGGATGAGAGGAGCTGACGGTGCTGGCAGGCTGGGGGACAGTCACCGCCTTACACAATATGTCGGGCACTGTTGAAGGACTCTGGTTTCATCCATCCTTCACTCTCCTGGCCCTCCACCAAGGCATTCGCCAGCCTGTTTCTGTTGAGCATGGCACTGCTGGGCACATAGACAGATCATCACCTGCAGGAAGAACTACTCTGTTTTCCTGTCAGTGCAAGGTAGCTGGTGCTCTGTCTTCTGAGCATCTCATACTCCCCTGAGTAGGTACGTTACAGTGAGTGTGTGTGAGTGTGAGTGTGTGTGAGTGTGTGTGTGTGTGTGTGTGTATGAGTGTGTGTGAGTGTGTGTGAGTGTGAGTGTGTGTGTGAATGTGTGTGTGTGTGTGTGTGAGTGTGTGTGTGTGTGTGTGTGTGAGTGTGTGTGTGTGTGTGAGTGTGAGTGTGTGTGAGTGTGAGTGTGAGTGTGTGAGTGTGTGTGAGTGTGTGTGTGTGTGTGAGTGTGTGTGAGTGTGAGTGTGAGTGTGTGTGTGAGTGTGAGTGTGTGTGAGTGTGTGTGTGTGTGTGTGTGTGTGTGAGTGTGTGTGAGTGTGAGTGTGTGTGAGTGTGTGTGTGTGTGTGTGTGTGTGTGTGAGTGTGAGTGTGAGTGTGTGTGTGAGTGTGAGTGTGAGTGTGAATGTGAGTGTGAGTGTGTGTGAGTGTGAGTGTGAGTGTGTGAGTGTGTGTGAGTGTGTGTGTGTGTGAGTGTGTGTGAGTGTGAGTGTGAGTGTGTGTGTGAGTGTGAGTGTGAATGTGAGTGTGTGTGTGTGTGAGTGTTTGTGAGTGTGTGTGAGTGTGTGTGTGTGAGTGTGTGTGAGTGTGTGTGTGAGTGTGAGTGTGAGTGTGAGTGTGAATGTGAGTGTGAATGTGAGTGTGTGTGAGTGTGTGTGTGTGTGAGTGTGTGTGTGTGTGTGTGTGAGTGTGTGTGTGTGTGTGAGTGTGAGTGTGAATGTGAGTGTGTGTGAATGTGAGTGTGTGTGAGTGTGTGTGTGTGTGTGTGTGTGTGTGAGTGTGTGTGTGTGTAACTAAAGAGAGAAAAGCGGAAAACCTCTACAGACTAAGCATTAAACTCTGCCTCACCGGGAACAACGTTCGTGATGAATCACTCTGTCACTCCTGGCTGTGACTGAGGTGCAGGATGAAGGCTGCTAACCAAAACCACATGGACTCGGTCTGTTTCAGGTCTGATTCACCTTAGGAAATGATGATAAAGAAGCAGAATTTTAACTCTTAGAATCCCAAAGCCCTCTCACTGTAGAATTCTGAGTCTCGATCCTGAGGACACTTCAAAAAGAGATCTCTGATCTATACCTTGGATGGATACACATTGATTCCACTTACACATAAACGCATTTGTGCACGTGTGTGCAAAAACCCATACCCACATGCACATGAAATCTAGTCACTTCCAAATATTTCTTTCCTCTTCAATAATCCAACCTCTGTCAAGACCTGGATCAAGTTCAGCCTCCGCCATGAGCCCTCTCCAGCTCTTGAAGCCCGCACTGACCCTATGCTTTTCCTCATCTGGTGGCATTTACTGCCTGGACCAGTGTCTTCAGAACTCACCTGTGAACTACATCGCCTGTGTTTTGCGTTACTAATTAGCTGTTTTGTGTATCTAGCTCTTATCTCCCTGTGTGTGTGGTGCCACTCGAGCTGGAAGCATTTGCTAGAGTTGGCAAACTATGGCCTGCTTTTGCACATCCAGCAAATTAAACACTATTTTCATATTTTTAAAGGCTTAGAAAATAACACACAAACTAATGTATGTTACGTAGACCCTGCGATATTTAAAGGTTAGTATGTTTGCTATCTAGCCCTTTATAAAAGAAGGATGCCAACCCCTGCTTCAGAGAATCATGGAAATTAATAGTGGACAAATAGCAGGTCCGACCTTACTAGGTGTGAGTAATTCTATCAGGTAGGTGTGAGTGTTTCCATTTTATGGATGAGGAACCCAGGGCTTGTTAATCTAAATAATTCGACTTTTGGCCTTTGTCCTTATGAGCATTATAAGGAATCATTAGACTAACAACAGTAATAACAATATCGACAAGCATTTAAGTTCCAGAAGGACAGGGCCTTAAATTTTTTTGTTTGCGATTATGTCCTTGTAGCACCCAGGACAATATCTGTCACATGGTATGGTTTTATATTAGTTTCCTAGGGCGGCTGTAACAAACGACTACAAACTTTGTTTCTTAAAACAACAGAACGTATGTAGTCTGGAGGCCAGAGTTTGAAATAAAGGTGTTGGCTAAGTTCATGCTCCCTTAGAAGGCTCTAGGGAAGAAGCCATCTATTTACTTCTTGCAGTTCCGGTGGTCCCAGTTGTTCCTCAGGCTGTCGCAGCATATATATGACTCCCGTCTCCGCTGCCACCTCCACATGGCCACCCCCGCTGTGTGTGTCTATGTGTCTTCTCCTTTGCAGAGGTAATAGTCATTGGACTCGGATGCACACTATATCCAGGATGATTTTATCTCAATGTTCTTAACTAATTACATGTCATGGAACCTATTTCCAAAGAAGGTCACATTCTGAGGATCCAAGTGAACATCACTTTCCGGAGTGAACACTAGTCAACCTAGTATAAATATTTTTGATTAACTAAATGAATGAAGGAAGTGACCCTTTACTATGTTGCTGACACTGGATTCATTTCATTTAAACCTCAAAACAATTTTATTAGTTATGTGTTTCTCCATTTTATACTTAAAAAACTGGGGCTTGTGAAGGCAGCACCACTCGGAGCCTGAGCTCTTTTCCACTAGGCCAGGGTGGGTACCACTAGGCTTGACTAAGAAGGTGTTTGGGGAACATTACACTAAATATTTATAGAGGTGGAACTGAGCAAGGAGGTTCAGGGACCGAGGAAATCAGACTATGAGAATCCAAGTAGAAGATTGTAAGTATTGATAGGTGAACATAAACAGTAAAGGAAAAGGATGTGTCCAAGAGAGCCAAGACTCCACACTTGGAGAGAGGGTAGCAATTGACGTCATGTAGGGACAGGAAGCTAGAAGAGGGGGTCAGTTGAGAAAGAAAAATTGTGAGTTTCAGTATTATCAGGCATATTTAAACTTGGCCTGAAGACAGTTGCAAAGTCAGGGCTGGTCCTCAGAAGAGAGAATGCCTCTGGCTGTGTGAAGTTAGGTCATCACCACGAGGCAGCACCCATTATCCTGTGAATCACCAGCGTTGAGCCAGCAGCTGGCTGGCCACAGGCCTAGTTGTGCTACATCCATGGCCACCTGAGAAGGAACACACAGCCAAACATGGTGCCCTTTCTTCCTTCCTAGAAACTAACCAGCCCTTCTTTAACTGCTCCCCAGCTTGTCTCGCCTCCTAGAATTCCACCTGAGATCTCAGCTTGTCACAACCCCCCATAGCTATTGAAGTTGTGGGACAGGATTACTTCATCAAGGGGAGTTTGTGGCAGGAGAAGTGTTGAGGAAGCATCTTTCTCTTAAACTGTGTACTCAGGACATCATCAGGCTGAGTCCTCTTCACAACACAAAACAGCTTAACTGGATTCTTAGGCTTTGACCACACCACTCTAACAGTCTGGCCAAGAGAACTGACCCTTCTGTATTTTACAAAGAATCAGCCTTCAGTATTCACATCCGAGACATCTGAGTGCAGCCTGAGAAGTTAAAATATCCCTGAAAGAAACATAACCTGAAACTGAAGGTCAAAGCCCTGTGGTCAGTTCCAGACCACCCCTCTCCCTGTCCCACTTCACAAAGAGAAGGGGGCACATGAGTGAAATTTCACAGGAGTGGAATTTAGGAAAATCAGCTAAGTGGAATTCCTGAAATTAAAGCAGTGGAGTTTTTAGCCAACTATATGAAAAGCCCTGGGCAGAGATCAGCTTTCTATTTCGAAACACGTATCCTCCTGAAAGCCATTACTACGTGTCCATGGAGTCTTTACAAAGTATAATTATGAATAAAGTTTACATTAAATCGCTTCTGTTTATTTAGCCACGGGCAAGGAGGGAAGAGAGTTGGTGTGAGTGAACTGGCAAAGATTTTACAAGATAGTACGTTTTTAAAAATCTATCTGCAAGACTGATTTAAATTATCTATAGATGAGCTAAATCCGTCTTATAGATCAATTAAAAGAATCACTATTTTAAATATGTCACATCCTTAATTATACTGAACTAAATGTAATTGCGTATTCACTGCATGCATCAAAATGTTAATTAGGGGAAACATTTTGAATCAAATAGAATCAGTTTTCTTTTTATTAAAAAAAGGTGTATGTCTGAGCCAAGTTAAAAAAAAATCTGGCAAGTACTCAGAAAAAGGTAAAGAGAGACTAAAACAATTAAGTATTAATGCAAGGATTAAAAAATATAGAATAATTTCTATTATTTAGCCCTATAGCAATATTTAAGCCTTTGCGTTAAGGAGCAACTTACAGCAAGTTTCAAAGTTAAAAACAAAATGAAACAAAAGTTTGCCATCGATCCTCAGAATTGACATCGAATAATTGTGTCAGACGAGGATAAACCTTGAAAAATTAAAAACTTCTTATGGAATAGGCGTGTGTCTCCGGAATCTCTGTTTTGGAGTAGCTCCTGGTGGCCGGAGGACAGGGGATGTTTCCTTACGGCCTCCTGAGCATCCTGAGCAGCCATTTGGTCCGGCTGCAGGCTAATGGCAGTTTGGTGATTCCAAGCTCAGAGGAAGCTTTGGAGAGCGAGAGAGGACTTTGCGCTCAGCTCAGTCTACCCCTCTCTCTGCAGACAAGGAATTCGTAGCCTGGCGCTGGGGTGAAGGCCCTGGGACCAGATGGCCTCATTTTAGTCCTGGTTCTGCTTGGTATGTGACCTCTCAGAACTTTAGTTTCCTCCTGGGAATATTGTAAGGACTAGGTGGATTAATATTTGTAAAGTGCTTAGACCAGTGTCTGACACATTTTAAACGCTCTGAACAAATGTTTGTTAAATAACAGTAAAGTAAAACTCAGACCCAGAAAGATCAAGTCGCCTGAGGTCAGTGCAACGCATCAACTCCTCGCCAGGTCCTGTCCTGTAGGCAAGCTCGTTCTTTTTAGCCAGGTCCCAGACGAGACCTCGAGTGTGGCTTTGTCTCAGAAATACTGTAGGAGTAAGCCGTAATCTTCCTTGACAACTCTCTGAACCTCGGTTTCTTCCTCTGTAGAAATTCGTTGATCAAAACAAACCCAACTCCCAGACTTGAGAGCATCTGATGAAATAACGTACTTCAAAAACCGTCATCCACCATGCAGATGTTATTTAACATCATTATTGTGAGCTCCTGTGAGCTGAGCTAAGCTGTGAATGTTTCGAACCTGATCAGGACATCAAAAGCTGGGGGACATCAAAATGGGTTCTCTTGCTTCCCATTTACTCATTGTTTTCTTTTAAAATTTATTTTTATTAAAATCTATTAATATATGCAAAAGAATCATATACTATGTGTATATGTATGTGTGTTGGGTATATAAAAAATAAAATACTGACTTCTCTAGCATCGGGCTTAAAAAGGAGAATGCTATCAAGGTCTTTAAAGCCCCCATGTGTCCTACCCCAGTAATAGCCCTCTCCCATCCAGAAAAGTGGATGTATGATGATTGTGAACAGTTTGCTCATCTTTCACTTTCCTTTAGTGTACAACACATATGTCTCTGCCTAAACAACATATTGGTGAATTATTTTTTTATTTCCCTTTTGACTCATATTTCAAGGTATGTGATATCTTCCTGTACCCTTATGCTATCCACCTTGTTCTTTGTCACTATACCCCTTACCCACTCATTAAAGCACATTATTTCCATCGTTCAAAAGACCTTGTAAAGAGAGACTTTGAGGAGAGCCAGGCTTCAGGCTTACATGAGCAGGACTGGATGTCCGTGACCTAGCGGGAGGAGCCAAAGCAAATGCAAGAATACAAGGACGGGGAGAGTCTCGTGCCAGGAGAGCCGCTCTGCGATTCATTTGGTGTCCTCGATGGTCACCTGACTTTTCACCTTAATGGAATAAAAGCCTAAAAATGTAAGTCAAGGCAGGTTTGGATGCCCTATTAAGGAATTTAGACTTTTCCTGCAGGCCTTTGGGAAGCAACTACGATTGGAAGAAGGGAGGGACGCATAACTGCTTCAAGGCAGATGAGCTGGGAGACCAGAGGCCAGTGAAGAAAGACGTTGCTTGACGTGCAGAGGTGCAGGTGCAGCTGGGGAGCTGCACAGGAGAGACATTGCAGACAGGGTTTAGTGGGATTTCACAACTGATTGGATATGGAAAATGCTAGAGAAAGAGGAGGCGGTGATGGCTGAAATTTGAAAGTCGCCTGGATAGAAAGGTGGTAATGTTACTTAACCAAAATAGGTAATAAAGAGAGTGAAGCTGACGAAGCCGATTAGAACAGTCCAAAATGCTAGTGATCATCTCTGGGCCATTCTCCAGAAACTAATGGTTAATTCTAGCCTTTCTCTCAGAAAAGGAATCAAAGGTTGGTGAATCTAGATTTCCTGCTTTCTAGAATCATAGGTTTTTTTACATGTAAATGATAAACTTCTGTTCAGCCATTCCAGCTCTCTGACAATTAAGACTCACTCCCCTGACGTTTAGTTTCCCATACATAAAACGAGGGGCTGGAGTGAGGTGGTCTCTACGGCCCTTTTCATTTTCTGTAATTGTGCACCTTTCAGAACTTTGCCCAGAACAGGATACAGTAGCAGGAGAAATTCATGACCTTGAAAATCAGAGAACTAAATTCTAACTCCAGTTCCAGTGTGAACTGAGCACTGTGGCTGCCCCTTTGGTGCCTTGAGTCTCTTCTTCCTTAAAGCTGAGTGTGATAAAACCTCACAGGGCTGCTGTGAGTCTGGTTGTGTGTGAAAATGCCCAGCATGGTGCCCGGCGCAGTGTAGGTACAGGAAAGAGAGAGATTTCCTCCCTCCCTTCCTTCCTTCTTCCTCCCTTTGTTACCAAAAGGGAGAGCATTAGTCTTGGCTCCCAAACTGGGGCTGGAGTGAAACTTTCTCTGTGGGCTTTTCTGTGGTCTCCCAAAGCAGCTGATGTACCAGAGAACGGCTTTCCACCAGCCTTGCTTAGTTTTATCCCAAAGCTCAATATGTCCTAGCTTTGAGGGAGGTATGAGTGGCAAGGAGACCCCTTCAACAGGTCTGTGTTGCTTTTCCAATGAGACCCAAACCCACCCCAGATGGCACAGAGATAACTGTGTATGAAATGGTAAAAAGAAGCCACCCCAGTTTTCCTGCACAAATAAGCAGCAAACACATTCACTCATTGTTTAAGAGACAGTGAATCAGACTGAGCTTTCATCATATTTGCACAGCACTTCATCTTTGCAATGCTGAGCGCTAAAACCAAGGCTTTCTGATAGTTAAAGTTCTACTATTCAGGCTGAAAGACAGCATGCAGCTCTGTAAGCCAGGTCCTGCCACTCTGACCCCAGTCATTCAGTTTATCTGGATTCTCAGCAGGAAGAGACAAGGAGTAGTCCCCTCTCCTGCCGTGACCCCTGGAACGTTGCTTTTACCTGGAAGCTAATGCCCTTACCCCTCTCCTATGGAGAAAATGAGAGAGAAAAGGGTTGAGGGCCCCTGGCCTATGAATTTGAATGCCACCTGAACCTGACATGGTGTTTGTTTTTTTTGGCTCCAAATTGCACAATTTTTCAAAATCAAGGAGTTCTGTAGATCCTATTCCAACATTATGCAATGTTTTTATACTTAGGAACTTGTTTTGAGGGGGAATAAGTGACATAACTTAATCCTATCAGTCCTTTAAGAGGTGCTGTTTAGAGGCCTCACTATTTCCCGAAGGACAAGCCTTGAAGTCCACAATGTAAACGTCACTTGCAGAGTTCTACATTTATACCTTACACGTGAGGAAATCAGAGGCTAAAGTTCTGGTGGTATGTTCTCCATTCATTTTGAAAAGATTAGCTGTTCCTGCAGGTTTGCAGACACTCTGAGATCCATCTCACCTCCGTTCTGCTCACCCTGTTCAGGAAGGCAGACCACAAAGCAAGCTGGGGAGGCAGATGCGCTATAGGTCTAGCTACTTTGCAGCTACATTCATTTTTCAGGAGGCTGTTGTTAATACACACTGTGTGCGGCCACAAAACACAGTGGAGATAAAAGATGAATAAGACAATCCTTGGCCTCTTGTTGATAGAAAGCAGCTACTAGTTTACAGTCAAAGAGTCCACTACACACAGCAAATGCTTCATATTCCAACGATTTTTTCTTATCTCCACCAGCACCGAACTCACGGTCAAGTTTGAGGCTTTAAAGTTCCCGGAATGCCACCTAGGTATAGAAAAAAAGAATAAGATCAAGCAAGAGAAGGAACAAAATAGCCACAGCAGCTGACCCTGAAGATCAGTCGCCTCTCGAATGGAATGCTTGAGATGGCCTTTGATTTAAAACTGGTCTTTGCTCCTGAAAGCGAATTTCCTTAGTTGTGGCTATCTCTGCAAAATGGATGATTGATTGCCAATAGAAATTTAATTACCAATTCATTGGTTGTTATTGAACTGCTGGTACATCTCAGTTATCTGCTACTCAGAGCGATCTATAGTACTTTAGTGAAGAAAGCTTCTAATTAAATAGTGAAATAGCACTCATTAATATATCAAAATAAATGTCTAGAGCTAAAACATTTCATTAATTATGAGTCAGTAGGTTTAGCATTTCAGAAATCCTGTTGATTAATTTATGGCCGTTTAAAATGAAGACAGTTACATAAAACAGCATTCTAGATGATTTCTAAACATAAAAGTCAGTAGATATAGGAATTTTGTATTCCATGTGATGGAGGTTTGACCTTCAGGAGTAAAGTTACTTTATATAAGAAAAACTAAAGTTTTCAATTTGTTCTTAAACACTGAGGGGGTTTACAATATACCATGACAATTTTCTGATTGTTATAAACATAATAAGATAATAATAGAGCATTTCTAGTCTGATTTCCTGGACTTTTAAGTACATACAAAGATGTGTAAGAATGAACTTTTTTTCTCTCTTTCTTATAAGTTTGCCTTCATTTTCCTTACTACACTCTCCTGCTCCCTGTTATCTGCCCCCAGACTTACCAGTTTGAAACTACCTTGCCAAGATAGTTAGGAGCCACTCTATTTGTACCTTAAGGACTCTTAACTACTTTTATTCCTGAAAAAAAAAATAGCTTTAGTAATATTGGTTCATAGGTCCACAGTCATTCCCCAGCTACTCATAATTGATTCACTTATTCATTCATTTAATTGTATTTACTGCAAAATTACACTGTGTGTGATGTTTCATCTACTATAAGCAATTACAGCGGTGAACAAGCAGAGTTCCTGATCCTAAGGAGCTACTTGGGGAAGTGTCACATCAATCGTATAATCATAAAAACAAATAGTAGCTGCAACTGTAATAAATACTATAACTGTGTGTGTGTGTGTGTGTGTGTGTGTGTGTGTGTGTGTTAGAAGAATTTGACTTAGCTGTTGGGGTCAGGGCTGGCCTCCTGAGTAAATGATGACAGACTGAGATCTGAAGGAGGCATGGCAGTCAGCAAGGTGAATGGAGGTGGAAGGAACATCATATGCCAAGACCCTGTAATGGAAGGACTCATAACATTTGGAGAACTGAAAGGCGGCCAGCTCACTGGAGCACAGTGAACAAAGGAGAGCATGATGCAGGGTGAGTCTGGAGAAGTCGGTTAGTATCCAGATGATGCAGGGCCCTATAGTTCATGGTAAAAATTTTGTCCCTTTATCCTAAGAGCAATGGGGAGACATAACGATATGATGAGATTTATGTTTTAAGAAGAAAATCTGGCTGATCTGGCTGTAGTGTAGAAACTGGATCTGAAAAGAGATTGGATGAGAATGGATGTGGCATGTTCAGTTAGGAAGCCATGTTGTAGTCCAGGAAAGAGAGGGTTGATGTGGTGGAGACAGATAAAACTGGATGTATCCAGGAGATATTTAGTAAGTACAATTGATAGGAGTTGGTAATGAACTGTCTAGGGGGAATAATCAGGAATGACACATAAGTTTCTGACTTGTGCACCTGGAGGAATGGGGGATGACTGTGGTTTCCACTCTGGCCATTTTGAGCCTGGGGCATTTGAGTTATTTGAGAGCAGATTTCATAGGCAGTGTGATAAATGCATAGTCAGGGCAGAGTAGAGGGGTAGCCTGGAGGTACAAAGGTACCAACTGAATAGTCACAGATACCACAGGAGAGACTGAGATCGCCTGGGGAGAGTATGAAGATAAGCAGAGAAGCAGCTTGGGATGGTGCCTTGAGAAACCCTGACATTGATAGCCAGGCATGGACGTCCTGCAGAAGAGACATAAATGTTACAGTCTGCAAAGTAGAGAGAGAACAGGGAGATCAAAGTGTCAAGGAAAGGGAGTGGGCCACAGTGCTTAATTGTCATATTACTGAACAGTATTTTTTAAAATCCTTCTATTTGAAGTTGAACCTAAAGAATAATTACCTGATTGAGTGCTAATTGCCTTTTAGTAGCTGGTTACTGAGGCATTTGATGTACAACTTTTGCATTTTTTGAGCCTTTCACTTCAATGATGACAAATATGGAAGGGGTGTTCTCTGCTTGTTGGGTAACGAGCTCATTAAATCATTACATCAGTTCTCTGAGGTAGGCATATTGCTATCATTCTCTCTTTTTTACAGATGGGGAACTGAAACAGAGATAAATGAAGTAAATAAGAATTAGGGACCAGGATTTGACACCGGCACTGGGATCTGGTGTCTGTGATGTGCTGCCTCCCCATGAATCATCTGTCAACCAGTGTTCTGCGTCAACCCCACCTATGCAGATGCGCACAAGCACACATTTTAAAATATAGTGTCCCAGTATGACTCTAACATTTATTACTATCCCAGTTGAAATTCATCTCATTGGACTTGCCTGCTAGAAGCATTGCCTTTATTTCAAGGGCTGAGACATTTATAGTTTTATTTTTCTGTAAACCATACCAGCTAAGCTCCATCTTCATGCGTGTAATGAACCATGGTACAAAGTATGATACTAAGGTTTGCCCCAGTTCAGTGTCTAAATGATGCTAGAGCCATTTAGGTTCTGCCTGTCCGGGCCTGTCTTCACAGTTCTTGCCATTCCCCTCCAAGCTCTGAAAAGACACCCTGAAAAGTATCTTACCAGCTTGCTCGTGTCTGAACTCACATTAATTCTACGACCATATTTTATTCCAGACACTTTTGAGAAATTCTTCAGGCTGCGAAGTGCACAGCGATGAGTATCGAACAGAGTTTACCACAGCTTTGCAGCGCGTTGACTTATTCATGGGCCAGTTCAACCAAGTCCTCTTAACATCTATTTCCACCTTCATTAAAGGAGACCTCACCATCGCTAATCTTGGGACGTCAGAGGGCCGCTTCATGCAGGTAAATGCTGTCTGAGCGTGGCCTTGTCTGTTTTACCTGCTAGTGTGCAGTTAGTCCGATGTCATTTTTGCAGTGAGGTATTTGCAAATATTGTAAAGTAAAAATCATAATTGTAGCTAGAGACGAGACGGAAAGCAAAACAATGAAAGCTGATCCACTTTTTTATGAAGTGTATGGCCTGTTTTTGTTAAATTCTTGAAGCTTTCGGTTTAAATGTGGTTGTTTTTCATTTTTTTGCCCAGATGGTTTGGTTTTTTTTTTTTTCTTTTCCATTTATGATTTCTATCACATGATTGGAAAATAAAATGAAACAATTAAAGCACTTCCAGGCGATGTTTTCCTATTTCAAGGGAAGCTACAGATCAAAGGAGAGCTATTGTATGAACCTTGCGTCTTCATGAGAAGAAACATTCTCATCGAGAAATATTGGCAGCAGTTAGGAAGGGACGTTATCATCAAAATCCCATTGTAACTTCAGCTCTCTTGGTTCTGCAAAATGATGGGGTCAGACACAAAGAAGTTCAGATACTGAAAAAAAAATTGGATTTTTGGTTAGAAATGCTTTTAACAGATAGCAACAGAATTTCCATACAATAAAAGTGCATTTCAGAAGTTGTGTTTTCTAGATACAAGGATCATTTACAGAAAATAAAATGTTCTTATGTTGGCTGTTTTATTGCTTTAATAGTGATTGTATAGTACTTTCTGCACGAGTCCCTTAGCAGTGTCTTAATTAATGCAGGATGACAATGGTGTCTATGGAAATGTTGAATTTCTACAAATACTAGAAATTTTTTGAGAGAGAGATGCTTATTTCATAATCATCTGATATGATTAGCATCCTCATCAGACAGTGATTTCTAGTAAACCAACTGAGGATGATGCCGTTTTCCTATGACTTGCCCATCTGTACATTCTCTGCCTGTCTTCTTTTACAAAACATATTTTTTAAAATTACCACTGTCTTTATAGCAGTCTGGGTCTTGGTCGTTGTCACATTTTAAATTGTGTTTTCTCATACTAGTGGGCATGGTGGAATTTTTTCAAAGTCATGAAACATGTTAATACAATCTTCTTAGCTCAAAGGGAATCATACAGATCCTGTTATCTAAACATTCCCACACTCAGTTTCCTCTCCTCCCGTTACTTCACAGGTAACTACACTCTTGTCCCCTCCCCCCTCTCAACCAGTCTCGTGTTTTTATTTACCCTCCTCAGACCATTTAATTCCGTGTTTAACTCCTCAAAATTCAAAGAAGGAGTGCCCAGTCCTGTCCCACACAGACAAGCCCTCTAACATATTTGAAATATGGCCGTGTTTGTTATCCTTATAAAAATGTGTGCTATTTTTACCGTATGGGGCAGTCTGAACTCTGGTGCATGCCCCGGTATCACTGGAGAGTCTCAGTTCTTTTTGCTGACGCAGCGATAACTCCAGCAGAGCAAGAGCTATGAGAAGTAGGACTTACTTAAAGGTGTTTTTTGAGTCACACCTCAATTGGCTAACCTCGTGGAAATGCAGATACACTCCACATGGGTAGTGGATTACAGCAAAGAGGGCTGTAACCCCGTGGAAGGGAGGGTCTGTGTATTAAGGCCACGATGGGTGGTTAGGAACATGAGGTCATTTTGATTGACATGCGGCTGTTACATAACTCCCTGCCTGGTGTGCGTGTGCTTACCCAGAATTCAGGCTGTTGTAATTAGACCATGAACTTCCAGGCATAGGCATGATATTATAATGATGGCATAATACGGCTGAGGTTATGGGCAGGTTAGGCAAGTGCCTGTGGCCAGGCTAAACCAGCTGCAGGTTTATGGCCCTCCAGCCCTTTGCTTCTCAGGGATGCAAGAGTGACTCTTTGACTACAAATGGGGTGTTCTTCAGGTGGTCTCTGAGCTAAGACTTCATTCCTTTGTCTTCCCCACATTCGTCATGTCTAATACCTAACGTGATTATGTTGTGTTTGTATGTTTTTTTAGTTTACATTGTTACTCTATAGAATTCCAAAAAAAGTTGATTGAATTCCTACTGTGTTCATTATATTGATTGGCTTCCCTTTATCTTTGTTTCTGCTTGTCTTTTTTTCTAAATCACCTATTACCTCACCAATCCAGTTTCATATTAATAAGCTTTCTACAGACACTTTAGGTCGGAGACGTTTTTATATCAAAAGATTCCTGGCCTGTTTCCAGTGTCTAAAGTTCTAATAAAATCCCATTTTTAGATAGGTTGCTTTAATAGCTATGTAAATTCTTCTGTGTGACAGATTCCACCACCTAAGTGATATGTCGTATACATCAGGCTCCTTATAACAGAAATGCTGTGGCAAATGTTTTATTCTTGTTTCCCAGCATTTTCACGAAAGAAGCTATATTATGCCCATTACCTGTGCATCTAAATCATTCAAGATGAAGAGTAAACAAGTAGATACTTATATGTGGAAAGTACTGATATCACTGTTTTTTCTTTCAAAACCAGGTGGCTCTTATTTCATCAGATACATATCGGGAAGCACTAACTTTGCTTTACTACGCAAGTAAGTGAAGCAAAGAAAGCAATGACACAGAACCTACCTTTGAGGAACTAAAATTTTGGTAGGGGAGAGAAAATCCTACCCAGTACCAAGACTACAAACAAAGCATACAAAGGACTATTGACACCCACAGTCTGTTTCTGACACTTGCCTAAGAGAATTCCATTCCCTTAAATTTTATGTAAATAAACCTAAAGTATCTGAAGGATCAAACAATCAGCTTTACTAAGATCCAGTTTGTTTACAGCAAATAATGTTAGGGGAGGAGTCAGTAGTGCAGCAAAGACAAGAGGACTTTCTAGCTTTATCTAGCTGAACAGTGACTACCTACTATCTCTGTAAATGTTTTGACTGAACTCACGTGCGAAATCTGTGGCCAGGCCTAAGTTTCTACAACTTGCGTTTTAATAATACTATAGAGTTTCTGTTACAAAGTAGAATAGACATAATTTTTTTTTCCCAAAAACAGCTGCCATACATGAAAAGGAACAGTAAAATGATTTTACTTCCTTCCTACCCTGAAGCCTGAAGGCAAAGTTGCTTTATAAATGTTTTCTCCCAAGAGTTTGCAGCTGTTTCTGCCTTTCCTATTGTGCTTACGTTCTGCCCGGGCTGGGAATACAAGCTACAGCCCCAGCTGTCGGGTGCAAAGTGAATCAGGTATTTCACAGTGGTTATTTGATTAGAAAGAATTATATTGTTTAGCTAACAATATTATATGTGTGGTGGAGAAGACATGTTCAACATGTGTCTAAGATTGAACCACATGTAACTTATACAGGAGCAACTATGTCTGAATATATTGACGTGTACGGACGTTTAAGTCTCTGTAGAGCCACGTCAGTACAGTGAGAGATTTCAAAAACAATTTTTATTTGTATGATCACTCTCTTGGGATGCTCTGAAGTAAAATACATGATAAGCAATATTCGAGAGTATAAATAAACCATGAGAGCGCCTTCCTACAAAATTGCAGGGGGTGGGATTTAGAAAAGAATCAGGCTCAGGAACATTAGCGCAGTGTGCGAGGCTACGTGGGAGAGGGAAGAGGGATACTCGTGAAGATCACAGGACTAATCACAGGGATTGCCCAAGTCTCCCCTTCTGAGCTCCTCGTCTAATCTACATCCACAAACAATGCTTGCTTGATTTTTTTTACAGCACTTGTATAAGGCCTTTAATCTCTAGATGCAAGGCATTGCTATTAAAATATTTGTGCGTGACTGTCAGGACAGGGAGTGAGAGGATCAGGGATGGGTGGGGGTGGGGAGTCACTTTCAAGGCTTGTTTCAAGTTCAGTTTCACTAACCTCAGTGGACAGCTACCTTGTCTGCGTACAGTGGCCACCGCCTGGGCACTGTCACAGCTGTCATTAGGCCTTTTGGCATCGTCCTTGCTCTTCTCCAATCCTCCTTTTCCCTATTCCCAGTTCTTTATTGCTGTTATCACTCATCACCCCTTTTCTCTTGTGCCTCTTAACTGGATTCATTGCATCTTAACCAGGAAATTTAAAGAGGTAGGGATCACCAAAAAAGACATCCTTAGCTCATGGTCATTACTTCTGACCATTACTTAAAGAATTATGTTAGTAATCAGTAAACGTGGGAATAATTACTTCCAGAAAGAACTGAATCCATTCATCTGGTGACCTTCTGTCTTCAGATTCCTTCAGTTTCTATGCCACCATCATGGCCTGTTAGTGCTTTATGTTGGAAGCCTGTGGCATACACTGTGTTTGGGTTTACTGCTATTTTAGAGTATGCAGACACACATCATCAGTTCGTCAATGCTGTAAGCATCCGGCAAGAGACAGAACCAAATGAAGCCTGAACTTGAACATTTCCCTTTGTGGATTGCTGACTTACCCATCTCCTTTATAAAATACTCAGATAAAAATCTCATCTGCCTCTTTTTTAACATGCACATTATTGATTTAGTTACATCCCTAAAAGCTGGTAGCTTTCTTAAGAAGAAAATACACTCATGAGTTCTGAAATTTCTTTTGTGCGAAAAAGAATCTATTATAAATGATAACTTCAGAGTTATGTCCATAATTAAAAATTAATGCATAGTCTACTAAAATGAGTTAAGGCATGCTTTTAAAATATATTCTATACACAGTTACATGCATAGAAATTTAAAACATTATAAATATATGAAACCATGGGAAAATGCTAAACTTTGGTTTGTTTTCGATAGCATGGAATAACTGGGACTTCTTGTTTGGGTATTTTTTGGAAAGTATGGAAAGATATTTTAAGACATGATAAACATATATATCAGTAGTCATTTTTTAAACTTTTGTCCCCTTTAAAACTCAGAAACAGATATACTCTGTACAGACTGGCTAATTCTACAATCACTATATTTGGAATATTGATTTGGAAGTATTGGTTATTTTTAAGTTTTTACAAATTTATTAGCTTATTTGGTTTTTAGATGCTTGATTTTTTTTCCAAAGAGCCTAGTCTGTTATTGACTCATTTTGACTCACTTTGATCATTTTGAAAAGTTGAAACACATATCAGGATTCTAATAGTAAGGAAAATTGTTTTGCTTTTTGTATATACCTGTCCTTTGTAGTATCGAGTTGGTGTAGAAACACTTGTGCTCTTACCAAAAGAGTGAAGGAAGAACAGAGTGAAGCTTCATTTAATTCAACTTTTGCTACCTGGTCCTTTGTTTTACCACATTTTAATTTTGAGTTGTCACTACTAATCAATTTCTACTTCTCATGTTTCATTTGTTTTCTATTCCAGGAAAGCAGACATTTACCTCGATTGAAACAAATTACTCTTCATATTCGATTTTTTTTCTAAACAAACACCGATTTCTCTCACATATTGAAGAAAATGGTAAACAGAAAGCAGGTGTCAGATCAGGCTGCTATAACAAATTTCTATAGACTAGATGGCTTAGACAGCGAACATATTTCTCACAGTTCTGGAGTCCGGGAAGCCCAAGATCAACGCGTCAGCAGGTCTGGCATGTGGTGATGACCTGCTTCCTGGTTCATAGATAATCATCTTCTTGCTGAGAGCAAGAGAGCTCTCTGAGATCCCTTTGATAAGGGCACAAATCTTATTCATTAGGGCTCTACCCTCACTACCTAATCACCTCCCAAAGCCCTCACCTCCTCATACCATCAAATTGCTGTTAGGGTTTTAACATGTAAGTTACGGCGGGACACAAGCATCAGTCTGTTGCAGCAGGCAAGAGGCAAGAAGCACCAGAAGTTATGCCTTGAAAATGCAAATCAAATTCATGAAGGTCATTTAAATATTTGAAATGTTTTAAAACCCCATCTCTTCGTCAAGGCTTGAGTGAGCTTCTTATTTCAGTCTATTTAAATGTGTAGGCACTAGACATGCCTTTGGGATCTCCCATGTGCCAGACTTGACTGGGAGGCAGGAAAGCAGACCTACTCCTGGGATCCTAAGACCATGTCCATTTATAACCCAGTCTCTTTCTTAATGGTGTCATTGCCTTCACTCACATTTTTTTTTTCCTCTCGGCTCATATTTTTTTTCTCATTGAGGTTCAAACTCCAATAATTTGCATTATCTTTCACTAAAAATGAAGTTTTCCTTATTTCTTAATAGAAATTCTCCCACTGAGACTCCAGTTTTGTTTCTTCTATCCTTCCCTTACCTCTACCTCTCTAGGACCCTGTTTTACAAGTCCAGTCTGACCATGAGGGGATGCTCTTCAGAACACTGGGAAGCTGAGCAGGTGATGCCCGCCAAGTATTCAGTCTTAGGGAGGAGGAATGAATGGAAGGCCGCTGAACCTCCAAAAGCAAACTTACCTTTTACTTAATTTAGTAAAACATTTGGTAGAAAAATGCAAACCAAAACTGCAGTGATACCACTTGATTATAGGCTGGCTATAATCAAGAAAATGTAAAAGAACAAATATCAGTGAAGATGTTGAAAAATTGGAACCCCCATACGTTACTGGTAGGAATGTGGAACTGTGCAGCCCTTGCAGAGACTGGGCTAACAGTTCTTCTAAAGGTTAAACATAGAATTACCATAAGATGTAGCAATTCCACTGCTAGCTATATACCCAAAGGAGATGAAAACATGATCACAAAAAAATTGTACATGAATGTTCTTAGCAACATTATTCACAATGGCCAAAAAGTGGAAACAACCCAACTGTTCATCAGCTGATAAATGGATAAATTAAGTGTGCTATATCCATACGATAGAATATTATTTGGCAATAAGAAGGAATGAAGTACTGATACATGCTCCAACATGGATGAACCTTGAAAACATGCTAAGTGAAAGAAGTCAGACACAAAAAACCACATATTGTAGAATTCCGCTTATATCCAGAATAGGAAAATCTATAGAGACATAAAATAGGTTAGTGGTTGCCAGGGACTAGAGGACATAAGATGAGGGGATGATGGTTGAGGGATGTGGGGTTTTGCTTGGGGTAATGAAAATGTTCCAAACTAGTTGTACCAATCTGTGAATATACTAAAAACAGTTGAATTGTCCACTTTTGTTTAAAAATGGGGAGACTAGACAGAAAGCCACATACAAATATTTTATGTTAAATTATATTCATCTCTCTTAAAGAAAATTAAATTCTGAAACAGCTTAATTAAAAACAAAAGTCTTATGTGTGAGAGGAGGGGATCTAGTCTATATGTACTTGTAGAAACATCACACAAAATTACTTTGTTCAGGCTTTTGAATTTTGGAGCCTAGTCACAAAGGTTTTATTTTATTTGTACACACATTTCTTCCCCATGTCCCGTCCTAGATAATTAATTCAGATTACTGAATTTACTTAATTTACTTACACTGAAATTGTCAACACAGTGGAAACTCAGAAGGTAATTGCCTGTCTTCTGTTTTATACTAATTGACTTAAGATTGCCAGGTGATTTTCCATAAGAATTAAATTTAGATGCTAGATTCAGTTCTGTCCCTAGAACTCTCTCTCTGACAGTAAAAAGGAACTCCTACTTTCTTGCAAACATTGCTTCATGGGTGTTTTGAGAGTTAAAGTGGCTCCTCTGTTTGGACAGGCAGTGAGAGAAAGTGAGGAATTAACAGAAAGGCATTCTTGGCGTTTTATAGCTGTAGGTATCCCTGCAGAGAAAGGGCTAATGATCAACCAAAAAGGTATTTGCTTCTGTAATATGACCTCTGCTCGAAATTCCAAACACTTATCTCCCTTTTCCACACAGTCTTCCTGTCTTCCCTGGTTCATCCCGTTTTCTCTCCCAAGCCACACTCATTTTAGCTCATGAGTAGAGCTTGCTAGCTGGGCTGGTAACATTTGAATCCTCATGCCCTCAGAAGTTATTTAGATGTGGAGTCTTTCTCCTTAGGCACACTTAACTTGTGCAGCCAATATTACTAAAACAAGGAGTATTTGGCAGGGCAAATATATTGTGAAATTTATTTTAATGCTTTGACTCTCAAGTGGCTCTTAGGAGCTCAGAGTGGAAACTTTTTATTGGTATTTACTCTGGTGCTCCAAGAGTGTAGCAGTTGAGTTTTAAGGAGAGGTCAAGCACATGGATTCAAGTATTAGATAAAGCTCCCTGTACCTTCCAGCTAAAATTCTCTGTTGTATTTTCTTTGTGAGAAATAATCATACCTACCTTGCAGGATTATCGTGAGGAGTAAACAAAATATCCATATAAGGTACCACCACAATGCCTGGCTCAGTTAGCTATTATGAGAGTGATACATATATAAAACAGCTTAATTAAAAACAAAATTAAATAAATTCAGATCCCTCCGTGTGTGTGTGTGTGTGTGTGTGTGTGTGTGTGTGTGTGTGTGTGTACACACACACATATATATGTAATGCTCTCCAGACAAAAAGTCAGGGAATGCACCAAATCAACCTAACCACGTTCCAGAGGTGCAAAAACCTCTTTAGAAAAAGAGAAAGCTTAATCCTTTCTGGGAAACGAATATTTGGATGGGCTTCAGATATTTGATAAAGTCAAAGATGATGACCTGGTTAAGAAGAGATTGCTTATTATAGATGCAGGGAAATACATGAAAAAGAGCAGGAAGACAGGAGAAAAGGGGTACTAGCTGGTAATTGTTGTGTAGCAGGTCTGAATAGAATGGAAGATACAGGGAGATGGACTCAAAATGCAAATATCTGTAGCAGAGTTCATAGGGATTAATAATCTTCAGTGAAGTGGAAAGCACAGAAGAAGCAGGGAATTAAGAGACTTGTGTTTTGTTTTTGACTCAAGTGCAAGAGAAGAGGTTTTTCTGTTGGCTGGTTGGTTGGTTGGTTGATTGGTTTTTAATCTTTGTAGTTTGAAATAATTGGCAATAGTCAGGAAAATATGAGAAAAGTGGGTAGAGTTTAGGAAAAACAAGAGGCAGAGAGCACCTGAAGTGAGTTAAGATGGAAAAATCGGATAACTGAAATTTGGATAATTGGGATAGAGGCTTTAGAAGTCTGATGTCCTGATCCTCTTCTTATATCCAGCACCCAGAGGGAGGTAGGACTGGTAACTGAACTTCTTTGGCTTTGCCTGCAAAAGTCACAAATAGCTATTTGTTCTTAATTTAGGAATAATAGTTTCCACCCTTTTCCATCCTGACCAGATGATCTTTGATTTATCATTTAACTTCTGTGCAAAGACCATCACCCTGCTTAATAGAGATGTTTTGAATATCTGGAGTAAAATGGAAGTTAGGGAAAAAAGTCATGATGTTTAATTTCTTTGCCTCTGTAAGAACTTGGTTAGTTTCTCTATCATCAGTTCATTCTCTAGGAGCAAATTAGGACTTTTCCCAAGTTGTTTCGGGCTACTTGACTCCCTTATGGTATTAAAGAAAAAAACTTACTACTGGTTCCCCAGAACATTTACGTGTTATGTGCAACTTTGTTAGGGTACTAAGCAGTAATGTATTCTTGTGATTTTAATTTCCATTTTATGGATGAGAAAGCTGAGGTAAAAGGAGGGATTATTTAACTAATCCTAGTCTCTCAGATACCCATGTTTACCCTGTGATTTCATACCCATGGCAAATAGATATACTTTCAGTGCAACCTAAAGGGGTATTTGAGATGTAGGGAAATTTCACAAAGTCAATTTCAAGCTCAGAGCCGTGCTCAGCCTCCTGTTCTTCCATTTAAGAATGAAAATTTCTCTGAGCACTTACTATTACATTCTTGTTTTTTATTAAAATTAGTGGGGGGCATTGGTTGCTAAAATCAAATGTTTCGAGTACACTATTTAATAATACATCATATGTATTCTAAAGACAGTGTTCACCTCAGGTAGTCATCCTGATTTTACCCCTGGACTTCATCATTACTGGGTCTTGCAACAGGACAGATGGAAATTATAACGTATTCCAACTGGAAATACCTGAGAGCAGGAATGACACCGGTTATTAAATCTCATTTCCAAAGCATTGTTAAAACCGTCAGACCTTATTATAAAACCAGGCTGAGGCAGAACTCTATTTATCTCAGGCGATTCCATGTGGTTGGGCAGTGGTTTGTAAAAATGACAGCCCATCATTTCAAAGTAGCCGAGGGCCTATTTTGACCTCGAAAGATCGATAAATATGGCTTAAGAGTAGCAATGCTAGAGCTAGATCCAGGTCTCCAGAATCCCATCCACTATACTTTCCATTACATCAAGGGAAGCTGCCTTGGGGAGGGTCAGGAGGATAAATGAAAAAATAATCCAGAATTCTTGGAGCATAAGTGAGATCTTCTGTTCTGGGGAGAGTTTTGGCTCCTCCAGTTCCCGGTACAGTCGTGAGGATTTGTCTGCATGCGCTGGCCGATGGACTGGAAGATCCCCTCTCCTCGATACCATTAGAAGATCACAGGAAAGGTCTGTCTTGGGGGTTCGGATGAATTGTCTTCAGGACATATTAGAAGATGCCATATTGATTTACCTGAGATAAACTGCTGGGCCTTTAGTTCAGACATTCGCAAGCTCTCTTAATCTGTTATTACCATGGTCTCCCCTATCTTCCACTTCTGTTTAAACTGACTTGGACAGAGCTGTTCTCTGTTTGGTTTGCCAGGTTGTGGTTTCTCGATCAGGATCATCAACCCCTCATGTGAATTTTCGCCTGGATTCCCACCCTGTGTCTCCTGAAGCAATTGTGGAGCACCCATTAAACCAAAATGGCTACACATTGGTTGTCACTGGGAAGAAGGTAAGCCTGTTTACACGAGGAGGTACCATGGACGCAGTCTTTCTCCAGTGGATATTTATAACCAGCGTCGTGTGACCCTTTTTTTAACTTCTCTATCTTGGATTCACCTCTCCTCTATCAAGTTCTTCCTTGAGTATTTCAGAGATCTTCTGAAATCAAGTTAAATTTTTATTCAGGGAAAATTGGACCCAGGGGAGATCCTGTTCATAATATGTACTTCTCCTTTTGTCCTATATTTCTCAATGAGAAAAACAAACACACAGAATTGGAATTGCAGTCCTAGGGGAAGAATTCTAACGCAGGCAGATAAGTCCTAAAGCGCATGCTATAATCTGATGCCAGCCAGGACCGCCTTCTCTCCGAGAGAAGGAAGTGCGTCTCGATGCAGAATAATATGTAAACTTACTTCGAATTTCCCAGGGGTTCAAGTGTTTTTTCAGCTGCTTAAATGATACTCTCCTGTTATGTTAAAATTGTCTCAGACAGAGCAAAATGTCTCTTCGTAGTAGAACCTCTAGAATTTCAGGACCATGCTTGTGTTCACTGGACAGTAGTGCTAACTTCTATCACATACCTGCCAACGGTAGAGAGAAGAAAGGATTTTGATTTTTTTTAATTTTATCACTTACTATTACATGATTTGCACACCTAGGTGCTTTCTCTAGTAAATATTGTGAAATTATATTTGCATGTATCTTTGGTGTGTTTAGCTTTTATTTAACAAACAAACAAAAAACCTTCTAGAAGCCCTCTCCATCATTTTTCTTCACAGATCACCAAGGTCCCACTGAACGGCTTGGGCTGCGAGCATTTCCAGTCCTGCAGTCAGTGTCTCTCTGCCCCTCCCTTTGTGCAGTGTGGCTGGTGCCACGACAAATGCGTGCGATTGGAGGAATGCCCCAGTGGAAGTTGGACTCAGGACATCTGCCACCCTACAATCTACAAGGTAGAAATCTCTGGCAGCTATCAAAATGTTTTTTGGTAAACACAGATCCCATTAAAAAAAAATTTTTTTTCAGAAGTCAGGTTACTGATTTAGCTGTGAGGCATCAACCAGAGGCCCATCTGCCTCCTGGTGTTTCCTTTGGGGTGGCGTCTGGCCGCACCTCCTCAGGCCTGCACTTGAAGCGCTTGCCTCCCACTCTCCAAGCAGATCCTCTCCGTGCCAGTTGCTCTCCCTTAGTGCTATGTGAATAAGAGAGTGGTGGCCAACAAGCAGCATTGCTCCCTATGTCCTCACACTAGGAGGACCTGCTGCCTCATGACTCACCCCTTCTGTGGTTCCTCACCACCCGCTTATCTACCAGGCTCCACCAAAGACAGAGACTGCTCACGGCATAACCCCGAGCCCTAAGCTGAACTCTGCAAGCCAGAGGTCCCAGCAGTGCTGGGACAGACAGGACAAAAGATTTCTTCCTGTCCGATGCCTAGACAGTGGCCTCACCTCGTCACAGATAAGAAGTTACTTGCTAGAAACGCAAGTCAACACCCATGGGTGGCTTGCACCTTCTCTCAAAGTTCCTGAAAGAGCCATCAAGGTGCAGCTATACTAACGTCTGTACGCTGGGAGCCGTTTCATTCTTTGATTTATTACAAAAATATTCATTGAGTGCTTGCTACACAGCAGGCCCTCTTCTAGGCCCTGAGGAGGTACAGTTCTGAGTGCAGCAGAAGTGCCTCCTGCTATGAGAGCACGTGACCTCTTGCAGTGGACTTCAGCCCTGAGATTGTAGCCACTGCCCCTCCCTGTCGCCTGACTGCCTTAAGCATTTGTCGGGCACTATGAAAATCTCCCTGGAAGTTTTAAAACGTCTCGATCCAAACAGATTCTGCCTCCCCGGTAAGGACCCAGTGTGTATTTTCTCTGTCTGCTTTGTAGAGCATTTGGACTTTAGTAACTGGTTCTTGTGAAATATTCAAGTTAAAGGTCTCGGTTGCCCGATTCAAGCCCGAGTAAACAGAGTGTGCAAGTCGGAACAGGAACCGCCCCAAAGCGCATGGCTGTTTTCGTTTAGTTACGGTTTGGGACAAGGTTTGCCCTGGGTGGCTGGGTTTTAAACAAAATTATTCTCTGTTGGGTGTGACACAAATATTAAGACTTAGCTTGATTGGCCAGAGAATAAACTAGAAGATAGTATGAAAACAAATTTAAATCTGTATGTAGTGTTCACATACCCTTTTTTTGTTGTTCTTAAATATACTTTTAAAACCACGTGCAATTTAATGCTTTTTAAACACACAGCTTTGGCAATTTGAGACACTAGAAAGCTGAGCTCAGCTATTCCATGAAAGAGATATGAGGAGGGTGTGTGTGTGTGTGTGTGTGTGTGTGTGTGTGTGTGTGTGTGTGTGTGTTTCAAAAATACACAAGCTGGTGTTTTAAATAAAGAGCAGATTGAGAAACTGTACGTTTGAAACTCTGAATTTTGACCCATGTGCTTCTTCTTGTTAGTCATGCAAGCTCTAGTAAAATGGTTAAAAACAGTAAATATTTCTGGAACCAAGAAATCTCTTATAATGTTTGAATCTTCCTCCTCTCTCACCTTTCCTAACTCCAGCACTCCAGTTGGCAATTTTAAATGGTTGCATTGTGTCACGCACGAGTCGCTGAGGCAAGGGATGTAGGGTTAGAAGGAAAGTGCTGCAGCTGCATCGTCGTTAGGAAGATTTCATGCTGCAGCAGAGCGTGACGTTCAGCATTCTTGCTGTAAAAAAATAAGACAGATTACTCATCTTTTTCTTATCTGTCTTAAGCTCTGTAGGTACAAAACCCCGCTAATGTATAAAGTTTCGCTTTCTGGTAAATGCACGTTAACCTGTTTTTCAAGGTACGTGATGTTCAGTGGCTGAAATTCTTTGCGGTTCCGCATATGAGAGATTTCAAGATCGCAAGCCCATTATTTTGTTTCAGACATGTTATCTGATATTAAAGAGCAATAAGAGATGCTTCTGCAAAGGAAGAGCACTTCCCAGTGTATTTATCAAAATAAAATTGTCATATCTTGTTGGACTGAATTCAGTACCAGTGAAACAATAAAGGTTTATTAATTGATCAGAAGACTCAGATAAGAAGCAAGAACAGTATCTTGTGGGTGGAGGGATCATACACCAATATATGTGTGACTTTTTTCCTATTGAAGAAGCAAATTTTAATTTTGCAAGTTTTTTTGTTTCTAGATGTCTCATGTATTAGCATGATGAGTTTTGAAAACATGACCATTTAAATCATTTTCACCTGTTAGTGGGTGATACTTGTGTGGCTATTTCTCCCCTGTCCAAACAGGTGGGAGACCCAGCCTCTGTTGCTTGTGCCAGAACTCAGTTCCTTCCCAGAGTCTTTCTGCCCTCACAGTAATTCAGTGTGCCAGCCAATTGTTGGTTCTACGCAAGGGTGTGTAGTCCAATTCTGCTTCCTTCCTTTTCCCCTGAAAGAGACAACATGACCCCATAAACTACGGGAAATCCTAAATGTTCCCCTCTAGTATTTCAGTCTGGAGAGAAAAGCGAGGTAGTCGGTCTTTTGAAACCTGATGGTCTAGCTGAGATTTTATGATGGCCATTTCTATTGCCAGTGCACCAGTTGAACACCTCTCAGTGTCTTTTGTCAAAGCATCACCCAGTCCCTTTACCTTAAATAGAAAGTGATGTTATAGAGTGACAAACTTCAATTTTTACGTAGAAAAGCAGGTCTAGCCAGTGGGATCAGGCCTTAGGCAGCTGTTTTCTATAAGGAAGCTTCCCCTTTAAAAAAGAGAACAGCAGCTATGTGACCGCCTCAGGCTGAGGAGAGTCTGGAGGGTTAGGTGTCTTATTCTTCGGCTGGATTTCTAACATAATAATAAATATATATTTTTTTCCTAGCAGTTCTCATTTGTTAGACATAGACGAGGAAAGTTTTCATGAAAGGCATGAGTGTGTAATGGATCTTAATGGGAAAAATAGCTATCATAAAATCACTGAGCTAAGACTTTGAAGAGGCTTGGTAAACAAGGATAAGTTAAGACTTTGGTGTGTGACTATTTACTTGGGAGGATGGGAACCATTGCAAATTGGAATTTTGCTAAAAGCCCTTCCAAATTACAAAAGAACACTTTTAGACTTTCACTAACTAGCCTTAAACAAATACCTTGACTAGTTTTTGTGTCTATAGCAGTGCTATGTTTTCCCACCATTGTACTTTACAGCACAATTTACAATATGTCCCCCCAAAAGAGCATTTCCTTTCTCAATTGTCACAGAGCTGCTGAAGAGAAGCTTATTTTTAACTTGGAAATTTGTTTTGTTTTAATAGTTATGGTCTAATAATCTTTGTCTTATAGACTTCCTAAGAGCCTAATGCTATCTTACAGTTAGCAGTTTTATTAATAATTTCAAATTTCACTTCTAACACACCAAAACTGAACGTGCAATGAAAAAATAAACCTATTACTTATTTAATATTGAACAAGGGGGAAGGGGATCAAGCCTAGAAATGACGTGTAAAATGCCAAGGGAGATAATTAGAAACATTACTATAATATTGATTGTTATCGAAGCGAGGGGTTCATCTGCCTGCATGCATCTAAGTCAATGAGATAGGTACAGGTTTTGCTGCAAAGAAAGTAAGGCTTCCACAGCTGCAAGTCCCAGAGACACAAGTGAGCTACCACTCAAAGACCTGATACCCATCCCCGGGTGTCTATTCTAAAGGGGAAAAATCCTTAGTCATGGAAATTGAGGAATTTAGGTTGTGGGTGCTGCTGATTGAACAGGGATGGGGTAATTCATCATCATGTCCAGTTCTGGAATCAGCCATGGCACTATCCCAGCCAGTCTCAGTACCAGTCCTGGTCCTGTGGGGCTGTTCTTCCTGGACAGGCCTGGGGCTGAAACACGCCTAAAGCCAAGATGTTATCCTTAGTGCAACCAAGTTACTGTCCTCCTGATAGATAGACCTGAGGCTTCAGTCTTAAAAGACTTGACAATGGTCCTAACCTTATGTCTTAAGGCTTAATTGTTAAGTGAGTAGACATACAGAGATGGAAGGATAAGGGTGGAGGGAAGAAAAACCAAGTGAGTCACAATGCCATTATCTAGGCAAAAGCAACTCAAATCAAAGAAAAGGCTCTAAGTGCTGGGTGCAGTTACAAGATCCCATTTGGGGTTCTCACCAGTTCTGTTTTTATCTCTTTCTAATAGCAATAATATACCGAGTGTATTAAATATTACATCATTTTTAAAGGCTAGGTATCAACTGATATATTTCAAATAGTGACCATATTTAAAGAAAAAATTGCAAATCAATAAATGTGAATTAATAAATATAAAGAAATAGATTTACTTATTCATATGTTGCTGCCTGGCACACACTAGATGATTTATAAATAATGAATGAATGCAGATATGTATTGAACACCATCTATATGTTTGATATTATGAAAGCTGCTGGTATTTTTACCATGTGACTTTATTCTCAAGAATGTAGCACACACCCATCCGGTCACAAGCGAGGCTTATGTTGGAGGTTAGCTTCTAAGGCCCATGAAGGAGTTTGGGGCAGAGTGTGATATGGAGGCCCACGAAGGAGTTATAATCAGAGTTACAAGCAAGTAGAAGTCTGGGTCTAGAGTATGTCTTCCTCGGCTCAGAAGTTTCCTAGAAGACAGATTCATTTCAGAGTGGCTCAAGAAGACCCTTCATTCCCACCCAAGCTAAATCTGCTCTCTATCCCATTCTGGATCTCCTGAAAACAACTTGTTTCACCAGCATGTAAGATAGGGGTTTTTTTAATAATTTTTTATTTTTCAGTTTCAGTTAGTACACAATATTATATTATATTAGTTACATAGAGATTAGACATTTATATAACTTACAAAGTGATCACCCCGGTAAATCTAATACCCACGTGACACCATAGCTATTACGTTATTATTGACTCTATTCTTTAGGCTCTACTTTACATACCCATGACTGTTTTCTAACTACTTATAGAACTTCTTAATCCCTTTTTCTTTTTCAACCATCCTCTCACCTCCCCTCCTATCTGGCAACCATCAAAATATTCTTTGTATCTATGGTTTGTTTCTGTTTCTTTTGTTCATTCATTTTTTCCTTAGATTTCACATGTAAATGAAATCATATGACATTTGTTCTTCTCTGTCTCACTCCATTCAGCACAACACTCTACATCCATTCATATTATTGCAAATGTCAAGTTTTCATTTTTTTTTTTGATGTCTGAGTAATATTCCCTTTCTTCTTTATGCATTCATCCATTCATGGACCAAAGGTTACCTCCATATCTTGGCTATTGTAAATAATGCTGCAGTGAGCATATGGATGCACATATATGCCCCTTCCGAGTATTGTTTTGGGTTCCTTTGGATAAATATTCAGAAGTGAGATTACCAGGTCCTTCTTTATCTCTTATCAAAGCCTTTTTTTATGGTAATGGATATTAACTAGATTTAAGGTGGTGATCATTTCATTAAAGCCTTTGTTTTAAAGCCTTTGTTTTGATAAGAGTATTTCTATTCCCCCCCCCATTTTTTTTGTTTATTTGTTTACATTTTGACTAAATTTCTTTTTCCATCCCTTTCAGTCTATGTGTCGTTCAATCTGAAATGAGTCTCTTCTGAGCAGTATATGTAAGGGTCTTGTTTTCTTATCCATTCGGCCACCCTATGTCTTTTGATTGGAGCATTTACATTTAAAAGAATTGTTGATAGATGTGTAGTTATTTCCATTTTAATATTCATAGTTTTTATCTTATTATTATTAAAGAAGGCTCTCTTAACATTTCTTAAAATACTGGCTTCATGATGATAAACTCCTCATGCTTTTTCTGTCTGGGAAGATCTTTATCTGTCCTTCAATTCTAAGTGATAGCCTTGCTGAATAGAGACATCTTGGTTGTAGGTCCTTGCTTTCTATCATTTTGAATATTTTGTGCCAATCCCTTCTGGCCTGCAAAGTTTCTTTTGAGAAATCACCTGACGGTCTTATAGGAGCTTCCTTATAGATAACTAACTGCTTTTCTCTTGCTGCTTTTTAAGATTCTTGTTTTGCCTTTAACCTTTGGCATTTTAATCATGGTGTGCCTGGGTGGACCTCTTTGGGTTCATCTTGTTTGGGATTCTGTACTTCCTGGGCTTATACAGATAGTTTTAATGTTTTTTCCCAGGTAGTTTTATTATTTGTTCCAGATTCTATGAAATTTGTGACCATTATTCCTTTAGAGAAAATTCAATTTTTTAGGTAATGAGAGAGTAGAATTTCGGACTATTTAAGGATAGGTATTTTTTTTTGTTTGTTTTCAACATATATGAAAAATAATATATTGGGCTTTTAAAGTTCTTCATTGTTCTTTTAGGTTTTTCCAACTAGTGCCCCTCTGGAAGGAGGGACAGTGCTGACTATATGTGGCTGGGACTTTGGATTCAGGAGGAATAATAAATTTGATTTAAAGAAAACCAGAATTCTCCTTGGAAATGAGAGCTGCACCCTGACCTTAAGTGAGAGTACAACAAATACGTAAGGATTTTAAAATGCTTTGCTGGGGTGTGATTGGAAGACAGGTTTTGTTTTTAAATGAATGCTTATAAAAAAATTTCCCTAAAAGTTAATCTCTTTAATTATAAAGGGTCTCCTATCACATCTTTTGTGGGTTTGTTTTGCTTTGTTTTACTACCTATTTACTACCAAGATTAATGAGGGAGAAAAATGATATTTCCTAGGTGAAGAATTTGACATCTAGTACTTTTTCAGCCATTTTTATAGCAACTCATCAGAAATTGAGTACCCTTGAAAGCACTGGTTGGGGTCACCCCACCTTTAAAGGCTTCAATTAAATTATCTAGTGGCCTTTTCTATTAAAAATCAATAAATAGCTGAGTATAGACTTTCTCTTCTGTATCGACTTTTTAAACCTCAGAAATGTGGTGGAGCAACTGGATCACATTTTTGAGACATTTTTTTGATGAGTTTAAATTTACATTCACTGACATATATAGGCACTGTATTATAAGGAGTATATCTCATTTAGCCATCCCCAAATCTCAGGAGATAGCAACACCATTCCTACTTTACAAAGGTGGTTCCTGAAGTTTAGAGAGGTAGAGTATAGCTTAGCAGAGGTAATCCAGAGAATAAGAGCAGAACAAGCCTTTGAACTAAACTTTCCCAATCCAAGACCTATGCTTGTTCTATTATGTTCTACACATACCTTCTATAAGATCTGAATCCCATAATGAGAATCCTGAAACTTTTAGCTATCAAGTGATAACAACAACCAGACATTTAAAGTTTTATGCTTGAACCTAGACTATCAAGTGGTTATTTTATGCCTAGTAGACCTTTCAAGGTTACACAAAGGTCAACATCTGTTCATTTTTACTGAGACCAAAACATCCATTAATGTCATGCTTCTGTAGCTTAATAGCAAAACAAATTTATTCTGGAAATCTACCTTGTAAGTTCTTATTCATTGTATGAGTAAATTATAACCCGTAAAAGTGAAACATTTCTTTAAAAAAGTTATTTAATAAAACAAATTATATTTTTACTTTTTCAAGTCTGTAAAATTATTCAAAATAATCCTATGGAAGACCTGTCACAAGTTTATTATTTTTTAAGTAATTTCAATAAACATATGACAAGTGGAACCACAGAATGTTCCTATTGACAAACTCGAATGAAGAAATTTGGCATATGTATTTATCTGTGGTTTCATATGCTGTTGACATACTGTTTATTAAGTAAACCACATATTATGCCGGCAATTTTATAAAATTAGACTTAGATTATGAACTTTTCAATTGGTGATGTCTACATTGATGAGGTTTAACATTTCCTATTTTGTCTGTATAAATAATACAATACAGTCAATATGAAATATAGTATTAAAAGTACAGAAATAGAGTTATACAACTTTCAGCCCTAATGCTTACCACAGAACTCTGCTTGCTAGTCATAGTGGTCAGTTCACAATTTGGAGTCAAGGTCCCCTCATATAAAACGGCCAAACCAGAAAATGCCTTTGCATTTGGAACATATTAAACTTTGTTTTGTTTTGTTTTGTTTCAGATTGAAATGCACAGTTGGTCCTGCAATGAATGAGCATTTCAATATGTCCATAATTATTTCAAATGGTCGAGGGACAGCGCAATATAGTGTATTTTCTTATGTGGTACGTCTAAACATTACTTATCTCATGAAGTAGGATAGTTAATTGTTAACCTATTTAAAATTATAAAATTAACAAGTTACTCTGCTTTGTTTTGTTTTTATTTCTCATTCAGGATCCTATAATAACAAGTATTTCTCCAAGTTATGGTCCCAAGACCGGTGGCACTTTACTTACTTTAACTGGAAAGTATCTAAACAGTGGGAATTCTAGACACATTTCAGTTGGTGGAAAAACATGTACTTTGAAAAGGTGTTGTAAATTTATTTTTTATTGCATCAGTCATGTAGGATTAATGTAGAATCTAATAAATCAAGATAAAAATATTCTTTTTTATGGTGAAGAGTCGAGATATTTATCATTCACTTTCTTGCTGATAAAATTTTTTCCTTTTCAAACCATCTACTCCCTTTTGCTCATTTTTCTATCCTTCTCTTGTTTATTAATTTTGTTTTTAAGTTTTATTTTTCCATTCACCTCTCTCCTATTATATCTTAGTATCCTAGACAGGCTATGACCTGTGAGATTCTGATAATTGACAATAAATTAAAATAAACATTTCCATCAACATTTACAATTAGATTAAATCATTTTGAGGAGGTGAGAAGGGAAGACATATTTTTGCTTCTTACAGTCGGAAGAGCTCAGTTTAATTGTACACCAAAAGGATACCTTAAAAATTTCCTAAAAGTTTTGATGTCAAGGAGCCCAAACAAAACTAAATTTGGGATCTAGTTAAATGTAAACAACCTACATTAAAAGAGCTTTTTTCTAGACCACATCAGGAAATTTTCATTTAGGAGCCATTGAGTGATATCCTTTTGATTTATGGATATAATTTTAAAATATGTGTATCTTTAAAAGCTAAAGTATGTTTTCTTTCTTTCTTTCTTTCTTTCTTTCTTTCTTTCTTTCTTTCTTTCTTTCTTTCTTTTTTGTACAGTGTATCAGATAGTATTCTCGAATGTTATACTCCAGCCCAAACCACTCCAACCGAGTTTCCAATTAAATTGAAAATTGACTTAGCCAACCGAGAGACTGACAGCTTCAGTTACCGGGAAGACCCCATTGTCTATGAAATTCATCCAACCAAATCTTTTATTAGGTAAGTAAAAACTTCTAATAGGTACAAGAAAATGACAAACATAAGGATAACTTGTCTGTCAAATAGTCAAGAAGAAATGAAGATTTATCTCCAGCTTTGATGCCGTTCCATTTCTTTTGAAGGCTGCCGTTCCAGTTCAGGAGTAAAAAGTGCATTCTGGTTGAGTGCAGTTTGACTTTATCAGTACTAGTTCGTGCCAAGAATCCTATTCTATTACATTGTGAGTGGATTTCAATAAAACAGTTTAATATGACATCCTACTATTTATGCACTTACATTCGGTACATGTTAATTCTATACTATTACCTTAGTGCCCCAAAGTGGAATCACCTTTTCCCCCCATCCCTCAGTGTATTGTTGCCCTGCCTGCTTTATACACAGTTTTTCCCTATTCTAGAGTCCCTTTGAATCAACATCTCATTGGACCCAATTCATTCTGCCTTGTTTCCTTTAATTCTGTCAGTCTAGCAACTATAGTTTGTTTTTCTTTGTATTTTTTTTTCAGAGAGAAAAAAAATTATTTTGCTTATTTGATGAATAGAAAGACAAATGCATTTCTTCAGCTTATGAAATATGAAGTTTTAAAAATATTTTCAAGTTAAATAAATTGTTTCCAAGAAGAGTCAACACTTTGGCCGTGGCTAAAACTTATAGTCACTACATGTGATTTAATTGAACTTCTCTCTTAAAATACTTGATAGGAAGAGAATCTCTCAGTATTACTATTTTTCTATTTTTATTTTGCCAGTGGTGGGAGCACAATAACAGGTGTTGGAAAAAACCTGAATTCAGTTAGTGTCCTGAGGATGGTGATAAATGTGCGTGAAGCAGAAAGGAACTTTACAGTGGTAAGTTCTTTGAGTGATGGTTGTGCTTAAAGTTCTGCATCTCTGCCTCTACCACCGGCTTTCATGGTTCAGAGGACATTTTCATTCTCCTTTAACATTCGTTAGCTTCCTTCCTTGTAGGGTAGGTCAAATAGTGTTTTTTTATTCAGCAACTAAAATTATATAGTCTTGTGCTAACATTGTAAAAAACAACACATACACACGTATGTTAAGATAAATGATGATTACCAACTTAAAGCAGTGTTTTTAAAGACAGTACAAATACAAACCACGTCATTTCCCATCTTAGTGTGTTTGGGGTGCTTTAACAAAAATACCATAGACTGAGTGGCTTATAAAAACAGATTTATTTCTCAGTTTGGAGGCTGGGAAGTCCAAGATGAAGGTGCCAGCAGATCTGAGTGTCATCCTCATTTTCAGAAGGCCGTCTCCTCTTTGAAACCTCAAACAAAGTAGAGAAAAAGGAAGCATGCTATCTTGTGTGTCCTCTTATAAAGACACTAATGAGAATGCCACTTTCATGACTTAATTTCCTCCCAGAGGCCCTACCTTCAGATACCAACACAAATATTTAGTTCATTATATTTTCTCACCCTCCTTTTTTCTTAATGTACCATAAAACATAAACCCTTTTTCCTCAAATAAAACCCATGGGTAAAAGTGTTTCATCTTGAAGGAGCATCCTGGTCTTTCTAAGCCGCAGGCACACAATGTTTTCTTGCATCCACTTCTTTTCATTCTTCTTGTCCCTTCGTTATGATGTTATCCAGTAATGAGAAAGAGCATTAGAGTACTTGTTATGTCCTAGAGTGTGTATGTTCTTTGGTGTTTCTCCATCTTTTTTTCTTTTATTTGTAAGGTCAATCAAAATTTAATGAAATGCTTCCTCGAAAGTGATTGACCTGTTTTATGCTCTAACATTTATATAGGTCACATTAAAATGATGGTTTTTACCTTAGACCTCAGGAAGGTTGGAGTTATTTACAAAGATTGTATATTATTGTTGTTTTTCTCTAATATAAAATACCATAATCTAGTTGGACTCGTCCACTCAATTTAGAATGAAAGTTCTCAGTGCCCCTTCTCAAGCAGGGTCTCAACTAGGAAAGTGACAGATTAAATTACAGTACTTTCTTTTAGATTACCCATCCAATATTTCTAGAAGACTACGGTCACAGTGTTCTTTAATTACAAAAACCAATTTGGGGCTAAAAATGTCAAGCCAAATCACCAAACAGAAAGGTCACTTCAAATGAGATTTTTCTTGACCTTCTCAATCAGCCACATTGCATCACCTCTAAAGAGTATTATTAGATTTTTATCATATTCCTGAGAGATTGTACTCTAGGGAGTCACTGTATGAAGTAGAGAGCTTTGAAACCAATCCCCGTACATGGCCACAAACAAAGTTAGAATACCACTGCTATTAATTTAAAGGACAAGTTCTCCACAACCAACTATAACATTATTTTATTATCCCAATAAGAATAACAGTAACCCTTTTTGGTGTTGGCATATGATTGTTTAAAGTAGTGATATAAGAAATTATTAGTTTATCTAATTCTCACCAAGCTTGAGTTATTTTAAAAAAATGGCTAAATTTTTTTTCTTCTCTCTCACTAGTATTATAATGACACACAGAACTCCTCTCGGCTTTCTTCATTTATTTGTAACCAAATATTTATTAAGATATCCTAGGCGTGAGACATTAAAGTGATATTTCCCAAGAAAGATTCAAATAATGGTAGAAGATAAAAATTTTATCTGTTCACATATTCAGAAATGTAAACTTCTATTGTTTTAGCCACAAATATATTAGTACAATAGAGCTATGCATTAGAATTGGACAAGAATGAAAAGTTTGGTGGATCTGTTTGAATACTGTGTGTGGAAACTATCTCATCAAGAGACACGTATTTCTTCCATGTTCCCTGCTGCTTGTAGAGTTTAAAACTGACCATGATTAATTGAACCCATTCATTATTTAACAAATAAAAACTCTTGGTCAGGTCTGATTTAGATACAATGATCCAGAGACAATCCTTTAAGTCCAATAAACCCAAATCCTTAAAAATAAAAATGCTAATCACCTTCTCAACAAAATTTTTATTAATTTGTTAATGTGTGTCAGAAACCAGAAGTTCATTGTATACTTTTCAAATTTCTTGTTCTTATGTAGAGAATTATTGTGCTGGCAGTAAAATTGTTCATTTCAATTTTTCAAGATGATAGGAATAAATAAATCACTTTTAGCATTATAATGTGAATTTGATATAAAACGAAATGATATTTTATTCATATTATACCTATGTATTATTTTTTTAATCTGCACAGCATATACTTTAAAACTTTAAATACACATTTAAAATATAGAATAATTTTTAAAATTATTTTTAAAAGAAAGTGTCAAATACTCAACTTTGTTTGTGCTTTTTATGTATATCCTGAGTCTATTTTCTATTGTGGCATAAGTAATTGTTTTATCTTCAGCTCTACTTGTCAAAGAAAAGGAAATCTAAGGGATGTTGTTCCTTGTTTGTCTTTTCCTTGGGGAAAAAGGATAACCATTTAACTCTAAATATGCCACTCTGTGTTGCTGGTATAGTCTAAGCACAATCAAGAGGAAACCACAGTTTCCAAACTTCCATAAATCAGAATTCCAAAGAGGAATATTTGAAATTCAAGATGAAAGGGCATAAAATAATAATAGCAGAGACTTTGTAAAATAGCGTATAGTAAAAGATTTACCAACATAGACTACAGAGTGAGGAAGAAGCAATACATACAGCGTGGGATTAAGACACTGAATTTGGAGCCAGTGACCTAAGATTCATGTTCCATACTCTGTCACTGAAAGCTGTGTGACCTAGTCTGATGGCATAAACTCAAAAAGCCTAGTTTCTTCATCTGTAAACTGTGGGTAATCATTAACACCTACCTCATAGGATTGTTGTGAGAGTTAAATGAGATCATTGTTGCAAAGTCTTTTGCACAGAACCTGGCACTCAATAATTGATAGCTTAAAATACATTAATAAAATGACCTAGCAACATAGTAATTATAGTGTGAACCTCACGGTACTTGGCCATTAACAAAGCACTTTACCATGTAGTATTCCACATTGTTAATGAGGAAGCTGAGTCTCCAAGTAAGGATTTTGCCCTGATTTTCATCGCTTGGTTTAAAGCTCGGATGTGAACAAGGACTTCTAACAGTATAAAATTCAGCTCCCACTCTGCCATAGCTGTTTCATAGTCCTTCCGGGTGACTGTCCTGTCTTCTTAAGGAAAATAAAGTGATGGAGGGTGAGCCAGCTTCAGATAAATCAATGTAGCTTACTCCAGGGAGGTGAGGCTCTGTGTTTCTTTGAAGACTACACTGTCTAGATAATTGTGTATCTCATGCTTCCAGAAATGTGCCCTTCAACATTAGGAAGTTAAATGCAGATTATTTTTCAAAAATTATATCTTTCAATTGATTGAAACAGTGCAATGTGAAAGTTGCTATTGATGTTGTCAAGCTATATTTTGTTTACAGTGAATAATTGTATCTTGCTATAGGCGTGTCAACACCGCTCTAATTCAGAGATAATCTGCTGCACAACTCCTTCACTGCAACAGCTGAATCTGCAACTCCCTCTGAAAACCAAAGCCTTTTTCATGTTAGATGGGATCCATTCCAAAAACTTTGATCTCATTTATGTACATAATCCTGTGTTTAAGCCTCTTGAAAAGCCAGTGATGATCTCAATAGGCAATGAAAACATACTGGAAATTAAGGTAAGAAATGCTTAAAATGCTCTTAAATCATCAACTAGCACTTAATTGACTTTATAGCTATGTGAATGGAATTGTTGTACTTGATTGATCTTATACTACATCAGCAAATATCTAAGCTCTGAAAAACAAATCTTACTGGCATAAGACTAAAAGGTAAGTATAATCACGGACTGCTTTTTAATGAAGCATTTAACAACTCTTTATTGTGTATATATTTTAAAAAGTAGCAAGTGTGAGACACAAATCCATTAAACAGGCTGCCTGTGATGCAGTTATTCTACTGATATTATGTATATATTTTCCTGGACACCTAAATGTATTCATTACAAGATAAAAGGTAAGGGCCATGAAAATAAACGCATCAATTACAGTTCTCTACTTCCTTGTAATACTTGGAATTTTGTGTCTGGGTGTGGTCATCTGTAAGTTAGTTTATAAATGGAGCTGGGTTTCCTCTACTTTAGGAATATATTAGCCTCTAAGTATAATTCAATTTGAGAATAACAGATCATCTTTTCTACCCTCAGCTTGTTGCAAACAAAAAATACTAAAGTCTAGAGAATTTAAATGGTTTAACAAGTGATGCAATAACAGCAGAACAAAGACTAGAATATAGCTCTCATTTGCTTCAATCATTTTTACTTCAAATAGTAATAAAACAAGCAAATTATGAAGACTTTATCTATAGCCTTTTACCAGGAAGAGCAAAATATTTATTATTCAACATATTGTTTTAAATAATTAGAATTTTTCTCCTAAAAGATCTTTTGGGTACAATTATGAGCAAACGTGAAGTAGTTTGTCCTTGTTTAGATATTCGTGTATCATTTAGATATAAGTATTCTTGTTTAGATATAACAAATAAGATCTCATAGATCATCTTTATCTACTGAAATTTTTTCTTTTCAACAAGATTTTATCTATAGCCAACTCATGCGTGCATTCACACTCATACAAGTTTACTAATCCCACAAGTGTGTTTTGTACAGTAATTAAGCAAGCTCAGCATGAAATTAAATGGAAGCCAGCTTCAGTGAGCAGCATGTCTACCACAGCAAAGTTCTTTCATCTCCTTCTTTAGTTAGTTTTAGAAAGATAAAAAGACTTTTATCTCATCTTTTTTTTTCAATAAAACTAATCTAGTGTGACCTTTGCTTTCAACAATTACTGTGTTTGCCATTTGAAAGATTCCATTTGGTTTTTCTTGAGGAAAATAAAAGTTGATTAGCAAGTATTTTTACACCTAGATAAACTCTATTTTTCTATTCCTCTATCTGTGATGTAAGAACCAGAGATAAATGGTTCTTTATCTACCCTTCCAAGCACAGCCTCATGTAGAGAAAACTTTTTCTGTAAATTAAGTTCCCATTTTTCAGTGTCCTACAAAATAACTGGACCAAGAAAAACATGATTTGACATCATTCTCAGCCTTTCAATGCTATTTCCAACATGGCCCAGGCAGCCTCTGGAAACAGACACAAAACACTGTCTTCTTTTGCCTGTATACAGAATGACTCCTTTCTCTAATGAGTGTATAACACCTATCATGTCACAGAGTGGCAATTTGGGGAAAAAGCGGCCAGTTTAGGGGAAGTATTTTGGTATTATGATTCAGACTTTCCCCATATTTCATTTTCCTTATATATAAGAGGAAAACAAAGTTATCAAGGAATATTTGTGTGACAGCAGCTAAACCTTTTATCAGTCTCTAAAGCTGATCACATTAAAACCTTTGTCTCAGGGCAGAAACAAAGGAAAGCAAAGCATGAAAAAAGGAAAGACCTTTTCTAGACAAGTGATAGACTGTTCTTATCAAAAGAAAGAATACCATTTTATTTCATGTTGTGCTTATTCAATTAGCATTTAAAATATGAGTGTGAAGTATGGTTGTATTCCATCAATGAAAGCACTATGGGGAGAATCATGTGGTTGGAGTGAGATTTGCTCCTTATTGCCAGGAAGAGTTCATGCCCCTCAAGCAGCCATGCATGTAAGTATTCCTTGGCTAAAAAGAGACTGTGATACTTTCCAGCTCTAGTTGAGAAAACCACCTCAGTCAGCAGTGGCCCAGTGACTATGCCGTGGCCGAGAGGGTCAGCCATGTGTGGATCCAGAGAATATAATAGAGACCAAGGATCCTCAGAACAAATCAGAAACTCCCATCAATATGGGAAGCCTAGTTTATGACCAAGGCTTCAAGTTGGCCAGCACCACTGGTGGACAATGGTCATCAGAAGTAGACGTCTCTTTAATAAAAAGTACACATTAGGGTATGATGCTTATGTCAAAGGCAGTTCACATCTGTGGCATTTTAGTTAACACAATACTTTGGTACATATCATTTCACCTGAGATTGACCAGTGAGGTTTGGGAGGTCAGTAATGATTATCGTTTATAGATAAGTAAACAAAGGTTTAAAAAGATTAGGTGATTTTGTGTGTGTCACCTGGAGGGCAAATAGCAGAACTAGAACTCACATTCAAGTTTCTTGATTCCAAATTTGGTTTTTCCACTAAATTACAAGGATTTTCATATTAACTTTGACTTAATGTATACTAAAATATTTTTTATAATAGAGAAACTTTTCTATTATATGCTAGAGAAGTGCTTTAAGTGAGATAGATCTAAACTCTACAAATAGCTAAAAATCAATTCTGTTTAAAGAAGCCCTACACTATTACCTAATTATCTTACATGGATTTTTGTGTATGAGTATATTTTATGGAAAGAGAGAAGTAAAGTATTTAATGCTGGAACAGGGACTTCCTGACACTGCTCTGGGGGGTTATCTTCTTCTGGAATATACTGATATATATGGTAATACAGATGCTTCAGAAATCCAGTCTTGAGAAGTTAGTTAGCTAAAATAGGAAAAAGGCAGGAAGATCAGCTAAGGCCTGGACTTGGGTTATGACACTGCAAGCACAAAGACAAAGGTTGGGAGGTTAGGAAGAGGCCTGCGTCAGTGTCTAGGCATAAGAAGAATCTAGAAAGGAGCATAGTTCTGAGCTAACCCAATCTATTCTGCCCATAGCCAGCCAGAGATTGTCTTCTTCCCCTCTTTTAACTAATTTACCTGCAATTATAGGTCTAATACCAGCCACAACCACTTCAAGGCCAATTCTGTCTTCAGGCAGGATAGAAGTGAAGGGCTTTTTTCTAAGAGATCGTTTGACCCAGTGTCAAGGCCTATTTTTACTGATGGTACTCGCATACTAGTATTTCCCTATACTGTACATGTTAATATGCATTCCGTTTTAAAGAAATTTTCAGAGACTGAAGTTTGGATCAACATGGCAGAGAAGGTAAACGCTGTGCTTGCCTCCTCTTATGACAATGTATTACAATTAAACTAAAGAACAGTCATCATTAGGAATCGCCTAAAGTCTAGCTGAACAGAAGTTCTCTAAATAAGGATATAAAAAAACAAACTATGTGGAGACTAGTAGGAGGGGCGTAGATGCGGAAAAGGCTGGTTTCACACCCATTTGTGACAGTTGAAAATCAGGAGGGGTATCTTGACTGCAGAGGTCCCACTGAGGAGTGAGGGGTCCCAGCCTTACACCAGGCTCTCCAGTTCAGTGTTCCAGTGGTAGGAAGAGAAGTCCCATTACTCTGCCTATGCAAATCAACCAGTGGAGATTGTGACTGAGTGACAAGGTGGGCTGTTGGAGTCCCAGGCATTCCTCTCAAAGGGCCCACACATGGACCTACTCTCTGACAGAATCACCTGCTCTGAGTTTCAGCACTGGGGCAACAGCTCTAAAGGCTCCAAGAACACACAGGAAGAAACTAAGCTGTCTGGCTTCAAGGCAAGGGCTGGGGGTGGGAGGGGGTGGGGAGCAGCTTTCTCCCAGATAGAAATGCTGGCAGAAGCATTGTTCCTTTGTTGAGCTCTCCCCTCACCCCGCATGTAGATACCATAACTGAGACTCCCTCAACCTGGCTAACACCATTCACCCAGCCCTGATGATTCCCTGAGTCCCTACCCCACCCGACTTGTGGGCCCACCGAAACTACTTTCAGTGGCTTTTCCATAAAAAAGGCCTGTTTTGGCTCAAGCATTAGACTTTCCTAAAATCTCCCAAAAGTTTACAAAACCCAAACATACAGTATCTGGCCTCAGCATGCCTTGTACCTCTTGCTAAGCAGCCCCAAGTCTGGCACTAGTGATAGCTAGCCTCAATTTACAGCTTAGCCCCTCCCATGCAACTCAAAGCTCAGCAAGACTAGCAGTCATCTGCACATCACTGTGTAACTCATACCAAGCGACCCTAGTCAAGGCACAGGCAGCAGTTGACCTTGGTTGGCAACAAAGCCCCTCCCAAGAGACCCCAGAACCAAACACTTGGTGGCCAGCTTCAGACCACACCAGAACACCACCCAACCACCTCTACAAACAACACACCTAAAAAATAGGGCAGGCATCATAGCCCTGCTAAAGTGAGCCTTACTCATAAGGTCAGCCCATGCACAACAACTCCTCCACTGTAGTTCTCACAACCAATCAGCCCAAGTGTCCATCCCACCCACTGACATGCAAACAGTAACCAAGTCTCAACTACAGCATGAGGGCACACACAACCCACACAAGGAGCACAACTTGAGCACCCAGCTGAGGTGACTAAGGAGACTGTGCCTCTGGGCCCCACAGAACACCTAATACATAAGGCCACTCTACTAAAGCCAGGAGACATAGCAGCTCTACCTAAAACATAGAAACGAGCACAGGGAAGCAGCCAAAGAAACATGTCCACGTGAAAGAACTGAGCAAAGCTCCAGGAGAACTAAACAAAATAGAGACAAGCAATCTAGTAGATGCAGACTTCAAAACACTGGTTATGAAGATGCTCAGTGATCTCAGTGAGAACTTCACAAAGAGATAGAGAACATAAAAATGGAGATAGAACACAGTTAAAAAGAACCAGTCAAAAACGAAGAATACAGTAGCAAATGAAGAATACATTAGAGGGTAGGTTACATGAAGCAAAGGATCAGATCAGCGATTTGAAAGGTAAGATAGAAGAAAATACCCAATCAGAAGAGCAACAAGAAAAAAGAATCTAAAATAATGCAGATAGTTTAAAGGCCTCTGGGACAACATCAGGCATACCAACATTTGCATCTTAGAGGTACCAGAAGAAGAAGAGAAAGAGCAAGAAATTAAAAACTATTTCAAGAAATAATGACAAAAACTTTTCTAACCTGGCAAAGGAAATAGACCTACAAGCCCAGGAACTATAAAGAGTCCTAAAGAAGATGAACCAAAAGAGGCCACACCAAGACACATCAAAATTAAAATGCCAAAGGTTAAAGACAAAGAAAGAAGAATCTTAAAAGCAACAAGAGAAAAGCAGTTAGTTACCTACAAGGGAGCTCCCATAAAACTGTGAACTAATTTCTCAACAGAAATTTTGTAGACCATAGAGATTGGCACAAAATATTCAAAATGATAGAAAGCAAGGACTTACAACCAAGATTACTCTACCCAGCAAGGCTATCATTTAGAATCAAAGGACAGATAAAGAGCTTCTCAGACAAGAAAAAGCTAAAGGTGTTCATCACCACCAAACAATTATTACAAGAAATGTTTAAGGGGCTTGTTTAAGCAGAAGAAAAAGAAAAAAGAAAAAAGATTAGTTAGATGATAGATGATAGATGATAGATAGATAGATAGATAGATGATAGATGATATAGATACATACATACACACATACACACACATATCTTTAGTATTCATATATATATGTATATGTCACCAGTTACTTTGAATGTAAATTCTCTAATCAAAAGACATAGGATGGCTGAATGGATAAGAAAACAAGACCCTTACATATGCTGTGTATAAGAGACTCACTTCAGGTTGAAAGACACACACAGACTGAAAGTAAAGGGATGGAAAAAGATATTTCATGGAAAAGGAAAGAAAAGATGAGGTAGCAATCTTATACCAGACAGAATAGACTTTAAAATAAAGGCTATAACAAAAGACAAAGAAGGATCCAGTTATCTCACTTCTGGTTATTTATCCGAAATAAACCAAAACACTAATTCGAAGAGACGTGTATCCATATTGCAGCCTTATATACAATGGTCAAGATATGGAGGCAACCGGCATATGCACCATGAATGAATAGATGAAGAAGAGAAGGTATATATGTATAATGGTATATTACTCAGCCATCAAAAAAGAATTAAATCTTGATATTTGCACTCACATGGATGGACTTAGAGTATATTGTACTGAGTGGAGTAAGTCAAGATAAATGTCATGTGATTTCACTTACATATGGAATCTAAAGAACAAAACAAATGAACTAAAGAAATAAAAACAAACTCATAGATAAAGAGAACATTTTGATGGTTGCCAGATGGGAGGGGGTATTGAAGGGACGGGTGGAAAGGAAGAAAGGCTTAAGAAGCACAAACTGGTAGTTAGAAAATAGTCGTGAGGATGTAAAGTACAGCATAGGGAACATCTTCAATGATATTGTGCTAACTCTGTGTCAAATAAGTACTAGGTTTATTGGAGTTATCTCTTTTTAGTTATTGTAAACATCTAATCACTATGTTGTATATATGAAACTAATACAATATTATATGACAACTCCAGTTTAATTTTGGTTCATCTAGCTTTTCTCAAATGACCTGAGAAACTGTTCCCCAAAATACCTATCCTATAGACTCAGTTTTGAAGCATTCTGTGAAGGTTCTTCGGTCTGCTTCCTCACCTGAGGGAATCACATCCTCCGGATAAAGTCTAAATCTCCTGCTGAACCACCACCACTGATTCACTGATTTTCTGCTGCCGTCTTTCCTGGACTGTTGCCTGGCTGAGTCAAAAGGATAGAAAGCCAGGACCTACGACCAACCTCACTACCTTAGCTAACTGTCCCAGACTCAGTCTTGTGGCCACCTCAATGTATGAAAACTTGTAAGACCCCTTCTGTTATAATGCCAGTTTTTTAAATCCTACCCATTTCCATTCCCACCTGCTGTGTTCTGTAACCAACTCAGACATGGATCCCTGGGCCAGGATCCTAGACAGAGACATGTGTAACACCTGACCACCAGAGTTAGGGAGGAAGGGGAACAAGGAACATCCTGATATGACACATAAAAAATTAGTTTTTACTTTAGAAAGGTATTCATTTTAACATTACAGTAAGAGGAAGCAACTCTTATTCATCTTTATAATATTCTCAGTAAAAAAGAATGTGTCTTACACAAAGTAAGTGGTAGGGAGATTTCATATCCAATGGAATTTAATTTGCTTTATGACCAAGTCCTGTCTCAAACCTTATTTCTCAACGTGTGAAGCAGGAATAGCAATAATACCTGCCTTAGGAGGGTGTCTTTACAAGATAAAATGAGATAATTATACCTCAAAATTGCTCTGCGTGTATAAGGGATGAAAGACCAGAAAGTTTCTTCTGTGTTGCTTTATTTAAAAACTGATATAATTGCCATTGCAACGACTGAAGAACTGAGCCAATTTTATAAATATTTTCTTCTATTTAATAATACTTAATATTAAATAATGAAAAAGTAAATAAAAGTATTAAACATATACCTTTTCCCCATAGCTCCATAAAGCTGTTTATTTTAAATGATGAAAAGTAGCCTATATTTCATTTATATTTTTTTCTGACTCAGACCCCTCTGTTATATAGTAGCAGTGGGCTGCCAGTATCACTTCAGTATAGTTACTAAACATACAAAGCAGATAGTAATCTCTCCTGTTACCGCTTATCATGTGTTCCTTGGTAGGCACAAATGAAAAGAGGCTCAGTTAGATGGCTCTGTTATCTGCTTTTGTTTTAGAGAAGCCTTGATGCCATATCCAGGAGGCCCTGAGCCTAGAATGTAAATGCAGAATGTCTCTCCCTCCCCCCATCTTTTGTTATTATCTAAGCAAGCAGGACACGTTGTAGTCATTCCCTCATAAATCAAGCCCTCCAGCTCTTTAATCTCTGTGTCATTTCCCGAATTCCCTCCAATATGTGAGTGAGTGCCTTGGCCCTCCTCAGACCTAACCAACAAGTTGTCGTTTGAAGCCCCAAAGTGACCTATCAGATTTATGTGCTTCTATGCTGAACTGCCCTGCGCGGCTGACCTGATTCAATGGAGTTCACATGCTGCCTCTAGAAATATCACAAGGATAGGGTTTGTCTGTATCTCTTTTTTCTTGAGCTCCAGGTTCACGTTAGAAAGAAGTGTTTTCTTCTTTCCCCAGAATCACATCTGACCTACCAGTCTATTAAGATCCATGTGAGACGATGCATGTAAAAACGGTTTGCCGAGTATTAAAGATCATTTAGAACAAGGTAGCAGTGCCGCAGTTATTACTGGCTGCTCTTCATTCATAAGAAAAGTAGTAGTGTGTTCTAATAAATCTTTCCTCCAAATAATGGCTTTTTAATAAATAACTGTACTCATTAAGTGTTGATATGAGAAATTGTTCCCGTTTTCACTTCTCTTCCAAGACTAATTATTGCTTTCTTCAATAAAATATTAATATTTCATAAATGCCTAATGGTAACCAGTTAACCAAGTATATTAAATTGAATCATTTTTTTGAATCTGCAAAATAATGTAATCATGCTCTCAAATTATAACAAGGGTCACATGGCATCTTACAGGAATTTCTTTAAAAACGAATTCATTTTATGTATAGGATTTAACTGTGTGAGAGGGATGAAAAGAAACTGCCCCACTCAAACAAAAGGAATGTGTCAACGTAGATTAATTAAACCAGAATCTCTGGAGATGGGGCCCAAGCATCAGTATTTTGTAAGACTATCACTGTGATTCTAAAAGTGAAGCCCAAGCTGAGTTTTCTGCAGTAGGCAGAAAATACCTAAATCGCTTCCTTTTTTGCCAACCATCAGTACCTGCTGAAACATTAATAAGGTGATTATGGGTAAGAGGTCATTCGATGTTAGGATGTGAACCAAGACTCTCTTTTCTTTTTTCTTAAATCCAATTTGTTGGAAAAGCTATACACTATGGTTCCTGACTAATTAGTGCCCTGATATGGTCATGCTCTCTTTCAACCATCTAAATTCCCATGAAAATGAGTATCATAAACTGACTGTCATGTGCCTTGGCAAACAACGTGGCCTGTGTTTGCAGTATATTTATATTCCTTCACAATTGTTAGCATTTCTGCAGAACTATGAAGTGTTAACAACTTCTTTTTTTTCTTCCAGGGAAATGACATTGACCCTGAAGCAGTTAAAGGTGAAGTGTTAAAAGTTGGAAATAAGAGCTGTGAGAATATATACTCACATTCCGAAGCTGTTTTATGTACAGTCCCCAGTGACCTGCTGAAATTGAACAGCGAGCTAAATATAGAGGTGGGATTCCTGCATTCCTCTTATAACGCAAATAAAGATGCCAGTGTAATTATGTCACTTGCAGGCTTTAAATAAATCATTAAAGCTCATTTGTATGTTGACTTTGGCTCATCAGCTCAGCCTTGATTCTTAGCTGTTATTTTAGAAATAGTGAGGTTTTTGTTGCTCTGTCTCCTTCCCAAACTTGAGAGCATAGATCTCAAAAGTTCTTCTTAGCTACATTCCCTCACCATCATGCCACACTCTTGCCAAAATTTGCTATAATTCTCAGGAGGGGTGAGGACACATTCAAGATTGCCCCTTCCTCTACCTCAAACCACACCAAGAGGCCAGAGCCAACATACTGCTGCCCTCTACAGTGACCTAGAATGCATGGACCTCAGAAGTAAAAGAATATGTATACACTGAACAAAGTAAAATAGAAATTAAACTATTTTACAATAACTCCTTTATGTAGACAGCTAAATCAGATAATGAGTTTTTTTCATTCTTTTTTTTTTTCTTGAAGAGCTTTATTGAAATTAACTCACATACCAGACAATTAGCACATTAAAATGTACAGTTCACTGGTTTGGGGTATATTACATTATTATTTCTTTAATTTATGGTAAAATACATATCACATAAAATTTACCATTTTAACTATTTTTTAGTGAACAATTCAGTAGCATTAATTATAGTCACAGTGTCACCACTATCTAAATCTAAAACTTCTTTATCACCCCAAACAAAACTCTAAAACCATTACGCAGTATGGTCACATTCCCTCCTCTCTCCAGCCCCCAGTAGCCTGTCATCTACTTTCTGTCTTTATGAATATGCCTAGGCTAGATATTTCACATAGTGGAAACATAGTATTTATATGTGTTTTTTATATGTCTGGCTTATTTTACTTAGCATGTTTTCAAGGTTTATCCACATTGTAGCATGCGTCAGAACTTCATTACTTCTTATAGCTGAATATTCCATGGTATAGATATATCACATTTTGTTTATCCAAGAATTAGTGCTTTTTAAAGGTTTCCAGAAGTCTTTTGAAAAGTTATGAAATGGAAAACTATTTAAAAAATTGGGAAAATTATGGCCAGATTATGAGATCAGAATTTGGAATTCAGAAGGACCATAAATCCTCGAAATTATGCCATGTGAGAGCTGGACGGGGCCTCAAAGATTTCTTCTGTGTATCAAAACCAAAATTAAAGTATTTTGAGATCGTATTAACTCATAATAATATGATTATTTACTTCTTATAGGAATTTTCCTTTGGCCTCTATCACACCCTCCAGACAGAAGTTATGCCCTATTGTCTGTGTTTCTTACCATTTATTTACACGTCTATGGGACATATCACATTGTATTATAATTATCTGTTTGTGCATTTGTCTCCACTTCAATATTTCAGTTCCTAGAGATCAGAGACTGTTTCTTATCTGTCTTTTTTTTTCACTAATACCTAGTTACAAGTACAAACAGCTGAGTATTATGTAAGTACTTCAGAGATCAGTAACCCCTAATTATTCAAATCCTGGACCAGAATTGAGAAGTGTCTTATTACTCTGAAGGCAATCGTGCCACGACTAGAACAGCAATAACCAGATGGTATTTTGGGCCCAGAGAGACTGATTCAACCTGTGTAGTGTATTTAAATCTATCTAAAATAGCCAGCTAAATTCTGGCTTTCTTTGTCATTTTTAGTGGAAGCAAGCAGTTTCTTCAACTGTCCTTGGAAAAGTTATAGTTCAACCAGATCAGAATTTCACAGGATTGATTGTTGGTGTTGTCTCAATATCAATAATACTCTTATTGTTACTTGGGCTTTTCCTGTGGCTGAAAAGGAGAAAGCAAATTAAAGGTACAATTTTTTAATTGTTTTAAGGAATTACTTTAAAAATACAGTCATTGCAGTTTAAAATTGTCATAAATTCATGTGCACTGTCATATGTGCAATTGATAAAACCCATGAATTCTTGTCACTCGGTCAAGGTCTGCTGAGACCCATGATAGTCAAGTCTTTAACGAGCTCTTTCTCTCTCTCTGTTTTAAGATCTGGGCAGTGAATTAGTTCGCTATGATGCAAGAGTATACACTCCTCATTTGGATAGGCTTGTAAGTGCCCGAAGTGTAAGCCCAACTACAGAAATGGTTTCAAATGAATCTGTAGACTACCGAGCTACTTTTCCAGAAGGTATATTTCAGTTTATTGTTCTGAGACATACCCATACATATACCTCAGTGGGTTGTGGCATTGATGTTTATTTTTTGATTTTGCATTTATATTTTTATAAAAATATAAAAGAAGTATTTACCTCTTTTTTGGCCAAAGAAGTACTTAAATGGACACAGGATTACAGGGCTCTTATTTTTAAATGAACTCATTTATATATTAATTAGATTTTTAGAGTCTTTAAAAAATGTGACGCTCTCTTTAACAACCCAAGAAGAGTTAAGATACAAAACTTATATTTACTTAAATATAAGTTGGCACTGCTACATTTTTTTTATCTCAGAATGTTGATCCTCAAACATTTAAATTACACCTTTAGGACTCCTTTGAAGGATTCTCAATGAACTGTTAGCACACAGCCTTTTACCCACAGCATTCCAGGACTTTAATATATTTTGAGTCTTATCCAGTAATGCTATTTTAAAAGGAGAGGTTAGGATCATCTGTTTTGCAAAACACTAAGCCTAATAATAATCAGGTTAGCCAGAGCATTTCACATTGTTTTATTTAAAATCTCCTGGTAAAACCAAAATGTCTACATTATATCTGTTCCATTATCTTTAGAAGTTACAGGACGTGAGTCAAATACAAGCATTTCCCTGGTTGAATATTTACCATTGGACAAATAAAATGAGTCACTGACAGTTGAGGATACTGGAAAACTTAGAAGTTGTTCCTCAAAATAAGTACAGGAGCAAAGAGGCATGTAACATTTTAACTTTTTTTTTTACACTTACTGCCTCTTATTTTTTGAACTTTATATTAGTTCAGTAGAGATACACATAAATATTGTCTTTGCCCACCTGATTCCATTCACCTTTAAAAATTCATGCCCTTAACAACATGAACAAATCAAATCCAGTTTATAGTTTTGAAATTTCAGCTTTTATTATCGATATTCACATTTAATAGCTCTAATCTGAGGTCATTAAAATTTACGAATTTGTTTTAAGCTTACTTAATCTTCATTTAACCTCATTACTCACCTAACCCCTGTCATCATTGCTAAGAAGTTTGAGTTCCTCTTTCCTACATTGAACCTGCTCCTAGGAGATGTAGAAAAGTAAAATAGACAAAAACAGCTCACCCAGAGGGAAAAGAAGAAATGCACAGCCAGCACCTAATGAAGAAGGTTTTCTCTGTCTGCTGGGGACAGCCTCCTCATCAGTCTTTCCTGAAGTCCCAGAATGCTCTTCAGTGTTATACCAAAATCACATGTTAACGGTTTAAATGGTTTGGGCACATGTCTGAGCTTAACCCAAGGGCCCGTAGAATTTCTATGCCAGAGGACTTTTTACCCCATCTCACCAAGGATTCCCCTTCATCTCCCCAACTCCAAGAGCAAATGTTTGGGAAGTGAAGGTGAAGGAACTGAGTTTATAGAGTCTCATTTACATTTCCCTCCTGTGAGAAGGGTTTGAAGAATTTGTTTCTGGGATTAAAGGAACAGGCATCTAGCTAGGCCCCCTTCTTCCCACCCATCCAACATTTCAAGTATTCTCCTAATATTCTACATCCTTCCTTGAAGGTTGCATCTCTCATGTCCATACAGTGATTACAGTAACTGTAGGTGGCCCTGCAGCTTTTCTGAACCACTATTGAGATTTCTCCGGCCAAATTGATTTTGTTATTAATGAAACTGTCCAATGCAGAAAATACTAAAAATGCTTAAGTAGGGTTTGGAACAGTCAGGGTACTATCAACTTTCTTTTTATGCCCTTGTCTCAAATTCTGATTTTCCTGTTCATTTGCAAACAAACAATACTATCTTTTGGTACCAGTGGGGATCCCCCACATTACCTCTCCCCTTCTCCTATCAGCTAATATTGTCCTACACTGCCTGGTGTATCTTCAGATCTGTTGCTGCAGACATGATGCCTTCTCTCTAACGTGTATGGATTCCCAGTAACATGTATGGAAAGAAACTGGTGGCTTCTCTGTTCTATTTGGCATTAAGAAATTTATTCTCAACCCCACAATTCCTTACCCCTAAAATGAAAAAAAAAAAAAATTTACTTTGCAGAAGAGAACCTTGCCTGAGGCTCTTACATGGCTTTGGTTGTAAAGATCAATTTATAAGGAATGCTGATCCCTTTGCAAGTGCCCTCAACTAAGCAATGGGGATGGCACACTAACCTCATTCTAATTTGCCTTCTCTAAACAGCAATAACACTAAATCTGCTATAATTATCACACAATGGAGAATTTACTGCTAATGTGAAACCTTTCAGTTCTGAAATTTTAACCATCATATATTTCTAATCATACATGTGTAAAATACTTCATTATGCATATTTTTCTTTGTTTTGAGCAATGCTAATTCCATTAATAAATGCTAGGCTGACTACTTTTGTGCTTCGCATTCTTAAAAATATAGTATATTAAAAATAAACCTCAAACATGGCTTTTTGTAATATATAAAAAGAGAAATGTCTAAGGAAATCGAGTAAACAGGCTGTCAAAGTTAATGCTTAGCTTATCTAAAAGAAAAATTTATAAATTTTTTTTAAATGTGTGTGTGTCAATATTTTTTCCAACTTATCATTTTTATTAAACCAGTTCCTTTGTAAAGGTTCTTCCTAACCTCATTCAGTGACAAAAACCATCATTTTTATTTTAATTTTAAATGCTAGGTTTTATTATTAATTCACTTTGCTATCCCTGCTGCAGACCACACTGAGTGAGGTTTTACTATTATTTTCTAATAATTTTGCTTTATCTTGCAGACCAGTTTCCTAACTCATCTCAGAACGGATCATGCAGACAAGTGCAGTATCCTCTGATGGACCTATCCCCCATCCTAACTGGTGGGGACTCTGATATATCCAGCCCATTACTGCAAAATACTGTCCACATTGACCTCAGCGCTCTAAATCCAGAGCTGGTCCAGGCAGTCCAGCACGTAGTGATTGGGCCTAGTAGCCTGATTGTGCATTTCAATGAAGTCATAGGAAGAGGTAAGTATTTCCACTCAGCTTTCTGTTAAATACGATTTTCCAGTAAGCATTTTATCTTCTGCATTTGCAGATTAGGAACTTAGACAATGGTAAAAGCAACTGACAGAGCATTGATAACAAGTGCACTTGATTTCTGTTCTGCATAAAAACAGGCCTGCAAATCATATCCCATAGGGATTTGCCTCTGTACCTGGAACCAGTTTATCTCCCAGACATACTAGAAATAAATCACATTTCTTCCTCACCTTTTTCATCATGACAACTATAAATTCTTGGAGGATGCCTTTTATTTCCCTCTAAAACATCACTTTTTATGGTCCAATATCTGTGTTCATATCTCCTCCCAGTCTTTCTTTACTCTGAAAACAATGACTAACTTTTTGAAGTCCTGGTTTATAGCAGTTTGTACCCTGGTGGACATCATCAGAAGACAGGGAATTTACAGCATTCTCCTGATCTGAAACAACATATATCATCTCTGTAGTACACTCCAATTTCTTTATACAAAGAGGAATGAATATTTGTAATAAGCCAGAAAGAGCAGCAATAATAGCTAGCATACACAGTGTTGGAGGAAATAGTTATCAGGAAAAGAAACCAACCAGAAGTCAGGAAATGAACTCCATTCTTCCCTTTTTTCTAAAAAGCTTTTACCTTTAATACCGTATGGCCTCTGATCCCTTTTGTTCAATATGTGCTGCAAGAAGCACAGGCATCTGCCAAAATGATGCAGAAGAAGCTGATGGGACGACTAGCCTTGTATGAACAGGAGGCCTTTCCATTTTCCTGTGGGAGTACCCACACATTCCTCTAGCACATACTGCAGATTTTAATCCTTAGCCTGTTCCCCTTCCCTAATAGCAGCTTCACGGTTAATGACATGTTTCACATTAGAGTAATCTACAGTTCTGTTATCGGCCTATAAATTCCAGTAAGTGCACCAGTTTTAGGGTGTGTGGCCTCACTAATTATGTACTAATTCTACACATAGTAAAATTAGAATTTTTTATTTTTTATCATGAAAGGTGCTAAAATGACAGTTGTTTCTCTTCTGAAGTAATAATCATTAATAATTTTATAAACATTAACTATTATTTAAGTATGTTTTCCCCAGTAGAATGTGAGCCCTTGAGAGCATAGGGTTTATTTTATCCGTCTTTTCATTAGTAGAGGGTAGACTAATGCCTGACACTCACATAGTAGGCACTCCGAAAGTCTTGGCTAGCTAGATGAATTAATTAATGAATGACTTACACAGCTATCAGGAGTTTGGCACCTCTGGGGAAAATTATTGCCACTGGATGAAGGGCAACTATTGGGAAAGCAACGTGGCTAGACCCGGAGAGAACTGGATGTAATGACTCAGAGTGAATTTGCTTCATTTGGACATTTTCCTTTCAGTTTCAGCCAACCTGGATTACATATTAACTGGTGACTAAGGGGGGAAATCCTTATTCTAATGCTAATCTTATTTCTAATGGTAACATTTTTATTTCATTTTAGATTTTGCTATATAGGGAGCTTATTTTATTGCATTTTTTATGTGAGAAAACTTTATTTTCATATTTAAAAGATACTGTTTGATCCTTAAAAATAATAAAATTTTTTTATGAGGCAGATGTTACTTCTGTTTTCACCGGTTGACAATTTTATTATATTAGCCTTATTAACAGTTATATCATCTAAATTGTTTACCATGTGTTAAATAATCATTGGTTATATCTTTGGGTAAAATGTATTACATCGACATATGTTCACAAAAACACACATACACAGTGACAATGTTAATCAAAAGTAGAAGAAACAATGTACTTTTTTGTCATGTAGAAAAAGGAAATGAAGAACATAAAAAAGCTTAATAAATAATTATTACTGATTAGAAGTAATGCAGCACTAACCAAGTTCCCTCTTTCATGCAGGACATTTTGGGTGCGTATATCATGGGACTTTGTTGGACAGTGACGACAAGAAAATTCACTGCGCTGTGAAATCATTGAATAGTAAGTCACATTTTGCTTAACAGTGGGGTATGCTTTTGTGGTTTGCAAACTAATAGTTTATAGTAAAATGTTGACTTACACTTCTCCTTGTGGAAAAAAACAGCTCCTGCTACAATTATGGATCTAATCCTGAAATTTTGGTCTAAATTTTTACTGAAATATATCCTCAAAAATTATCCCTCTGAGCCCTCATAAATTAGAAGATAGAAAAACGAGGCTCTTGGATGAGCTGAGTATCATTTAACTATGTTTGGATTATAATATTTGTTTTGCAAATGACATTTGTGGAAACTATTGGAAGCATGTTGGCACATGCAATAGTAATGACTCATTTTACCCAGAGGCATTACTATAATTATTATTTAACCACAACTTCTATTAAAAAGATAAAAAGTGAAACAACACAAACAGGAGAAAAATATGCTGGCAGAGACTTGAAAAATTGAAAATGTGGTAAGACCTCATTTATCCACATTTTTGGGGAATAAGGTATTCCACATAAATGAACTTCTAAACAAGTGAAATTCAACTCCTCCTCCTTTAATGCTACATTTATTTTATTTTAGTAATTATTGAGAAAATCTTTTTAAAATGAAATGCATACTCTGTTTAAGAAATTGGGAATGCTTCCAAACATAAACTAAGACTTTACTGATGACCCAAAGCCATAATCGAGCCATAAATCACTGTCTTTCTTCCTGGCTCCACCTTTGCTGACAGGTCTCACATGTGACATCAGTGTTCTTGCCTTTTCTAAATGTCCAAATTTATGCTCATAGTTTGCACTCTGCTGAAAAATGTTAACCAACTATATTAAAAATTTATATCGGAATTAATAAGCTTTAAATGCCCAAGTAAAGTTTGTTCTGCAAGATGCATCATTGTTAGAACTATTTCATCCTATTTTACACCTAAATCTCCATGCTGAGCAGTGTTCTATATGGCTGATTTTGTTGGAAGTCTGACCCTGAGGTAACTAAAGGGTCAGTTTATATAAAACCTAACAGCAAGCTGAAGGATTAAGTATGATTGTCAGTCAGTTTGCCTCATGAGAGAGTACCACTGCCAGTTGCACTAAGAACAAGTCTAAGGCCAAGAAATCTTTCTCTGTCCCTGGTGTGTGTTGATCTCTATGGACCCCCAGCTTCCATAATGTGTTGCATCTGTAAAAGGATAGCATCAGTGACACTGATGCTAGTCACATAAGTAAATTAAAGGTTTTATCTCTTCATTAATGCTGACTAGTGTCCAGCCCTCAGGATCCTGGAAATAATTATAAATTATTAGAAACCAAAAAAGTCTACTTAGATATATAACAACCATCAGTCTTCAAATCCTCACAGTTTAGGGATCAGAAAACTGTGGCCCACTGTCTGTTTTCTTAAAAAAAGTTAATTGTGACTTAGCCACTTACTGCAATGCAGAGTTGAGTATTTGCAGAAGCAGAAATTATATGGCCGATAAAGCCAAAAAATATTTACTGTCTGGCTCTTCACAAAAAGTTTGTCAACCCCCACCCTGTACGATCACTGTATGAATCGTTCTCCTCTCCTTTTTCTGTATGAGATGAACTGTTGTTCTATACCAAGACAAGCTGATTGCTAAACTCTCTCTTACAGAAATAGGTGTGGATAGTGACTCGAAGGTTCAGTGAAGGGTGACATCACTCACTCAGGTGTACTGTAGAAAAGTATTCTGAGGATGAGGCATCAGGACAGACGGGGCCCGAAGGGTTCTATATTCCATTGCTCTCCCTATCTGAACATGACAAAGTATTCATTGTTCCATAATGAAACCAATGTCTCTACGCTGGACTTCTCAGGAATCACTGACATAGGAGAAGTTTCCCAATTTCTGACTGAAGGAATCATCATGAAAGATTTTAGTCATCCCAATGTCCTCTCACTCTTGGGAATCTGCCTTCGAAGTGAGGGCTCTCCACTGGTGGTCCTACCTTATATGAAACACGGAGATCTTCGAAATTTCATTAGAAATGAGACTCATGTAAGTATATTACCAAGCCTACTAACTGATGAACTCACTGTAAGCCAGCTCAGGGTTACAAAAGAGGTTCTCAGGTTCCTGCAAGTGAGAGTTTTTTTACTCACATTTATGCCAGGACCGAAATGGTGAGCAAGCGAAGGCCAGACCAGAACCAGAGGGAAAGATGGAGTCCCCAGAACTGAAGTCACAAAAGGCCTGGGGCTCCTTCTTGTCCGCTGTGTTCAGGCCCATGTGAGAGTTAATGAAGTAGCTTTACTCTTGATCAAAAACAAGGGGCCGGTTTTTCAGAGGAAATAAGCTCTGGGATGGTAAAGTAATATTTTGTGTTCAGACAAAAGAATAAAATACTGTCTAGCAGTGAATGTTCGCAGAGAGGGTGAATTTATCTTCCCAAGCACAAAGCTGCCCTGACAGATCCCACTTCTCCACTTTGACTCCTGTCATTACCCTGATAAGTTCATCTGGTTGGACAGGCGACCTTCTCTAAGGTGTTATTCGCATTCGCCCAGGATTAAAGCATAATAGAAATATCTTATTATGCAGTGCTGTGGCCTTTTATAACTCAAGGAGCCCATACTGATGACAACCACTGATAGAGTTGTGTCTTAAAGAGAATCCTAAAATGCAAAGAACTGGCCTGTTGACATGCTATGTGCATTAGGCAGAGCCGTGGCCCTCCTTACAGGGTCCCCATTGTCTGCCTTTTAGGCTCACGAACTCCAGTGCATATGCTGAAGAAGAGACACCCTGTTTCTGATGGCCAGGGGTCAGTAGAACTGGTGGCCACAGTGACATCTGTACAATTTCAGTTACAGTTTTTACAGTTACTAAAGACATTCTTTTGTCCACCCAAGTTCGTGGGTGGAGTTTCTGGAGAATGAGGTTTCCTGATCTCCGTGTGGGACCAGGCCCTGGAATTGGGAGCTGGTGCTCAGCACCACTAGGAGGGCTTCTGGTATGGCTGACTTCACTACATTGTGGGCTTTGGAGCCTACACGATTTAGGTTAAAAATCTAATCCACCATTTACCATCTCTGAGTGGTTTGAGGTGTTTTATTTCTCTCTGAACTTCCTGCAATAACCCTGTATTTCTGATGCTCTGACTTCTGGGCCCTTGCTGGCTCTGGGGGGACATCCCTTCCCAGGACTAGAAGATTCCCAGAGATGGTATACACCTTACTTTCGAAGAGCATGCCAACTAATCCAAACCCAGACCCCAAACACCTCCTATAAAGGGCTCTCACACTCTAGGTCACTATCCCCCTGCCCTGAGGTGTCCGTACCAGATAGCCAGGGATAGCCCCTACACCCTGAAGCTCACAGCTGAAATCATTCAAACTAGCACATTCTAAACCTGCTTACCCTGCCTTACCCATTTGTTTCCACAGAAACCACAGTGAAGGCTCTTTCTGGCACCTGACCAACTACAGTGCTTCCCGTGTGGGTTTGCATGGCAAAGCAGGCCCCCTCTTCTCGGGAATTTTAACAACCTATCTTTTCAGTGGCAGTCTTCTCCCATCAGTGGGCCTCAACATACCTGAATAATAAGAAAACGACATTTTAAAACACCTCCAAGTCCCCATCTGAAAAATGGAGCTTCTATAAACTACCTTACAGAAGTGTATAAGGATTAGTCAAAATGTACAAAAACGTCTAGCCAGGTGCTTGGCAAACAGTAGATACTTAAGTAATTGCTGTTACCAACAGGGCACAAGTTATTCTTATGAGCAAGATCAATTCTTATAAACATTTCAGAATCCTGAGGTCCTAGCTAGAACAGTCGATACTTAGTTTATGTATTTCCAATTCCCTTTGCAGAACCCAACTGTCAAAGATCTTATTGGCTTTGGTCTTCAAGTAGCCAAAGGCATGAAATATCTTGCAAGCAAAAAGTTTGTCCACAGAGACTTGGCTGCGAGAAACTGTATGTAAGTATAAGGATCTCTTTGCCCACAAACCAAATTCAGTGACAAAGAGGAGTCTGTTTCCTCCTGTTCGAGGCTAGTGAGGACGTTTTCTCTTCTTCTGCAAAAGTTCTTTATTTCCATTAATTTTAAATGGATATGTGAGCATTGGAGATGTAGGTGGCTTTCGGGCTTTATCAAATGGAGAATTTAAAAGGGATTCTCAGGAGGGGGCTCTTAACAGCTGTTGTGTGCTTTTGTTGTCCTTTTTCCTTCCCAAAAGTAGCCCCAATTCATGCTGCATTAGTGTTGAGAGGAAGAATTCATCTTCAGCCTTTTGCAATGTAAAGGAGAGGGCTGGTGCCACCACTGTCACTTCCCCTAGAGTGGATTTGAAGTCAGCCTGTGGAAGCCCTAGCAGAAATGGTACTGGGGAATGAGTATACAGAACTTTGGGTCCGGCTCGTGGGCTGTGTCAGACAGCAGTCAGCAGTTTGTCATTGACCCAGTGCTCTCCCTTCCCTAGCGCTGATTCATGGCTTAAGGGTGTGTGTGAATGAGAGCTCTGCTGTTAATTTCCTGCCTTGGTTTTGGCCAGTGTGGCAACATAAAGCCAGCTTAGACAAAGGGATACATAGCCCCAGGTAGCAAAACCTTAGATGCTTTCATACGTATTCCGTTTCTGTATTACCTCAGTGGTGGGATATGTGAGTTTTATGTACTAACCCAGCCCATTTGAGAGTGAAAAAGTAAAATAACAGTTCCTGGTATGTCTCCCTCATAACACTAAGTGTTGCTAATTAGTCGAGAAGTGAATCTTGGCGATTGCTTTCATTAGTCAGTTGGCATGCTTGACTTAGCAACCAAGGAAAGCTGGGAGAGGAGCCAATTTCACTGTTTCTCCAGATCTACTAAAGCAAATGCATTTTCTTATGCCACATCATTCATGATCTCTTTGCTTGGCCTGTTGAATTTGTAATGTAAATGTTAAGCATTTTTATTAAAGAATTTCATTATAATTTAGTGTTAGTCAATTGCGATCAGAGGAAGCCCTCTCTGCAGAAGTTACGGATTTATGGGTTTCAAATACTGAAGTCATTTGTTCTAATCTATAGGTATGCAGCATCACTGGAAAGTATTCTGTCTCAGTCACCAGTAATAATTTTTGTCCTTTCTGTAGGCTGGATGAAAAATTCACTGTCAAGGTTGCTGATTTTGGTCTTGCCAGAGACATGTATGATAAAGAATACTACAGTGTACACAACAAAACGGGTGCAAAACTGCCGGTGAAGTGGATGGCCTTAGAGAGTCTGCAAACTCAGAAGTTTACCACCAAGTCAGATGTGGTAATGTACTGACCATCCCTGCCCTTTTCCTGTTTTACTTTAATACCCAATTTTTTTAGTAGTTTTATGGCTATTTAATAGTTTTAAGAAGAAATTAAACCTTTAACACCACTAACTCAGTTTTCTTCATAAGTAAAAATAGATTGATCAACTAACGGATACCCATTATATGTTTTCATAAATTTGTTTATTGAAAAGCACTTGTCCAGTAGGATACCCTACGATGCCGAGTGCTGAACCAGGCATGGACCCTGTCCTCCAGGAGGTTTAACTTGTCAGAAAAGAAAAGCATTGTCCATCAAAAACTGTCACACAGGTTAGTCTGGGATTAGCCCAGCCATTCATTCATCAATTCATGGCAGCAAGAATTCCACCTTGAGAGAGCTGGAGACTATAACCGAGGCAGGTCTAGGAACGAAGACATTATTCTTGCACCTAGTTAGAACACACTCTCCTTTACCTGCTAAGGTCATTCTCTGCTCACAGAACAAGCTGCAAAAGGCGGGCACTTGAGTACCAAGAGTACAAGAGACATCGACCTGGACAGCCACACTGCTCTGCCACTTGGTAGGGCGGATGGTGCTTAAAATAGGCCTTACAGGAGAATGGAATGGGCAACGAAATAAATACCAATCCAGGTGAGGCAAGGCGCAGGAAAGTAGACACACCTTTAAAGTTAAAGTAAACAGTAAGCAGTGGGTGATTTGGCAAAAATGGAGGGCACAGGGGGGAGTTATGAAAATAAATTGAGAAAAATATGTTCATAATAGATCATTGAAGCCCTTGGAAAGCAAGCTAGGGAGTCTGGAATTTATCCTCTGGCCATGTAATAAAGTATAATCAGATTAAACTGTAGTCTTCCTTCATTCTGTGAAATGGTTTTGGGGAGTTAGATACAGAAAGACAAAGTGAGAGACAGAACTTGAAGTAATATAGAAACTGTGAGAATGGAAAAGGAGATGGAAAGAAAGATGCTTTGGAGGTAGAATCGACAACATTCAGCAAGAAATTGATAAAAGTTAAAGGTAAGCAAGTCACACACTGGTGCAGTAACAAATACGTGAAGCGCAGGAGCAAAGGCTGGTTTTAGGAGGAAAAATACCAAGTCAAGCCTTGAACGTCTGTACTTGAGTTATACTTGAGAGTAGGACATCCAAGCAGAGAGGTCAGCCAGGCACTCTGCAGCTTGTGAAGCCTCTTGTACTGACTTAGTCAGCTTGGGCTGCCATGACAAGGTACAATGGACTAGGTGGCTTAAACAACAGACAGTTCTGGAAGCTGGAAGGTCAGGATCAGGGAGCCAGCATGGTCCAGTTCTGGGAGAGCCCTTCTCCTGAAGACATGGCCACCTGCTCAGGGTGTCCTCCTATGAAGGAGAGGGCAAGAGCAAGCTCTCTGCTATCTGCCTATAAAGGCACTCATCTCATCTCCTCGAAACCGAATTTTCTCCCCAAAGCCCTGCTTCCTGATACCCTCTCCCCGAGAGTTAGAGCTCTGACCTGTGAATTTAGGAAGGACTGAATTCAGTCCATGACAGTGGTCCAGTTTGGAAATACGCTTTTAAAAGTCTGAAAGCAATTATTTGAGAGAACCTGCATCTACGGAGTGAGAAAAGCAGAGAGGTGGAGACCCAGGAGAAGAGACCATCGTGAAAGCCAGAGAAGATAACATTTCAGGAAGAAATGGGATGCTTGGCAGGGTCTCCTGCTGTTCTGTGCACAAAGAGGTTCGTCGAAGCTGAGCAGCCTCAGAGGTCTAGGCTATGCTGAGGAGCCTGGGTGCGACAGGCCCAGAGAGCACACTCATTCTCCATCCACATAATAAGTCAAGAGGATGTAGGGAGACATTGACGTTTCTGTCCTTGAGGATAACAGCTGGAAAAAGGCAAAACACAAACCTGTGATATCAGCAAACGAAGCAGGCAGAAAATGATGATGATGGAGAACATAGACTTCAAAAGGGAAAGCGTTGACAGCTACTGAGAGATAACAAGGACAGGGATTTAAATGTGGCATTGGGAAGCAGCATCCATCCTACCCTCCTTTGTGTGAGTCGAGAGGGTGAGGCATGGCCTCTGTTGGTAAGAATTTCAAAGACATTGTGATCATCAGGTGAAAGCCAAGTTTCATTTACGATGAAGAAGTAGGGGAGACACTGGAAAACAAGTTGAGGGTGACGAGGGAGTTCGATTTCAATAAATAACTATGCCACGGGGCGCGGTGGAGAAATGGACTTCGGGTGGGTAAGACTGAGAAGAGAATGTGATAGCACGTGGGAGAGTACAATGCCTGAGATTCCGACCCTGAAAGATTCTGGACGCGATGAAAGAAGTGGATGCTAGGGAGGTGGGCTGGGGATGTGTTTTTGATGGTAGCAAGGAGAAGTCTAAGGCAGGGAGAATCAGCCCGTCCTCAAAGTGCATGCTGGTCATTCACACTTAACCATTAGTCTAATCCGAAGAGCCGGAACCAGCTCTTAGAACCCAACAAGGAGACAGAATACCTGATTTTTTTAAATAGTCAAAAGACTTGAATAGACATTTGGCCAAAGAGGTGTATGATGAGCTAGCTAATTAGTGCATGAAAATATGCACTCGCACAAAGACTTGGGAGTACTACTCATAGCAGCCAAAACCCAGGCGCAGGCCTGCCGGCCATCCGCGGGTGAACCCGGTGTGGCATATACACACACTGGAATAAGAACATTTAGCAAAGAACTGCTGATGCACACTACAGTGTGGATAAACCTCAAAAACATTAAGCGGAACGAGGCAGACTCAAACGGTTACCTGTGGAATGATTCCACTTATGTCAAAATTTCTAGAAAGATGCGAAACTGTAAAGACAGGAAACCGTAGAGCTTGGGGCTGAAGGTGTGAGTGAAGACTGACTAGAAATGGGCCTGAGGAAACTTTCTGGGGCATCGGAATCAATCAATAGTGGCTGCGCAACTATTTAAATTTAGTAAGCATTATCAAGTACGTACTTACAATTAATGAATTTCACTAATTCATACCTCATTAATTCATACGTCTGTCATACCTCATCAAAGCTGTTAAAGCAAAGCAAAAGGAGTATGGTGAAATTTTGAACGTTCAAGGCCAGAGTTAGGACCCTGAGCTTTTGGACAAGGCTGCCACCCATCCACCCACCCTCACACACACACAGCTACCTCCGCAAATTGACACCCGCCACACAGAGCCTAGCCCTTCTCACAGATCAACCATCACTCAAACACTTAGCTGGGAGTGGACAGCTGTGCGGTGCTGGTCTCTCCCCCTCTCTCTGGAAGACGGGATGCCGTACTGCATAAGGGTGAACCTGAGCAATCCATGCACAGTGCTGCTTTAGCAAATGGCTATTGATTGCATGGACACATTTGCATAAACTGTTTATTTTCAGGACAGCACAATCTTTTGAATGTTGCCGTGGAACATTTCCAAAAGCATGTAATAAGCTGTATGTAGATTAAGATCTACACGTACAAACTTGCCTTCGGGTAAAAAGGTCCACTTTGTTGCAGGTGCCCAGATGGGGTTGGGCTAAGGTCTGGGTGCTCTTCAGGTTCATCCAAACAAGATGGGGTGTCACTACACTTGCAATTACTCATACCCCATCCCGTACGGTGTTTCCCACTTAGTACTCCTGCTTTCATGAAAGTCATTGTTGACTTCTCAGTGGTTCAGCCCGCTGGCTTTTTTATCCAACTTCATCCTGCAGCATTTTACCCTGTTGACCACTCCTTTCTTCTTGAAATCTCCTCCTCCTCTGATTTCGGGGACACTGCACCATCTGATTTTCCTCCTGCTTCTCAGTTGCGTGTTCTCTACCCTCAAAGGCTTCTCTTCCTTCTCTCACATCCTACATGCAACCATCCCCCGGGATTTTGGTCTCCCGGTATCAGACTCCCTAACCATTTCAACCATGCCCACCAACAGCCGCCTTGGAATCTCCCTCGATGTTCTCATCAGCATCACAAATTTGCTGTGTTTGAGGTCAAATCCCTTCCTGCCAACTCTCAGTCCCTCACTGCTTTATTTCTATTAATGGCATCCCCATTATGCAGTTTACCAACTCTTCAAGCATTTTGGTTACTGCTCTTCAACTTCTAAAGGACGCATGCAGTGGTGTGATACCTCCAGCAGCACAGCCAGGATGTAGAACACTTCTGTCCTTCTAAAAAATGCCCTATGCCCTTTGTGGTCAAGCTCTATACTATCCCCAGGACCTGGAAGCCACTTGTCTGTTTTCTGTCTCTATAGAAATATCATCTAAGTAGAATCTTACAGTAAGTAGCCGTTGAGTCTCTCTCCTTTCACTTCACGTAATGTACCTGGGAGTTTTCCACATTGTGTCACTAGTATCGATGTATCAGTACTTCATGTCTTTTTTATTTAATGTGGTAAAAAAAAAAAAAACAACATAAAATTGACCTTCTTAACCTTTTTTAAGTGTCAATACAGGAATGTTAACAATATGCACATTGGTGTGCACCAGATCTCTAGAACTTCTTCATCTTGCAAAACTGAAGTTCTGTAGCCATTGAACAAGTCCCTGTTTTCCCCTCCCCCAGCCTCTTGGGCAACCACCACTCAACTTTCTGTTTCTAAAAGTTTAGCTACTTCAGATACCTCATGTAAGTAGAATCATGTATTATTTCTCTTTGCGCCTGGCTTACTTTACTCAGTACAGTGTCTTCAAGGCTCACCCATGTCGCAGCAGACAACAGACTCCTTTTCTTTTTTGAGGCTGAATAATATTCCATTATGTACATCTACCACACTTGCTTTATATGTTCATCTCTCGATGAACAACTAGTTGCTTCCATCTCTTGGCTGTTGGAATAATGTTGCCACGAACATGGATGTGCAAATATCTCTTCAAGACCCTGTCTTCAAATCTTTTGGTTATATACCCAGAAGTGGGGTTGCTGGATCATATGGTGCTTCTATTTTTAATGTTGTAAAGCTCGTACTGTTTTCCATAGCAGAGTATTTATTTTTTTTTATCTCTTTTTATTCCTTTTTATCTAGTAGCATACAAATGCACCACATTTTGTTTATCCATTTACCATCTGAAGGACATTTGGGTTCTTTCCAGCTTTAGGCAATTATTTATGTGTAATTATAACTGCCTTAACATTGGCTTAAAGGTTTTTGTGTGAACGTAATTTTTATTTCTTTGGGGTAAATATGGTAACTATCTAGAAGCAGGATTACTGGGTTGTAAGGTAAGTGTATGTTTTACTTTATGAGAAACTGCCTCCTGTTTTTCCACACAAGTTATTATTTTATATTCCTTCCAGTAATGTATAAGCTTCATTTGTTCAGCATTTGCCATTCTCAGTTTCGGGAGTTTCGGCCATTTGAGCAGGTTGTGATGGTACCTTGTTTTCTTTTTAATCTGTATTTCTCTAATGACTAATGATGTTGAGCATTTTTTGTTTGCCATCTTTATACCTCTCTTAATGAAGTGTCTACTGAAGTTTTTGCCCAATATTTTAGGGTTTAGAATTTATTTTCTGGGGGATTTTTGTTAGGTTGTTTATTTTTTTTATTGATGAATTATTTATATGTTTTAGGTATGGGTATGTGTTACCAGGTGCATGTTTTTGCACATATATTTTTCTAAAGGCAAATTTATTTATCTTTTCATTACTTTACGGGTATCTTTCTGAGAGTAGAAGTTAATTTTATTGAAAATTTATCAATTTACCAATTGATAAAACTTTATCAAGTTATCCTTTCTTTGTCAATTGTGGTTTTTACAAATTGTGTTGCATCTCAATGTACCTCCTCTTGAATAGTCAACTTTAGCTCTGTCTTTTCCTTGCTTACCTCAGCAGTGACCCTTTCTATTACTTTGTGTAGCTAATGACTGCTTTGATCTTCACCTTTGGTGAAGTTAAGCAGAGAGCCTTTAGATAAGCTCACTTCTGGTGCTCAGGTGTTCAGAAATGGCTTGACCATTAACACAGCACGTGTGAATGGTAGACCTTTCTTGTCTTAAAACTAAAACTGACTTGTTCCCGTCATCTTGACATACATGCACTACTCACTACCTTCTCCCTCTTTCTCTCTCCCACATCCCCCTCATCGCCAGCCTCTTGGTCAGCGTCATTCTCCTTCGCAGCACCTCCCCCATTACCCTGTCAGTCCAAAGTTGTTAAAGAGAGCTTGGAATGCGGACAAGACAGTGCTTTTTCTGGAAACTGCTCTCCTTTCACCTCTTCTATCCCATGAGTCCTCTGAAACCAAATTGTTGCTCAGAAATGTACCCAGCTCTGTCCTCTTGTTGGTGAATTTGCCTCCAGACAAACCGATAGCCTAGGCTTTTGGTTCGGGAGACCTGATCACAGGCAGGTAACCGGCCTCTCAGAACTTTATAGTTCCTTAAAGCATCTATAAAACCAGTTACCTTACAGGGTTGTAACAGGGTCATTTAAGGATTAAATAAGATGTTCTTTTTTTAAGGGCCTGATGCCCGTGCCCGGTTCCTTACATGACACATGCCCTCTCCCACTATCCTAATTCAGGAGTCCAGTCTCACAGGCTCCCTTGTTGCCAGCGTGCAGCAGCACCCCTCACCTCTTCTTGTTCAGAAGCCTCCTAACTGGCCTCTGCCTTGTGGATCGTCCTCTCCTGTTTGTGTAAAGCGTAGTGTTTACAGATGCAATCTCCCGGAGCCCAACTGCAATCATGCCCCATCGATTTCAGTTTAACCCACTTTCAACATTCACAAACTCCACAGCATGTCTCCTCGCTATTCCTCCTCCCTTTACCTAGTCCATACACCAAACAGAGTGACCTCCTGTGCTTACAGTTCAATAAAAACACGTGTACCGTCACCCCCAGGCCCACTCCCTCCATCCAGAGCATTCTGTCTGCCCTCATATTACAAAATCTGCCCATTCTTCAAGACCCATTTCACTGTCACTTTCTTCCTGAAGCCTTCTCAGTACCCCACTATTATCTTTTTGACTTTTCACAGCATTCGTACCTCTTTTCTATTGTTGCTCTGTATCACAGTTTTCCCATTATGTTGTTTTATCTGACAGTTAATTACATAATACTCAACCTTGTTAAATCAGTTTGGGGGCTTATCTAGTAACTTGGAGAGTACCTTCCTTGTGTGCCATCACAGGTCAGCAAATACTTGTTAAATTGGTTTAAATTTTAATGAAAATTCTGGAACTCGAAGGTTAACACAATTAAGTTGTCAAAAGTGACTCATGATTTTCAGGCTTTGAAAATCCTGATTTTTAAAGGCTGCAGAGGACACCGAAGTTGTCTAATTCCCACCTGGGAAAGAGTTTGTTTTCTCTTTGGCTCAAGGCCTTGCAGGTTTCTTGCACTTGGGCAAAGGGAAAGAGCCATCAATGGAGATTTTTATCAGCAACTACAAAATCTACCTAGTTTCTTTCTTTTGGCTGCTGTGCTCAAAGGCATACTTTACTCTCCTTCTTACTAAATATTACGAGCTACACTTGCTTCTTGATGTTCTGTTCTCCTACCCCACCTGACGAGTCTGTATTCTCTTCCTCCTCCAAGCTTCTTTTCTCTCAGGGGCTCATTCCCACCCCACCCCCAGATGCTTCTTAGTCTGTGAGTGTCATGGAAGTGTTTGCTGGGTCCTCTGCCCAGAAGTGACTGACCTGTACATGCTGACTTACTCTCTTTGTGACCTTCTCACCTTGGCACATGTCCAGGAGGAGATAATATATGACTTGATGTATTCCAAGTAGAGTGCTTTAAATCAAGAAATTGCATATTTGGTGAGGTTCAGTAGACCAAGCAAGATCCAAGAGCCAAGCACTCTTCAATGTTCATCCCAGTGTGAATTCAGACTTATTGGGGAATTTTTAACAAGTCACTTAACCTCTCCACATCCCAGCAACCTCCCTATAAAATATTGATATAGCTGTTTTATATTAATCTTCTTTAATATTTTCAAATTACAGTTATTTTATTGAAATTAGTCTTCAGTAGAGAGCCTTGTTGCCTAGCACTTTTATTATTTCTAATTTTTGATTTGGATTTTTACTTATGCTAATTTAGACCTTCTCTTTAACATTAACTTTTAGATATGGTTACATTTCTTAAACACCACTTACAATCATTTGGAAATCCCACAGATTTAAATTTTGGAGCGCTCATTTGTCTTTTTCTTTTAAAAATAATCTAAAATTGTAATGAAACTATTGGAAAAGAGAAGGATAGCAACTGGTTAATGATTTGACCCTACAAGAGAGAACTTAGAAATCCTACTCTACTAACTACAGATGAAATCTTTATCATGTGGGTCTCAGATATTCTTTTTGAAACTTCACATTTACTTATAATCTAAACTTTATCTAATTCTGATTTAAACAAATTATAAAATATGTAGCTTATTGATTTAGCCTTTAAGAAAATTTTTGCTCAGCACAGCACGAGTATGGAATATACTAAGCCAAGTTTAGTCACCAAGACATACTGATCACCTTTCATGTTTGTGCGGTCATGCTCCTTACCTGGATTCTCCCTTCCCACCTTTGATTAGTGGTCCTTTGGAGTACTTCTCTGGGAACTGATGACAAGAGGAGCGCCACCTTATCCTGACGTCAACACCTTTGATATAACAGTTTACTTGTTGCAAGGCAGAAGGCTCTTACAACCTGAATACTGCCCCGACCCCTTGTAAGTAGGAATTCTGACAGAATCTTCTGCAGCTCTTATATTCTTCACTTGGACAAAAATGCTTTCCTTCAAAGTGACTCTCCCAACGTTTTTTTTATTTCTGAAACAGGTATGAAGTGATGCTAAAATGCTGGCACCCTAAAGCTGAACTGCGCCCATCCTTTGCTGAACTGGTCTCCAAGATATCAGCCATATTCTCTACTTTCATCGGGGAGCACTATGTCCACGTAAATGCTACGTATGTGAATGTCAAATGTGTCGCTCCATACCCTTCACTGTTGTCATCACAAGATAACGTTGATGGTGAGGGAGACACATGATGGATGGAAACACCACCAACCCCCTTCTGAGAAACGTCATAGAACTGTCCAAACAGTCCACACTCTGTTCGATATTTTTTGTCACTGCCTGGCCATTGAAGGGCCACCAAATATTTTTTGCTTTTGCCAAAATTGCACTATTATAGGACCTAATATTATTATTTAAAGTGACCAGATTCTAAGGAATTTCTCAACTTACAAAGCATCAGAGCCAGAAGCTTGGTCCCACAGGCTGGTGACCAGTGGCAACCCTGCAGCTGTGATGACACTCCTGTCGAATTCAGACCAAAACCTGAATTCTGGGTTGAAATTTTTAAAAATCAGGATCCTGCCTGATTTCACACGGGGAACTGTGGCATTGAATTTTAAGGGATTCTTGATCACAGAAAATTCAGAAGTGGTAACGTCTAGGTCAAAAAAGGCAACTCTGGGACCAGGCTACTCCTTGAGAATTAAAGTGTTTCAAGAGCTTTCATATATTGTATGGTCACTAATGTTTTCATTACTGATGTTGTCATTTGCCTGTTAGGCAAACATTCTCTTTTAAATTTTTACATAGACATTCCTTTTGTTGGAGAAATATCCATAGGCAATGGAGTTAACATTTCAAAGCAGCAGGACACAAAATGTGTTCATAATTTAATAAGGACATTTCCATATTGTGCATAGACAACATTAAGAAGGTTTTCATAACAGTTTTTAGTCACAATGAAATGGTTAATTGTCATTTTAAAATCAACAGTTTGAGAGTGATTCTGTTCCGATCAAATGAATGCAGATGTTTAGATGTTTTGTCTGTATTTTTTTTAATGGCAACTGAGAATAAAACAAATACTTTGTGTTAATAAGTATTTTTAAAGGTAACTTAGCATGTTTCTAAAGCAGACCACATCTGATGAAAGGTTCATTGGTTCCAGTCACAGCTCGTATGTAGAATAAAGAAACTATCGATGGACTGGAAATATTAGCCTCTCTCTCAGGTGGCACCTTCATATCTGACAAACAAGTGGAGACAATAAAACTTTTGGGGAGTCCAGTTTTGCATTAGGACATGTTCTGTGTAAGCAAAAATATTTTAGGGAAAAAAAAAAGCAATTGACAGTTCTGGCCATTTTACCTGGAATTACTCTGGGCAGGACTTTTGCGATATTTTGTTTTGTGAGGTTTTGTGCTTACTACTGTACAGTGCATGTGGCACAGGATACTCTAACTGGTTTTGTCTATATAAACATTTAAAGTATTATATTTTTATAAAAATGTTTATTTTTAATGATACAAGAAAACTTTTGTTAGGCCGTAAAAATACTGCACTGTGAACATTTCAGAAAAGGTATGTCAGACTTGGATTAATAATGGCATGGTTTTAAATGGCTGTAAATTGTGATAAGGAAATATACTGATTGCCAGTCCTCCCCGCCCTCATTACATCACCGGGACTTGAAGCCAAGGGTTAACACAGCAAGCTATAAAGAGGGTGTGTCACCCTGAAACCCAATAGTAGAGTTGGGCTGTTGTTGCAAAGGAGGGATTACAACCAAAAGTTGTTTGACGAAGGGGAACTTGCCAGAAAATGTAAGGAATTGCACTGCAGAGGTGTTCCAATTCAAGTATTACTATTTCAGAAGTGTAGAGTAATACCGATTTGTAGAATGTTGTAAATGGTGGATGGCAAATAAATCTCTTCTGCAGAAAGAAGTATCTCTACCGATGTCAGGGGAATGAATGCATCAGGAACAGAAAGAGCTTGTGGAAACAACCCACTGACAAGACTACACACGTGTATATATGCTTGAGAAAGCTGCAATGTGAAACTCTTGTTTGCTATTTATAAACGTGTCCTTAGGTTAATGCGTCTGGACCGACTGTGGGAGTGAATCTTCTAAGAATTAGATACTTGTCACTGCCTATACCTGCAGTTGAGCTGAATGGTACTTTGTAGGTTAATAGTTGTTCTAATAAATCATACAATTAAAATGAAATGATGTATCATCTTGTATACTGGAGCTGGTTATTGCTCGTCACGCTTGATTACTATCATTTACATAATGGCAGGAAGCCTATGATTTATTTCACCTGGCTGCATCAAGAGCCTCCATTTATGAGAGCTTTAGTCAAGGTAATGCATGAGCAGCTAAAAGAGTTTGTTTGTCTGAATCTCAGGAAGCCTGTCTTTCTAGAGTGGTTTGTCCTGAGTTCTCAAATTACCTGCGTTTTTCTGACAATCTTTCAACTGCTAGAGCACCTGGCTCCTGCTTTAGCATGATGCTTTTCTCCAGCACGGTGCATCCTTGGACCAGAGATATGACAGTGGAGCTGCACCCCCACAGTTGGCACGGATTCCTACTTGGGAGTTAGAGGAGAGAGGCCTTCTTATCACCATGAAAACTACCCTTTCCGACTGCACAAGATCCCACCATTTAGGTGCTCTCAAGTACTAGAAAACTACCTTCAGGTTATGTTCGAGAATATTCTTGTAATGATAAGAGAATTCAAAGGTGATATTTCAGTCATGGGGCCCTTTGGAGCAATCTGATAAGAAAAAATAATGCCCAAGTTTAAACTGACATCTACAAAATACAGTAGGGGCTGGTTCTTTACCGAGAGAAAATTCAGTCCCTGTACAGCCAAACTCCCCCCCAGCCAAGAGATGCATGTTCATGGGAAGTTCAGTCAGACTTCATGCCCCCGGAGGACGAGGACCTGTCATCTTTATACCTCTAATATCTGTCACTCTGATAGATTCTCAAGTAATTGCTGAACTGAAACAGGATTTTTTTACCCTCAAGCACTTTAAACCACTATAGAGAGTTATTACATATGTAGCTTCTATGATGTTTAGTGAACACTGACATGGGGAGGGGGGATCTTTCTAGGGAGACAGGAATAAAAAATAACTCTGCAAAGTTTAGCTTAGTGCTCTGGATTTTTAATTACCACGGGACTTTTTACTTCACAAGGTAGGCATCAATTATATTTCTGCTCTCTCACCTACACAGTCGGTTGCATCCTTAAAGAAATATGGAGAAGGGATGTAAAACTTGAATAAGCACTGTTCAAAGGTTTGAATGGTGGCATCTCGTGTTGTTAATTTGCCTGATTTAGTTCAGGAAACAAGTTAGCATTATATAAAAAATTGATTAGTATTTTATGTAATTCAACTAATATCTGTTGAGCATCTGTGTATGTTGGGCACTGTGCTAGGTAATGAGGATTGAAAAATAAAGTTTCTCCTACCTCAAGGAATTTGATGGAAGAGACAAAATTACACAGCTAGTGATGATTATTAGAACTACGCATTTCTTAGATCTGTAAACTGTCTTGAAGTGGCACCACAATTTTTAACTGAAAAATTTGTACCTCTGATTCCCTAACCTTCTTCTCCCATCCCTTTATCCCCTGCCTCCTCTGGCTACCTGTTCTTTGTATTCACAAGTTTGGTTTGGATTGTTTTTGGTTTTTTTACATATAAGTGAAATCATACAGTATTTCTTTGTCTGACTTATTTCACTTAGCATAATGCCTTCTCAGTCCATCCATTTTCTTTTTCATGGCTGAATAATATTGTGTGTGTACACACACACACACACACACACACACACACACACACACACACACACACACTTTCCTTCCATTCATCCCCCGGTGGACACTTAAGTTGTTTCTATAGCTTGGCGATCATAAACAATGCTTTAGTGAACAAGCATATATCATTACATATGTCATATATTTGATGTAGTCCTCCTTGTTTATTTGCTCCTTTTGAGTTCATGCTTTCATTTTCTTTGGATAAACAACCAAAGTGGAACTTCCGAATCCTGTGGGAGCGCTATTTTTACTTTTTTGAGGAAGCGCCACGCTGTTTTCCACATTGGCTGCACCATTTACATTCTCATCAACAGTGCACAAGGCTTCCCTCTTCTCTACATCTCCACCATGTGTGACTCTTGTCTTTTCAACATTAGCCATTCTAATAGGAGGAAAATGATATCTCATGGTTTCGATTTGCATTTCTCTGATGATTAGTGAGGCTGGACATCTTTTTATGTACCTACTCGTCATTTGTATGTCTTCTTTGGAAAAATGTCTATTCAGATCTTCTGCCCATTCTTAATCAGATTTTTTTTATTTTTTTGCTATTTTTAGTTATTTCTATGTTTTAGATATTAACTCTTTATCAGATATATGATTTGCAAACATTTTTCCCATTCTGTAGTTTGCCTTTTTAATTGTTGGTGGTTTCCTTTGTTGTGCAGAAGCTTTTTAGTTTGATGTAGTCCCACTTGTTGATCTGCATTTGTTGCCTTTGCTTCATATCAGACTCAAAAAATCATTACCAAGACATTGCAAGGAGCTTATCACCTATGTTTTCTTCTTGGAGTTTTGTGGTTTCAGGTCTTAACATTCAAGTCTTTAATCCATTTTGAGTTAATTTTTGTAGATGGTATAAAATGGAGGTCAAGTTCTATTCTTTTGCATGTTTTCCCAACACTATTTATTGAAGACTGTCCTTTCCCTGTTGTATATTCTTGACTCCATTGTTGTAAATTAATTGACCATATGTGCATGTGTTTATTTCTGGGCTCTGTATTCTGTTTCATTGATCTGTGTGTCTGTTTTTATGCCAAAACCATACTGATTTGATTACTATAGTTTTGTAATATAGTTTGAAATCAGGGAGGGCATCGCAGTTCAACATAGCAAAGTGAAGACTCTTGGCAAATAGATCAAACTCTGACTTACTTTGGGTACCTCTGTCAACCTAATTTTTTTATCTGTCAAACAGGTTAATCCTATTTACTTCACAAACTTATTTGAGGACCAAAGACTAGTGTGTAAAAGCATCTGGCACAACATAGTTGCTCAATAATCATGATATTATCATCTTTTGTCTCAGACAATATGAGCCATGTAAAGGCAGTCTGTAGTTGACTGAAAGGGAAATACAGCCTGAAAGGGACCTTATAGATATTGAAATCCAAATCCCCACCCCATCCTTCACCTCATATCTGCTTTATACAGTAGAAACAGCTGTGATTCCATCTCATTCTTGAGTTTTGGTATGGCTGTGAATTGGGGGATGAGAATGATGACAAAACAATGACAAGATGGTGGCACCTTTTCTTTTAGTGCAGAACACCTGAATAGCACCTCCATCCCTTCTTTCTTCAAACTTTCTACTATCCTTTAATCACCTCTCCAATTTAGTTTCCTTTTTTCTTGTTTAGCCTTCAGACCTAGAACATAAAAGACATAGGGAGGGAAAAAACAATTCATCTAAACTACAGGAAAGTTGTACAAAAGCACAATGATAGGAGACAAAATTCTCAGTATTCATTTCTAGAGATTATTACTGTCCCTCGTTTTACCCAAATGGATGGTTAATGATTATTCAGAGTCAGGAAAAAGTAGACTAAGTACGATATTGTTTTAGTTCTATGCTGTGTGTTTTGAAGATAAGGAATACTTTGTTAGTATTGTAATCGTCTGATGACATGAACAGGTATCCACACAGTCACAACCATTCACGTTTGGGTGCTTTAGACAATTTCAGGAGATAGATGTGCAGATATTATGCCCCCAAAGAAGAAATGCTTATTCCTTTTAACTCCATGAAAAATATTTTTTCCTTCTTATATTTGACATTTTTATTCAGGACTGTTTTAATTCTCTATCAGAAATTGGAAATAACTTCAGTCATAAACCAGTGAAATATTACAGTTGGTGAATTGAAGGTAATAAAATAGAGGCTTGCCCAAACTGTCCTTTGTTGTAAATTACACCAGAGATCTAGATTATGTCATCCAAAGGTATCGATCACAATGCTGAGAGGTTTATAACTACTGTTGACTTACCATGTGACCCTGGAGCAGAAATCCAGGAAAATTGCAAAAGCACATCTATGGTAACGAAAAGCCCAACATTAATAGAACTTACTATCCTGTTCAGCTAGTACTGTGCTCGCTTGAAGGTAAATTTTTAACAAACGCTGGCAACAGGAAGAACTTCTGTGTCCTCCAATTTCTCCATTGCATGCTTCTGAGCTATTCCAATGAATATCAATAAAATGTGTAGGTTAAAAAAATGATATAAATTAATTAGTCCCATATAAAATTAGTATCTAAACATCCAAATAGCTAATCCTTTATTATTATTATTTTAATGAACAGCTAGTTCCCTGAGACCACTTTGGAATAGGGCTCAGGTCCTATTCTCCTGGACAGTTAAACCCTACCTAATTAAGAATTCTGAAAACCAAGTAGCATTAAAAAAGCAACTTTGAGATGAAACTGGCCATATTTAGGGTACATAAACAGAAATTTTTAATTTAAGTAACTAATTTTACATTGTTTTGAAGCACTGGACCCAAATTAATGATAATTATTTTTTATTTTATTCTTGAAAAGAAGCCCTTTGTCTTTATGCATCCACTTTTTCACTGCCACATGCATACATTCTCTTCACCACATGAGTTCCAGGCTGGTAGAAACACCCACTAATCCTCAGACCTCTGGGTTGGAATGAGAAAAATGCATAAAATCTTACCAGGCCAAAAGAGATCAACTTTAAAAATCTTTGGCATTCAAACTTGTCAGAACTCTTTTTCCCTAACCCTCCCACCCATTCGTGTTGTCCATTGTGGACCATAAGATCTGTAATATCAGTTCCTACTTCCATTGGGCAGCCTGGAATTCTTAAGCACAATCTTTCATTTACCTTTGGGGGCAATTTATAATTTTCACAGTTGTTTCGCGAGTTTTCTTTCTGTTGCTAATTCTAACAGTGTTGGAAAGTGGTAATGGACGGACCACTCTCTGCCAGCCAAAGCCCTCACTTTGACGTTTGCCACTGTATTCTCGTGACATCTGCTCTTTCCATTATAGTCAAGCTGGGCCTTTCCATCTACAGACTGTGACTAAACAGCCACCGTAATCATCAGTGGCAACAATTCTTGTAAACAAGAAATGCCAAATTCAGAGCCTTCGTGAAATCCCACCCTGTGCTTCTGAAGTCAGTCATGTGATCTTTAGAGATTATTTCAGAATTCCCAGTAAAGAAAAATTACAGAAACTGAAATATCCTATCAGGGTACTTTTGAAAAGCTGTTTTTAATTTTTTGTTAACCTGGGGAATTAAACCTAGAAAATTTAAATTAGCTTCAGTGGTAGCCAGAGGGTCTTTGGAAACATGGGCAAAGCAAGAAATCACTAACATGAAGATACTAAAAAATGTGTTTCAGAAAGAAAATATCCAGTGTTAAAACTACATAATTTTTTTTTTGAAAATGAACTTAACTGATAAAAATAATAATGGTAATAATAATGATCTCATCACAAGATATGTCACAGGAATTAATGACTGTCTGGAAGCTAATGGGCTAAGGTAATACTCTCAGGAATTAGTCTTGCTTAATGAATGCTGTTTAAATTGTACTAAACTGTAAACGAATGCTTAAAATAACAAAAAGCAAAAAATTCAGTGCTGCCACCATCAAACCTGGTTGATTCACAGGAGAAAAAGAATCTAATGCAAAATTCTGTCATGTGCTGCTCTTACTCTTTTTTCATTCTTTGTAATTCAGAAAGAAATATTTTTTTCATAATTTTTTTCTTTTATAATCTTCTATTTTTACTCTGAAGATATGTTTACCTATGGGTTATTTGATTGAATCTGTTAATTAAAATGTAACTCCCTCTAGTGCAGGCATATCAAAGTTAAATTATGATCGCTTTGAATCATTTTATTTTAAATTCTGTGATGAGAAGAAAATGTGGATCCTCCACATGAGCTTTAGAATATTGTCTACAAATTATACTTGGCTTAGAAGTCACTACACAATGTCTTATTCCAAGATTATACTAACAACTGACCTCTTGATCCTGCTTTCTCCATATTGACTTTATAATCTAAAACTAGCTGCCAAAATTATATAATATATCTAATTATGTTTTCCTGCTTGAAAATGTATGTCCACTTCTAGATGTTCCCTGAATCAGTTCTTTATGTTATGTCTTATTTTGTTTTATTTTTATCATAAAATATATTCTCATGGAAAAATTTTTTTAACTTGACAAAATTATATTAAGTGAACAGGAAATATCTTCTGACCACTCTTCTGCACTCTTTATCCTCACTCCCTAAAGATAACTAAGGTTAACACTTTCTTGTATATTCTTCCTGAAATTTTTACCTTAAATCAATTCTAACTTAAATAAGATACTCGAAGACATTCTTCAAAAGCCTCCATCTTATTGACCAAACTGTTACTCATCATAATCTCCTCAGTCAAGAGACTGTTCCTCCACCTCAGTGTCTTTGAATTTCCTACTTTTGCATGCACACACACACACACACACACACACACACACAGCTGTATAAATAAGGCCAGACCACCACCACCATCACTCCCATACTGGCTCATAAGTTGGTGTCCTTTCAAACTGATAATCTTTAAATATTGTCTCAACTTTTATAACTGTTATTTAAATATAAGATTGAAATGATTTTCCCTTAATAAAAAAATTAACACATTTACTTATTTCCACTTAACAAAGTAGAATTATTATACTAAAAAAATCAGTAAATTATTATACTTTTCTAAAATTCTCTCTTTTACATTATTCTGAACCAGACTGCTTGAAAATTATAAAGGAGTTTCAACTTAAGTAATAAAAATAAATCTCCCATTTCAGCTGATTGATGACTTTTAACTGACCAGAAGTAAGCTTACGTGTGGCAAACATACACCGCAGAGATGGGTTGTTGACTGTAGCAAATTACTTTTCTTTGTTCCAACTGTCCTTTTGGCAGGAGCACACCCAACCTAATTTTGTCCATTACATAAGGAGCACATGTGAAACCTGAATCGCTTGACATCATAGTACTTACTTAATTCAGTCATAACTCAGTGCCCCGTGATCTGGCGGGCCTACCCCTTAGTCCAGTTCCGGAGAGAAGCACTGTAATGTAGAGGTTAGGTGGACACACTTTGGAATCAGACACTCTTAATTTGAATCATTTACACCACTTTCCTGTAGCATGATTTTTGGACTAGTTGCTTCTTTCTCCTGAGCCTCAATTTCCACATATGTGAAATGGAGATACAAATGGTAGCTTCCTCATAAAACTGTGGAAGGATTGAATGAAACAATGTATGCAAAACTCTCAATAAGTGACAGTAATTAGTTCTAGAGACCTTGATTTTTACTAATACTGTCACCGTCATCATCATCATGATCATTATTATTATTTATAATCTTCCATGCTCCACCAAAAGACTCAATGTTGAAGAGTCTAAAATAAAACTATCACCAAACAGGTCCAAAGTTTGGCACAAACCAGAAATATGTGAAAGTAAAAGTTAAGAAAACAGACGCTAGTTTTTTTATCTTCTCTTTAGTGGTACCATCTTGGTGTTAGGAAAGGGGTTTTAGTCCAGTCTGACTTACTGCCTGCGTGACTCTCAATGTCAATCTTTTTAAATTGCACTTTTCTTCTTTATAGAGAATGAAGATAATTATCTCCACAGTGCTGGTTGTAAATATTAAGTGACATAATAAGGTTTTATACAAATATGTTATAATTATTAGATCCATCAAAAATTTTATTTTTATTTCAAATATTTTTTTTATTTCTATTCCTTAGAACTCATCTGACATAAAATTCCCTGTAACCAGCCCAAGCACTCCATTTGTTCCAGCATGATTGCTGGAGTTGTTTACAGAAATTTCTACTTAGAATCAATGAGCTCAGAATAGGAGAAGGCCACAGCTCTGGCCCGGGGCCTCCACATGGGGGCCTGGGTGCTCACTGATAGCTGACCCTTAAACAACTCCACGTCCTCTTTGGAGTTCAAAGTTTGGGAGTGAAATCACTGCCCCTTCTCAAAGATAAACATGAATGCAGAGCTGAAGTGACGTCCTGAGCTCACATGAGATTCCTGCTGAGTTTGAATCTCATCAGGGCAGTGTTTTTCCAACAAAATAAATTGCTCTTTGTTCAAATCAGAAACTGAATTCACTTCATTTTCCAAAATCGGCTCTGCCAGGTTTCCTCGATTTAATTGTATCTTTTTTGTCTGCTGACAATGGAAAGCAGAAGAAAATAGTCTTGCTGAGGAAATGAAATATGACCAAGAAAAACAGGCATTCTCACACTGTATGAAGTGATTTTTTTTCACATTCAATTTTTTATAAGAAAAAGGTCTCTACCCTTTGAAACAACAGCATTATTGCGGTGACTATTAGGTCATATCTAAACGGCCCAAAAGAAAATGTTGGAAAGAAAATTAACTGGTTCATAAGGGTATGGACAACATTATTTTTAAAAGGAAATGGTTCTTCATACATAGAAAGAATAATACATCATAACAAAGAAAAATGAGAGTTGAGGCAATCATTTAAATAATTCACATTTTTAAAATGTATGGTTAACTGAAGCATCTGTAGAGTTCAGGTAAAATAATTTAGAGGGAAAACAAATTAATCAGATCTTTACTACCATTCTTCAATATATTTAGTTAAAGTCGTCTTGTTTTAATAGCAGAGAACTCTGAGTCCTGGTTGACTGGTAGGAAGGTCTTGTAATGAAAATAAGTGTGTGAAGTAAGAAAGGGCCAGGTTCCTATCTCAGCTCTGCCATCTACTCACCATTTGCCTGTGGTTAAATATGGACATCCATTTATTCAATTTTAAAACATTATTGAGAGTCTTCTGTCTGACAGGCACTATTATAAAAAAAAAAAAGAAACAGCAGGGAATATACTAGATAGATAAGACTGTTGCCCCCACATGGTATTTATTCTTAAGTAGGGAGAGAAAGAATGACACGGGGGGCAGGGGGAAAGGGAGGGAGGAAGAAAGATGGATAGATGATGGATGAATGTGTAGACAAATACATGAAAGTTAATTTCAAAGTGTTAAGAGTGATATAAAAGGAATAAATAGGATAATAAAAGAAAGATTTAAAGGGCTATTCGGGATAGGGTAATCAGGAAAGGCCTAAGAAAGCAAAATATGAGCTAAGACCTGAAGGTGAGAAGGAGCCAGCAGTGTGAAGTGCAGAGTAGTCAAGGCAGAGAGAACACCAAGTACAAAGGCTTTCTCTGAAGGCAGGAAAGGGGTTTGCCTGTTGAAGGCCCAGGAAACAGACCTGCAGGGGAGCAATATGTCGAGCTGGGAAGAGTGGCATGAGGCAAAGTTGGAAATGAAAGCAACAAGCAGTTCGGTTTCTATTCTAACAGCAGTGAGAGACCACTGAAGGGTGTTAAACAAGAAAGGACGTCATCTATTTTTAATAGATCAGTCTGGCTGCTGAGTGAAAATAGATTGCAGCAATGCAACAGAAAAAGCAGGGAGGCTATTGAACACCTTCAGGCATGAGATCAGCGTGGACATGAGCTAGAATGGAGGAAGACATAATGGACAAATTTGAAACGCATTTTGAAGATAAAATGAATGTGCTGATGACTTGTATGTAGGTGAGGAGAGTAAGGGAATGATCAAAGATGACTCCTAGATTTTTGGCTTTAGCAACTGGATGGATGGTGGCACCACATACAGAGAGAGAAAGCTGAAAGTCACAGGTCATATCAAGAGTTCTACTTTGGACATGTCAATTTGAGATGTCTTTTAGCCAGAAAGCAGAAATGCCAAGTAGTCACTTGAATATGTAAGAAGCTTAAAGGGGCAAAACCATCAGCACTTGGTGGTAAAAGCCATGGAACCAGATGAGATTGTTGAGGGACAGAAGCTAGAGAAGACCAAGGATGAAACTCCAGGGCACTACAATGTTCAGAGGTCAGAGAGAAGGAGGAGTTTGAGAAGGAGTTAATTACTTCACCATAAAGTGAAAAGTTACCATGTAGAAAGAGTAAATAAAATTACGTATGTTGTATTACCAACTGGTTAAAGATACGCAACCATTTTTAGCTAATTTCTTCCATATTTTTTAACCCTCTGTCTGCTCACCCACTCCCACCATCCAAATATAATTAATCTCTTGTTCTACAAAAGGGAAGTGAGCCACCAAATATACTAAAGAATTAGAAATTAACACTTCTTCTAGGTCAGTTTATGTGAGCCCTAACTGAATGTAATAAGCGCTCAAAGATCGTACTCTAACAAGTCATTATACATCACAACTAGAATTCTGTTTTATTCTAATTATTCGACCAGAACTTAGTCTTAGAGCTACATCTAGATGCAAGGGGTGACTCAGAAATGTAGTCCTTTAGTTTTGGCCCCAACATGCCCATCCAAAAACCAGGGTTCTGTTAAGGAAGAAGGGGAAATGGATGTCAATGGACAACCAAGAAGCTCATTTACAATGTGTATATAAGACTAATATCAACCAGACTTTTTAATGGAATAAACCATTTAAGAATCTTCCTCTTTAATAATTAGTCCAAAAAATGAGCAGTTCCTGATATAACCATCTATCTTGGGTCCTTTGATGAAGCTTTATTCTGTCTAATTTTAGTAAATTCAACATTATGGATCATCTGTGTTGCATGAGACACTGGTTAGGCAATGTAGAAGATATAAAGATTTACAAATCTTCACATAATTTACCCTTGTATTAGAAAAAGAAAAATAATAGAAATTCTAACTGCCATAGGTTATTGTAATAGGCACCTAAATTAAGAAATTTGGGAGGTCAGCATATAAAGAGATTCACCACGAAGAAGGTTTCGTAAAAGAAGATGCACAAAAGTCTGGCCGAGACAAACAGACAGGAAAAGAACATTCCACATAGAATCACTTCAACAATGAAATCAAAAGGTTAAGAATGGTTAAGGAACAAGAGAGCTCAATCTGAATATAATAATGTTTGGAAAAGAAATTGTAATGTGTCTATAGATAATGAGCCTTTGTGTACAATTGACTGTGAGCCTCCTGTGCCTGCAACGTAATGATCTTTCTTATTTTCTCATGATCCTGGAAATTCAAGGATGGTGTGGGATGATGAGAGGATATAATCAGGATAGAAGAAAGTGAGTCCTTTGGGTTTTTTGGCTTTCAGCCCCCAGCTCCGGCCATGCCATCCCTCTCCAGGCCTGGGAGTAGGCCCATCCAGAACTTCACGTGCCATGGATATGAGACCATTCAGAAGCTGCACTGGGTCATTATCTCTCTTGGAAGAACATAGCACACTTTCAGATACAGCACTGCAAAAATGTCGGATGAAGGATTGCATGGCAATCTTGGAACTTGGGTACATGCTCCAGGAATGCCGAGGTCCCAAATCATTAAGGGCCTTTACTATCACCCTAAAATATTAGGAAATGAGGTATGACAAGAGGCTTGGCAAACAGAGGGTCAACAAAATGAGAACCATTATTTGGAATAACTTCAACAGCATTGATTGGAAGAGGAAATATTTTAAAAGATCCCTTAGGAGACTACAGCTGATCCTTGAACAACGTAGATTTGAACTGCACAGGTCCACTTATATGTAGATTCTTTTCAACAAATAGACTGCACTGTAAATGTACATTCTCGTGATTTTCTTATGATAACATTATTGTAAGAATACAGTACATAATACCTACAACACAAAAAATATGTGTTAATGAACTGTTTATGTTACTGCTAAGGCTTCTGGACATCAGTGGGCTATGAGTTGTTAAGTTTTTGGAGAATCAAAATTTTTATCTGTGGATTTTTGACAATGTGAGGGGGGGGGAGTTGGCCCCCAATCCCTGCTTTGTTCAAGGGTCATCTGTATTTCAATTTAGTCTAGTTGACTAAAGCAGAAACTACGACTGTACTGGAGACGGCCAATAGGTCAGCATCCCACGATCACCTATTGTTGCTTTATGAGTGCATTTGATGGCACAACTGTTTACAACCCTCCTCTTTCGTCCCGGTTTTATCATTTGTGTTTAGAATAATGAAGCCTGTTCCATCCATTAACTCCACTAGCATTTGATCTCCCCGTGGACTGAGGTTAAAAATTAATTACTCTCCCAACATATCGATTACATGACTATAAATATAAAAACAGAACTACAGAGCAGCTAGAGGGACCTTTGTTTAAGTAGCACGTTTGCCCTTTTTGAAGGAAGGAGTTAGCAGTGGAGAGAACCTTTGGACCTGGAGCAACATAGGAGAAAAGCAACCTTAGAGCGCCATCTAGTGTTGGCAACGTTTAACCACAGCTGTCGGCCTGAGGGACCTCCTCCTGCTAAAAACGAGGCGCTCGGCCTTGATGCAATGGAGAGGTGCAGAGCCAGAGGAGAGAAAGAAAAATCAGAGGAACCGTTTATAAACTATATAAATGTCTAACCAATGTACTGTATACTGGAAACTGATAATACAATTAAATTAAAAAAAAGAAGCAACATCTGACTAGCAAAAACCAAACTCTTGAACTGCCTTTGTTGCTTGTCATCCAAATTTGGATCTGAATTTTAAATAAAGTGTTCATTTGGAACTTCAGCAGAAGGAAGCCTTAAGCTCAATTCTAGGCAGCAGAGAGTTAACAGAATCGGAGTGCATTATTTGCAGCTTTGCATCATCGCTCACACAACTCCCTCTTTTTATCATTCCAAGGGAAGGTCGGCCTTGAGGTAGAGCTGGCTTTTAACTCTCTTGATCTCATTAACCTGGTCATTTCAGACTATTTTATCTAATTAAATGTGAACTCATAATACTTCATAAATTAAAGGATGGGTAGTATGGAAGAGGTTAGGAACTGGTGTTAAAATCTCCTGCTGTGGAAATTCATTGTTACTGGGGTGGCTCATATATCAGAGCACTGCCTTCTCCAGACATTAAAATTCACTTTGTTTCATGTCCCTAATACTGCCCAGCCCTTGGGAAGCACGAATCTGACATTATATTAGGCAATTCACACTGACCTAGTAACTCAAAGCAATCATCACTAATAACTTAAAGTGACTACACTCCAAAAGAAATAGAGTCTAAGGTCACAGTTGTAAATCTTGCCACAGGAAGGCCAAAGATTATAATCTTTATGACAAGTGAGTGGATTCCTTTCTGCTGAGTAGAGTCGTATTTCAAAGACTTTACTAATCTGAAACCTATAGGTGGTTGTGACAATAGCAGATACAGCTTAAATAACATCAAAAACATATTTTAAACACCAGTAAATCAGTAGAAAAAAGACAATCATTTCTATCGCTTTTATTATATCTGAGGTTGAGGTTTCATAATTCTAGCTTCACACTACACTGAAATTCAGGTATCATAATTTTTATGAGTAAAAAGGATAACATAATTAAATAAATTATGGACAATTTGGGAGGTGTATGACCCTGTATCAGTGTATATTTGTATAACTTGCGAGCTGATTCTGCATTTGCTATAAGTATACTAAACAGGAGGTACTAGTTCAGTTGGAGCTTTGTGTTACTGAGATCAAGGTCAGAGGTTTGATTCCTAAAGAGGATGGTCAGCTTCACTGTCAGGTGCCTCAAGACATCTTAGCAATATGTTCCCTCAAGATCAAGGGGCTGTGGGAAGTCATAGCTGCAGGAGGCTGTGGTGGTGGCATTCAAGATGTTGATCAGTGACATTGACTGGATTTGCCCTGACAAAAAATGTGGAAATGAAAATTTTGCCAGAAAAACTAGCTGCAATAGATGTGACCGGGAGAAAACAACTGAGGCTAAGATGATGGAAGTGGGAGGCCCCAAAATAGGAGAGACACTGCAGAAAAGAGCCAAGTGCTAATGACTGGCTGTGTAAGGCTTGCAGTAGTGTGAATTGGGCCAGAAGATCAGAGTGTAACATGTGTAATACTCCAAGGAATGCTAAGTTAGATGAAAGAACATAATATGGTGGTGGTTTTAATGAAAGAAAAAATGTTAAATATATAGAAAGACAAGAACCTAATAGTGAAATGTGATGAGTTTGGACATGAAAAGAAAAAATACAAAGGGAAGGCCATTGGCCCAGCATCTATTTTAAAGGAAATTGAAAAAGAATTTGAAGAAGAAGAAGAGGATGAGGCTAAAGATCTTTCTTAATATAAATTAGATGAGGATGTGGATGAAGATGATGCTGATCTCTCAAAATATAATCTGCCAGTGAAGAAGATAGTAATAAAAAGAAACCTAATAGATGAAGTCGTTCAAAGTCTCAGTCTTCACATTCATGATCTTCATCACATGCATCTTCCTCCTCAAGCTCCAGGTCTAGGTCCAGTTCCTGTTCAAAAAGTTCTTCCAGTTCACAAGATCTTGTTCTGGCTCCAGAAAATGTTCATGATCTCATAGGTCAAAATCAAGATTCAGCTCCAGATCCCACAAGGGCTCCTCTTCCCCACATAAGAAAATCTTACTCAAGTTCGTCATCTTCTCTTGAGAGGAACAGCAAGAGAAGTTCTTCTAGATTTTCTTCATCTAGTGATGAGAAGAAAAGACAAACAAGATCACAGTCGCACAAAAGCCAGGTGATTGATGAAAACCCTAAACAACCCTGATCCCAGGGCCAACCTCTTGAGGCACCACTGTTTCACCCCGGCACCACAAGTCATCTTCTGGATCATCCTATTCTGGTTCTCGTTCAAGTTCCAAAAAGAAATAATGTATTTACATCTTAGTATGAGGTAAACATGGCACAATGTTAACATTTGATAAAGTTGAGTGGTGGTTAATGTTATTCTCTATGCTTGTTTACATGCTTGAAATAGCTCGTAATTAATTTAAAAACGTTTTAAGAATCTTTTCAATTAAAAAAAAATCATCTTAAAAAAAATCCAGTATGAAGCATATATTTTTAAAAAATTGGTGTCTTACTTGGTCAGAAGTGCTAAATCTATCAGTAGAAGTACATGCTTCCATTGCTTTTAAGAACAATACAGCTGTGTTTGTTTGTGAAATTAAAGGTAAAAAGTATTTTAACCCAAAATTAGAAGCTCTGTTTACCATTATTTCCAACCATTTATTTCATTTAGAACCATCTCATCTATAACAAAGTACTTTCTTTCCCAATTTGAACTCTTGCTTTTCTCATCTCCAAATATGAACTGTTTATTGACTTAAGATAGGATTACTTAGGCTTGCCTGAACTTTAGGTGTGGAGGCAAGGCTGTGGTGAAATAGTTGGAAACAATCTGTTTATGTTAATCTCAGAAAAGGAGTCGACCTGTTTATGTTGACCTATGTCAAAGTGATTCTTATCAGAAAAAATTAAACTAGTTGGAAACTTCTTTATTTTGAGATTCCCTAAGCTAAGTGCCTTCGAATCATTGTCTTCCTTTTATTCAGTTTACTTTTTGCACCACCACATTTAACACAGAAAAATCTTGTGAATTGTAGGAGAAAGCTGTTATTCATTGCTCTTTTGCTGAGACATACTTTTGAGTAAAAATGTCTAACGGTTCATTTCTTCTCTACTGTATGGTTATCTGATGAGAAAAACATCTTATTTCAAATGTTTATCTTAATATTTTAAGAAGCTTTGTGTGATATCCTTTCATAGTTAAAGAGGAACAAATCGAAAAGAGTTTCTGAAGGATATTTCTCTTTGGGTAAAAGATCGACAGAGACATTGTGAATTTAAGCAACATTTGCTATGAGATGTTTAACTTTAATCATACTGCATAAAATGTCTTCTAAGTAACAAATGAATGCTTTTTTTCTGTATGACATAAGCAGAAATAATTGCTCCTATTCACTTGCAATTTCTTACGGCTTAAAATACTGTCAGAGGATATTTCTCATAATTAAAATCTGGTCACTTGAGCTTTATTATGGCCTCTGGTTTAAAAAAAAAAAGTTTTCTTTTAGTACTATCTTCAGTGATGATGCAATTAAGTATATCTATATTAAGGGAAATAATTGTGCTTGGGAACTTTTTGTTATGAAGATCAATATCTATTTTTTTCTTGTTCTATTTTTCTTAACATTTAATGTCTTCTGCAATTAAAAATTAAAATTTTTAAGGTATTTTGCAGACAGATCAAACAAAATTATATTTGTTTTTCCTATTTTAAAATGAGTGATTTTTCTCTTTGATCTAAAGACAAAAGCAAAATGTCTTATGTAGAAATATTTTGATAATATTTTACAATGAACTTGCCCCTTGTTTTTTACATCTTAATTTTCTTTGCTATGTTTACTATAGTTTGCACAAATTTTTTCTCTCTTATAATTGTGCCTCAGACTCCTTGAAAGTCCATCTTCTAAATTGCCCAGATGACCTTCTAGATTCTATAATCACTGTTAGTTTATTCTTGTGCATTTTGCGTTTAAAACTTTGGCTATACTAAGCAAATGCAAGGTTATAAATTTAGATAATAGTACTTTGCAGACAATTCAGATGATTGTGAGTTCATTTGATTTAACTATTTCATTTCATAAGGAAATGATGCTGTAGACAAATGCTAATATAGCTCGTGAATCAAAAAAAAAATTAAACAACAACAACAAAAAAAAACAATGGGTTTTGGGAGAGTAAGTGTATAAAATGGCCACTATGTCTTCGTTGGTCTTTTACCCAAAGAGAAATATCCTTCAGAAACTCTCTTCGATTTGTTCCTCTTTAACTATGAATGGATATCACACTAAGCTTCTTAAAATATTAAGATAAACATTTGAAATAAGATGATTTTTTTATCAGACAGTCATATGGCAGAGAAGAAATGAACTGTTAGACATTTTTAACCAAAAGTATGTCTCAGCAAAAGAGCAATGAATAACAGCTTTCTCCTACAATTCACAAGATTTTTCTGTGTTAAATGTGGTGGTGCAAAAAGTTTTGGAAGAAAAAAAGTATGGGGAGAGTGAATGTATAAATAAGACAAAATAGGCCACAGCTGAAGGAAGTCATTTGTTTTTCTGTTCTTATTTGACATTTTATTGTATAAATAATGTATGCTTTCTGTGTGTAGAATAATGTCAAGATATAATTTTTTAAAAGATATTATTCTTGCAAATTCTAACAATCCCCTCAACTACCCTGTTCCAACAGATTCTCCCACCTCCACATTTGTATACCTCCCGTGCTTATAGAAAGATATACCTACATGTTGATTTTAGGGTTTTTAAATAAAAATAGGGTCATGCTATGTATATAATCTTCAACAGGCTTTATCTTGACCTAGCAGTATATCACAGGCATTCCTCTGGATTGTGGCTTAGTCTTATTCATTGCCTAAAATTCTGTGCAATGGGTGTTTTCAAAAGTCACTTAACTGCTCTGCTCTTCATGAGCATTCAGGTTGTTTCCAGATTTTTTGCATTGTTTTGTTTAGCGTTACAAACAACGCTGCAAAAACTCTTATACATATAATCTAATATACCAGCCTTTTATTTTTCTAGGATGCAGTCCCAAAGAGACAGAAATATTAATAATTGATGCAGCCTCTAAGGTGATGTTAAATATCCAAAGTTGAAAGAAAAGATTTCTCTTTTGACACACAATAAGTCCAAGCATGTGTTGTGACAAAAAGGTGTGGTCACATTTGCTCCAGGTCTAAAATTCTGGAGAAAAATATTAAAATGAAAAAAAAAAAAACCTCTTTATGTTGATATTATGAAATTCAGCATATTCTCTGCCGAAATTACATTCTGTACAGTAATTTATTTCACAAGATGAAGCAACATTAAGTATTTATCTTTGCTTTGCAATCCAGTTCTGAGGTAACTTAAAGTCTAAACAAGATATCTTTGGCCTCAGATGCTCCTGCAAAGAGCATTTCAAGAGAAACTTATTTCAATTTGCTTTTCTAAGAATAAGACCCACTGGAATGATAGGGAGACCTCTAGAATTGGAGCCAGAAGAACTAGGTCCAAGGCCTGGCTTAGGCACTTTTTAATAGCTGGCATTTGTTGAGAGCTTACTATCTACAAACATTATACAGAATGCTTTATAATAATTAACAAATATAATCCTCACAACCTGATGAAGTGTATACTATTATTATTCCCATTTTACAAATGAGAAAACTGAGACACAAACAGTTAGGGAACTTGCCAAGATTCCATAGCTAATAAATAATTGGACCCGGAATGAACACAGGCAATGTTCCTCCAGGAACCCATGCTTTTAATTAACGTTCTATAAGTCGATAACCTTGAGCCCTTTCCTTCCTAAGACTCTCCAACATATCTCCAACATGAGGATAATAAACCTATTCTACCTATTTCCCTAGGCCATTTTGAGAAGTAAGTGAGATCATTTCATTATGTTAAAGCCTCAATAAGTTACAAATCATTACCGTTTTCAGTTTATTTTCTGATTTTAAAAAATAAGCAATATAAACTCTAGATAAACTCTAAAATATATGTCTCTATTCAACAGGAAGATTTTTACTTAAGCAAATTACCTGGCATTGACCTTACAACATTGCCATCCTTTGAAACTGCATATGATACCTTTTTGATGGAAAGTATAAGTGTGGCATGTGGAATGCAAAGTAGACCCAAAGTCAGGGATGCGGAGCTAACACTAGTTCCAGCCCTTATTAACTCTACAGCATATTCTCTTATGCTTCAAACTTCCCATCTCTAAAACCTTGTCCCTGTCTTGCACATGATTAAATTAGTATACCTGCACGTACTTTGTAAACTACCAAGCAATATGCTGTTATTTTTATTGCTGCCACGTCAGAGAAATGTACAGCTTAACCAGGAGAGTGAAAAAGAAAGAGTGCCAGGAGCAGGGAGCCAGCCCCTTTCACCTCAGTGCCTTAGAACCTCTCAAGAGTTTGACTTTGATTACCATGGATTTTTGTCACTCTGTTTTCCAGCCTCAGTGGGTGGGGCTGTTTCCTTGCCTTGAGTCCCTGCCACCAACAGGGAAATTATTTATTCACTAATTCTTTCATTCAAGTACTAATATATTTCAGCATCTACCATGTGCCTAGCATTGTGCTAATTATGATGAACACAGAGGACAAAATGGTAATCAAAACTAAGTCCCTGTCCTTATGGAACTTACATTCCAGAGGGGGGACATAAACAAGATAAACAAATAAAAAAATTACCTAAGCAACAATAGCATAAGATAAGTACTAGGAGAAAATTAGCAGTGATAGGTGACATGATAGAGTGGGAAAGACCCACTTTGGATGCGTAATAGTAAAGTTGGATACTAAAGATGGAAAAGAAAAGAGAGAATTATAGGATGACTAGTAGGTTTTTGCAGGAGACAACTTTAAGAACTATGTCATCATTTACTTACTCAATTGGAAGAGCAGCTGTGGAAGTCAAGAGTACTATTTAAGAAATGTTGATTTTAAATGCCTACAAACCATTCAAATGTCAAGTTGGAAGAGATCTAGACTGAAGAGAAAAAAGGGGATGTCATGACCCAACAGACAGTGCTTACAACATAGGAATCCACATTAAGCTGTAGGATACTACCTTTCCCTTGATTACCAACATTTTAATTAATAGCAGAAGTCTGAAAACCTTTCAAAAATGAATATTTTCTAATCCATACTAGAGAAATTCCAATAACACTGTAAGTTTCAGTAAAAATATTTATGGCCAGAGGGAATTCTTAGGCTCTGGAAAATCATGTTAATAGGGTTGATCTACTACTCTGGTGGGGATATGGCAAAATGGAATGAGAGAAAACTTGGACCAAGAAGGATCTGGGCTTGAATTCCAACCCTATCATTGCTAGTTATGTGGTTTTAAGACAGTTTCTTTTTCTTTTCATGTGGTTTAATTATCTAAATAATAAAAATATAAATGCCTACCCTATAGAGTTGTTGTGAGAATTATAAATAATATAGGAAAAAATGCCTAGCTCAATAAATAGTAGCAACATTAGATTTCTCTGCTTTCCTGCATCATAAAATGTCTTCAAAGATGCAGCCTCTATTTCCACACCTCATTCTCACTTCAGTTTACTTCAGTTGAGCTTCCCATCCCTCCATTCCACTTGATCTCCTCTTTTCAAAATCACCAGTGATATTGAATCTGTCCTCAATTTTGCACCATTTTTTCACATCATCTGATCCAGGTGATCACTCCTCCCTTATTGGTTAGCTTTCTTTTCTTGGATTCCATGACACCATGCCATCCTGGTTTGCTACCTACATCATTAAAAGCTCTTCTCAGTCTCTGCTGGGTTCCTTTTATCTACTCAAATTAATTTATCTTAGGTTCACTACTGGAGCCCCATTTTTTTTGTTGCCTCACTCCTTCCAAAGTAACATTATCCAGTTCTATTGTTTTAAATACATCCATAGACACCCAAATTTATCATCTTTACCTGACCTCCAAATTCATATATTTAGCTGTCTACTTGATAACTTCATGTAGTAAGCACCTCAAATTTAGAAGATAAAAAATAGAATTCTTGACTTCTGGTCAAGATAGCAGAGTAGTTAAAGACTATGCTTGCCTTCTCCCATGACTACATAAAAATTACAGCTAAATTATAGAATCAACCTTGAGAGCCTCCTGAAGACTGGCAGAACAGAACTCTTTTACCAAGGAGTTAAAGAACTCATAACAGGATACAAAGAAGAAGCCACTTCTAGACTAGTAGGAGGGTGGACACACAGAACAGGCTGGCCCCATACCCACATGTGGTCGTTAAAAATCAGGAAGGAAGAGAGGAGAAAAAATGGCGTAGATGATAGAGAACTGTTCATCTCTCTGGCGACCAAATCAAATCTGTGACAGAAACAAGAAGCAGCAGCAAGGAAAAATCACCTGGGATCTAGAGGAATAAGCCATATAACTAGGGAGAAATCCAAGAAATCACCCTGCAATGGCAGAAGGTAGGATGGGGCGAGGATGTGGGGATGCCCAGTCTCCAGTGGCTGCATGAGATGGAAACTACGGAAGTGCCAGTGGCAGCAGCAGCCACGTCCATGAGCAAATTTTCATGGTGATGGACCTGCTTGCTCAGAGCACCAGTGCCAATTTATCTGCATGCAGGAGGCATCAGGGACTTATAGGGAGATACTGTTGGAGTGAGGGCCCAGGAGAGATTTGCTCTGTACAGAAGTGCCAGAGGTATCCATTGTTCCCTGTGTAGCCTCCCCACTACCAGTATGCAAACACTGAGCCACCATAGCCATGACTTCATCAAACTGGATAACAGAAGTCACTCCACACAAAGGATTCCCTGAAGCCCCGCCTCCCCCAACGCACAGCCCCACCCAAACCACATCTAGGTATACCCTTATCCAGTCAGGTACTCCTTGCTGAGCAGCATCTAGACTGACACTGGAGGCAGCTGGCCTCAGTTTCTGCTGTGGCCTTTTGAGGCAACAATAAGCACAATATCTGTGGATTGCTTGCTGAATTTTAACAGGTGGCCCCAGGGGGCAGAGGCTTGGGCTAACTTTGGCCTTCAGCTGAACCCCTCTCAGGGCTGTGCCACTGGACACTTATTTCACAGATTCACACTAATAAGACTGGGAGACTTAATAGCTTTGCTTAATTCATAGAAACAGACACAGAAAAGCAGCCAAAATGGGAAGACAAAGAAAAGACACCATATGAGAGGACAGAACAGAGATCAGATATAATAGAGTCAAGTGATCTAACAGATGTAAGTTCAAAACACTGGTTATAAAGATGCTCAATGAACTTTTGGGAAATGTAGATAAAATCAACAAAGAGATTTTAAAAACACATGAAAATGTAAATTATAAAAGGGAACCAGTCTGAAATGAAGAACACATTATCTGAGACAAGAAGTATATTAAATGGAATAAACAAAGTGAATGAAGAAAAGGATCAAATGCCCTATCTAGAGTATGGGAAAGCAAGAACATGCAATCAGTATGGCAATAAATAAGATGCCAGGACTATAAAAATAATTTAAGGAGCATATAGGACACTAGTAAGGGTCTAAATATCCATCTGATTAGCATAACTGAAGAAATTCAAAATGTTGAACTGCTATTTGAAGAAATAATGATGAAAAACTTCCTTAAGTTGGTGAAGGAAATGGACACAAAACCCCAGGAAGCTCAGAGAATTCCAAAAACCAGAGATCCAAAAAGGCCCACACCAACACACATCATAATTAAAATGTCAAAGGTTAAATACAAAGAAAGAATATTAAAAGCAGAAAGAGAAAAACAGATAGTTACTTTCAAGGGACAACCCATAAGACTGGCAGCTGATTTCTCAAAAGAAACTATGCGGGACAGAAGGGCTTGACAAAAAATATTCAACATCATGAAGACCCAGGATATACAACCAAGAATAATTTATCCAAAAAGCTATCATTTAGAGTTGAAGGACAGATAAAGAGCTTCCCAGACAAATATAAGCTAGTATTATAGGAAATGTTGAAGGGACTTCTTTTAGAAGAAAAAAAAACATATATCAAAAACAAGAATAAAGAATGGTAACAACTACATTCTTATCAATACGTACCTCAAATGGAAAAGAATTAAGTGCTCCAACTTAGAATGAATGGCTGAAAGGATAAGAAAACAAGACACCTTCATGTTGCCTATAAGAGACTCACTTCATATTAAAAGACACATAGAGACTAAAAGCAAGGGAATGGGAAAAGATATTGCTCTGATGGACCTAGAAGGTATTTAAGTCAGACAGAGAAAGATAAACACTATATGATTTTATTTATATGTGGAATCTAAGGAATAAAAAGAACAAACTAACCAAAAGCAGACTCACAAATATAGTGGACAATTTGGTGATGGACAGAGGGAAAGGGGTTTGGGGGAGACTGGGATAATGGGGTGAAGGGTTAAAGAAGTACAAATTAGTAGCTGATGGATGGTCACAAGGGTAGGGATCACAACATAGGGAATGTAATTAGCATTAATACATTGGCTAGGTGGAGGATCAGGGAAGGCAGGAAGAAATTAGGGGCATCATTTTACCAACTATATAGATGTCTAACCAATGTACTGTATACTTGAAACTAATTAAAATAAATTAATTAGGGCAATTCTGGGAAACATGGTGGACTGAGACATCCTCTGATCTCTCCCCTTGAAACAACAATAAGCTGAACATCTAAAACTCAACAAAAAACACCCAAACTACATGCCAGTACATCATCGGATCTGCCCATAAGAGCTACCACAAGTCAGAACCCTGGGTGTCGACAGGTGGAATTGGAGAAATAAAGAAGCTGCATCTCACAGCCGGAGCTCCCTGCAGGAGTTGGGGGAGGGGAGAAGGTGCAGTGACTTCCCTGAATAACCCTGCCTGAGAGGGCTGTGAGTTCCAAGCATCCTGCAGCAGGGCCAAGTCATCAGGGCAGAAAGCAGAGAAGTGGAATGGGATGTCAGAAGAACAATTGATTTTTAGTGGCCGCAGTTACAAAACTGAGGTCTAGATGTAGCCCCTAACTCCTAACCCAGAGGGCCCTACCCACGATATCCTCCAAGACTGATCACCACGGAGCCCCAAAGGAATCTGAGCAAACACTGCCGAGAATGTCACTGACACTGATAGGTACTGAAACTGAGGGTGATAAAATATCTACAAGAAAATAAAAAAGACATTGTTAAGATTTTATATAAAGCAGGGATCCAAGAGGCTTAGATGCCACCTACTGGAAACCAAAAGAAAAGCACCTTTTTTGCAGCAAGCTAAAGAGACCATTATATAATAAATCTTTCTGGAAAAACAGCAAAATACATTTCCAATAACGCCCAGGTAGAGAATAGTCCATTAAACACCGTGAAAACCAAGGTGACAAGGCATCTCAGAAAGAAAGAGAAAAATCTCCAGAAAATAAGTTTACAGGCATAGAAATATGCAACTTAAATGACAGAGAATTCAGGATGGTACTTCTGAAAAAACTCAGTGAGTTACAAAATGAGTCATATCAACAATTTCAAAAATTGAAAAAGCAACTAGATGAGCAAAGCAAGGAAATTGAAACCCTCAAAAAAGAACAGAATAGATATTCTGGAGATAAAAAAAAATAAATAAACAAACACTGCAAAAGTTGAAAAATGAAATAGAAAGCTTGGGAAATAGGGTTGACCAAATGGAGGAAAGGATCAGTGATATTGAAGACAGAAATCTGGAAATAAATCAGAAAGAAAAAGAGAGAGACCAAAGAATGAAAAAGAATAAAAGAGAATTGCAAGAACTAGCTGATACCATCAGGAGAGGAAACATAAGAATAATGGGCATTATCAAAGGCAAGGAAAAGGAACAGGGATTAGAAAGCATTTTCAGACAAATAGTTAATGAGAATTTCCCAAATCTAAGGAATGAGCTGGAGCTTGGAATTCAAGAAGTCAACAGAACACCCAAGTATCTCAATGCAAAACACATTGTATTCAAGTTATCAAAAATCAACGACAAAGACAGAATTCTCAAGGCAGCCAGGGAGAAGAAAACAGTAGCTTATATAGGAAAACCCATTAAGTTATCCTCAGACTTCAACCTTCCTAGAATAAATCAAGAAGAACTGGAAAATCTAAATAGCAATTTGGAAATCAGTAATATGGAAATTGAAACAATCATTAAAAACCTACCAAAAAGTAAAAGTCCAGTGAATTCTACCAAACACTCAAAAAAGATTTAATACCTATTCTCCTCAAACTCTTCCAAAAAATCGAAGAGGAGGCAACACTTCCCAACTCATTTTATGAGGCCAATATTACTCTGATACCAAAACCTGGTAAAGATAACACACACACACACACAAAAAACACAGACCGATATCTCTCATGAACACACATGCAAAAATCCTAAATGAGATACTAGCAAACCGAATACAGCAGCATATTAAAAAGATTATACATTATGATCAAGTGGGCTTCACCCCAGAGGCACAGGGATGGTTCAACACATGCAAATTGATTAATGTAATACACCACATAAACAAATTTAAAAATAAGAATCATATGATTATATCAATAGATGCAGAAAAGCCTTCAACAAGATACAGCATCCATTTATGATCAAAACACTTAACAAAATTAGTATAGAAAGAAAGTACCTTAACATAATAAAGACCATATGTAGTAAACCCTCAGCCAACATTATACTTAATGGTGAAAAACTAAAAACTTTCCCTTTGACAGGAACAAGGCAAGGCTGTCCACTATCGCCACTCTCATTCAAAATAACATTGGAGGTCCTAGAAAGTGCAATCAGACAAGAGAAAGATATAAAAGGCATCCAAATAGGAAACGAAGAAGTCAAACTGTCACTATTTGCAGATGACATGATTCTCTATACAGAAAACCCCAAAGACTCCACAAGAACACTGCTAGAAACAATAAGCAAATACAGTAAAGTCTCTGGATACAAAATTAAAATCCAAAAATCCATAGCATACCTATATCTAATAACTGTCAGAAAAAGAAGTGAAAAAAAATAATTCCTTTTGCAATTGCAACAAAAGGAATAAAATACCTAGAAATAAATTTAACGAAACAAGTGAAGGACCTAGAAAATGAAACTATAACACCCTATTAAAAGAAATCAAAGAAGATATAAAGAAATGGAAAGATGTTCCGTGTTCTAGGATTGGAAGAATCAACATAGTTAAAATGACCTTATTACCGAAAGCATTATACAGATTTAATGCAATCCCCATCAAAATCTCATCAGCATTTTTTAAAGAAATAGAACAAAAAGCATCAGGTTTGTATGGAAGCACAAAGGACCCCGAATTGCTAAAGCCATCCTGAGAAAACAGAACAAGGCTGAAGGCTTCACTCTGCCTGACTTCACATCATACTACAAAGTGACAATAATCAAAACGGCATGGTATTAGCAGCAAAACAGACTTATGGACCAATGGAACAGAATCCAGAATCCAAAAGTAAACCCATATTTATATGAGCAAATAAGCCAAAAATATACAATGGAGAAAGGAAAGCCTCTTCAATAAATAGTGCTGGGAAAACTGGAAATCCACCTGCAAAAGAATGAAATTAGGCTGTTGTCTATCACCACACACCAAAATTAAAGACCTGAATATAAGACCAGAAACAATAAAATGCATAGAAGAAAACATTGAAACTAAACTCAAGGATCTTGCACTTAAAGAGGATTTTATGAATTTGACCTCAAAAGCAAGGGCAGTAAAAGCTAAAATAAATGAACAGGACAATGTCAAACTAAAAAGTTTCTGCTCAGCAAAAGAAATCATAAACAAGGTAAAGAGAGAACCATCCAAATGGGAAAATGTATTTTCAAGCAACGCCTCTGATAAGGGCCTAATATCCAAAATATACAAAAGACACATACAACTCAATAACAACAACAACAACAACAAAAAATGATCCAATCAAAAAATAGGCAGAGGACCTGAACAGACACTTCTCCCTGGAGGACATATAAATTGACGACAAATATATGAAAAGATGCTCAACATAGCTAGCTATTAGGGAAATGCTAATCAAAACCACAATGAGATACCATCTCACACCTGTTAGAATAGCTATAATTAACAGGGCATGTAATAATAAATAATGGAGAGGATGCAGAGAAAAAGGAACCCTCATGCACTGCTGGTGGGACTGCAAATTGGTACAGCCACTATGGAAAAACAGTATGGAGGTTCCTCGTGAAACTAAGAATTGATCTACTATTTGATCCAGTAATCCCTCTGCTGGGTATTTACCCCAAAGACTTGAAAATTCATATCTGAGAAGATATTCGCACACCAATGTTCATAGCATTATTCACAGTGGCCAGGACATAGAAGCAGCTGAAGTGTCCTATGATAGATGAATGTAAAGAAGCTGTGGCACATATATACGATGGAAAGTTACTCAGCAATAAGAAGAGATGAAATACTGCCATTTGCGACAACATGGATGAACCTTGAAATAATCGTGCTAAACAAAATAAGCCAGACATAAAAAGTTGAAAATCACATGATTTCACTTATGTGTGGGATATGAATCTAAAAGCAACAAATGAACAGGATAAACAAACAGAGATTCATGGACACGGACTATAGACTAGTGGTTACTAGAGGGTAGAGGATAAGGGAGGAGGGGGGAGGTAGATGGGGTAAAGTGGGTGAATATAGGGCTTAGGGGGAGGGTGAAGTGGGTAAAGGGGATCAAATGTATGGTAACCGAAGGAAACTGGATTTTGTGTGGTAAACACGCAATATAATATACAGATGTCAAATGATAATGTACACTTGAATACTATACAATTACATTAACCAATGTTACTCCACTAAACTTAATTTTAAAAAATAAATAAATACTAAAGTAAAATAAATTAATTAAAAAATAATTAAGAAGGATTTCTCAGATATGGAGGTCCTCACTGAGAAGTGACAGGTCCCAGCCCCACACCGGGCTCTCCAGCCCCAAGCACCATGGCTGGGAAGAGGAGTCTTCACAACACTGGGCTGTGAAAATTAGCAGGGACTCAGTTCGGATGAGAAGGAGGGCTGCTGTAGACCTAGGCATCCTCTGAAAGGGCCTGAACATAGATGCACTTGCTCACAAACATTTGCCCTAAGCTCCAGAGAGGGAGCAACAGCTCAAAAAGTGCCACTGAACTTATGAGAGAAACTGAATTGTCTGGCTTTAGGGCTAGAGCTGGAAGGGCTGTTTTCTACCAGACTAAAATGTCAGAGGCACCATTTTTCTCTTCTTGAGCCCTCACCCCCACCCAACCCTCTGCCTACTGTGGACATCACAGTTTACAGCCTACTCAGGTTTCCCTTAAATATCTACCAAAGTTCACCTTTCTGCTCTGATACTTCTGCTAGAAATGCCTTTCAATCAGCCCCAGCCCCTTCCATTTGTATGCAAATGCAGGGATCTCTTCTTCTGTAAGATCTTCTACAATCTACCAAATCCACATTGGTCCTTTTCCTTGTGCTACCATACTTTTGCTATTTTACTTTTCAAGCTATATGACAATAATTAGGTTGATACTATACTGTGAGTGTTGATGACAAGAACTACGTTTTATCTTTGCATCTCTAGTACTTTGCCTGGAATACAATAAAATGTCACCAATAAATATTTTGTCAATAGAAAAAATAAAAAAGCTAAAGACAAATGCATTTAACCACTTAGGAAACATGCATTGTTAAAAGCAAGGTTTTTCCAAATCATTGTTTTAATAAGTATCAATAAAAGATATAATATACTATTACTCTTCAGTATTTGCCAGAAATGAGTAATGGAAGAATACAACTTACATATTCTCAAAACCTGTTTAGTAATTTATGTTAAAGCTCAGAAATTTGGAAATTACATGGTTTTGAGAACTGTTTGTCACAAAGCCTCTGCTCTCTATTTGCCACTTTGAAGGTGGCCAGTTAACAAAATCCTTTACTTTAAATGCATCTTATAATTGCTTTGATTTTTAAAAAGTCCGGTAGTCTGATTATTATAACTCTAGATTACTTTGGAATTCCTGAACCGAATCAGTTCTGTTAATAGTCCTTGGAAATACATCACAACCAAGCAGATGCCAATAGGAAGGGAGATGCTTAATGTTCATTTGGTGGGGCCTATAAATACTCTTAACACTAATAATTTCAAAAACCATTGCACTATAGAACCAGTGTTAACTATGGAAGGGCACTATAAATATAAGCTTCTCTTGTTCCTTTAATTCCCTAAAAATATCTGAAAGACTAAAATAGAATGTACATCTAAATTGTATCTTGAGGCCTCTGCTGCTCAAAACAAAACAAAACAATCTCTTAAAGCCTGTTCTTCCTAAAGTTAGCATATTATTTTTATACAATTTCTATTTAAAAGGACACAGGAAGGTTTCTCTCATGCAAAAATTAATTCTCATTACTCTTTTAGCTGTGTTTGTCAGATTTTCAAAGACAGATCAGCATCCAAGAAGTCCTAAGAGTGATAAGAAACAGGAAGTTGTTGGTAGAAAAGGAAGCCTGAAAAGGAAAAGATAGAACTGGAGGCAAAATTCAGTCTGCTTTTGACTAGGGCAGGCCTTGATTTTTACATAAAGATATGGTAATTAAAATTTACACAGAAGGAAGCAAAGCAATGGCTTTCTAATGGATGCCCTGATAAGAATTAGGATTCAACCTTAAGAGTCTCTGGGGCTCAAGACTATTGTAGTCCCCAAAGAAAAGTAGTTTTGGTTTGTCTCGAAGTGACAAAGTGATTAAAAGTAACATATGGTGTTCCTAGCTTGGGGTGGGTTTCATTTATAGTGCCTTATGTGGGACCTAACTGCATAAGACTACCCTACCTTTGCATTTCTAATGGAAGTGTGAAAAAATTTTAACCGCCCCCCCCCAAAAAAATGTTAGAATTAGGCAAGAAACCCATAGCAACAAACTGTCTTGTATGTGAAACGTTGTGAACATGGACCTGCCTATACTTACTATTCCAGAGTGGAATGGAATCCACACCCAATGGACTACAGGACGAGCAACAGGAAATCAATGGGCAATGATACAAGATCAAAATGGTAGGTACACCAGAACAGGCCACCAAAGACTTATTACCCCTGAGGTAGAAACGAGTGGCAAATGGAGAAGCAGCAAATGAAGAAGTTTAAGTCTGGCTATAAAAATATAAAAAGTTGTTATATTAAATAAAGTCTCTTTGCCAGATTCAGAAAGGATTCTAATATTGTTATCAAGAACAACACTTTAGTGAAGGTTTATTTATAAAAACACATTCAGAGTTTTAAAAAAGCTATAACTAGCTGCCTGAAAAAAAAAAAAAACACTTTTCAATAGCAAATCAATAATAGTGATACTTGTTACTACCAGCATACCGCAGAGTACACTAGTTTCTTAGGACTGCCATAATGATGTACCACAAATGACAGGGACAACAGAAATTCATTCTCCTACAGTGTAGAGGCCAGAAGTCTGAAACTAAGATGCCAGCAGGGCCCTGCTCCAAGACAGTAGCCTCCTTCATTGTGTCTTCTTAGCTTCCGGTGGTGGATAGTTGGTGTTGCTTGGGTTATAGCTGTATCAGTTCAGTCTCTGCTTCTATTATCCATGGTGTTCTCCCTATGTGTCTCTCATGTGATGTTTTCCTTTTCTTATAAGTATACCAACAACACTGGGTCAGGACTCACCACAATGACCTCGTGTCAATTTGATTACACCCGCAAAAACTTTATTTGCAAGTAAGGAAACCTTCACAGGTGCTGAGGGTAAGGACTTCAACATATATTTTTGAGGGACACCATTTGACCAATAACACCCAAGATCCTTTCCCTTGACTTAGCCTCCAATGATAATCTAAAGTAGGACAAGCTCTGAAATAAAATTGTACCAAGCTCCAAAACAAGTTTGTTTCAAGCCCTGCCATTTCCCAATAAGAGCTTCACCATAACATATATCCACCCAGTAATCTTAAGACATTCATTTTATGGGTTCCATTTTTGAAGTGCCTTTACCTTTGATAAATTCATCATGTAAATGGATATTTTATACATTCGTGTTTCTTTTAATCTATCTATATATCCCTTACTTCTATGTCTATTCCTGTCGGTGAGCTCCCACTAAGCAGTGACTGATTAATGCTTTTTTCCCTTTTCCTGTTAAGCTCTTTAAAGGAGTCCCTACAGCAGAGTTTTTTGGACCTCTAAAGATAAATTCCTTCCGTATAGAGCAGCCTGGCAGGATTGACACCGAGTCAGGGTGGGTTCACATACAGCCACACATGGTATTGGGAAATCTTGCCTATCTTCTAACTTGGGCTTTGACCTAAGTGACGTAAGCGTAACAGACTCCCTACTTCCTTATAAGGATTTTTATTTCAGAGGTCCTATTGCCCTTTCTTTAATCTGGCTTCCCTAACCCTTCCTGCCATAAACATTTCTCTGTATGAATGAATACCAAATATGGCCATGAACCAAGTTCTTTCCACTAACCCTTTTGGGACTCAGACAAATTAAGAAATATAGTTGAAAATCTAAGTGGCCTTTTCCTCTATTGTCATCATTATCATAGTCATCCCTGTCATCATTAACATTTACTGAGTGCTTGACAGATGTTTTCTCATTAAAAGCCCCATAGAGTAAGTACTTTATCATCCTAATTGAATTCGTGGATCAGGAAAACTAAGGTATAAGGCCATTAAGTAACTTGTCCATGGTCACGCAGCTACAATAAGCGGTGAAATGCAGGATTTCACAAAGCCTGGGAAAGCTTCATCTGCTCAAGGACACAGAGGACTTCAGGAGCCTGTTACCTAACTTGTTACATGTGCAGCTGGTAGCTGGGGCACAGGTAAGATGCCATGTTAAAAACAAAAGTTACAGAAAGAAAAGATGAGTGTGGTATTGGCTACAGGTTACACAGTAGCTGATAAACTCCTAATTAAGCAGGGAAGTTGAAAGAGGAAGAAAACTGAGTGACCACAAATGACCTTTTGAGGATATGCTCCTCCTCAAACAACTCCAGTTTGCTCTTTGCCTACTTGGACATTCTGTTTTTTCTTTTTCTATTTCATTTTCTTTCTAAGGAATAATTTAGGTACTTAATTTTACCAAAATTTTCATGAGTGAATCAATACATAATAATGACAAGAAAGGTGGGGAAAGAGTGAAAATAGAAATATTGAGTTTGAAATAATAATATTAGTGTTAGAGAAAATAGGAAGGATAGAGGAAGGGGTAAAAAGAAAGCTTTTTAAAATCTTTATAAAATTCCTGATTAAAAAAAAAAAACCTAGGCATATTTCTCCCGTGCAGAAATTCTCATTCTTTTCTCGGCTTTGTTAATTAGTCAGTTTTTCAGGAAGTAAAAAATGGCATGTAGATTCTAAAAAAGCACATGAACCAGTTTTCTATAGCACACACAACATAAGATACAGATACCACGTACAACCTTGCATCTTTGGAAGACAACAATATTTGTTAATGTTTGTGGGGTTTTTTTGTTATCAAGGACATAGCCAATTCTGATGGTGATTTTTCTCTATCTGACATTTAAAGTATGCATGAATCAGCCCTTGTTCTGCTCAGTAGAGCTACTTTTTTTCTTTTTGAATAGAAAAATATACAGCGTGGCTTCATTTTCAAAACCACTTTATTATTATATGAGATAATGTTAAAATACTGTTTGCTACATCAAGAGGATGGAATCAAATACCACTCTGCAACCCTTACAAAATTTAATTTGATGCAATTTTTGCTTTGCTTTTTGGTTGTCTCCTTTTTTTCTCCCTTCCTTTTCTAAGAAATGTATTTATACAGTGAATTCAAAGTGTTGAAAGACAGAAATGTTCTTGAGACTATTCTTACCAAGAGCTGGCTTGAGGCAATCTTAACAAGTGAGAAGTCTGACTTTGGTCCTTCATACTTCTCTTCTTCACCTCACCTGATCTGTTTTTGATTAATTTCTCCCCCAATATCTTAGCACCAGAAATGTTCCAAGCATCTGACTATCATTATCTCTCGTAATCCTCTCAACAACCTTGGCAGGTATAAATTCTCAGGAAGTTGCTGATATTTGAATGTTTATAACCTGTAAAAATGATCATTTCACATTTCAGCCTAATACTATTACCTTATTTTGAAGATGAGTTAACTAAAGTTCATGGATATTAAGAAATTGGCCTGAAATACATAATGGAGCCAGGCATCTGAATGCAAGCAGTGTGATTTCAAAGCCCATAGTCAGAGATATTTGAATGACACAGTATATAACAGAATGCATTAGGACAGATGCACAGATTCTTACACATGTAGAAAGTCTCCAATCAATGTTGTTTGTTCTTCGTATTCTTTATCGAGGACAGCTTCTCTTCTTGAATTAGTAATGCTCTTCCTTTTGATGCCAAATACATAGGAGAGAGCCAAAATGAAATTGTCCATCATCTCCCAAAGGTTCTATTCTCCTAGTCATCAACTATTAGTCACCTCTCTGGGCTTTGTAACAGTGATTCTGAGACTCATCATAGGACTCTACCACCTGGAAATGATTCATCCGGTTAGTCTGTGCAGTTTGTTGGATGGTTTGATTTGTACGAAAGCGGGGGTTAAGTAAATCAAAATTCAAAGGTAAGATCTTAGAACAAAAAAAAAAAAGGTAAAAATTGAGGAAATCTGAATAAAGTATGGACTTTACTTAATAATAGTAAATCAATATTGGTTTATTAATTGCCACAAATATTTCATAATAGTGTAAGATAATAATATGAGAAAGTTGGTATGGGATATATGAGAACTCTGTAGTGTACTTGGTAATTTTTCTGTAAATTTAACACTTCTAAAATAAAAAGCTTATTCTTTAAAAAAATCTATCTGCCTGAATATCTCTTCCTGCTAATTTGGCCTGGCCATTATATCACTCAGAAATATTAGTTGAAAAGTTAACCTAAGCAGGAGAAAGTAGCACTCCAATTTTATTACCCCATAGTGGCCCCAATTTGTAGTCTGTAGACCCCTCAAATGGCCCTATGTAAGAGCTCCCCTTATCCAGGGGTCCCCAACTCCCTGAGCCTCTGACTAGTACTGGTCCACTGCCTGTTAAGAACTAGGCCACATGGCAGAAGGTGAATGGCAGGCAGGCGAGCAAGCAAAGCTTCATCTGTATTCGCAGTTGCGCTCCCCAGTGCTAGCCTAGCATCACCACCTCAGCTCCACCTCAGATCAGGCATTAGAGTCTCATAGGAGCACGAAGCCTACTGTGAAGTGTGCAAGGGATCTAGGTTGCACGCTCCTTATGAGAATCTAATGCCTGATGATCTGAGGTGGAGCTGAAGCGGTGATGCTAGTGCTAGGGAGCAGCTGCAAATACAGAGTAACATTAGCAGAGAGGTCAACTGCACAGAGACTAAAATAAATCAATTACTTGTACATGCATATCAAAACCCCATCGGTAAGTGGCAAGTGACAATTAAGCTGCATCTGGTGGTAGATTTGAAGTCAGAATCCAATAATATTTTAGTCTGCACATGTCTCGCCCATTTTTTTTTTTATTTATCACTTCCATCTGCCCCTCTTTTCTGCACTGCATATTTGTCTCAGTTAGTTTTGGTAAGCCCACAAGCTAACCGGATCCAAAATGAATAAAAAAAAAAAATCACTGGAGAGCTTCTTTGAAAAGGGAGAAAGATGAGAGAGCAGAAGACTCTAAGACTGCCCACAAAAAGAAAGCTGAATGTAAAAGAAAATACCAAGAGTCCCACTTAAGCTATTAAATCATTGCAACAAATGATTTAGTCTCCAAGTCTGCTTTGTATAATATGTGGCAACTGGCTCTCCAACAAGCCATGAAACCTTCAAAACTGCTTCACCATATGTAGACCAAGCACTCTGCATTAAAAGTCAAGCCTCTTCAAAAGGAAAAAAAAAAAGTGAACACAAAGAACAGAGCAATTATTGAAGGCTATTACTTCACCAAATGTGTCTACACTGAGAGCATCATTCATAGTGTCTAACCACATGGCTAAAGCAGAGAAGCCCTTTACTACTGGTACAGAGTTGATCCTGCCTGCTGCAAAGGACATTTGTTGTGAACTTGTAGGAGATGCTGCAGTTCAAAAGGTGGCACATGCTCCTCTTTCGGCTAGCACCAAAACTAGACGAACTGATGAAATAGCAAAGGATATGGAGGCACAATTGTTAGAGAGGATTCAGGAGTCACCGTGGTACACAATCCAGGCTGACAAGTCTACCGATGCTAACAACAAGGCAACAGTCTTGTTTTTGTGTGATATATTTTCAGAAGGATGTGCATGACGATATGTGATGTGCACTTTTTTGCCAACCAATACCACAGTTGCAGAACTAGTCAAGTCCTTGAATGATTACATATCAGGAAAACTGAACTGGTCATTTTGTGTCTGTATATGCACAGATGGAGCAGCTTCCATGACTAGATGTTTTTCTGGTTTCACTACTTGGGTCAAAGAGGTCATTTCTGAATGTGAGTCTACACACTGTGTCATCCATAGAGAAATGGTGGCTAGCTGGAAAATGTCACCTGAAGTTAACAACATCCTGCAGGATGTGATTAAAATTATCACCCACACTGAAGTTCATGCCCTTAACTCATGTCTGTTCACGCAGTTCTGTGAGGAGATGGACACAGAGCACACACGTCCTCTCTCATACACAGAAGTGAGATGGCTTTCTAAAGGGAGATCACTAGCCAGTTTTTAAGTTATGAGAGCCCCTCCAGAGATTTCTTTTAGAAAAGCAGTCACCCCTGGCAACACATTTCAGTGACACAGAATGGGTCGCAAAACTTGCTTATTTGTGTGACATATTCAAATTGCTTAACCAACACAACCTGTCACTTGATGGAGGAGCAACAACTATATTCAAGTTGGCAGATAAAGTGACTGCATTCGAAGGCAAACTGGAATTATGGGAGCAACGAGTGAACATTGGGATTCTTGCCCTGTTTCAAACATTAGCAGAGATTTCGGAAGGAACTGAGCCAGGACCTTCTTTCTCCCAGCTGGTGCATGATCACCTATCTCAGCTTTCAGAAGAGTTGGAGCATGACGTCCCAACCACATAAGGTCCCTGAACTGGGAAGGAATGATCAGCCACCCATTTGTGAATAAGCCAGGTGAATCAACTTTTTCTGTGCTAGAAGAGGATCAACTGCTTGAGATCACAAATGACAGTGGCCTCAAAAATACATTTGAAACAACTTCAAATCTCCATACATCCTGGATTAAAGTCAAGGCAGACTATCCTGAGATTGCCACAAAAGCACTGAAAAGCCTGCTCCCATTTCCAACATCCTATCTTTGCAAAGCAGGGTTTTCTGCAGTGAGAGCAGCCAAAACGAGATTATGTGTAAACTGGACGGCACAACCTCATACCATTACATCTTTTCAGTACTTAGACCTTTTCTTCAAAATTATGCTTTTGAGATTTTCCCAAAACTCAAAATGAGCTTAGCTGTAGTTCATCTCCCCCTCAACATTTTTTTCAAAATAGCATTTCACTGTGTGAATGGATTACCACTCACTGATTCACTTTATTGCTGATAGGTATTTGGAGTGTTTCCAGTTTAAGGTTTTTTAGGGTTGTTTTTTTTTTTTTTTTGGCTATTATTAATAATACTGTTAGGAATATCCTTGAACCTGAGAATAGAATTCTTGGGTCATAGATTATGTACATCTTAATCCTTACTAGAGAATGCAAACAAAGCGAAATGACTACAAGTTTACACTACTACCAGGGGTGTTTATGAATTCCCATTGTTTGACATTCCACATTCTTGCCAACACTTGGTAGTTTTTTGGTTTTTGGTTTTTCTTTTTGGTTTTTTGTTTTGTTTTGTTTTTGCCAATAGTGAGTATGAAATGGTATCTCGTTGTTTTAATTTGCATCTCCCTTGTTTCTAATCAGGCAGATATGTTAACAATGACCTCCATTTGTCCTCTCCATCCATCTAATATTCTATTTATCAGCACCAGCCCTAGTTCAAGGTGGCCCTCATTTGGCCAGTTTGCCAAAATCAAGTTTCCTAGAGATAAATCACAGAAAACCAATGTACCCAATAGCTTCCCTCTTCCTTCTGTATGTTCTGTGGGCCCAGCCATGAAAGAAAAGCAGTATTGGCAGGTTTGTGATAAGAAGCAGTCTAAAAATCCTGAACAACTTTTCAAAATAAATCCACATCAAGGTTGAAAAAATAAAGTACTTATTCAGATTTTCACTTTCTGGGGGAAATTTAAGAACATAAGCCAATGCCTGAAACGGAAGAGTTCTGCTAGCAGAGCTGGGCTGGGATGAGTTGTGAAGGAACAAGTGCCATCGAAGTTGCTAATTCCAAACAAATGCGACCGGGAAACATGGCTGTGAGTAGATGCCAGGGCAACAGGAGTTGGCAGGTGAATTCTCTCTTGGGTTAAAGGAACTCGGGTGAGCAGCTGGAGGTCAGAACCAGGAGATCTGAGGCACGGCGCTAAGGGTGGAACTCGGAACTGAGACAATAGATTGGATATCTCGGCATTAAGCCTTTCTCTATGGTCCATGCAAGTGTGCTTGTGCTTTATTAATCACAACACCATCTACATGCTCTTGGAAAACAGTAATATAAGTAACATATAAATATACATTTTTAGTATATGTCATGTATTTAATTTATAAACAATAATTTATTTTCATATGGCAATGCCTCTCAAAATTTCATGCAGAAGTACCCTGAATGGCAAAAGGAGTGTGACCAGAAGACACATTACTTTGAAATTTAAATTATATTTTTTATCACCACCCCCCACCCCAACTAGTCTTCCAGTAAATTGCCATGTGGCTTCATTAGCCTGATTGTACATTGTTCCTGACCATATGGGTTATATATACCCTGGATGAGAAAGATAATTTTGCCATGAACCATGGGGGAGGGGGGTGTGGTTTCAGGATGATTCAAGCTCATTATATTTATTATGCCCTTTTTTTCTATTATTATTACATTGTAATATATAATGAAATAAATAATGAAATATATAATGAAACTTCATTATTATTATTACATTATTACATTATTACATTATTACTACATTGTAATATATAATGAAATAAATAATGAAATATATAATGAAACAACTCGCTGTAATACAGAATCTGTAGAAGCCCTGGGCTTGTTTTCCTGCAACTAGATGTTCCTCCATCTGGCAGTGATGAGAGACAGTGACACCCAAAATAGGGAATCGAAGGAAGTGAGATCAAATGGGGGAAGTGAATTGGCAATGGAGAGACTTGCAATGCAAGTTCCAGTGGAGTTTTCAGCCAATTACATAAGGAATTTCGAAGCAGGGCTGGCCCTTCAGAGTCATCCTGATTCGGTGTTGGGAAACTGGTCTTTCTATACCCACACTGATTAGTGACTTGATACAACCCACCCTTGGGAGAAGATTTTGACCTTGAGCAAAGTAAGTTTCTTCACCTGGGCCATCCACACAGGCGGTTCGCAACTGAGAGATTTTTGCTGCCCATGCTCCTGGCACCTAGGACTAAGTCCTTCCTTTCTGAAACAGATCAGGGAGCATATTGCACTGTCCACCACAACACTGGCTTATGTGCAGTATTTTTCACAATAAAATTTGTTTAAAAGAAAAGAAAATGGGTAAGACAGGAAGGCCAAGACGTAAAAGAAAATTCGTCAGGAGTGGAAAGAATCTCAGACAAGACAGGACAAAATGAGGAACCTAACATAGGATGAGGAAGAAAATTGAGCACAGAGTTGGGCGTGTCTCTCCATGGAGTAATAAATGGGGTTCCCACTGGTAGAGATGAAACCAGTGAGTCAGATGTGATTTGGTAGTATAATCCAGACTACGCAATTCACAGACATGGTGGAGTCAGCTTTATGGGGTGAGGTAGTTTGACAACTCCCAGGAAGCTAATATTTAAATTTGTGCCTCTGCTTTGCCCCCACCCAACTATAAGGAACATATGTGGACAGGGACTCTTAGTCTAAGTCTGAGAGATCTATATTCCTTTGCTTATATAATAGAAGAGGTCCACTGCGATGGTGAAAGACACCTTGAGAATTCTAGTCTTGAAATATTCGCAAATGATAACAGGAAGTCACTTTGTCTTCTCTTCTGCTGCCAAACATCTCATCATAATAAATGCCACTGTTTACTAATTCTTCACTATGAACCAGGCACTGTTTTAAGTGCTTCAAATGTATCATCTCGTTCATTCTCCACAACAACTACATGAGGTAGGTGCTATAACTATTTCCATTTTATTGATAAGAGAACTGAGGCACTGGTGAATTAAATCACTTACTCAAAATGTCCAAGGTAGTAAGTAACAGGACTCGCACTGAATCTAAGTGGCTCGGCTCCAGAGGCGATCTTCTGTCTGAACACTCAGCCACTTCCCAGAGATGGGAAAGCATCAACCTCAGTGGTGACAGGGGCTCTGTGTATTGCACAGCTATCAGGGCAGGGTTTCAGCTTGATTTATTGGCAAGGTTGGGAGGGCTCAGTGCTGAGATGCAGAGATAGCATCCAGGCATGAAGAGTATGGGATGACAGACAGGAAGGGCTCAGAGGACCAGCGTTACCCTCTGACTCTACAGTAGCCCTCATGAGAGCCAACCTGAACCCCCAAGACTGTCATATATCACAATAATTCCCCATGAGCACAAAAATGGAGAATAACTAGGATATTGACCTGAAGTTCTCGTCTGCAGATGGATTTTGAGAATGTAAAGTGAGCATCACTAGACAAGAAAGAACATTGAAAAATTTTTCAATTTATTGAAGAAGCAGCAGAAGCTAAGTGCAAAAGAAAGGGGGGGAAATGTTTTCAAAAGCAAAAACTGTCACTAGTGGTATGGGAACTTTTAGGGCCGTCCCCTTCCTTAGCAGACCCCTAAGGTAGGCTGGCTGGGTTCATGGTCTGACTCCACAACTGAATAAGCAGGGACCCTGGACAAGGTACTGAAGCTCCCTGTGCCCGAAAGGTGGATAAGATGGTACTCACCTCATAATACTGCCATGAAAAGTATATAGGGTTAACTTGTGTCAAGTGTGTAGAATTAGACCTAGCCTGAGCTCTAAGTACCTATGTGCTATTATTATCTTTTTCTGGGTAGACAAGACATTGTTCTTCTTGACAATTTCATTCTAGTCTTTCCTTTTTGCCCCAGGAAATCGGGGTGTGGTTCTGGGATCAAAAGTACTCAGCATCACAAAGTGACTAACAATTCTGTCTGGGAGGAAGGCAAGTATTCCAGTTAACAGGCTGGCTAATTCTATTCTACTTCTAGAATTAGCAGGCTAGTTATAATAACTGGAAATACATCAACGTTTATGATTTAAAAAAGAAGAAGAAGAAGAAGAAGAAGAAGAAGAAGAAGAAGAAGAAGAAGAAGAAGAAGAAGAAGAAGAAGAAGAAGAAGAGGAAGAAGAAGAGGAAGAAGAAGAGGAAGAAGAAGAGGAAGAAGAAGAAGACATAACCGTACTCTCTGGCCCTCTGGTTCCTGAAAGCGTGGTGGAGGTTGTCATTCAATTGGTGATTCCAGCTGGGTCCTGCAGAGCCCTGGTGTTCCTCAGAGATGTCCTGGGCTCCTGAGAGGGAAAGAGAAGAAGCTGAGCCCTCCTTCAACCAGAGTGGCCCCACTTGCATCTGTTTTATATATCATTGTGACTGTAAGAACAAAATACCTGTGGATGGAAATGGAGCAGAACTACAGGCCCTTGACTAAAAATGTAATCAAGTTCTTCCTGCAGCAAGAGTCTCAGAGCTCCTCTTTTTGTAATTAAGGGCAAGCCATTAAAATATTATACCCTTTTCTTTAATTCATGACAAATCCAAATGAGCACAATTTGGAAAGCAGGAGGGAGGGAAATGAACAAATTGAATTAATTCCTGTGCTGAATATTAATGTAGTACTGCAGAAAGGGAGATGCTTTGCAAATCCAAGACAGAAAATATTTTCATTCTTTTTAGGAATCTAGATAGCTTTGTCTCTGAGAAGTACTTTTCTCATGATGAATGTGTGTATTGGTCCAACAGGAAGGCCCATAATCACAGAGCCAGCTCAAAATGGTCCTAGGCTGTTTGACAAGGGGCTGAGTTGTTCTTCAGGACAGCACACCAGGACCACGGGTCATGCAGCTGAAGCATGTGCAGAGGAGAGAACTTTGGCCTCCAGCTGCACCGGAACAAAAGTCTCACCCGCACCACACACACACACACACACACACACACACACACACACACACAACCAAAGGACCAGAAACTTGAACACCAGAACCCTTTCAGAAGCCAAGGGTCCAATGTCCAAGAAGATCATTGGGGTGATCTAAAATCTGTCACTGACCCCATAGCACTGAAGGGACCACAGATCTTTCTGCTGGAGCAGTAAAGAACTACAGATCAACAAGATTTAGAAAAGTAAGATTTATTAAAGTACGTTCAAGAGAGAAACAGGCTACGCTAAAGACAGCTGTAGCTGTGAGGAAACAAAAGTTGTGATTAAAGTTGGCTCCAGGGGAGGGCAGGTTACAATGAAGAGGGCTGTAGCAACATGGAAGAGGGGAGGTTTGGATTATATTAGGGCCTTGATAGGAGACTATAAGGGTGGTGCTAAGTGATTAGCAGCACGTGAAGCCATTTTGATTGGCATTTGGCTGTTCTGTAACATTTGTCTACTGCACATGCAGTTACCCAGAATTCCATCTGTTTTAATTAGATTCATGATCTTCCTGGCACAGGCATGATAATATAATGAGGCCCGGTCACAGGGAGGTTAGTGTAGGATTGACTGCGCACATGCTTGCAGCTGGATTAAACTAGCCACGAGTTTATGGCTTCTTATCCTGGGGCAAAATCAATGCCTGAGGGTAAATAGCAATCTCCTTAAAAGGAGGGCAGCAACACAGGTAAAGAGAGATGATGATGGGGATAGTTGGTCAGTAGAGCCAGGAAGGGAGTGAGATGGAATTCAAGGGAACCGATCAGAGAGCTTTTGCCTTTATGGTGCTTCTCCCATTGGACTTACGCCTAGATTCTAAGTCTGAACTCCTGACCAGGCTGCACGATGGTGCTCCAGAGGCTGAGGCGACAGCACAGTAGAACCAAGAGTTACCAACACCACAATCTCCTCCCGACCTGGGCCCAGGTAGGGGCACTGCATACCTCCAGGGCCTATGACAAGAGCTTCAAAGAGCTGACCAGCAGCAAAGGGAGCCATGATGTATGGTAGAGCCAGAATCAGTGCAGATGAAGAGACACCAAAAAGCAGCCTCCTCATAACCATCTTAGAAGGATGTAAGACCAAAACATCTATTTTCCCACTGTGTCTTAGGTAAAATAAAGACAAGCATTTGCTCTTAAGTAAGGTTTCATCGAAGTTTTCACCTTTCTTTTTATCTTTTTTTTTTGTATCTACTTTAGGGTCTTGCTTCATGGTTATCATGAGTCTTATATAAAACGTTTTATATTTACAAAAGACTATTTTAAGCTGATAATAGTGAACTCATACTAAGCTCCACATTTGTACTCCCTCTACACCAGTTTATGCTTTTGCCGTCACAGTTCACATCTTTTTACCTTGTATATCTCTTAAATTATTGTAGTTATAGTTATTTAAAATATTTTTGTCTTTTCGCCTTCATACTAGATTTACAAGTGATTTAATCACCACCACTAAACATGAGAATAACCTGAATAACTATATTTTAGCATTTACCAAAAAGATTTATACTTTCATAAGTTTCATGTTACTAATTAGTATCTTTTTGTTTTGGCTTAAAGAAGTCTCTAACATTGTTTTTGTATTTTTTATTTTTCAATTACACTTGGCATACAATATTATATCAGTTTCAAGTTTACAACATAGTGATTAGACATTTATATAACTTATGAAGTTATCACCCGGGTAAGTCTAGTACCTATCTGACACCATACATAGTTGTTAAATATTATTAACTATATTCTCTACACTGTACTTTCCGTCCCCATAACTATATTTATAACCAGCAATTTGTATTTCATCCCTTGCCTTTTTAATCAGCCCCCAATCTCCCTCCCATTTGACAACTGTCAATTTGTTCTCTGTATCTGGTTATCATCAAGCCCCTTCTCACCCTCTATCTGGATAAGCTCATGTACCAAAGTGGTTTAAATACAACTATATGGCAAAAACTCACAAGTATCTTAAACAAGCATTCAAAATTGATATCCTCCTCTTCCCCGAAAAATCTGTTCCCCCTTTATCTTTCCCACCTTAATAAATGGCACCTGTGTTCACGCAGTTGCTTAATCCAGAAACATGAGTGTCACTTTTGACAGTTCTCTTTTCTTCACCTCCCGTCTCCAATCCATCATCAAATTTTGTACCTTCTAAAATATACTTTGATACTTCTCTCCATTTTTACTGTATTTTCCCATAAGTCATCAGTTCTTGCCTAGACTAGGGCAAAAACCTTTTAACTGGCCTCCTCTCATGCACTTTTGTCATTTCCATCATATTGTCTCCACATACTATCTGGTATCTATAACTTCCCTACTAAAATTGTCCTTAAAAAAAGTTCACATGTTTTATCATTGTTTCAAAGGCCCCCTGTGATCAGGCCCCTGCTGATCCTTGTAGCTCCATCTACTACCACCTCCCCTGGTTCACATGACTCTAACCACACTCCTTGTCTTTCTGTTCCTCAAATACTCCAAGCTTATTCTCATGTTTTCTTGGCATGGAGACTTTCCTCAGTCCTCACCTTATAATTCCTATTTATCTTTAAGATATCAGCTTCATTCATTCATTTAATAAATAGTTATTAAATATCTACTCTGAGCTAAGTTGTCTGCTAGGCACTATGAATGCAATAGAATTCAAAATGGACCTGGATCCCACCCCATGAAGCTTACAATTTAGTTGAGGGATGTGAACACAAAAAAATATATATATACAAAAAAATATATATAAAATAGCTCCATGGTGCTAAGAGAGCCTATGAAGGGAATTTGGCCTTGGCAGGAAGGTGAAAAGACAGAAGAAACAACTGAGTAGAGATCTGAAGGAGAGCAGCATTAAAGGGGAAAAAAAGGAGGTTACAAGCAAAGTAAGTTGTACATTTATAGGCACAGTGGAGGAGCGATATCGGGGCTTACAAAGGCCCAAAAGAAAGCCAGTGTGGCTGAGAGAATAAGGGAAGTGTGCTAAAAGATCAGCTGGAAATGCTAAAACATGCAGGGCTGAGGTAAATGACTCTAATATCTTAGGGACTGAGCAGATAATGTGTGAAATGACAAGAGGGAGCAACAGAACCTGTGGTAAAATGGAGAATATAAACCTTGCCAACAGGCATTCAAATTTCTATTTAAAACAAGACAACACCATGCTGCAAAAATAATATGCATTTCACCATAAGTTTGTGCCGCTTGATGTGGTATTGAAAATCATGATTAAAAATGTTGTCTTTATCTAAAAACTACGTAAAAAGATGCTGAAATAGGGTTTATATGAAGAGAGTGACATTAACAGATTTGTGTTTTTTAAAATATAATGTTTTGGAAAACTGAAAAGGAAAATAAAACTATCAGTAATTCCTTACATGAGAGATATGACATCCATGAAAGTAAAACAGGATGTCCTTCCAGCTACGATATAATAAGTAAGTTGGAGATTCTAGGTAAAATTGTCAAAAGAAACACATTTGGCTAATTTTCCTTTGCTTACAAAACCCTACCAGAAGGAATTTTGTTTTTAATTAATAAACACAAAACAATATGGAAAAAAAGAAAGAAGTCAACAGCACCAGAAATTTTGAGACTAGAATACAGATAAAGGTTTACAGCAGACCTGAGGATCCCAAAAAGCCAAATCCTAAACTGGTGGTAGCAAAAGTCAAGAATGAGCTTCATTTGTAACCACGGAATCCTCGAGGGTCTCCGAGTATCTCTGGACATGAGGGTGAAGGGGGTCCCCAAATCAGAAGGACCAGATGAGGCTGTTTGAGGAGCAAGTGGATCCTTAACCCCAGCTCTGCTGCTCTCTGCTGTAGAGCCACTGCCCCTCCCCTTACCCTGGTAGAAGTCTAGAAGTTTGTTCTCTAGGGAGAGTAAAATAAAGGGATTTGAGACTGGTGGGTACCAAGCATGGTGGAGGGTGAAGAAATCATGCCAAAAAAGGAAGTAAAGGAATATCTCCACGGTGAATGCTGAGACATCAGCATTCTTCTACTCGGCTTCTAAAGTACTATTAGCCAGACCTTTCTTCCCCTACAAGAGATTAGTAGAGTCTGCTCTGAGGATTCTGACCAAAATGAGATGAGAATTATAAAATAACCCAATCAGATATTCCTAAAGTAAAACCCAACTAGGTTAGCTAAACACTCACAAATATTAGCAGATAACAAATAATAGGAAAAACTCAGTAGTCAGGTTAGTCAGGCCTGTTACTTGAAAGGTAGAACAAAAAAGGAGATATGGAAATATAGAAAAAAGGATTTAAATAATGAAGTACAGGAAGTAGAACATACAAATAACTGGAGTTGCAGAAAGAAAGTATGGTGGAAAAATAAAAATCATCAATGAAATAGCTTAAGAAACTTTCTTGGAACTGAAGGACATGATCTTTCAGTTTGGAATGGCCCACAGGGCAATAAGATGGATGAAAACAGGCCCACAAAAGTAACTTTATTGTCACATTTCATAACACTGAGGACAAAGAGGTCACATACAAAAATTCTAAGGCAGTGGAACAATGCCTTCAAGATTCTGAATAAAAATTAACTCTGATCTCGAATTCTGTACACATCCAAACTATTAATCACACATGAGTGTTAAACAGATATTTTCACATACGTATAGTTGTAAAACTTTAGCTCTGAGATACCTCTTCTCAGGAAGCTCCTGGACAATATGTTCTACAAGTACAAGAGTAAATCAAAAAAGCGGACATTGTTGGATACAGAAAATAGGAGACCTGCCCCAAAATAGGAGATCTCATATTCAACACAGAGTGCGAAAAGACACCAAAATGAAACCTATGCACCTGGCAAGGAGGGGAACATGTCCAGATTGGAGCACAGTGTGCATCAAGAAATAGGGCATGTTAAGGGCCATCAAGATAAAAATGCCTGCTGCTTTTGTACGGTCTTTGTAATCTGAAGGGTGAGCATCTGGGTGAGCCTGGCTCAGATCTTTGTTTATATTTGGCTTGTTTTGATCATGTACGGGTGAAATCCCTGCTCTTTTCTCCATGCCTAGGTGGTAAGAACCCTCTGCTTGGACCATCTAAGAATGTTCATCTCACTGTAGAATTACACTGCTTCAGCCTAATTCTAGAGTGCGACCAACCGGCCATTGAGAAAGCAGGATTAAAACACACGAAAGATGCCCACCCATCTCCTTCTCTCATTCCCGTCAGACATCTCAAATCTAGCCCACATTCCAGTACCTACTGTACTAGAGTTTCCTGGGACTTACTCATTGCCCTGCCATGTGATTTCCCCTGATGGAGCACCCATAAATTTACAGAAATGGTGAAGCCAGATTATAATCCAAAGGCAATTTGGTTTATCTTCTCCCAGAAGACTTCATTAACAGTGGCAATTTTATCCTGTCCTTATGCAGGAAACATGTGCTAAGTCCCAAGTTTCTTTAATTACCTTGCACATCCATTTACATGTAAACTGTTGTTGATTAAAGTAATAAAATACTTAATTGAAGAAATAATCAGTATAGAATAATACACACTGAATTTGTGATGGTGTGTACCTCTAGGGAGGGAAGCATGGTCAGAGGAGAATGAGACGAGAGGAAAACACAGGGAACCTAGACTGTATATGTAATACTTTATTCATAAACATCTAAAGCAAATGTGTTACAATGCTAGTTAGTGTTTGATAAAGCTTGGTTGTGGATATGTAAATGCTTATATATTAATCTGTATTCTCATCTGCACATTTCAAGCATTTTATAGTAAAATAAGATTTATTTTAAAAATGAATTGGAGGGAGGCTCGGCTACAGGCTTAAATGTCACTTCCTAGAATTGATCCCCTTTTATGATGGTCTGTGATTCTGCTTTGTTTTCAAGCCGACAAGTTAGCCTGTCAGTTTCATGGATCCTGGCAGAAAACATGAGACCTCAGGCTCAGAAATAGAGGTCTTTATCACTCACAGCACATCAAGCAACAAAAGCATCAGCGTTAGTTTCTCTTTGTCCCCATCTCATATGGCAACACAAATGGATCCAGATGGAAGCCTGCACACAAAATGGGGTGCATTACAGAAGTGGAATCTTGAGTTTAGGAAATCAGAATCGTTTATAACAGACAGTAAACATGCCTATGCTTTGCCCTAGAGGGAGACACTATCTTCCAAAGCTGTTTGCTGTGCAAACTCTCTTTGAAAAGATAGTCCAGCACAAAGGATAGTCAGTCAGCTTGCAAAATGTGCAGAAACGTGAAAGACCCATTAAGAGTTATCACCCAACTTGGACACTCAAATCTTCATTGCTTTTATTACGATTAAAATTATGTTGTTATTTAAGTAATTATTTTTTTACTACATGTCTGTCCTCTAAATAATCAGCTCTATGGAGATAGGAACAACTGTCTTGTTAACTGCTACATTTTTAATGACTAGTAGAGTGTCAATACATAATCGAAGCACGATAAGTATTTTTAGAGAAATGCAGATGAATTATTAGACTTGAATAGATTAGAGACATGAGAAAAATATGAATAACAGGTTACTGACATCATAAGGTATTATGTATTTTAAGGATACTGCTTTACATTCATCTAGCACTTTTTATTTTAAAAAACACCTTTAATACATTATTTTATGCAAGTTTCACTATAAATTTTTTAATTCAATAGATATGTTAAGAGACTTTTCCAAGATCACCGGACTTTTTAAGTGAAAAAATAAGCCTGAAATCTGTGTATTCTAAGCCATTACTCTTTCCTATATTTCAGAAGGTCTTTTTATCCACAATACAAGGTAAGACAATGTCAAAATGAACCGGGGGAAATATCTTTGTTTCATTTAAATGAAAAGTTAAACATTCATGGAAATATTGTATGTGTTCATTACAGTTATCACAGTGAAGATGAATGACTAGAATTCACTCTCTATCAGATTGTGAATTAAAAACAGCAGTGCTTTATATATTTATAAGTGTGCAACATGTATACATAATTTTATTCTTGCAAAGAACATAACATAAATATTACTTACCATTGTTTTCCTTTTAATGGATGATGAACTTGAGTCTCAATAACTATGCTAATTAGCAGAAATTATATAGCCACTTTTTCCAAAAGCCAAAATATAAAAATTTTAAACTGAAGACATGATGATTTTTTATAGAAAAAAATTACTTTCCCTAGGTGCAGACATTCTTTTCTTCAATATCATTCAAAACAGTCTATTGTAATATGCTCTGCTATGCATTAATCTCTTTGTCATACTATGTCAAAAATTGTGAAATTAGGAAACTGTTTTCTAAAGTAACCCAACTCATCTAAGAAGCAGTTAGTATTTGAACTCATAGATGCCATCACACGTACATGTATCTTTAGAATCTAGATTTTCTATAGAAGTATTTACATTATAAATAAACAAGAATTTAACATTGTAATATGCTTTAAATTCACACTTCAGTCATGACATAGGCAACATGGTATGTTAAGAAATACATAGGGGAAATAGAATTTGAAAGTCTATATTTCCTCCTTTCATCCATTGTTTCAATGTGATTTACATCTGTTAAAATCAAAAACAGAGACTGTCCTTGAAAATTCCCTGAACGGACAAAACCAGTTTTGTCATACAAGCAAAGCTTAATTTAGTTTATTTTGCAAGGCTAACTTGACCTGGGTTATTTCTTGCTTATGCCTCTGGAAATCAAAAGCAAAATTTGAAGTGTTTTCCAAAATATATATAATTTAAAAAAAGTCTAGTTTTACCAATTGCTGTGAAGAATAAACAGCCCTTGCTTTCTTACTATATAAGCTGCTTTATAACAATATGTCCCTGAGCCTCATTCCATGTTTTGGTTTGAGTGTGCCCCGTTTGCAAACTGTCTTTTTCATGTGTGCACAATAATCTTTTCCTAATTTTTACTTCAGTAATTCATTGGCTTTACTTCTACTATTTTTGAACTTTTGACACATCCAATCTCATAGATATAAAGAAAACATTTCTCATATGTGTTATTTATTTTGAACTTATTATATATTGCTTTGTAGGGTACCTTTTTATGAATTGAATTCTAGTCTTTCACAACCAGAATGTAAGTTATTTTAGAACATGGATCATGTCCTGTAGTCTAAAGTTCTCTCTCCTCCACCTCTGCTCTGCACAGTGTCAAATTGGGTGAGTTCCTGGCTTTGCTCTCTCTATTCCTCTCCACATTTAAAGTCACCTGCAAAATTAGCTGTACTCTATTCCCAGGGCTAATCTTACCGAGGCAAGAGTATATTAATTTCCTTCCAAATTAATATTTGGAGGCTTATCCTCAAGACTAGTTCAACCCTCATGAGGTTCTCCAAGTCTGATAACTAGCCCCCACAATCTGGAGTTCCAAAAGGCCTTCACGTGCAAAATCTACCTTATATTCTACTGCTGTTCTCGTGTTCCTATTCTGATAACTTTTCACATCTCATTCATTCCCAGGAAAAGGGAAACAGGCAAGTTGAGATTGACCTTCTCCATTAGGAGAAATCTGTTCTGACCTGAGGATAGAGACCTGGGTTTTAGTACCCCGGCATTAGACAGCCATTGGTTAAGAGCTACTTCAGGGGATCTAACTTCCAGCTGGGAGTCTGCTGACAAAGCAGCCCTAGTAGCAAAAGAGCAGTCCTTCAAAGAATAATTGTAGGTTCTGTGAAGCAGAGGAAAAAAGCACTGAAACACAGAAAAGGTGAAAAGTGATCGAATGAGATCTGGTCAGGCCACACACAGTGCCTGCCACAGCTCTATTCATCAGAGACAGCTCACAGGAGAAAACTGAAGAAAATTGAGTGCCCTACCACACAGCCTGCGACAATGGCCAGGGATCGCTCAGCACCTACCTGCAATAGGTGTAGCTAAAGTCACAAAAGAAGAGGATGAGGAGACCAGAGCACTGAAACATATGTCCCATGAGGGAGCATCAGGAAAGTTGTTAAAGCTACAACAGTGGGAGAGGTCTGATGAGACATGAAGCAGCAGAGGTGAGAAAGGCCATTATCAAAGGATGAAGGAAGATGACAGTGTAAACATGTCTGCACATAGATCACTGCGGCACCTCCAAAGAACCAAGAGAAGAAATCTGGGCAGGTACTCGTGCAATTTGTCTGGTTAGACTTAAGTTAGAGAAACATGATTTTGTCGTAGATTTGGGTGGTTTGAGTAAACACGAGTGACAAACTTCTTTTTCTGCTTTACTGCTATTCTGCTATGACTGAGTCTGAATAAGAGTTCGAAGTATTGTGAGACACTAAGGGTAAAAATTAAAGATGTTGGATTTACCTTTTCACTTACTACCAGCAAATCTGTCCATTGTGCTATTTCACCTTTCCAAGTCAAGAGTCTGATTTAATTTTTCATTCATGCCCCATAATTTATGTTGCCCTATAGGGAGATTTTTAAAAGTGAGAAATTAGTCTAATATTCTCTAGTCATATTGTTTTTCAATACTATGCAAAGAAATGATACTAATCAATTCATTCCTTAAATACCTTTTGAATTAGGTATCATTAGAAATGTAAGTGGTGACTGAATGTAGAGTAGGAAAGAGTAGGAGTGTTTGTACGATTGGGGTTTTTCTGGAGGATGTGTTCACTCTCCTGTTCTGGAGACTCGGAGCCACATTTTATGGCATTCTCTAAACCCTATGTGGGTGGCTAGCTCAATTTTTCAGCTAACATTTAGGGATATAAAATGAAAAAGTCACTCAATCAGTATGTATTACAACAAAGCTTTTTTAAGCACTTAGGAGCCAGAGTCTGTATTTGTCAGACAGCTAATTGAGACATAGCCCATGTCCTCCAGGAATCGATTGGTATTATAATATGATGATAATAGCTAACATTTATTGCTAAGGCCTGTGTTGCATACAAAGTACTTTACTTGAACTAGTTCACTAAATTCTCACAATAGCCCTATGGGGAAGTACCATTATTCTCCCCAATATACAGATGAAGAAACCGAAGTTTCCAGAGCAAGTTATCCAAGTTAACTGAAGGCAAAGCCAAGATCAGAACCCAGAACTGATTTATAAAATTTGTACACATTCCACTATAGTACATGGCAAAAATCCATGGAAAACTTTCTATGGGAATCTAGAAAAAGAATTTACTAGCTTTAGCTAGAGGACTCAGTGTAGGTTTCATGAAAAAAAAAAGATAACTGAGCTGAATTTTAAGGTTGCAAAACACCATTTAGATAGAGTGTCAACAGAGGCATGAGAAAGTGTGATGCATTGGTAACTGTGTGTTTCAGCAATGTGTGCATTTGGAGCTATGGCAGAGGTGATGAGGTTAATATGAAAGATAGCATATTTAGGAGGGAGGAGGAATTAAAAAACGAACTTCTTCTATAATTACTTTCTACCTCTAGAGTGATCCATGTCAGGTTTTTCCAGGTGTGCCACTTGTGTGGGCCTTTCAAATCTAGCTGAGGAAATGGACTATAATTAGAACACACTTAACTACAGGTAACCATAGGTTAGGCAATTATTTGATTTAGAAAGAATTACTTTAAAAATATACATGGTTTCTGACACTTCTCTACTGCCGTAAACAGCAATGCCTAAGACCAGTTATGTTAATTGAACATGAGACGGTAACAAACAACAAGATATTAGCAAAATTTTAGTTGTCTAACACTGGCAGTTTTTCTCACAGGTGAGGTAAGCCACACTTTTAAACTACAGATACTAGTTTTCCAGCACAGAGATTAAACAATATATTATTTTGAAGGCTATACTTGGTAACCGTTTAGTGGTCAGTCAGTATTACTGAACATTCATATTATAATATATAATATGATTGAGATATGTTATATCATATGTACGTGTATATGTAATATATTCTATAAAAGGTAGAACATAAACCTGACCATCAGGACACTTGGGTTATAAAATAATATCAGCTAGATTTGGAATTTTTATCAAGACATATTATTTATCTAAATCTCGATTTACCTGTCAAATGAGAATCTTGCACTAGATGGATTCTAAGATTGTAATTCCATGAAATTGGGTAACCTCTGACCTTGACGAACTTAAAATCTAATTGGGGCATATAGCACATCCACAGGAAAATATATTTAAAAGCATACAAGTAACTTGAAGACTAATGCTACAAAGAGAAAAACTTTTTTAAAAATTCGGGTTCTGGTGCAGCTAATCGGGAAGGCCAACATTACACCACTAATAAGCAGAAAGGTGAGTTAAGAGATCAAATGATAAAGGAGTAGAATCCTCACATAGTAAGTAGAATTATATATGAGAGGAATATTTTGTTTCTTTTAACCATAAAATAACTAATATCGAGAATACCTGCACCATATTTCTGTTTGCATTCGTACAATGGTCATTCCATATTTATACCTATTTTTTTGTGTGTGTGGCAGCTTGAAATCTTCTCAGAATTCCTAGATTACATGAATCCTATAATTCTTTGTAACTGTATCAAGAGGATTGTATTGGGAAATTTTTGAAAAGATTATCAGAAATTATACATAATTGCTGGTTGTGTTACTATGGGAAACCACATGTAAAGTATCACCAAGTCAGATTACATAGTCTGACTCAAATTATTGCAAAACATTACCAGATTTGGGTAATACCTTTAGAAGAAGCAGGAAACCCATTAGTCAAGTAACAATTTACTGAGTACCCACTGTATTCAAATTATTGATATTAAGTATTGCTGAGTAAATAGGAACCAAAAGCAGTAGGAAAAGAAGAAAAAGAAAGTACTGTTGATGCAGTATGTAGTGGTGAACAGAATTGATGGGATGGGAGAACAATCGCCTTCATTAAATTTTATTTGGTGGAGAGTGCCTGGAATTTAGAGGGAAAGAAAGATCTCAAAATGGAAGAAGATGGGACGTAGAATAAGATGCCTGAGTTCCAATTTCAACTCAGTCACTTCAGAGCTGTACAGCCTTGGACAAATATTTAGTCTTAGTTTTGTCTTCTGGAAAATGGGTATAATAATGCTGATAAATAACTTACTTCATGAGGCTGCAGTGAGAAATCAATGAAGTGATATCTTATAAACTGTAAAAGAGTAAAAATGCTATTTATGTATATCCACTGAGGCCCTTGACTAAACTGTGTTCTTTATTCTCTACCATGTGTTCTCTGTACTGCACCTGCTTCTCCTACATCTATCAGCAAGTTTCCCCTTCCTGTTCTTTCCTCAAACGGACTATGAGCTTTTCAATAACATGGTTTCTGTTCACTTTCCAGCCACAAGAAATCTTGATTTGCATACTATGAACATTCAGTAAATTATTTAATAGTGTTTTGCATATGAATAGTTATTTAAACTCTCTAAGGTACTCTCATGTCATTTACATGCAGCTGTCAGATTCATCTTGCTAAACCTATTTCTCATGATGTCATGTCAATGTTCAAAAGTTTTCAATTGTCTACTGAACAAAATATTTTTATTATATTTTTATTGACATATAACTGTATTTGTTTAGGTGTAAAACGTAATGATTAAAGTCTTAACTCCTATTTAGCCTTAAGGCCTTGCTACTCAAAATGTGGGCGAACCAATAGCATTAGCATCATGTGAGAGCTCGACAGAAATGCAGACTGTCCAGCCCCATCCTAGACTTATTGAATCGGCAACCTAATTTTAACGAGATTCCTAGCCAATTCATCGGTACAGCTTTGACTATCTCTTGCTAAACTTGAAGCTACAGAAGTACAGTCGCCAAATTTGGCGAATAAAAGTAGTCGATATCCGATATAATTTGAAAACAGTGAATAAGATTTTTAGCATCTCTCAAATGCTTCGTGAGACATACATGAATGATTAAAATAGATACTCCTTGTTTATCTGGAATTCAGATTTTACTGGGTTTTCTGCGTTTTCGCTGGCAACCGCAGGATCACGGATAACATAACCTGGAATTCCCCTGCCATGCTGCAGGGCCCTCCCCCGTTCAGCGGGTGTCGGGAAACGGGTCTGTGGCCTTGGCTGACCACTGCATGTCCGCAGAGACTAACACAGTGCCTGACACACAGTGCGTCACACACGACTGCATCAAGGCAGTCTTCCGATGACAACCTGGGCTGTCTGCGCCTGTTCTGATGAAAGCTGCGTCTTTTTCCAGTAATGGTTTTTAACAAGCAGAACGTTGAAAAAGCTTCTATTCGTACACTTCCCACATTCTAGCTGGCGCAGTTCAGGACTTCACGGGAACATCGTCAAGGGCTCAGGATGTACTTGTCGCAGGCGGCGTCCATCTGGTCACCGAACCCCGCGCCGGCGGAGCCGACAAGTCTGCGGCGCGCGGCCCCGCCTCGCCCCGCCCACGAGGCCCCGCGCACGCGCACGTCCGCGCGCCGGCACCGCCCCCGGGGCGCGTGCGCAGTGGGCCGCGCCGGGCGGCGGCCCCTCCCCGGGCGGGGGCGCGCGCGCGGAGGAGCGCACGGCGAGGGGGAAGTCAGGTGGCCGCCGCCGCCGCCGCCGCCGCCGCGGTTTGTCGCCAGAAGGAAAATGGCGGACCTGGAGGAGCAGCTGTCTGACGAGGAGAAGGTAAGCACCGCGGAGGCGGGCGCCAGCGAAGCCCCGGGTGGCGCCCCGGGGCCGGCCGCGGGGGCGGCAGCGCCCTGTGCCCTCAGCCGCCCGCGCCCCCCCCGCCCGCGGCGCCCCCGGCCGTCGCCGAGGCCGCGCGCGGGGCCAGGGCTCTGCCGGGCTGCGCGCCGGCTCCGCGCGGGGTGTGCGCCCCGACAACGGGCGGCGGGAGGCGGTCCTCCGCCCGGGCCGCGGGGCCCGCGCCGGGGCCGGGGCTGTGGAGGGGCCCGCGCCGGGGCCCGGCCTGCGAGAGGCCCGGGGGGCACAGGGAGGCCGCGCCCGGGGAGCGGACCTTCTCCCTGCGATGCCCCCGCCCAGGAGCACAGTGCGTCCCTTCTCGGCTCTCCGCGTCTCCCTTCCGCCGTGCGGTCGGCCTTTCTCTTTCTTCCGGTTCTTCTTTGGGCTTCAGCCTCTGCGGCTTCCGCGTTCCCCCCGGAGTCGCTCCTGCCCCGGTCGCCCCCAGCCCCCCACCCCCATCCCGGGGGCCGAGGGGAATTCCGAGGAGAGGCGATCGGGCGGCCCTTTCCTGGGTCCTCAGTGCCGTGGCCGCGTTGAGGTCCCCGAAGTCGTCAGGCACGTAACGGAAGAAAGCTGGTCACTGGCTCTGTCTCAGTCGCCGGTTCCCGTGGCGACTGGGAGACCCGTCCTCCAGGGAGGGGAGTGGGGACCCTACCCCTGGTGAGTCTCTGCACGGTTCTCAACCGCAAAACGGACTGAAAGACCACGAATGTTGGGAGTGTCCCGTCCGAATTTAGCAGTGTCTGTGTGTTTTTATTTGAAGTTCTAGAGCAGAACAGCCCTGTAGGAGACTCCGACTCATTAGGGCGCTCTGAGAAACCCCGACGACGTAAACCTGAGGGTCTTCGCCCCCAGTGTTTCCGTGGTCGGTGTCCTTCAACCGAAATGGACCGTCCCGTCTTCTTCCTGTGTCAGCGCAGAAGCCCGCCTCATCCTCAGTTTCGGAAATCGTTTCTTCTCCTCGCTTTCGGTGAAAGTGGTAATAACACAGCAAAATGGGGACGGCAGCAAGATTCTTGGCAGGCAGACAGACCCCTCCCTGTACACGGAAAGTGGCCGCGCGGTTTTCACAGGCGTGATGTTGGTGAATGGCCATTAAGCCGGGAACTGAAGATGTGTGCTGCCTGCACGCACACACACACACACACACACACACACACACACGTTTAAAATGAAGTCGTGTCGACAAGTTTGTTAGATCGTCACGCTTTTATTCTACCTTTCCTTTCCGAAGTGGTGATTGATCAGTCGCTCGTGGCTAGAAACCTAGCAGAGGAGAGTACTCAGTGTGGGAGTTTGTAGAGACCAGCCATGTGTTGTTGGCAAGGCCTAAAATAGGCAGGCTTTTTCCGAATGAGATGGTGAGATGCCTTATTATCTGGCACTCTCAGAGCACTAAACCCAGTAAAGGCGATGGTGTGGGTCTTATTCTCTAAGCCTGCCTGACACACTGAGCACTGGCCACACACTTTCATCTGCTGGTCCTGTTCACAAAGGACAGTTAATATGATATCTTCCAGCGGAACCTGCCTAAAAGTATATTCATATACACCCCTCTTCTTTTCCCCTACACAAATGGGGGCAGAACTCAATCTCCTGCTCATTTTCCTCTCTTTTTCTCTATTCCCGTTATTCTAGTCATTCAGGTTTTTAAATTCAGCTTTATTTTAACCTTTTTTCCTTGTGCTCTGTACCTTACAGATTGTAATGAAAATTCCAATCTGAAGGAATTGAGTGCTAGTTTTTATTTTGAGTTTTGTAAGACTGTTATTTTACATATAGATGTCATTGCTATTTAGTAATTCAAGAAAAAAACAAATTTTTGAGTTAAATTTGAGTAACTGGTTACCTGAAATTCTAACATTCTTGTCACTTTTGTTATCTAAATGTTCTTTTAATCTTTTGGGAGCAGGACAGTAGGTATGGAATCGGAAATAGAGAGGATTTAAAGGTGATATTTTTAAACTAATATTTAAATCATATTACTCTTTCTGTCTCCTTGTTTGTAATTTACAAAAATAGGCTTTTAATGCTACTAAGCTCTTGGAATTTTCATCATTGATTGCAGATCTGAAGAAGGGAAGCTGTTAAGACTTGTGTAGTACCCTATGCCTGACTCAGAAAATGCATTTGTTAGTTTAGTGTAAATTTGAAGTAGGTTTTACAATTACCATTTCAAAAATAAGTATTAGGTTTTAAAAGCTTTAAGTATTTCCTCCAAGGACACCTAAGTAGGAAGTGGGAAAGGTGATAGTTAAACCTTCGTTTGTCTGGATCTGAAGCTGATGCTCTTGTGACATTACACTCCCTTAAGCAGTTGATGGTATGACCCTTTTTCGGATTTATCTCTTTGTTTTTAATTTATTGACAGCTTATTTTGAAAAAGAACAAACAATGATTCTTTTTGTTTTTAATAATTGTAAATACTAAACATTGAATAATATTATAAATTTGTGTTTTGATCTCTTTAAAAGTTTGTTATTGTTTAACACATTTAGAAGTTTATGTTTCAGGTCTACTTTCATACATATTCTATGGCAGGAAGCATTTTAGAAATTAATCTATGTTTGTTTTTTTAATCATGAACCAGTTTTCTGAGGGTATCACTATGAAATTTATTAAACATTTTTACTTTTAGCCACTGAGATAATAGGAAATAGGCTACTCAAAGAAACATAACGTTCTTTAAAGTTATTCATTTGCTATAGTGTGTTCCACAGACTTTTTACATAGAGAAACTCTAGGCCAAAAAACAGTCATGTTTTTCATTCCTAGGTCAGCTGTATGGTACAGTACAGAATTTTTGTGAATTTGAAATTATGTGAAATTGTATAAGGTTCAAGTGAGAAGAATTGTTCCCAAACATGTATTTAGGTAAGAAAAATCCAGGAAGTCACTCCAAGTCTCAGGAGGAAGACACTTAGTTTTTGCTTGGAAAGGATTTTTTTTTTCCTATAGACCCTCCCACCTTCCCCCAGGGATTATAGTGGTCCATTCCCATAGCTTCGACTTTTATTACCTTTGTTGATGTGTCTCAAGTACATGGCTCAGCTCTAACTTCTCTCCTGAGCACTGGCCACACATTTTCATCTGCTGGTCCTGTTCACAAAGGACAGTTAATATGATATCTTCCAGCGGAACCTGCCTAAAAGTAAATTCATATACACCCCTCTTCTTTTCCCCTACACAAATGGGGGCAGAACTCAATCTCCTGCTCATTTTCCTCTCTTTTTCTCTATTCCCGTTATTCTAGTCATTCAGGTTTTTAACTTCAGTTTTATTTTAACCTTTTTTCCTTGTGCTCTGTACCTTACAGATTCTAAATCTTGTCACATCCATTATCAAAATACATTTTATACAAATAACGTATTTCTTGTTTGAAAAGTTAATTCATTTATATTAATATTTGGTTTTATTATCTATCAGTTGACTAGGCTATTAAATTAGCTATTGTTATTTATATTAACTAATGTCGTTTGTTAACAAAGTTTTACTCTACAAAAAGAATGCAAATTGATTCTACCTGTTTTGTTGAGTATGAAATAAAGCCAAGAGAGGAAAAGTGCAGTTAGAAGAATGTCTCATATCTGGTCTTTTCCTTCTGTTTTTTGCCACAGCTAGGCTTTTATTATAAACTCTCTAGATTAATCCCTCTAATCTTCTGTATCTAAGCCATGTTTTAATATGTTGGTTTTCTAGTCCCAAACTTTTAGTTGTTGGATCCTCCATTGCTCTTACAAGGAGGTACAACTCACGAAAGTAGTATTAGTGGCTTTGTATTCCACTGTAACCTAAATAGTCCTGATATTTCAATATATATGTTTATTTAATCATGCTGTGAATTCAAAGAGACATGCATGCTAGTCCACATCTGGCACCTCGTGTAAGTTATTTAATCTCTCAACCTCAGTTTCCTCTGTTGTGTGGGGATGTAACAAAGTATCTTAACCAGTAAGTTGCTGTAAATATAAGTGATGCCTGGCATGTAGTAAACACAGTCAGTTGTACTTATTTTTCTCTCCTCATGACTTTACCAACCCTGACTCCTTGGCCTGTTTCCTTTTTTGAAAGGTGAAAGTCTTACTCATCCCTCAAGATTTAGCTCACATTACATGGCTAGTTTAATCTCTTTTTCGGAATATTATAACACATCATTAGTATTAAATGCAGTTTTCAGTAATAATTATTTACTTGTCTTGTTTTCTTCTATTGAGATTCCTAAGTGCAGAAATAATGTTATCTTTAGTATGTGTCGTTATGCTGCATGAGATGAGTGGTTCAATGAGTAAAGGAACTAAGGAATCATGAATTCAAAATGTTAAAGAGAAAAGTTTTATGAAAAGTAAAAGTATCATATAAAGGCACATTTTTGAGGATAAATTTGGTGTGCCTAAATTTTCTATTTCTAAATAGTATTATAGATTTTAAAGATTCAGATAGTCAAATGAAATTCCTGGTGCTCTTTGAGTTACAGGTAGTGACACTGGCTATGGTTCAAATCACATACACATCCTCAATATTCTTTATAAGCATATTATATACTTTTCTCTCACTACACAACCATATTTTGATTGTATGTAAAAATATAAGCCATTGTTATATTCCATCATAATTAATGTGATATTAGTAGTGTTCTCATTAACCAAAAAATAAACTCAACCAATACACTATTAATGTAGAAAATATTTATTCCTAATTATTTTTTGTAGGTGCAATTCTGTCATTGCACCAATAAAAAAATTTTTACAGCAAGCAGAAACTGGACAGCTGCTATAATATTAGTGGGGTTTTTCAGACTTTGCACATTAAAGTTATATGTTTTCAGTGCATTTGAAATCCAGTTTATGTAAAATAAGGATAGTTATATTCCTGGAACATTATATTTTTGTAGGATATGAGAGCACTTAGAGAAGAGAGTACTAAGTAATTTTTAAGTTTGAAAAGCATGATGGGAAAAGTTGACTTATGGTTCTGTGCTCTACCTAACCATCTAATTGCCTGAAGCAGTAATTTATTGTAAGAGATTCATGCATATCAAAGAAAAAAGGGATTCCATAGAACAGCCCACAGTTATCAAAAAAGGTAAGTTTCACAATAACCTTTATTTTGAAGGTTGGATGTATAATTTTTATGTAATTTGACTTAACCGCATTTATTTTTGTATTCTCTTGTGAATCTAATAGCTAAAAACTTCTTGCACATTTTTCTATTTAGTTTATGTTAATAGTGAATGGAAATAATTTTTGAAAACGACCATTACGTTCATTTATATACCAGACATGCCATATTTCGTTGATTACAGTATAATAATTTTCCATATCTTAAGATCTCTGCCATCAGGCTTTGTATGACATCTCACTCATCCTATACATGTCTAGTGTGGGTCAGCAGAAGTCACATCATTTCAGGCTGTTGGAGGATTCCAGTCTAAACTTAGCCCTTTTTTCACAGTCCAGGAAGCAGTGGGAAGAAATGCAGTGAATGATACACTGGTTTTTAAAGCTCTCCTCTCCCCTACCCCAACACACTTAGATTCACTACACTTCTGTTCAAATTTCAATTAACTAAAGCAAGTTAAATCTGTGAACTTAATTTCAGATGAGCAGGGAAGGAGAAGAGAATTAGGTTTGTGAATAGAAGTAATGACACCATAGATTAAGTTTTAGACTGAAGGTTGGTGATTCAATTACCTGTTTGGTAGACAAAATGCAAGACTATAAATTCAGAGATGAATCAGACATATATAACATATATACATACTGTAAAGGGTCAAAAATTAGTAAGTTCATGGAAATTCAGAAGACAAAAATACTTCTGCTTAGGAGGATGATGGACATCGGTTGGGGTATAAGATCATGACAGAGAGTACAACAAAAGAAGAAAAATTAGGAAAATGGGAGGAAGTATGAATTATATCTCAGGTATTTTGCAAGTAAAAGATGAATTGTGCTATTAAATAGCACAGGAGTTCACATCCTGAGCACTGTTGACGTTTTGGTCTGGATGACAGTTGTGGAAGCTGTCCTGTGCGTTGTAGGATGTTTGATAGCATCCTTGGTTCATGTGATTCCAGTCGCATCCCCACAATCATAACAATCAAAAATGTTTTCTGTAAGACAAAATTGCCCCCTGGTTGGAAACCACAGGTCTAGATAGATTGGAGCTAGTGAGAACAATTGGGAACCTGGGTTAAGTGTTAGGGTCCAAATTAAAGTATTTTCACAAGACATAGAGGAAAAACAAGATTGCTAACAGACTTCAGAGTTGGAATCAACAGGAGTTGGGGAGTAAATGGAGGGGAAAGGGAAGAATCAGCGATAACTGCAAACATTAAAATCTTGGTGACTAGGAAGTGGTCCCACCACTAACTAGAGAACATAGGAAAGAGGATGCACAGCTGGGAGAAGAGTAAGGGCAAACTTGATTTAGGTTATGCTGAGTTTAAGGTTCTAGCAGAATGTCTACGTGAACATGCCTAGCAGATATGGAGATGTAGAAATGGAGCTTGGGAAAGAGGTCAAGCCCAGAGATTGTATATAGATTTGGAAATCCTCTTTGCAGATTAAAGGAATGAGATGGGATAAGCTTTTTAGGAAAACAAGTTTAGACATAACAAAGAGAAGAGAAGAGGATAAAGAGCAAATACTTTTGGGTATGCTTTCATTTAAAGAAGAAAAGAAAAAGGCGAGGAGTGACCCTTGAAATAGAAGTGGATATCTAGAACAGAGTAGCTGCTCATATCATAGAACTTGCAGAGAATTTCCAGAAGGAGCAGTGCCAGTGTTGCAGAGAGATTAAGAAAGGATATAGGATTGAGAAGTGCCTTTGAATTTAAGAGATGAGAAACAAATTATATCTACTGTTGTATATCCAATATCTACTATATCTCTCAGTTGTCAGAATAATCTTGTTATTATCTCTATTTGACTGATTGGAAACTGTTAAAGATAAGGCCAGCTATTTAAGTAATAGACTAGAAATCATTGGTGGCCTTTAAGAGAGTAGTTTTACTACAATTTGGAGCAGGAAGCAGAGAGAAAAGCCAGATTATCAGGGTCTAAAACAGTATATACATGTTTTCTCTCTTCCAGAAATGGCCTTTTAGTCTTGTGTGTGTTGTAAACTACTCATTCTTCATTAACCAGACCCAGAGACTTCTGTCATCTTTGTTAGTATCCTGTCATCTTTGTTTGTATCTAGCCTATCTCTGCTCCTTCAGCAGTTTGTACATACCTTTGTTATAACATTTACCAGTTTTAATAAGTTTCCGTATGTTCTTATTTCTTGTGTTCTTCAGGGGCAGACTCTGTGTTTTATTCATCCTTGTAAATCCAGTACAGTGCCTGACACATGTTAGATGAGTGGTTTCCAGCTCTAGCTGCACATTGGAATCAACTGGAGAGTTTATAAACAAACATGGATGCACAGGCTTCACTCATGGGAGAAGCCTAGAGCCTCTGTGCTTTTTGTTTTTTTAAAGCTTCCTAGATGGTTTGAATGTGCCATCAGGGTTTAGTCTCACTGTATTGTGAAGAGACAAAGTATAAATTATTCTTGAAAAAAAAAATTGGTAGCTAAGCAGAAAAGAAAGACTAGGTATTGCTACTACATTTTATTTTGCTATTTCATTTTAAGGGTATACATACATACATACATACATACATACATATATGTGTGTGTGTGTGTGTGTGTATATATATATATATATATATATATTTTTTTTTTTTTTTAAAGAAAGAAAATCTTTAGGACTGGTGTGGGCCAAGGGGAATGATTCAGAGTCAAGAAGTAGAAAATGTAAGCTAAATAAGAGCTTATATAACTTTTTCACTTAATGCTAATGTGTACTTTGAGTTTGTGGGTTTTTTAATATTTTAAATAAAAAATAAAAGCATTTAAAGAAAATTTGATGTTGAATTCAAGTAGATGACCTAGTTTCAGATTAAGTGATATTGGCCCTGTTTTTAATTACCATTCAAAATGGTAATTATAAAGGAAGAAATTAATGAAATTTGTCTGTAACACAGACATGCAATAGTGATCACTTAATGATAAACTATTTAAATGATTGGTACAACCACTATGGAAAACAGTATGGAGTTTCCCCAAAGACTTGAAAATATACTTCCAAAAAGATGTTTGCACACTGATGTTCATAGCAGTATTATTCACAGTGGCCAGGACATGGAAGCAACCGAAGTGTCCTATGATAGATGATTGGCTAAAGAAGCTGTGGTACATATACACAGTGGAATATTACTCAGACATAAGAAGAGATGAAATACTGCCTTTTGCGACAACACGGATAGACCTCGAGATAATCATGCTAAGCAAAATAAGCCAGACAAAAAAAGTTGAAAACTGCATGACATTACTTGTATGTGGGATATAAAACTAAAAGCAACAAATAAACATGACAGAGACTCATGGACATGGACATTAGAATAGTGCTTTCCAGAGGGTGTGGGGGAAGGGGCATGGGGTGAAAGGGGTCAAATATATGGTGACAGAAAGAAATCTCAGGGTGGTAAACACAAAGTGCTATATGTATACCCTGAAACTTACTCGATTTTGTTAACCAATGTCACCATAATAAAAATAAATAAGAAAGAGTATTTAAAAGTATTTTTCTATTCTTATTTTGCTTGTAACTCTCAAAAAGGCATAGGCAATTTTTAGGGAATTACAGGACACAATGGCAAATAATTTTTATAGTTGAAGTGGAATAATACATAATAGCTCTTAACTTTACTACCCATCTCTAAGGCAGTGACCCTTTTTGATATATCCCTTGAGAATGAGGTGAAACCTATGATAAAAAACGTTATAAAGTTCAAAATGTAGAAATTTCATTGCTCTGGGATTTTTTTAGGAAGCTGACTCAGAATGATCAGCTTCAGTTTATTCAATGTGAGCACTGATTTCTTCCTTATAAATTGTGTACTGATAAGGAAATGGTGAGTAGAGTAAAAACACCTGACCAGAGTCCTCAGCTTAAGCAAGAATGTCCAATATTTTTTTAATTTATTTTAATTAGTTTTGAGTACACAGTACATTGGTTAGACATCTATTAATAGTTCATAAAATGATCCTTCCAATTGGTCTCTCCCTTCCCTGACCCTCCACCTAGCCAAAGTATTAATGCTAACTATGCCATGCTCCCATCCCTGTGACCATCCATTAACTACTAATTTGTACTTCTTTAACCCTTCACCCCATTATCTCAGTCCTCCAAACCCTCCTCCTCTCCGTCACCAAATTGTCCACTATATTTGTGAGTCTGTTTTTAATTAGTTTGTTCTTTTTATTCCTTAGATTCCGTATATACGTGAAATCAACCATATAGTGTTTATCTTTGTCTGACTTAAATACCTTCTGGGTCCACCAAAGCAATATCTTTTTCCATCCCATTCCATTTCATATGTAGGAGTCTTGTTTTCTTATCCTTTTAGCCACTCTTTTGGTTGGAGCACTTAATCCTTTCCCAATTAAGGTACTTATTGATAGGAATGTAGTTATTCTTTATGTTTTTGATATGTGCTTTTTCTTCTTAAAGAAGTCCCTCCAACATTTCCTGTAATGCTGGCTTGGCGATGATAAATGCCTTTAGCTTGTTTTTGTCTGGGAAGCTCTTTATCTGTCCTTCAACTCTAAATAATAGCTTTGCTGGATAAAGTATTCTTGGTTTTATATCCTGGGTCTTCATTCTGTTGAATATTTTTTGTCAAGCCCTTCTGTCCTGCATAGTTTCTTTTGAGAAATCAGCTGCCAGTCTTATGGGTATTTCTGTAAGGTAACTATGTTTTTCTCTTGTTACTTCTAATATTCTTTCTTTGTAGTTAACCTTTGGTATTTTAATTATGTGTTTTGGTGTGGACCTCTTTGGATCCCTGATTTTTGGAATTCTCTGAGCTTCCTGGGGTTTTATGTCCATTTCCTTCACCAGGTTGGTGAAGTTTTCCATCATGATTTCTTCAAACAGCTGTCCAGCATCTTGTTTTCCTTCAGATATGCCAATCATATGAATATTTGGACCCTTAATAGTGTCCCATATGCTTCTTAAATTATTTTTATAGTCTTGGCATCTTATCCCTTGCCATTCTGATTGCATGTCTTTGGCTTCCCCATTCCCTATAGAGAGCATTTGATCCTTTTCTTCATTCACTTTGTTTATTCCTTTGTTTATTCTATTTAATATACTTCTCATCTCAGATAATGAGTTCTCCATTTCAGATGGTTCCCTTTTATAATTTCCATTTCCATTTTTGTTTTTTATCTCTTTTTTGAAGTTCTCACTGTATATCTACACTTCCCAAAAGTTCATTGAGCATCTTTATAACCAGTGTTTTGAACTCTGCATCTGTGAGATTACTTGACTCATTGTATCTGGATCTCTCCTATAGTTTGTGCTACTTTATCTTCCCATTTTGGCTGCCTTTCTGTGTCTGTTTCTGTGTACTAAGCAAAGCTGCTGAGTCTCCCTGTCTTGTTAGTATGGATTTGTGAAGTAGGTGTCCAGTGGCATAATCCTGAGAGGGGTTCAGCTGTAGGCATTATCCTCTGGGCATAATCTTGAGAGGGGTTCAGCTGTAGGACAAAGTTAGCCCAAGCCTGTGTCTCTAAGGGACCGCCTGTTAAGATTCAGCAAGCAATCCACGGATGCTGTGCTTATAGTTGCCTCAAAAGGCCACACCAGAAATGGAGGTTGCCTCCAGTGTGAGTCTAGGTGCTTCTCAGCAAGGAACACCTGACTGGCAGAGAGAATACCTGGGTGTGACTTGGGTGGGACTTCGAGTTAGGGGAGGCAGGGTTTCAGGGAATCCTCTGGGCAAAGCAACCTCTGTAACCCAGTTGGATGGTGTCCTGGCTCTGGAGCTGCTGTGCACACTGGCACAGGGGAGGGTTCAACAGGGAACAGTGGATACCGCCGGCACTTCTCTACAGAGTATGTCTCCCTGTAAGTCTCCTTCACTCCAGCAGTGTCTCCCTGTAAGTCCCTGGTGCCCCCTGCGCCTAGTTGAACCAGCACTGGTGCTCAGAGCAAGCAGGTCCATCAGCACAAAAATCTACTCACGGAAGTGGCCTCTTTAAGAGGCAACTGCTGCTTCCACAGCTGCAGCCTCCACTGGGCAGCCCCGTGTCCTCCCCTCTGCTGTTGCAGGGTGATTTCTTATATTTCTTCCTAGGCAATTTTTCCTTGCTGTTGCTCCTTGTTTCCATCACAACCTTGATTTGGTTGCCAGAGGGTTGAACAGAGCCTCTATCATCTACACCATTTTTTTTCCTCCAGAACGTCTTAATATTTTCTAAGGAGACCAAGGCAGATGCCTGCATAGTAGGTTTATGCCAAAATAGTACTTTGTAATTCAGAATGAAAGCCTAAGGTCCTTTATTTTTTTTTAATTTATTTTTAATTTTTTTTACTGTGTTTTTATTAGAAAAGCAAAAGGTTAGATAAATGTGTTTTTGTGGATTTTTAGCGATAAAATTAATATTAAAAGGTTTGTATTAACTAGAAAATAAAATAATTTTGTTTCTTAATTGTCATTAGAGTGCTTTTTAACATTTATACATAAAGACAAAATTGTAAAATGCTATGTATACAAGGGTTTTTTGTATTTTTTTTTAGTTACAATATAATTTACCTACTCTACAGTACACAATTTTTAAATGTTCAGTTCGGTGGGTTTTCACAATTATATACACCTTTACAACCACCATTTATTCACTGAAAATAAAGAACATTTTCTATCACCTCAGCAAATTTCCTATACCCTTTTCCCAACCATACTCTAACTTTTATCACCATAGATTGATTTTCCTTGGTTTTGAATGTCGTATAAATGGAATCACAGTATTTTGTATGTGTGTCTGACTTCTTCCCATCAGTGTGTTTTGAGATTGATGGTGTTGCTTGTATTAGTACCCTAGTTTATTTATTTAGCCATTTTTCTCTCGATAGTCATTCAGGGCTATTATGAATAAGGCTGCTATGAACATTCTTAGCTAATCTTTCTGTAGACATATGCTGTCATTTATATAAATACCTACTTATGAAATTGCTTGGTCATAAGGGAGAACTTTTGAAATAAACAATTTTGGTAGGTTAAATAAAGACAAGTTTTTTGTCATTTGAAAATTTGTATTAAATAGTTACCGCCCTCAGACACAATTTAGGTAGGTGTTTAATTAGAAACCAGGTAATTAGAACCCTCTATTTAATCCAGAATTGCTTAACTTGATTTTAAGGAGACAATGGCTCATGGTAAACTGCAGCAATGCCTAAATAACCTTATTGGGATTTTTGTGTACAAAAATGAACTATTCATTACTTCCTGAGATAACCATTGGAAGTCTGTAAACAAATTAAGTTGTTCATGAGGAATGGAATATTAATGTCGCATTACTTACGTTGATATTTTGTTAGTGTTAGCCATGGCTCTATAGTAACAGGATAGTTATCCTTTCTAACTACCTGTAAATTGAATATTCAAAAGTTCTTTGAGCAAGTTACATTCTTGTGATTACTACCTGAATGAAGAATGGTAATTCATTAGACACTTTTCAGAAGGATTTTTGGAATTTATTAAAATGTGTAACATCACTATAAAGAAGTAACTGAGTGACTTAAAGAAGTAATTCACATTTTTAAATTAGTGCTGAACATAGAAGATACTTTTTAAAATATTATTTTTGGTCCAGTGAGGAAAAAAGGTACATTTTAAGAAATAGGATTTTGTGTGTGTGTGTGCATAGGACAGTGTAATAAAAAAAAAAATGTATCACTATCCCACATCATAACACAAAAAATCGATCCCAGGTAGATTAAAGACCTAAATGCAAAGAGCAACTCTTTAAAATTAGAAAAAATATCGGAGAAATCCCCACAATCTCTACAGAGGATGAAATTTTTCCTACTTTCTAACTATTTCACTGCATTTAGGGATTTGTCTTATGTAACCATAGTACAGTTATCAAAATCAAGACATTAAACATTGACAAAATATTATTATCTAATATACAGACCCTATTCAGATTTCACTAATTGCTAGTCCAGGATCATATTGAATTTTTTGGTAATATCTCTTGGTCTTTTTAAATCTGGAAAACTTTCTCATCATTGTTTGTTTTTCAAAACTGTAACACTTTTGAAGAGTACAGACTAGTAATTTTGTAAACTCTTTAATTTGGTTTGTTTGACATTTCCTCATGGTTAGTTAGATTCAGCCTATGAATTTTTGGCAGGACTATCACAAAAGTGATGTTGTGTCCTCACATGTGTCATGTTAGGAGGTACATGGTGTCAGTTCTTCCTGTTAGGAGGCACATGGTGTCAGTTCTTCCTGTCAGTTAAGATGATTGATCATTGAGTAAAGGTGGTATGTGGCAGGTTTCCTCATTGTAAAATTACTGTTTATCCCCTTGTTTAAGTATTTTGTGGAAAGATAGTTTCAGACAATGTAAATATCCTGTTTTATCATACGTTTACCCACTAATTTTAGCATCCATAGACAGTTTTTTGCCTGTAGCAATTACTGTGGTGGTCACACAAGCTGACTTTCTAATTCAATTATTCCTCCTACATTAGTTGAAATTCTGCTATAACAAAGAGCTTTCCCTTTTCTCCATTTGTTCATTCAGTTATATTAATGTGGGCTCTGGATTCTTATTGTATTATCTGGGCTACTGTTTATTTCTGTCATTATTTGTTGCTTGAATTGTAGAATGCTTTTTTTTTAAGCAAATAAAAAGTACAAAAATGAAGTTCAACAGTAAGGAAATACTTTTGTGTTATCTCAGTTGATGGCAAGAACTTTTTTCTCAGCTAACATTTTGGATATTGTTTTGAATTCACTATTTTATCTTCTGTATGAGTAACTATAGTCACTTGTGGTACCTGCTCTTTTACAAGAAGCACAACAGAATGGAACATAGTTTTTATGTTATGTTTATCTTTTGTTTATCTTATAGAAAATTAGGTTTGGATCCAAGAAAAAGAAAAGGAGAAATATAATTCTTTCAGCGTTTAGCCCAGGTTAATACATTAAGAAAGTTAACTTTTTAAAATTATATTTCTTGGTGCAGTTGTTATGAGGCACACCTGTCAACTGCCAGTGACTTCCATCTAGCCACACCTTCCCATCAAAAAAAACCAAGGAATTCCCCCCACACCCAATCTAGATTGCAGTTTAGAAATACAGTGAAAATAATAGCTCTTTCCTGAATGAGACTCCAGTTTATAAAGGCTGGATTTTGAATAATATCATATGGAGGAAGGTGGTGGTTAATGTAGAAGATACAGCAGTTGGCCCAGGAATGTATCTAGTAATTCACTAGGCTCTTCCAGAAAAACTTTGATATACCTAGGGGTAGATAATAGTGCTGTGTGTGTTAGAGAAACTTTGAGGAAATACATTTTCAGAAATTCATTCTACTCTTGGGACCTCCTTGTTAACTTGTATAACCATTTTTTTTTCCTTGGGTTTAGAGTGAGCTAGAGTAATAATATTTTTAATTTAAAAAAAGTTGCCCAGAAGGATGAATGTAGGGTAATGTTGAGTCTTATAGTAACATTTAGAAAATACCTTGATGACTCAACAATTTTGTAGAAAGACAAGTAAGCCTTTACTGTGGCTGACACATTTTCTCTTCTTAAGCACCTGAGAAATCCAAAAATCAGATTTTTTTATCGGCTGAAATTCACCAAGACCAGATTAAAATACTTACAGGCAGAACTGGTGTAATCCAAGTTGCATTTTGGGTTTTCAGCCAGACTGTTCGCATGACCTCCCAGCCCTTAGTGCTTCTTCTCACTTCATCCCTTCACTTTGGATGTTGCGAGCAGTCCATTAACTCCTTTGGCTACTGCATACATTTATTGCAATAATAATTGCAACTAAGTCTGTAGAATAAAAATACAGATCGTTTTTGTTTTTGTTTTTTGGTGAAAACCCAAAGTAGAACTGACTACAGTTCTAAATGATGTGTGCCTTTTTGTGAAACAACTGAAATTTTAAAGCTCAGCAACTAATTTATCAGACCACTATGTGCGTGCCCTCTTGCATGCTCTTGTATGTGTGTTGCTTGCTCTTAATACTTTAATTTTTGACAGTTTTATAGGTGGTAAGTCATTAGGAGTATTAAGAACAATTACCTCTAGATTCTAAAAGTTTCAAAAGAAATGTTTCATTAATTCATCAGCAAGTTACCATAATTTTATTTGTTGCCTGTGTTAGTGTTTAAGACTTTCTTTTACATCCTTCCTAACAACTCCTTACCTCAATAGGAAGGGTGGGAAAGGGGCAGAAGAAAAATAAGATTTTTACATAATCATAATAGATTCCAGTGTATGTTTAGCATGTGCTTCTTCCATAACCTATTTCATCCTTGTCTGCTTAAAAGTATTTATTCTTTATATTTTGCTTGTTTATTTTTAATAGTCCTCTTAAATAGTTTAGAAGAAAATGATTTGAAAATACATAAAATATATTTTTAATTAACATACAGCAAAAGTACCCACCCCTTTTTTCTGATGACTTTCAACCCTGTATAGATTCATGTAACCACTACCAAAATCTGTCACTTCCCAAAACTTGTTCATTTTCTTTCTTTTCCTCATTCCTCCTTTTATATCTCTGCTCCTAGTCCTTGGTATCCATTGATCTGTTCTTCATTGCTCTAATATTGTTTATTTGAGAATGTCATATACATGAAATATATACTATTACTATTTAACCTTTTGAAACTGGTTTCTTTTAGCATAAGGCTTTTGAGATTCATCCAAGTTGTTGCAAGTATTCATAATTCATTCCTTTTCATTGCTGAGTAGTATTCCATTGTGTAGACCTCCATCGTTTATTCATATACCTATTTGTGGACATTTGGGTGTGAATTGTTTTCAGTTTTGAGCAATTGTGAATACATTTGCATTTCTCTAAGGTAGATACCTGGAAGTGAAATTGTTATGTCATATTGTGTGTGCTTAACTTTATAAGAAATTGCCAAACTATTTTATACTGGGTTAGCAATAGGCCTAGGAATATATTTAGTAATTCACTGGGCTGTTGCAGTTTTGCATCCTCATCAGCACTATTACCAGTCTTTTTATTTTAGCCATCTATTAGCTATGTTGTAGCATTTCATGATTTTAGTATTCATTTCCCTAATTATTAATAATATTGTACATCTGTGCATTTATCTGTCTTCTGTATATGCTCTTTGGTGAAGTATCTACTCAGGTCTTGCTTACTATTTTCTTAGTGTTGAGTCTTGAGTATATATTCTGGATACAAGTCCTTTGTTGGGTATGTGATTTACTAGCATTTTCTCCAGTTTGTAGCTTGTCTTTTCATTCTCTTAACAGTATCTTTAATAGAGAAAATTTTCTTCTTTTCAGTAAAATCCATTTTATCAACTTTTTTTAATGGATCATGGTTTTAGTAGCATGTCGAAGAATTTTTTTGCCTAACCCCAGATTATGAAGATTTTCTTCTGTTTCCTTTTAAGTTTTTTAAGTTTTATGTTTTACATTTAGACCTATGATCTATTTTGAAATAATTTTTAAAATAAGGTATGAGGTTTAGATTGAGGTACTTTTTTTTTGCTCATGGATATCTCGTTGAATATCATTTGTTGAAAAGATATCCTTTCTCCATTGAATCGCCTTTACACCTTTGTCAAAAATCATTTGGCCCTGTGTATATCTGAGTACTTTTGGACTCTGAGTTCTGTTGATTGTCCCTTCATCAATACACTAATTTACTGACTGTAGTTTTTTATTTTAAGTCTTGGCATCAGATAGTATGAATCGTCAACTTTGTTCTTTTTCAGAATTGTTTTGGCTATTCTATATTCTAGTTCATTTGCCTTTACTAATTTGTATTTACTATTAAGGATATGAAATAACATATTTCATTTTCTCTCTTTACTAACTAAAATCTTTTTACTAGCATGGTATTTATTAATGAGTGTGTATTTGTGGTTATTCTGGGCATCGGTGATTTTTTATCTTGCTTGCATTTGAGCAGAAGGAGTATTACTACGTGACCATAATAATCATTCATTACATTTTTCAAACAGAAAAATAATGTAGAAAACATCAGTGTTAGAATCTGCTTGTTGGTGTATATCCAAAAAAATCCTGCTGAGATTTGGATTAGGCTTCTATTGACTCTGTAGAATAGTTTGGGGAAGATTATCTTCATGATGTTGAATTTTCCTGTCTGTGAACATATCTCTCCATTTATTTAGTCTTTCTTTGATTTCTTTCATCATTGTTTTCTGCAGTTTTTAGCATACTAGCCCTGTACTTATTTTGCTAGATTTATATCTAAGAGTTTTATAGGTCTTTTTTTTTTAGATTCTTTGAGATATTTTTAATGTATTTTGTAAACAAACATGTTATCTGCAAATAAAAAGTTTTATATTATTTATGAACTTTCTTTATGTCTTTTCTTATTGTACTAAGACAGTGTGATGTTGAATAGGAGTGGTAAGAATGATCGTTCTTGTCTTGTTCTGGCTTTTAGGGGGTAGAGCCTTCAGTCTTTGACCATTAAAGGTGATGTTAGCTGTAGGCTTTTTTGTGGATACCTTTTATCAGATTAAGGATATTCTCTTCTTAGCTTGCAGAGTTTTTATCATTACTGAATATTGAAGATCAAAATCATTTTTCTATGTCTGTTAAGATGATCTGTCGTTTTCATCTTTAATCACTTGATATTGTGAATTGCTATCCTTGATTAAGTATTGAAACACCCATACATTTCCAGGATAAACCCTATTTGATAATGATGTGTTATCTGTTCTATATACTTCTGGATTCAACTTGCTAATATTTTATTGAGGATTTTTGCATCTATGTTTATGAGAGATTCTGGTCTATGAATTGTCTTAACCTAAAAATAAAAGGCCAAAGTGAATGGCAACAGGCATGTATTTGAAATCAAAAAAGAATAGCTATTTGGGAAGCAATGGTTCAGGAAGAAACCCAAATAGCATTCCAATTAGGAGACAAAGGCTGAGGGTATTTATGAGAAAGGTAAAGGGGACAGTTAAATTAGTAGAAGGAAGATGTTTCTGTTGGTGCAGATAAGCTAACTTAGTGAGGCTAATTCTAAATAGTGATTTTTATCTTCAGTCTGGTGGTCATCAGTCCTGTAGTCATATCTGCTTTCTTGTTATCTTTGCAAATAGTTGTTTGAGACACAGTGTTGCTTTAGGCCCAGTCCAAAGGTTATTTTGCCCTGTTTAAACATTCCAAAGATTTGAGACATGAGTACAGGGCAGTTCCTCTGAGATGGCAGCTCCTGCTCCATTTCAAAGTGGCTCTTTTTATACTTTTTTTTACAGTTGAGTTTTCGTAATATTTGGGTCTTTGATTTGGGGTAGTTCTATTCTCTTAAAATGAGTTGGAAGGTGTTCTCACCCCTGTTTTCTGGAATAATTTGTGTAGAATTGGTATATTTCTTCCTTGAACGTTGGATGTGAGAAAACCTGGAGTTTTATTTGTTGAAAAGACTTAACAACAAACTCAATTCCTTTAATATATCTAGGACTGTTCAGGTTATCTGTCTCTTGAGTAAACCTTGGTTTTTGTGTCTTTCAAGGAATTTGTTTCGCTTAAATTGTTAATGACATTTTAAATACCAAAAATAAAATTTAAAAAGTTTATATTGAGACAGTTGTAGGTGGCTACACTATTACATTCTGCCATGTTCATCTTACGGTGGCCAGATCTTATCCATTGTACCAAAACTGTTTTAAATCTGAGAAGCAGCATAATGTAGTGAATAAAAGACTCAGAAATCAGACTGAAGTATTTCTGCTTCAATAACTTATCTAAAAAACTTGCAAATATAATAGTAACTACCTTATAAACTTAAATGACGTGATCCATGCAAAATGCTTGAACACTAATTTCAGTTAATCCTGTTTTTGTTATCATCTTTATCATTGTTTTCTCTATGGTATCCAACAACCCATCATTGATTTTGCTTGAAACTTTTTAATGTTTCAAGCAAAATCAAGCTTTTTATAAAACCTTTTTAAATTAACATTTTCTAACCTTTTTCAGGCCTTGTCACTTATGCGGCCTTACCTAGGAACATCTTTGTTCTAGCTATATGTACCTCTTTTTCATCCATCTCTGTCTTCTGAAAACCAAATGTGTACTTAGATGCACACATACACACAACATATATACACAAACACATATAACTATTTTTTTCTTTCTGTTATTTTAGTTTCCACTTTAGAGAAATGACAGTGCTAGTAAAATGGACAAGATGAAAATAAGTCAAAGCATTTATTTTTACCAAGGCTGGTTTATCCATTAATTCAGCAAATACTTGAATGTGCATTTAAAAATCACCTGGAAAGCTTGTTTAAATAGTATTTCTGAGCCTCATTTCCAGGGTCTAATTTAGTCATTCAGAGAGGGGCCTATGACTGCATTTCCAACAAAATCACTGGTGTACTTACGGCTTTTAGGAACACTCCCGGAATGTAGTCAGTGATTATTGTGTAGTGGTTGGAAAACTCAAGACTGGGCATGCTAATTAACCGCTTAGGTATATGTTACTGATTCCTCTTTTTATCAAACATAGCCTTTATTCTCTTAAAATATGCCTCTCAGTATATCTTTTGATATTTTTTTCTCTCACTTATCTTTGAACTAAAATTTCCTAAGATATAGTCAAGTCTCAAGTTATTAATAACATTAGGCCATTCTTCCCCTCTTCCTTTCTGTATTTTTTACTAGTTTTTGACTTTATAGACAAATGTATCAGTTTTCATTATACCTAAATGCATCTTCTTCACACATAGAAATTTTCTTTTCTTTTTTAAAAATTTATTTATTTTAACTTTTTAATGTCACCAGCATTTGACCCCTCTTACCCCATCTACCTCCCTTCTATCCCCTCACCCCCCACCCATCCTCTGGTCACCGCTAGTCTGTTGTCCATGTCCATGAGTCTCTGTCCTGTTCATTTGTTGCTTTTAGGTTTAAGTGATGTCATGTGGTTTCCAACTTTTCTCTCTGGCTTATTTCACTTAGCATGAGAAATTTTCTTAATTTTATTCCACTTTTTAAAAAAAAATTGTCTTGCAAGGAAATATTTATATGTAGCTTTGAATCTGTAAATGGATTCAATTATATACGAAAATATATTTTTTATTTTTTTCCCACTTCCCTTCCATCCCCAATCTTTGGCAACCCCCAGTCTGTCTCTATGAGCTTGGTGACTTGGGTTTTTGCTTGGTTGGTTAGCTTAAACTCTACATACGGAAGAGATCGTAAGGCATTTATCTTTCTCTGTATGACTTATTTCACTTAGCTTAATTCCCTCTAACTCCATCCATGTTGTCACAAATGCCATTGGAATTTTGAAAGGAATTGCATTGAATCTGTAGATTGCTTTCGGTGGTGTGAACATTTTAACAATATTGATTCTTCCTATCCATGAGCACAGAATAACTTTCCATTTATTTGCTATATTTTCCAATTTCTTTCACCAATTAAAGTCTTGTAGTTTTCAATATATTCAGGTCTTTTACCCCTTGGTTAAATTTATTTCTGGTGTAATTATAAATGAAGTTGTTTCTTAATTTCTCTTCCTGACAGTCAGTTATTAATGTATAGAAATGATTTTTGTGTATTGATTTTGTACTCTGCAATTTTGCAGAATTCATTTACTCTGACTTTTTTTTATTTTTGGTATAATCTTGAGAGTCTTCTGTATATAATATGTCACCAACAAATATCGGCAGTTTTACTAGATGCCTTTTATTTCCTTTTATTATCTAATTGCTGTGGCTAGGACTTCTAGTACTGTGTTGAATAAAAGGTGGTAAGAGTAGGCATTCTTGTTTTGTTCCTGATCTTAGAGCTTTTCCTCTAAGATCATCATCCTCAGGTATGATGTTAGCTGCGGGTTTGTCATATATGACCTTTGTTATATTGAGATATGTTCCTCTTTCTCTGCTTTGTTGATTTTTTATCATAAATAGGTGTTGATTTTTGTCAAATACTTTTTCTGCATCTATTGAGATGATCATACGACATTTATCCTTCATTTTGTTAATGTGATATATCCTTTCATCCTGTCGTAAATTTCACTAGATTGCGGTATTAAAAGGATTATGATTCTTTTAATGTATTGTTTAATTCAGTTTGCTAGTATTTTGTTGAAGATTTTTGCGTCTGTTTATCAGGGATATTGATCTATAAAAGTTTGGAAAAGTTTCCTCCTCTTCTGTTTTTAGAAAATTTTGAGGAGGATTTATACTAATGTTTGATAGAATTCAGCAGGGGAGTCGTCTGGTCCTGAACTTTGCTTTGTTAGAAGCTTCTTGATTACTGATTCAACCTTCTTGTGATTAGTCTGTTCAGATTTTCGTTTCATCATGATTCATTCTTGGTAGGTTATTTGTTTCTAAGAATTATCCTCTTCGTCTAGGTTGTCCAATTTGTTTGCATGTAATTGTTCATAATTGTCTGTTACGATCCTTTATATTTCTGTGGTATCATTTGTAACAGTTCCTCTTTCAATTTTGATTTTATTCAAGTCTTCTTGTTTTTTCTTGGTAAGTCTAGCTAAAGGCTTGTCAATTTTATCTTTTCAAAGAACCAGCTCTTGGTTTCTTTATTATCTTTTTAGTCTCAGAATAATTTATTTCTGCTCTGATTTTTGTTATTTCTTTCTTCTACTAACTTTGGGCTTCATTTAGTCTTTTTCTAATTCCCTAAGGGTAAAGTTGGGTTGTTTATATGAGACTTTTATTTGTTTTTATCTATATTCAACCTACACATTGTGGTTATATTAAATGATTAAAATAGTAAAAAGCTTAAAGTATTTAAGTGAGGAAGTGTCACTTTAAATTTTTATTAAGCTTTTTCCAGTAGAACTTTAGTATAATTTTGCTTTCATTATTGTCATTGTTGTTGTTATTGTTGTTGTTTTACCAGAGGTCTATGCTAAGAAACATTTATATCATCATTTCTATTTTAGGTTCGTATAGCAGCCAAGTTCATCATTCATGCCCCTCCTGGAGAATTTAATGAGGTGTTTAATGGTGAGTGTTTAAGTCATAACACTAATTGATATATCAAGTACTCTTTTTTTAAAGAATAAATTATATAACCAAAATAAGCAAAGGGGAATATATAGAAAATTCTGTGTTTTCTAAGTTACAGTGAAAATATTGTCAATCTGGATTTTGTAGTGGCTTGAATATAATGTAGTTATGGTATATGTGATAATTATGTTTAACTAGATTAACACTTTTAAGAGGATAATAGTAAATCATTTAAGAAAAAGAAAACATTTTAATTATTTTTTAGAATTGTTACATGCATTTTGTATGTCTTATAAAGAAAAACATACTGGATTAATATGAACAGTCAAAGTGGGAGGAGTATTGTTTCACCATGCTTAGAAGATGATACTATAATTTAAATTTGTTATTCAAATTATACCTTATAAATTAGTTTACAGTATGCTTTTTCTTTAAGCTTCACTGGCAAACATTTTAATAATAATTCACCTATATATCAGAAATTAGATTGTTTCTGTAGTCTCGCAGTTGCTATAAAAACTGTAACAATAGCTTCACTTTAACAATAAGAATGACATGGTTCAAATAATCGCCAGGAAAATGGCTTGTGGTGATATTTTTTTTTTTTTTACAAAACTTAAGTAATTTTAAGAATAAGCTACCACATACATTAAATGTGTTCTGATTCATATATATTTGGCCTTCACCATGCTTTAAAGTAAAATTAATTTGTGCAGGGCTTTTTAGTTTCATTTTTAAACATGTCTATTAAGTTTAATCACTCATTTTCATTCATAGTATAAGATATAATGGAATCTCATCTCAGAAAAGATTAGATTTGAAAGTCAAAATAGGAAGCAAAAATTATATTAAAATTACTCTTGAAAATTCCTTAAGTCATCCTGAATTTATAATAACATGTGATTTTGTATATGCAATTATATATGGTAATTCTTATGCATTTAAAAATTTAACCACTGAACTACATTAGAAGAATGGCAAGTCTACATTGTAAGAAAAATTGGAAATTAAAGTAATTCTGCCTTTTAATAAAATCTCTAGTAGTGAATTGGGAATTGGGGAGAATTCAAAAGTACTTCTTCCTGTAGGATTTAACTTGTGCTTTACTATTCAGCTTCTATAACCTAAATAGACATTAATATATTTGATGGTTGAGGCATTAAACAAGATACAGCCTCTTGCGACATTCAAAAGTTGGCATGAAACTTAAATTGATAATGGGGAAACTGCATTAAAGTTAGTAGCCCATATATAGACTTCCGCACAATTCATAGAGCCAGTCGTAAGTTATAATTCTAAGAAAATTTTCACAGACTGTTTTTACTCTGAATTAAACTGCCCTACAAGTCTTACTCAGAAAGGCCCTAAAAGAATGTAGGAGTTCTAGAAATTGCTTTTCTAAGTCTCACTGAAATTACTGTTGAATTGATTTGTTCTGCTTTGAGGTACAGTAAATTTGGATATTTAAGATAAGCCAGTCAGTAGGCCTGGAATGGAGAATGAGCTATGGAATAGAAGTGGGTTATAGGATGTTATTTAAGTTTTGACAGAGGAGTTTAAATTTTAGAGTTAAAAAGGAATTAAATATTTGAGGGGGAAATCTCATATGAATTTGATTATTTTCATTCTATTTTTGTTGATAACATTGGCATCAGAATAATTCCAAGAGAAGCTACAAATATTAGAACTTCTTAAAATCTTGTCAGTTCAGTGGTTCCCCAATGTTATTTCCTGAACCAGCTACGTCAGAATCATTGAAACATAGATTTCCAGTCTTTATTCTCAGAAACTGATTATTTGGTAGATCTGTCTGGGCTGGGACTCTTTTTAAGCCTCCTACCCACTACCTTATGATTCTGATTTGTAGCCTGGCTTGGAACCATAGCCTAATCCCTTTTTTAATAGTGTTTTTTTATTTTATTCAAATTCTTCTGTCTTTATATTTCTTAACACTATACTCTCCTTATGATAAAAACATGAACTTCTTTTCCCAGATCAATTCCCAGATTCTGGGAAATGATCATATAGATTCTGCTTTTAAATTATTTTCCCACTTCTGAACTGGAAAAGACACACTACCATGGAATACTACTGTCAATGATTATGTTTTAAATATTAAAGGTGAAAGAATTATATTAAATAGAACTTCCTAGTTTGCTTTGTGAGATAGGAATAACCATAATTGTTAATGCCTGTATTTTTTAGGCAGAAGGCTTCCATCATTTAAAATCAGTTAATTTAGAAGTAAAAGGAGTAATATTTTAGTGGTCAGCAAAAGAGATCAATTTTAAATCAGGTCCTACTACTGAAAAGAGGTATGTGAATAGGCAGTGTTTTTTCTTTTGGAATAACTTATTTTAGTAAAAACTATTTAATCAATTTTGTATTATAAAATACAAAAAAAAAATCACGCAAAATCCTACCCTCCAGTTCTCCTGTTTTAATGAAATGCTTCTGTTTGAATGAAATGCCTCGAACATCTCAATTTATACACATACATAACTTATAAATATGACATTGTCCATGCTGAGTTTCCCCTTTTTATTTTATTATGAACATATTTCCATGTTGGTAAACACATATCTACATTATTTTTAATAACTGTCCAATTTTACATTGTTTTTAAGAACTGTGGACTGTTCGTTATATTAAACCAGTTTCTTAATGAATGATAATTTATTTTCATTTAATGAAAAAATTAGGATATGTTGTTATATGTACTTTATGATAACTTTATGTAAAAAAGCCAGGTACATAGGGAAAATAATGAAAGAAAATATACTAACACTAGAGTAGAAATTTGGTGGTTTCTGGTGAAATTATGTGATTTTTTTCCTTTACATTTTACAGAGTACTCGGATTTTCCTATAAAATGTATTATTTTTAAAGTTATATTTTAATGATAGGCAAACGTCTACATTATAATTGCTTGAAAATGAGGAAAGAATTAAGAATCAACCAATTAAATAAAGCAGCTTCTATATCCAACTAAATACAGTTATCCTTTGTTTGAACGTATGCTGTCTGAGGACAGAAATGTCTATGTGTGTACTCTGTTCACAAGCTGTTTATTATTTAATCACTTTTCTATAGAGCAAACGCATTTGAAACTCATGGTAGTATTGTCAGACCAGAGGTATAGTGCTAAGCCTTTTCAGATCTTATCACAGCATCTTTTTGGTATAGCTTATCTCCCCTTTTGTTCTTTGGAGATACATTACAATCTGCCTCCATTGACTTTTAAGGATATAAAATAACTTGTATTTCTATTTCATTTTCCCTTCTATTTCTTAGCCACTTTTTAAATTAACACCATGGTGTGTTTTGTACTTATTTTAGTCATCAAAGTGATATTTTGATCTTGCTTACGTGTGTGTGTGTGTGTGTGTGTGTGTGTGTGTGTGTGTGTGTGTGTGTGAATACATGATCAAAATACCTATATGTATTACTTAGAAATCTCAGACATAGAAAAATAGTAATACAGAAAACATAATATTTGTTTTGCAGATGTTCGGTTACTGCTTAATAATGATAATCTTCTCAGGGAAGGAGCAGCCCAGTAAGTATATTTACATGACAGAAGTGACATGGGAAAATGTTTTAAAGTTGGTTTTTAAGCACTAATCCCTGAAATAGGTATTTACATATCAAGTTCAAATTTATGTAACTACACATAATTATACATATGTACTAGGCTAGAAGATAAATATTTTTGATCAGAGAATGACATAGGGACACAATTATAACATGAAATTCTTTTATTGTGTTTGGCAATGGCTTATACTCAGTACTACATTTTGACTTTTGCAAAGTTCGGTAAAATTATTTTAGAAACTTTGGTTTTTGAAATTGTGATTGCTTAAATTTTTATGCAGATTTTACTTTTGGTTATATGTTTGACCCTAATGGATTTTTGAAGGTTAGGAGTTTATTTTATTCATCCACAAATATCTACCATAGTATCAGACACATATTTACCTAGTAAGTATTTACTGGATTCAGAGTGAGTGATTCAGAGAACCAGATAATTCTAAATCACAGTACATCATCTTTGGACCAGTGACCAGAATCGTGACTTGCTACAACTGTCTTAAGATTTCAGAGAAATGGTTGATTCTCTTCCCTACCACCACCTCCCAAAATAAGTCTGGGGACCCAGATTTTAGGCTAACCAACTTCATCACTCATTTGAAAATCATATAATTAAACAGATGTTTAGATGCCTTACTGAGAGTATTTAGAATTCATCCAGTCACCTAATTTCACCCTACTATACTGTCCATGCAAAATCCTAACTAATGAGGAAAATTTGCTCTGATTCTGTTTTTATAACATTTGAAGGCTTAATCAAATATATATCCTGTTTTACAACCCTAACGAAGGTAGAGGTTCACCAGACTTCCAGGCTTATCTGATTTTGCTTCTGATTTAAATTCCAGTTATTTTTTAATAGCAGTTTTTATTTATTATTTTTTATTGTGGGAAAAATACACAACATAGAATTTATTATTATAACCACTTTTAAGAGTGCAGTTCTCTGGCATTAAGTACATTCACATTGATTGTGGTATAATCATCATTACCATCCATCTCCACCACTGTTTTCATTATCCCAAACTGAAATTCCATATCTGTTAAGCAATAATTTCTTGTTATTCTCTCCCCCCATCCCCTGGCTTCCACTAGAGTTTGACTTCTCTAGCTAGGTACTTCATGTAATTGAAATCATACAGTATTTGCGACTAGTTTATTCTTCTTAGGAGTTCTAACATGGACGGGTGCCTAACAATAACGTAACTACTTTTTCTGGCTATAGTTGCTTCATTTCCTAATTTGTCCTACACACTACTGCCATATTAATCTTTTTCACAGTAGTTCTAGGTTCTCTTTTCTCAGAAAGTGTGATTATGCTTTCTCTCCCAAATGAAGTAAGTATTCCATCATTTAAGGCTTTCATTTCAATTCAGCAAATATAACCGAATACCTGCTATGTGTCAGGCATTGAGCTTAGTACTTTCTATGATGTTGGACCTAACCTGTTATCATCATGTGTGTTTGGCTCATCCTGGTCCCTCCAATTGAAATATTATTCTCTTTGCATCTCTCCAGTTTCTACAAGACCACAGAGACTACCCATTTTTTCAAGACCAATTTTTAATATCACATCCATTATGAAATCACCTCTAATTTTCTTCTTACCTTGTCTTAACAGAATGTAATTTAAAATATACATATATTCTCCATGATGCTTTATTAATCATTCTTTTATGGTACTTTCTACTTTATCTTATATTTATCAGTTATCTCTCCTATTCAACCGTAAGCCCTTTGATGATAGGATAATGTCTTTTCATCTCTTACAACACCTACTCTGTTTCCTGGTCTATCGTGTACTAATTATATACCTGAATAATTGGATATGTATATTATAAATGGCTAACTTTTACTTTCAGGGTTTTGGATGAAAAGATTACTTTACTGATTTAAATTTCTTTTGCTAAACATTGAAAGCTGGATATCATTCATCAGTTTTAAACATAGTGATCTTATATAGATCTTATACCTATATAAGATCACTAATGGAGAATTATAATTTTATTTAACTTGCCATTTGATTTATTGACAGGTGAGTTGTTTGATTTTTTAAGGGTATTAAGTAATTTTAAGTAATTGGCCTTTTTCTTTTTTAGTGCATTTGCACAGTATAACTTGGACCAGTTTACCCCAGTAAAAATTGAAGGTTATGAAGATCAGGTATGTTTCATGTAAACACAGGATCTGACTATTCTTTGTTTAATTTATAATGGTTAATATTATTCTGCAAGAATTGTGAAGTGGTATGTTTAAAGATAAAAAAGTGTTTTAATCATAACCATTTTTGGATAAAGTAATATTTAGTTTCTTTTTTTGAAATCAATAATGCTATTAGCAGAAAGTCCCTTTTAGAAATATTCAAATGTAATTCTTTTAAGATTTTAGAAAATAATTGCTTTAAATCTACTTTCTTGTTTTTTATAGGGAAAAAAATCCTATATTAATCCAAAATCTAGAATATATATTAGTAAGATTTATATCATAATTTGGTTGCTCTGGAATTCTACAGTCTTCATGTGAGTAACTTAGCATTTAGTAATTATTAAATCTTTCTTTTCAAAGTGCAAGTTAGAATTGCTAAGCTAAGAAAAGCCACAAAAGGTCACTAGCATTCTTATTTTTTATTTTTTTGGTTTAGAGTTGCTAATAATTGTATTAATTCATATTGTGCTTTGTGAAGCACAATATATATGAAACAATATGAAGAAGAAACTGGCAGGTAGAACATAAGAGTGGTAACAATTATGTTCATAGTAGTAACTATGAACTAATTATACATAGTATAATTAATAGCTAATTATATCAAAATTTATATTGGCTATTCATTATGTAATATGTAGTCTTGTAATTACAGGGAGAAAAGAGACTAGACAGAAGATAACTTGTAACTGAAAGGAAAACATAAGCTCATAAATGTAGATGTGCATGTGTGTATACACATATATAAAAAGCTATATAGTGCTTCATTTAATTAATCTAAATTTATTTTCTTTCTCGTGAGAATTTTATTTTTATGTTGTAAACAATGCTGTATTAAAAAACTCTGTTCTTTTGTATACATTGATGATTGTTTTCTAAAGATAAATCCCTAAAAAGAAGACTTGCTAGGTTTAGGGAATGCATCATTTTAAAATGTTGGATAGCCCCAGATTCATTTTTTGAACTCATAATAATTTTAATACTTAAATCTAATAAAGATAAAACAAAAAAAGAAAACTCTGTAATCTCACATGTGACTATAGATTTTAAAACTTTGGGTGTTAAGAAGTAGAATCCAGGAATATATCAAAAGAATAATATGCCAAGACCAAGAAGAATGTATTACTGGACTGTAACAGTGGTTTCATGTAAGGCAATATATTGTTCTTATTGGCCAGCAAATCAGAGAGGAAAACCTAATATCAATATACAGTATAAAGGAATTTGAGAAATCCAGAAACTAGTTCAACCCTAAGTAAAATATGGATAGAAAAAAACTCTTAAATATAATAGATTGTTTAATAGGCACCAATATAAATATGATAAATGATAATTTTAGTTAAAATAGAAAATTAGCCAGATATATCTACTTATCACCATTATTATTCCGAATAAATGGAGGTGTAGCAAATATAAGAGAATGAGAACTTTTAAAACTTTGGAAAATAACACTTGTAGATAATATGATTTATTTATTTATTTATTTAGAAATACTGAAAGATTTTAGTAAAATTAACCTCCCAACCATAAAAAACTACTAAACTTAAAAGAATTCCATGAAATGGCTGAATTTAAGGTAAGTATACAAAACTCGTTAGCCTCCCTCCACTGTGGGAAGTTAGTACGTTAGACTAGAAATGGATGGAGGGAGAAGAGTTAGTTCCATTTTAAATAGTGGTGAAACTATACCTTAACCTAGATAGCAAAAGATCCTTTATAGCTAAGGTAAGATCAAGTCATAGTGGTATTGTATAGAGTAAACAAATAGGTCAGTAGAGCAGTGTACGTAGAACCAGGATTTAGTTCCAAGATATGAAAACTTTTATACATGACAAGGTTATAATTTAAACAGACATTTAATAAATGATACTGACACAACTGGTTTCTATCAAGAAAATGTTAATCGGACCTCTTTTATACAATATACATAAATAAATTTCAGGTCAATTAATTTGTAAAATGACTAAAATTTTAGGAGGAAAAAGTCTACATGTGCAAGATAAGGACAGGGGAGATCATCTTAAATAAGACTGGAAACCCAGGAAAGAAAGTGGACACTTTGCTACCTAATAATTATTTTAACTGTAGAATGAAACAGATACCTTAAACAAAGGACTCATAAATTAATAAGAAAAAGAAAAGGTAAAAATATTAAAGGATATTTCTTCACAGAAGAGCAATTGGCCAACAACACGTGAAAAGATATTTAGACCTGTCAGGAGTCAAAAGAAATATCATTAAAGTAATGGGATATATTTTATATTCCTCAGACTGAGGAAAGAACTATGTGCTTCTTGATTGTGATAGTGTGAAGGGAAACATCTCAAATATTTTTCATAGAAATGGGGTTTGTTACAGCCATTTTTTTGGAATCTAATTATATATTTAAAAATTAAAGTATGTAAACCCTTTATCTCTGTCCTTCTGAGACTCCATCCAGGAGAAATTGAATTATCCAATGGAAATAAGAACATCAGTTTAAAATAAATGTATAGTAATATTTCTTTCAAAATTTTTAACATGTCCATCCCTTCCCCTCAAAAAGAAAACAGCCTGGAAATAAAGAGATGAGCCATCAGTAGTGGAAAAGCAGAATAAATTCTGTTGTATCCACATTGTGGGATATTATGTAGCTATTAAAAAAGGATGGTGAGAAGTATACCAGTTAACTTTGAAGGATTTCCATAAGGTTTTTAATGTTGAAAAAAGCCAGATGCAGAAAATAGTGTGTGCATGCACTTTTATTCTGTTGTTATATAACAATTACAAAAATAGAAACCCTGTATGCATGTATATGTATACATAGATGTGTTTATATTTATATACAGGATTATATGACTGAAAAAAATTAGAGGGAATTATCGTATATTTGTATGATTTACATCAGAGGGGATAGAGAAATCCTGACATAGATAAGGAGTCAAAAATTGGGATAGTTGCAAGGAAAGGAAACAATTTTTTTTCAATAAAGCACAAAATGTTAAATTTATGCATGTGTGATATAAATGTACATAGAATAAATTACGTTTTTTAAATTTGAAAGTCAAGTGAAAACAACTGTCAATGATTAGCTTATAAAAAACAAGAGACACTTCATAGGAGATGAGATTGTGATCCCAGAAGCAGGACAGGGCATAGAAGTAACTATTTATAGTTCTCAAAAAAATCAGAAACTGACTCCGGCAGTGTATTAGAAGATGCAGTACATTTTTCCCCCACTGGGTAGCTGGAAATTTTATTAGATCTTATCCACTACTCTAAGCTGAATGAGAGTAGCCACATTATCTTTATAGTCTGCTCATTTGAAGTGTTATGTGCCATATAATTAAACCAATTGCTTGGAGTAGAATTATTTTATAGTTTTAAAGAAAAGGCTTAAGTGAATGTATATTAATATATGTCAGCACTTAAATGTTATTTTAAATACTTATTTTCCTAATTTTATTGCATCATTAAAGGTATTGATAACCGAACATGGTGACTTGGGAAATGGAAAATTTTTGGATCCAAAAAACAGAATCTGTTTCAAATTTGATCACTTAAGAAAGGAAGCAACTGATCCAAGACCATATGAAGCAGAAAATGCAGTTGAATCATGGAGAACTTCAGTAGAAACTGCTCTGCGAGCTTATGTAAAAGAACATTATCCAAATGGGGTTTGCACTGTAAGTCATCAGTGTGTACCTTTTTTCTGTCTTATGTATATTCAACAGTGTTTTTATAACCTGAAATTTACAGTAACTTACAGAACTGACGTTTTATAACTAATTACCATTATTTTTTTTGAAGTAAATGTTTCTAAGAAATTTTTTTCAAGAAACCCTAAATAGTAAGTATATTATGATAGCCCAAAATGGAATAATGGTTGTACCTTGAATTAATTTTCAAGTAGGAATTTTTTATACATTGATTAGAATGAGATTCTTTAATCTCATATTCCTAACTCATCTAAGTAAGTTTAGATGAAACTTCTTTTTATTAAATTATGAAATCTTACAACAAATAAAATTATTTGGAAGCGGAATCGTGTCCTTGTGTCTTTTACAGTCAAATTTCTTATGTCTTCAGTGTTTTTTTTCATAGATTTAACTTATTTTTATATTTTCAGGATAAAATATGTTAGAAAATAGGAGTTTTTGTTTGTTTGTTTGATTTCATAAGCTTGAGTGTACGCAGATAGGCTTTTTAGTTCCCCGTGGTTGATTTGTGCTTCTGTGATCTTCTCCATAGCCAGGTGATCTTTAAAGTGCCAGTCATATCGTGAAAATCCCCTGCTTAAAATTTTTCAAAGATTTCCTGTTGCACCTATAGTATAGGCTTCTGAACATGGTTTTCAAGGCCCTGTGGACTGGGCCTCTCCATACCTCGCCAAGCAAAGGTGGCTATACACTCTGGTTTATACCTGTTGTCCATCATAGTTATTAATAGCACCTTATTTCACTCTCAGAAATTTCCTGGTTAGGGCAGAAACTCATGGTCCCCTTAAGTATCTAGCTCACAATAATTATTTGAAAAATAAAGCAACATAACCTATAATACAAGTTCTTTGAATTACATAACCTTGTTGATTAGGATTATTTTGGAAGAATAACTCAAAAATAAGGTGGTTAGGTTAGATTAGGTTAAGAGTCCTCGTTTATTCCTGGAGAATTGAAAGGCACAGTTTATTTCTTACTTTTAAAGCAGTAAGCAAGAGGTGAAATAACATCATACCATCATAGGCATTCTCTTAATTAACAACCTTTTTAATTGTAAGTAAATTAATTTTCTCACCTCTATCCAGATACTCTTTAAAAATGACTAGAGGAATGAGAACTCCTCCATTGCGAAGTAAACACAGATTGATAATCACAATCTAGGTCCAGTTTTTATTTCATGGAAACAGCCAGTTTGATATCTGTGTGTTTAAATCACCTACACTGCTTATGATACTTGTGTTTGGAGTGAAAAGTATGGTATGTCTAGGATGTTTATGAATATTTTTGAACACAATTAGTTTTACTCAATAAATTATACTTTTTTAATTGTGAGCTCTTTTATGATCTAAGCATTTGTGTTTAGGTATAATACTTGAATATGTTTTTCTAGGAACTATATGAGAATGATGACTTGCTTCATGTTCCTGCCAAAGTGCCATACAATTTAAGTATTTTATAGATGTTTAAAGTTGGATATTCTGTGCCTTAACTTCACTCTTGTATTTATTCTCTTTGCCAATAAGGTATATGGTAAAAAAATAGATGGACAGCAAACCATTATTGCATGCATAGAAAGCCATCAGTTCCAAGCAAAAAACTTTTGGTAAGTTAAATTTTGTATATTGGGGGATTTTGATATTGTTTATATTCTTTGTAAAAGGTTCTTGTTTTATT